>OY987286.1:16168339-16768339 GCA_963920785.1 Sphagnum contortum | reverse complement strand
TAGGGCTATGTTACTTATTGGGTCATATTCCTCTAACAAAAAATTGCTAAAATAACCCAAGGATTTAAAGTTGAAGAGGGATGATTAATTGTCCTTCTATGTGTTAAATGTCACCACAAATGAAATATTGATGAATAATGTTAACAAACATAACCAACTCCTTTAAAAAGATGGTGTTCCATGGCGTGTAGCAAGAGGAAGATTTCAAATTTGTCCTTGTGTGTGCAATCATTTGGGTTTGTTTTGATTCTAGAGATACTTTGGTGGCCTTGATTATTGATAGAAATATGTTTACATGTTTAGTTGGGATTCTATTTCAAATTTGGAAATTTTCAACATAAGTTTACATTTATTTTCTTTCATGATAAGAAAGTATCATTTCACAATGAGATACAACATATTCTTGCATTGGAGGGAAATAAAAAGAGTTTTTACAATGTCTTCAAGTCATTGGCTAATGGTTGCCATAATGAAAGCCCTAATGAAATTATTGATAATCAAGTTCAAATGCTTTTGGATGATGACAACATCAACTTGATAATAGAACGTGTTTTCAAGATCTATTTTGCTAGTAAATGCATTTTGGATTTTTTGATCTTGAGTTGCATGGAATACTAAATGTTTTTGGGTTTTAATCTGCATGACTTTTGTTTAATGACATGACACCACATTTGGAAATATTGTGGCCATTTTATGTTGAACAAGGCTTTTTCCAAAATGTCTAGATAATAATCCTCCACTTCCAATTTATGCAACAACCTTTGTTGATACCTATATGTTTATTCAATTTTCATCATCTTCTTCTCCAACTAATTTTTTCTTAACATGGCATCGGTGTTCTACAATATATAGATGACAAGGTTTTAAATTTGGCTTCTAGTGTTGGACCATATGGTTTAATATAATAAATATGTAATTATCTATTGATGCATAGGTTGGCAAACTTGTTTATTTTTAGCTTTTGGTCTCGACATAAAAAATATAATGCTTTGACAACCATATTTTATTTTATTTTTGAAATGTCATCAAACAATTTGTGCAAAGTTGGGTTTGTTATTTTGTGAACCCTCATCAGGCTCTTTAGGTCCCTTAGACTAATCATCAACATCACAAACAATATTTTTTGTTTATTTATTGACTGGGAATTTTTCTGAACCATTTCCACTAAAATTACACCCCTCATGTTTCCTTTTATGCTTATTAGTGTAACTTCAAAAGCATTCAACTATTGCACTAAATCCAGTCCCTCTCCTGGAAGCGCATGTTGATTTGGATTTCCCTTCGAATCATCCTTATAATTATGGATCTTTTGATCATAACTCTCAGTTTTATTATTGGTCTCATTCACTCTTGCATCCAATTGACCCCTTACCGCATTTGCAATTTCTGCATCACCTTTAATATTTTTCAACAAATTTTTTTGTCCCGAATGGCTTCACATGTTTAATTTGCATTTCAGGTACAAATTATGGTAATACTTTCATTTCAAGAACATGGTCAAACATATAAGAACTTAACATCTTCTCACCAATTGCACTTTTGTTTGTTGCCTAGCTAGTTTCACCCACATTCAAAATCCATGTGCATGTAGAAGTTGGCTCCATAAACGTTTTCAGATAAAACCTTGCACATAATCCAAAAATTACATTATTTTACAAAATGTAAACAATGCTTGCAAGATATACTACAAAGTACATACAATGCAAATGTTGTTTCAAATGGTCACATTGCAGTACATTATAAATGTATGAAAGGTATTAACACTTGGGGAAAAAAATGACAATTACCATCTACAAAAATAATGTTACAAATATCGACATCTATAAAAAATCATTACAACAAGTACCAACATACGTAATAAGAATATGAGAAATATTAACAAATTCAAAACCAATGTATAAGAAAGATAAAATGAAAACTTTGATGTTAGTATAGGTACAAAAAGTATGTTTGTAGTGCATTAGATGCTTGTGGTGCAACTTTGTGGTGCAAAAATTGATACCTTATAGCACATAACATACTCAAATCAATACATATGTTAGTAAGTAAAATACTTATGCTATAAAACATAGTACAAAGTGTAAATACAACTCTAAAAACTAACATGTTAATGTATTCAATGCCACTAACACTACATATTTTGTTAAATTTCACATGCTACAATATGTTATTAGTATAATTAGGGGAGCTTCAAAACAATCAATTTTACTGCTAGCTAATGAAGCACTCTATGTGAAAAGTGAATGAAGGATATAACTTGATGGTATCTATAATAATTCTTACCAACATTGGGGCAACTTGCCAATGTAGATTGTTTTCACATGTTGAGTTGATGCAATTACACATCTTTCACAACCCTTAGAGATCTCCTTTTCCAACAATTCATTATCAAACTCCTTAAACCAAAATTTTTGTACCATTTAGGAGACACAATAGCCTTACAATGAAGGTCAACAAATCTACAACTTTGTCTAAAGTGCATGAAAGCACGCTATGGATGGTACAAATGTCTATAAACAAACACAATGATATCATTGTGAGGAAATCCACTTCAATAGACTACACATGGTGCAATTTTTTAAAAACTTGGTTTAATGTTAGAAGGAACATTAGGTTTTCACAAAGGATGGGGGTTGTAGAGTTGAACCTTTACCCTTCTTTATGAGAGGAAGGTGTTGTTATGTTAAAAAGGAGTATTACATTTCATAAAACATCCTCCTTTGTTTTAATTTTTTGAGTTCAACTTCCTTCACATCCAACTTTTCTTCCAATTTCTTGTATTGAATTTCATGCTTGAAGCTCATATTCCTCAAGCACTTTTTTTCCATTCTCTGACTATCAAAACATTTGACTCCAGCTCAAGCTCTTCTTCCATAACAAGTTTGGGGGGGAAAAGTTTGGTAAAGTAAACTAAAGAATTACCTTGTAACAAAAATGGAAAGTGGCCATCAAATAAGGCTTGGTATATTGAAATTTAAAATATTATTTACTTTAATGTTTACTCATATGAAATTCTTTCATTTTGTTATAATTATATTTTAAAACCACACGTTTAAAGTAGGTTTGTATATATTCATCAAAATCAAGCAGATGTCACAACTTGCAAAATAGATTAAAATTCAAGCACAAGTAGATTAAATAATGAATCTATTTCATTTTTAAATCAATGGCATGCTAAATATACTAGTGGATTTTGAAAATTTCATAGTAGAATCAAAATATATTCAACGTATAATCTAGAAGTAATAATGAAATGCAATATTAACATGTTAGTTTTGGTTCTACTTATTACCTACTTTTATTAAACTAAAGTTTTTCAAATTTTGTATTCAATTCATAAATATTCAATGGAAGCATGGAGGCTTCCATAATGAGACTCAAAAAAAATTGAATCTATTTTTTTATGTTTATCTTTAAAAACTGCCATATTAAAAATTTGGATTTAAGCAAATGTACTTTTTGGTCCACTTTACCATGCTTGGACCCTGGGCAATGGTTCAATCGATGGAAGAATACTTATAGATTCAAAACACTCATTAAGAATTTTAGGGTCAAAAGATCCTTCAACAACATTAAAATTGGAAGATGATTTCGATCGCCTTTCATTTTCTAGAGACTTCATTTTCTCCATCTATTCCATCAAGGAAGCTTGCACCAACTCCATCAACATTCAAACATTTTGCACTTGGTTAAAAAGTCTTTGCTTTTCTATTTGTGCACATTCAAATTTAGACTTGCAAGCTTCCAATTCCATGGAGGCAAGTTGCAACAATTGCCCCACTTTTGTTATAAGTTTTGAAGTCCAATCTTTGGAGATGTGTGGCCAATCACCAGCACCCAAATTCTCAATAATTCCAAACTTTATCATTTTGCACATAGATTCGACTTCAACTTGTGAGTCCTACTTCACATGTGGATTTGTTTGCCCTAACAACTATTTTTTCTACACCTCCATCTTTGCCATATATTAATTCTTGTTGGTTTTCTGAACAAAAACAACCCAACTTATGCACTTCCCAAATTTTTCTGCAACAATTTTTAAGGCAAATTCTTTCACAATCATTTTCGAGTATGGCATAATTGTTTTTCCATAACACAATAGCCAAGTCTTCTCCACCTTAGCTTTTAACATTAGATCTTGACATTCTGTATATCAGAACCCTGAACGAAGAGTCACCTTACTGAAGGTCTCCATGAGTTTTTTTTGAAGAACATCTCTCCTAGCCTTCAACCTATGAAAATTAATCCTTGCATCACTCAAACCTACTCTCATAAAGTAGGCAAAATCCCTTTCTGGAACTGGTTGTTTCAACCTTTCCATGCTCACCTTTAGTTCAATCAAGGAGTTTATTTTGCTCTTACACCTATAATTTTTGGTGTCCAAAGTAATGTTTTCATTATGATCAGAACCTTCTTCTTCTAGCTCGTAATCTTCATTGCTTTTGGGCCTCATGTTGATTGTGCGTTGTCAACTAATGTGCTACAAACAAATCAAAACCTTGTACAACAAAAAAAAAAAACAAAAACCAAGTACAAACAAAAAGAGCGATGGTGGGACGTGCATGTTTACAACTTTTGGAAAGTTCAAACTCCTAGTGGCAAGTGTGTTTAGTGGTGCAAAACATTGGAGGAAGAACCCAGATGAAAATCCTAAAAAAAAATCCTAGACTTGGCAACATGTCGACACCACACTAGTTCATTGAAGCGGGAAGCTCATTTTCACTAGCTTCCTAGGATTTAGATCAACACTCAATCTTCAATAATTCAAGTTTTAGGTTTGGCACCATTATAAGTAGGGTACTATTGCTCATTTGAATTACTATAGTTTCCATCACTTAATAATGAAATGTTACAAAAATGGATTATGTACATTGGGTTTCTAATCAAATTTAGAATATTATGTACTTTTAACACCCATGGATTTTTCTAAAATTGTCTACATCATACCATGCATCCACCTTATGAAATCATCTTTTATAGTCTTCAGTTTTTGTTTTCCTAGCTCCAAAAAGCTATGCACTCCTTCCAAAGATGCGAATTCGGCTTTCATAATCAACAAATGACCTTCTTCCATCTGCTTGTAATATTTTTACAAGTAAGGAACCTTCATCATTCCCATTCTCACTCCATCCATATTTTCATTTATGAACTTCATCTTCCTTTGAGGTCCTTTGATTAGTTGCAGATAAATGTATATTTGAGGCAATGACAACTTCAGACATCTTATTTGCAATTCCATTGGAAAAGACTTTCCAATCCTTATAGACTATGAATTGTAGATCCCCTGCAATTGAGAAGGAAGCTTTTTAGTTTGATAGTTGGTAGATATGGTTTTGATGAAAATGTAGTATGAAAGTTGGATTGAATGTGGAGGGGTGCAAACATCAATTTTGTAAGGTTTATAATCATAAACTTAGAGCTTATTTTTTGGGGGTTATATTGATGTTTTGGATCTCATGAGTGCATCAACCTATGAAAGGTCAAGCACCTCCAAAGCTTTGAAACTCTTGAACATTTTAATGTCTAAATTTCCTAGTGATTGATATGTATGTTTGTTAAGTTGAGTCCCACTATCAATGATTCACACTTTATGTTTGTCAAAACCTTGGTTGTTTATCTCTACTTCAATCCTCAATTTCATTTTTTCTATACTTGAAGTTCATTATGTGTGTGTGTAAGTCTAATCATTAGGCTTTCTAATTATATTAAAACCCTATCTTTCAATGAAATTCTTTCTTTCTCTTTCAGTATCATAAATTTTCCAGAACATTTAATCCTAGTTCCAAACCAATGTTGTCTATATCTAATTTTTGAAAAGAATTGGATCCAAACTAGGAGTTTCAAAATTTTAGTTCTTTAGGAGAACCTTCGATGCTTATTCTATGTATGGAAGGTCTTTATTTTGACACATAAGAAAGTGAACTTGAATAAGTAGGCTGAACAAGGCCCACAAAAGCACCTCGAAAAGACAAAAACCTAAGGTGCATTGTGGATTTTGTGCACTTAAGTTCTATGGCCACATCATACAACCACCATTTCATGGTTAGGATATGAACAATGTGACACAACTTATACTTAATCAAGTTTGGAAAGTTGTGTACAAGGACTATAAGAAGTAATTCCTAGATTTTAAATTTCATCTTAAAAGTTTGAAGGATAGGTTACAGGAATGCTTGAAGGAATGAAGATTGGCACATCAAACGAACAAGGCACAAAAGGGCTACCCTACAATTTAATCATGTTTTAACACAACTCAACATAACCGATGTGCATGCATCAAGGAATGTGTTAAAAAGGTGTCAATCAATAATAGAAGGTACATCAAGCCTTTCTTCTCAATCCTCTCTAAATTTTACACATAACCCTATCCCTATATCTGATGAAACACCTGGGTTATCATCAAGACTTGCTACAGCCCCACCTATTCCAACTCTTGAATGCCCCATGACTAAATTTGAAATGTTGTAATCCCAATAAAAAAACATGGCCATTATTGCTAACAACTTAAATGCCAATGTAGAGGATGAAAAGGCCTTGTTAAGAGCAAAGGTGGATGTTAACATAAAAAAACTTCTTTTAAGATAGGGAACTTAAGGGTAGTTTGAGAATGCGGTGTAATTATGGATGAAGAGTTTAAGATTAAAGTCAAAGAGTTGTTAGACTTTTGATTAGTAATTACCATCCCACTTGTGTTTTCCAAGATTGTTTTAGTGTTCACCAATGACCTCAATTGTGAAGTCTTGGTGACGTTTATGTAGGAAGTTTGTTAAGAATTGATATTGCCATGAAAAGGTGATTGTACTTTTGTCTTGTTGAATTGAATATTTTCATCAGCCTTCTCCAATTGGACTTTAAGCCTCTAATACCCCACTCAACCTTAAACCTAAAACTTACATTATTTTTGTTATGGTTAAGTCCAAAATCTAAAAACACTAATATGAAAAAACAGTTTTAAAAGCTACATTTATTTTTGGATCTTGAAACCTAAACACAAAAGTTTTGAAACACAAATATGAAACGTTAAAATTTTGAAACCCTAATATGGAACACAAAAATGTTAAAACTTAATATGAAACCCAATTTTTGAAACCCTAATATGAAACCTTAAATTTTTAAATCCCTAAACATGAAACATTAAATTATAGACCCTAACTTCTAAAACCTTAATCTAGAACCCTAAATCTGAAACTTTAGATTTTCAAGAAAATTCATCTAACCATAATTTGAAATCCCAAATCCGAAACCCTAATTTTAGATTAGATCTTTGAAATTATAAATCCTTTAACCCTAAATATAAATCAAATTTTAAACTTGACCTCAAATTTAATATTACATCTTAACCATAAAAACTTAAAGCAAAAATTTATCCTTAACCAAAAGTTTAAAGCTAAAACTTAAACCAAAACTTTAGCTTCAAAACTTAATTCCAAACCCAAAACCTAAGAACTTTTAACCCTTCAAATTTAAACCCAAATTGTAAACCCTAAATCTTAACCTCTTATCCTAACCTTAACCTTTAAACCCTAAAACATAACCTTAAAGCCTAAACCTTAACTAAAACCTTAACCTAGACCCTAACCCTTATAACTAAATTGTAAAACTTAAACTTAAAACTAGTTCTTAAAAACTTAATCTTAAACCCAAAGCCCAAGAACTTAACCTTTAAGACTTAAACCAAACTACAAACCCTAAATCCTTACCCCTTATCCTCACTTTAACTCCTAAACCTTAAAAGATAACATTAAAGCTTAAACCTAAATTAAAACCCTAATCCTAACCTTAACCTAAACCCTCACCCCTATAATTAAACTATAAAACTTGACCTTAAAATTTAAATTTAAAATTAGTTATTAAAACTTAATCCTAAACTCAAAGCCCAAGAATTTAACCCTTAAGACCGAAACCCAAATTACAAACCATAAATCCTAACCCCTTATGTTAACCTTAACCTTTAAACCCTAAAACACAACTTTAAAGCTTAAACCTAAACTAAAACCCTAATCTTAACCCTAACCTAAACCTTAACCCTTATAATTAAACCTTAAACTAAACTTAAAACTAATTTTTAAAACCTAATCCCAAACCCAAAGCCAAGAACTTAACCTTAAGACTTAAACCCAAACCGTAAACCTTAAATCCTAACCCTAATCCCTAAACCTTAAAACATAACCTTAAAGCCTAAACCTAAACCAATAGTTTAATCTTGAACCTAACCTAAACCTCTAGAACTTAACCTTAAAAACCTAATCCTAAACCTTAAATCTTGACATCTAAACTTAAAATTTAAAACATTGAACATTACAACTTAAATTCAAACTTTAAATTTAAAAAACAAACCCAAAATCCTAAAATGTAAGCCCTAACTTTAAGTGTCAATTCATGCTTCCCAATGCGTTGCATCACAAACATATCCATGCCCATGTACTTTGGGTCACCTAACAAGTACTCAAAGTACTTGTTTATGTGAACAAAATGTTGACATTAGTTCATGTGGATGTTTAATTGCCGCAAGATATTGACGTCATGGAATGACACGAAGTACCCAAGGCCCAAATATAGAAACAACCCATGGTGGTCCACCACCTTTGTGTTATTTATGCAATACATTTTCTTCCACCCATTAAACCAACTTCAATGGGCTAGATTGTTCCAAGGCTTACGAATTTTGATGAAAATACCATCAATAAATCCAATGCAACCTTGGAACTATGGAAGTTGCATAGCCAAGACCCGATGCTCCTCAATAGTGGGCCACCAAATCTCATCAGCAATGGTAAAATTAATACAAGATGCAATAAAGATGCCATCATCATTTATTACACTCTTGCTCCAATTCCATAGGAATGCATCGTATTTGGTGACATTATTGTGCTTCATATATAATATGAAGTTGAGTAAGTGTTATTTCAAGGTCAATTTAAATAATCACTCGGAAATGTGGTGTGGTTTCCCAATGGAACTCACATGACCAATGACAGTGGGGACCACAAGTTGCACCAACTCCTCAAACTCAATCAAACTGAAATTGGTCAAGGATTTGAACAAACTTGGCATGGTTCGCATGGTCATCAAGACGTCTCACATGCCTATGTTAGGGTCCACAGATTGCCCACCACCTTCATCCAACTTTGTTGATGTGAAGAACTCCCAAATGTTGACACGTATAACTTGCATCACAATTTGATGTTTGGCATCAATTTCATCAAGGAGCTCCTTGTCACTACTTGAGGAGCTTGAGTTTGTTTGTTTACAATTTAACGTCCATTTGGGACCAGAGAGTCCATTAGACGAAAGATAGATCATGGAGGACACATTGTCTTCTGGTACTAGCAACATGCCACAAACTTGGCTAGGGTGACCGTGTTCGTAATTTACATGAACTCAACAAGAATGCTAATGTGGGTGAGGGGTAGGACCGAACAATATCGTTCTTTGATTTTCTGTGTATTTGGATAGACAAGGAGCAAGTGTTTTTCATCCTCAACCTTCCTTAAATCACAGCCCCGACAAAACCTCTTTGCGTATGGCACACCCTTCCATGCACTTAACACTACTTCAAGCTACGAGTTGCCACATCGAAACCGGGCCAGAGCTTTCCATAGCTGAACACAACTGATGTCACACAAGTAGCTTTTGTTTTCGTACGACATACCTTTGAAACGTAAATATTTTGTTTGGTCCCGATCTCACAGTTGGTGAAGAGTTTTTCAATGAAATCCAGCCGCATATTATGCTTCACCTTTTTAACACTCAACATTGTGTGGGGAAAACCTTGAGGGGGTGGGGCCCCAACCTCTTGGTTGATCGGGCTTCATGTCATAGGTCTAACACCCCCAATTGCACTAGTTGTAGCGTGGCTAGCTTAGCCATCCGAACTCCCACATGTATATTGTGCGTGTTGCACCAAAGCACTTGGTTTTCTACCCGACCTCTCACCCCTATTATACGAGTCAGATGTATGTGCATTGTCCTAGAAGCCATTTCCAACAATGGTTGAGCAGTCCTCGCTTGGAACGCATGAGTCGTTGTAAGTTGAGGCGCCGTTTCCAACGACAATTGAACCAAAAATAGAAAACCTGCCACTTCTTGGGGCTGATTTTTGAATAGCCATTTTTCACGAATCCAGCCCAAGATTTCTTTCCCGCAACAAGCATATTGAGTTGGGCTTCCCATGTTTTTCCCAAGATGCGATTTTTAGTGACCGTGCTCACACGGTTATAGTACAATAGCGCTTGTCCCCATGCGAAGTGTTCAAAGGGGAATTTGCCAAATTTTGCCAACATGATGGACGTGCTGGTTGTTTTTCGCACCCCGAGTAGGGACTTGAAAACTTCAGTACACTACTTCAATAGCTTCTATTTTCTTGGAGTCCACCTAAACTTCACAGGCATATCTTGCTGTGGAATGCACCAATGTGTTGAAAAGGTCACAACATAACTTAACGTCTTTAATACGTAGCGCTGCACATCGATGGTTTAGTGCGAACAACGAACATTTAGTAGTAGATGTTAGATGTTCCACTGCAATGTTCAAGTTCGGAGTGGTTTCGAGCAAGATCCCTAGGTATTTGAAAGTCTGCACACATTCAATAGCGTCACCTTTAAACACAAACTATTGGCATGGGTCAACATAGTTGAACGCCAGCACTTTTGTTTTTTTCACATTCACTGTAAGCCCACGTTCAACACAGAACTATTGGAGCGCATCTAATTGGAGCAAGTCAAGACTAGGCGCAACAAACTCCATGAATAACAAATTGGGATCAAGAATGAAATAGGGTCCTCCTAGAAAAAAAAAAAAAACTTGAAACCCTAAACCCAAACAAAACCCTCTTATGGCTTAAGAAAGTCTTTTTGGAATGTCACTTGCAAAAAGAGAAAGAAAATTGAGAATTCTTTGGGTTTATATATCCCTAACCTAAATAGGCACCAAAATAGATAGGTATCCAAAGTGCACTAGGTGATGATTGCTAAACCAACCATAAAATAAATCCTCCCTCAACATTTCCAAACATCATTTATTCTTTTGCCAAAAGTTATTGAAAATTTCATAAAGTAACCTTTTGAGAGGGTAAGTGGTTAATCTTAGGGTCACCATTCGAAGAAATTTTTGTAGCAAAACATGTAGCTTCCAATCAAAACTCCCCAAATAGCCCCAATATTAAATTTGAAAAAAATTCGTGCCCCTTCCCCTCTTGCCCCCTCCCCCGCTTTGCCTTATGAGTTCATGAACTGACCCTACCACCCTCATGCCCCCACATCCCCCAATGTTCAATTAAT
Source organism: Sphagnum contortum (assembly GCA_963920785.1). Lineage (NCBI taxonomy): Eukaryota > Viridiplantae > Streptophyta > Sphagnopsida > Sphagnales > Sphagnaceae > Sphagnum > Sphagnum contortum. Next base: position 16,757,060 of record OY987286.1, on the reverse strand, counting down.
GGATTGTCCAAAAGTTGGACAATCAACATAATCAAACCCTAACTCACCTTGTGTTTTCCCAAAACCCTTTAACTTAGGGTGATTTTATGGATGTGTTGAAACTCAGGGTGAGAATCAAAATACAGAGTTGACACTATGTGAAACTAGGGGCAACTTTATGGATTTCTTTAATGTGTACACATTTCACATCCACTATAGTATGTATCAGCTTTAGGGTTCTCCTAAGCATAGAGCTACACTTGTGTTTTGTGTGAAGGACAAATTTAGTATTGATAGATCCAGAAACAATTCAGCTTATATTACTATGGGTTGCTCTACAAGGTAGTGGAAGTTATCTAGTAGTAAGTAGCAGTAGAAATCATGTTGCAATTTATAGGGTTGGGCCATAACTTGTGTGGCAAAGTACTACCATGCATTGGTTGAGGCTCTTCCCCTATCCAACCTTATTTGCAGTTCATCCTAGGATGGCACTAGGAAAGTAGACACATGATCTCACGTTAGAAGAAGATGTGTTGTTATGTTTCCTTTCGAAAGGTCTGTAACTATAGAACACACCTTCAAAACTTGGCAATACCATTAATACCTTTAGTACCATAAGTGTAGAAGGTTCTCACCTTTTGGTATGTGGAGCTCAACGATAATTTTTTTTTCTTTACATCACACCTCAATATGCAAATAGGCGCGTGCAATTCACTATTTGCCAATGCACATAATTCAACAATTTTGTGTGCATAATAACAAATATCATAATACCTTTTCAGGTTCAGCACTGAGGTGGTGAATAATTAATTTTAATTTTCAATTCATAATTTGGTGATAGTGCTTTTATGGTTAGGTGGTTGATAAGTTTACGCTGAAAGCTATTCAAAAGAGGTTCAGGGATCAAACTTGGTTGGTTGCATATAAATTTAAAATAGTTTAGTTATGTTAAAAATTGAACAATTCTAATGAAAGTAAATTATACACTTCCATTAAGTTATAAATGCAGATGCTCAAGGTTTTTGTATTCAAATTTAAAATCTAGGTTATAATTTTAACGTGAAATAATATACACAAATATGCAAGGCATGTGAAACATGGTTTTTTTTTTTTTTCCCCAAATTTGGGAGGAAGGTGGATTAGCAATCCTCCAAAAGTGTACTTTGTTAGGTTTGGTTGAAGTCTAAAGAGCAAAATATAATTTCTTTGGAACTCTCCTATGTTTTGGTGGCATCCTAGAAGCTATGGTTTAAATATGGCAAACTCAACTTTTTTCTTCTCAAAATATGACAATTTAATGTCATTTTTCCCCCCACAAAAACCTTCATAGGATTTGCAAAACCCCCCCCTTTTTTTGGCTCATGAAGAGACGAAATTTCTCTCCAAAACAAATAAAAATCATGTTGGAATCATGTTTTTGGCCAACCAATGAAAGAAGAAAGCCTATATGGCCCATGATATTGTTTAGAATGAGAGCTTTAGAGGAGGTAACTTTAGTTAACTACCCCTTAAATTCTAGTGTGAATGATCATTATTAAAGTTAGTTTAGGTCAAACAATTTTAAGTTCTAGAAGTCATCCTTTTGGATGACAATTTCAAACTAGAAATATGTTTAGCTATAATTCTGAAATTTAAATTCAAGTCAAGTTGCATGCAATGTTATTGAATAATTTTCATTTTTTCCATCCATTTAGTCTATGGTCATTAATAGTGTGCAAAAGCTCAAGTGTTATAATAGCCTCACATGGTTGTGCCTAGGTGCAAAGAAAATAAATTGTGATCAATGAGATTGTTTAAATGCTTCTTTAAAAGAATTGCCATGGTAAACTAAGTACTTCCATATTGTAAGAATATCAACAATTTAAAAAATAAAATTAAAAAATAAAATAATATAATATATATATATATATAAGCAAATTGCAAGTTGGTTTTGATAAGAATTTGGAACTTTTAACACTCTAGGGCTTTTACTACATCAATTTCAACCTTACAGTCTCCTCCTCCTCCTCCCAAACCCTAAAAATTCTGCATCCAATTTCACCCTTGCAACTTCCTCTTAAAGAACCCTAACAATTCTGCAATCCAATTTCAATCTTGCAACTTGCTCTTCACAAACCCTAAACCTTGTGCAATCCAATTTCTCCCTTGCAACCTCCTCTGCACAAACCCTAACAATTCTGCATCCAATTTTACCCTTGCAACCTCCTCTTCACAAATCCTATACACTTGTGCATCCAATTTCAGCCTTGCAACCTCCTCTTCACAAAACCCTAACAATTCTCCATTCTGCATTCAACGTCCTCCTCAAGACTCAGAGTACCAGACAGAGGGGGGTTTCGGGCACATCACTTGTGCTGTTCGTGTATGTAGCCAAAGTGGGAATCATACAGACATAGGTAACAAAAGATGGAGGGGAAAAAGAAGAATCCAATTCAAGCAAACAAACAAACAGTTTCCTTACAAATGGTGGGTTAGAACTTAGGGGCAGCCAATTGTGTCAAAGAAGAGAAGGAGAGAAATGGAGTTGTGAGCTTTGGAAGTGTGTGTGTGTGTGTGTGTGTGTGTGAGAGAGAGAGAGAGAGAGAGAGAGAGAGAGAGAGAGAGAGAGAGCCATGGATGGCGGAGTTGGAGGTTGTGCTCAGACTCATCGTTCTGCTGCCGTTCATGTCGCCGCCGTCCTGGGCCTTGTCGCCTTCTCCTTGTCCGTATATGCTGTCTCTCTTGCTTCCAGACGGCGTCATACCCACCGGATGCACAAGGAGGAATCCGTGAACGAGGAGGAAGACCTGGAAGAACCCGATGAGGAAAAAGAAGAAGAAGAAGAAGATCGAGAGAGGGAGACCAAACCTAATATGTTCTTGGAAGATGAAGGGGGCATTTGGGGTTTCGAGACTAAAAGCGGTAGCAGCAGTGAGGAGCTCCTCCAGCGTCCTCCTGTGACTGCGGCAGAAGCTGTTTCGTCCTCTTCTTGTGGTCACGTATGTGGGAGCTGCCAAAAAGAGACTAAGAAGAACAAGAAAAAGGGTTTAGAGGATGCATCCTTTTGCTGCAGCAGTAATTCAGTGCATTCCTTGAAATCTGCAACTGGGGTTTCTCCGGCTCTTTTTTTGGCCGATGATGGTAAATCTTCTTCTTGCGGCAAGATTTTGTTTGCCTCGCAGACGGGGAATTCTCGAAGGCTTGCAGAGAAGCTGCAGAAGGAGTTGTTGGAAGACGCCAACCTGTGTTTAGACTTGGTGGACCCTGCTGCCTACGAACCGGAAGACCTTGTGAAAGAGAGACTTGTCATACTAGTTGCCTCAACTTGGGAAGATGGAAAAGCGCCACCCAATGCATCCTTTCTCGCTCGGTGGCTTGAGGAGAGCTCTAAAGATTTTAGGGTTGGCTCTGGGCTGCTTAGAGAATGCAGGTCAGTGCTTCTTCTGTCTTGTAAAGGTTCCATGTAATTGTTGTAAGGTTCTTCTCTCTTAAGCTCAAGAGCTCAACATATTTTATAGGGTTTTAAGTTAAACATTGTTCCACTCAACTGGGAACTTCTTTCCATTATCGTCATCATCTCACCATCTTCCAGAAATGACCTGAAGAAAGAATTTGTGGACATCATTTGCATCATAAGCTTTCTCTTTCCTCTATGGGTTCAGATATGCGAAATATACATATCACTGCCAGTACAAAGGAAGTCTGGATTTAGAGCTTGTGTGAATGGGTGCTGTTGCATCAATGGTAAAGTCAAGATTTAGGGTCTCTTTCCATTAGGCTGTTGTGATCACAATTACACACAGTGTGTTGTGATCACAGTAGCCTAATGGAAAGCCACTGACATAGAGCCTTGTTTCTTACTGCAAGGACAGTCACTTTTCATTGGTCAAGTGTGTTGAAAATATGTCATTAATCATGTTAGGAACTTTGGGAACACACAATTCTCATGAAAAAAGGGACAGATGCATTGCATGGTGAGTTGCAATTTTGACTCACAGTTCTTACAGCTCCTGCTATTGGTCAATGCTTGACCAGTAGAGCTGCAGATGACTGTGACCACAGCTAATTGAAAAAACTTAATGGAAAGCTGTTGTGATCACAGCAGCCTAATGGAAAGATGTCCTTAGATTCAAATCACTTCCACCAGGGACCAATTAAAGTCACACTAAGCTTAAAACACACAAGAACAATTATGAGTCAAGAACTCTGAGAGAAAGAAGATCCAAAAGGTTTTTTTGTTGGTTTCCTGATAGAAGGGAATGTTTGTCCAGATTTGGGGTATTTGGAGTGGGAAGCTGCTCATATGGGTCAATGTTCAATGCTGTCGCCAAGGCCTTCGACAACCACTTTGAAACTCTTGGAGGCATCCGAATTGTGTCAAGAGGGGAGAGTGATGAGGATGAGGGAACAGTGGACAAAGATTTTAATGCTTGGTCAAAACAGCTTCTGGAGAAATTGCAGAACTCACGCATGCTCTCTTCTGGTCTTGATTCCAAACATGAATGCCAGGAGGATGGGAGCTTCAAAGCGGATGGAAATGGGATCAAGGAAAAGGAGTTGGAGGCGAGTGCAATCTCTTTGGAATTAGCCGAGGACAGTGATGGTGATAGTGATGATAATGTTTTTGAGGATGCTAGTGACAACAAGGAGAATCTTGCTGTGGACAGTTTGATAGACTTAGAGGATGTGGCTGGCACCGAGAACAAACCACCTGAGCCCATTCAAACTGGCAGTGGGAAGAAGGGAGTTGTGAGGAAGCAGTTGCCAAACAAAAGTTTGTCTTCCTCATTGTTTACTAGCACTACTGGCGGCGGCCAGAATCAAAGCAATGGACCAAAGGAGATGGTGACACCTCTCCTTCGATCTAATTTGGAGAAGCAGGTCAGCAATTGCCATTGCCATGCTTTTCTCTGCTTCATTTACCGGAAATTTTTACTGACTGTCTTGCTCACAAGATAAATATTATACATCCTGACACCCTGTGCTTGTGCAGCCTGCTGATGCAAAGTCATATAACTTTGATAGTCTTGAGCTTTATGTCTTTCTTCTTGTGGGTCCCCCTTGTTTATGATGTGGAGGGTATTTGATAATACTGATTGATCTTCCTATGTTTATTGGAAAGTCATGTCAGTCAGCTTATTTGGGTCTCATGAGGCAGGCATTCTGACAGAATTCTTTGTGCTACCAAACAGGGGTACAAAATTGTTGGATCACACAGTGGAGTGAAGTTGTGCCGTTGGACCAAATCACAGCTTCGGGGACGTGGTGGATGCTACAAGCATTCATTCTATGGAATTGAGAGTCATCGGTAAGCATTTAATCCCACCACATCTCCCTGGACTTAAGTGGGAGAAGGATCACAGCTAAGGTGTGCTCAAAACATGAGAAAGGTTCATAGACTGACCGCACTCAAATTCTACAAAGATGATGTTGAACACTAGACGCTTTGGTGTGAGTCCTCTATCAGTGGTGGCTGTCTCTTTTCAGGTAGAATGATGGCCAGCATCTATATGGTGGTTTGACATGGGGAAGGTTTTCAGGTGCATGGAGGCAACACCCAGCTTAGCCTGTGCAAATAAGTGTGTGTTTTGCTGGCGCCATCACACAAATCCTGTTGGGAAATCTTGGCGGTGGCAAATGGATGACCCATTGGATATTGTCAATGCAGCTTTGGACCAACATGTTAAAATGATCAAACAAATGAAAGGAGTGCCAGGTGAATCACTTCTGTCAGAACTGTGCACTTTGACCAGATACTGATAGTTTGATATGGCCATGATTTAAGATTGTGTAGGGTCTACAATTTGTCACCACATGGAATAGCATGGAAGGAGCTTGCAGTTTACCAGCTTTGAGGGGACACCGAAGTCAATATGATTGAAGTATAATGATATACAATGAACACATTGTGTCAGACCCACTGAGTTTTCAGTTTCAGTTGAGTGACTATTTTTTATAGGGCAATGTGGTGGGTCATTGGTTGCAGTTGCTAGGCCAATGTTCTGTTGTAGTCCAAAGTATTTGATGGTGTCAGCTTTCTGATGCTGGTAGCGGAGTTGTGCTTTAGGAGTAAAACCGGAGCGTCTTGTTGAAGGAATGACACCAAGGCATTGTGCACTGTCTTTGGTGGGGGAGCCAATAATGTATCCTGAGATCAATACACTAGTTAGTGAGCTTCATCACCGTAGAATCTCAACATTTCTTGTCACAAATGCACAGTTCCCAGACCGTATTGTAGCACTTCAACCTATCACTCAGGTGAGATGTCTCCCCATGCACAGATGAATCTTATGTTAGAATTATGTGCAACAAGAATCATGTGCCTCTAGACATGAGGAGGCCAAGCAATGTCCCTTGAATTGTTTCTATTTAGTATGTGGGTTTCACTGGTTGTTGTCTCAACTCACACCTTGGACTGAAACTGTAGCTCTATGTGAGTGTGGATGCTGCAACGAAAGAGAGGTTGAAGGCCATTGACAGGCCCCTTTTTGCTGACTTCTGGGAGCGGTTCACTGTAAGTATTGCAAATGATTTTGCAGATGTGTAATGCTGCATGTGTGGAAGTCTTCTATTTGCTAACCTCCAATGCCTGCTGGGTGACTCAAACCCCCTTCATGACACATGGACCATACAAGCAGCCAATATGTTCATTGTCAAATACCTACAAAAATACTAAAAGATTTTGGGTTTTATGAAATATATCGAATGTGAATGTAGTTGCGGAAGCCAAAGGTTTGAAAAGCTGTTTATCCTGCAATCTGGAACATGTGATGTTGAAGGCAAACTGATTGCATGAGAAAAGTAGAGTGTGAGGTCTATGTTATGATTGGAGGGTCATATGATCTTTTTGGAGTCTGCAGGATTCATTGGCTGCTTTGAAACACAAAAGGCAGCGAACAGTGTATCGTTTGACATTGGTGAAGGGTTGGAACACTGAAGAAGTGAAGGCCTATTCTGAGCTTTTGGAGTTGGGTCAACCTGATTTTATTGAGATCAAGGGTGTCACATATTGTGGCTCGTAAGTTCCCATTTGGATGTCTTATGTGCACACCAACTCTTTGCATCACCCTCTTTCCTTGCTTTCTCATTTATGAGTGCATTTTTTGTGGTGACAACCTTTTGTCAAGAAAAACCTTTCACCTGGCTTTTCTTTCCAGTACAGCATGCAAAGACCCCCTTGATAAGCATCTAAAAACAAAAGTATATACCATGTTGAGGTTGATGCAGAACGGCGACATCAACATTGACAATGGAGAATGTGCCATGGCATGCAGATGTCAAGGATTTTGCTGAGGCATTGGCAAAGGAGAGAGGGGGGAGTGAGTATGAGCTTGCCTGTGAACATGCTCATTCCTGTTGTGTCCTCCTTGCTAGAGCCACCAAATTCAAAAGGGAAGGCCAATGGTACACTTGGATTGACTATGAAAAATTTCACGACCTGGTAATTCCCAATCACTGGGATACTTCTTTGTTCAATTTGGATTATATGTTACATACTGAAAAGGTTAAATAATTACTGTGGACTACACATGTGTAGTTTATTACTCAGTGTCTCATGGGGAGGTCACCTTCTTGTTGGAATCAGCTGTTCAGGAAATGTTCATATTCATGTGTTCATGATAACCTGGAATTTATTATGCTGGTTCACCTAGAGAACTATTCCAGCAATTGGTGGGTGATCTATGGACCAGTGCTCATGAAATTCTTGTCACAGGCTTTGGTGATGGATACTGTTATTGGTTAATACAGGACTGATCTTGTTATATGTTATGTCCACTGAGAACCTGATGAAAAGATGAATTTTGGTTCTGTCCTTTTGAAGGACACTACATGAGATTGTTTACCTTTTGTGAGGCTGCTATCTCATCATTTCACACCATGTAGTCAATTGTCCTAACTCGGGCCTGAAATTAATCTTGGTTTGAGCAACTCCCCAAGACAACAGTGCCACAGACTTCCAGAGCTCACCATCTACTACAGGCAGTGTCTATGGTGTAGGGAAGAGGCTCTTGATCATGCCAGCTGCAGCGGCACAAGAAAATTCCTACCTGTGGCAAAATACTAGTGTGTCATGCCTGCATTATGTTTTTGTTCTGATCCAAGAGAGCCAGGTTTACAGTGGTTAGTGTTTTTGACCACTGTTTTGGATGTGCAGGTTGCAGTTGGCGAACCATTTGGAAGTGAAGACTATATGGCTCCAACACCTGAATGGGCAGTTTATGGGGCACTAGAGGGGGGATTTGATCCCCAAGAAGTGCGTGTGAAGAAGGAAAGAAGACATGGAACTTCTGCTGACTCTGGTGGATGCACATAGTAATGGAATGTATGAATATCAGCCTAGTTCCAATATTTCTAATGTGCCCAATATGAAGAGGTCCCTTTGCTTCCATAATCTTCTAATTTATGAGAGCTTAGTGAAATCTTACTGAACTGGAGAGCTTTGAATATTTTTGAGGTGTTCAGATGAACTTCCAACAACTTTTGCTTTCAGGTTTTGTTGCTTTCAACATTTTTGATTTTGTTTCTTTCACAGTTTGACAGGGTAGGTGTTACTGAGTGTTTGACTGGGATGATTTCTTGCTGGAGAGTGCATATATGCTTGTAACTGATATAACAACCAGACAGTTTATGCACAACAAAGCCAGTTTTCTTGTGAAATGAAATCCTGCAGAGGCGTGTGGATGTATAATGGAAATGCCCTGTCATTTTGAAGGGCTGTATAACAACTTCAGGGGCCTGCCAAACAAAGTAAAGATGGCTAACGGACCACACCACTTGTGAGTGTGAGCAGTTTAGGGTGTATGTGCCTTTCAAGGAAAATTTCAGAAGATCACATTCTGGCTCCTACAAGCAATTTGTAGCAAGAATTTAGACATAATTTGCAACTTTGTCAGAGGATAGTACACAGCAGTTTTGTGCCTGCAAGTGGTTTACAATTATATTAATTTGGGAATCAGAAATGTCTTTCTAAAATGTGGACACACCATGCCTAAGTGCATAAATTTCATTCATGTTTGTGTAAGTGTATAACACTGGGCATGTAAGTGCAAGTGTATAAGCATGGAAGGCCATTTCTTGACCTGAAAAACAGGTTTTAAGTGAGAAGATTATGGTTTGTTAAAAAACTGAGTGTAGTGCACCACAACTCTTCAACTTTTAGCCTTTTAACTTACATCCATGTGAGGGTTTCTAACAATTTGAAGGCATTGCAAAGTATCTATCATAGTTAAGGCAGGTATTGCCCCAAAGGAACGATGCAATGCTTGTATTGGGAGTATTCCTTATACTTGTCATTGTGATGGGGATCTACCTTAATTCAAAGATACAAATATTGTGTGCAAATCTTGTTTTGTTGTAAATTGGCATCCGTTTTTTAACATTTTCAACTTAATGTTTACTGCTTTCAATCTGTGCAACTACACTTAAAGGAATGATTTGTACATGATCACTTTTAGAACTAAGCAAGCATTTTGTCACATAGAATGAACATGTTGAATTGACACATTACAAAATTTTAATCTATTTTGTGACACAGAATGAACACATTGAAGTGATACATTACAAAATCTTAATGTATTTTGTGACATAGAATGAACACATTGAATTGACACATGACAGAATTTTAATGTAACCTTGTGGGTTGGATCAAGTGCCCATTGAGAAGTGCCCAACAATTCAATATTGCATTGCCAAAAAAAAAAAGTCTAGTAAATATCATCTCACTACTAATAGCATGAAAATGTATCCCAATAACGCAAGGACTTCTTGACATGGTACTCAACTGCATTGAAAAACTCAACATTAGAAACATCTAAAACTTTTCAGGTTTGAATACCCCACTTTGCTCACTTGCCATTGCCCTACAGAACATGTTACATTTATATCTATGTTATAAAAACCATAACATGAGATATGAAATTTTACTTTCACATCCATCATTATAAAATACATTGCTTGTAAACCTAGCCAAAATCAAACTCTTGTACATTTTATGGATAGAGAAAACATAAAGAAGAAATGGAATGTGTATATGCAAAGGATGTTGTGCTCCTTCTCTCAGAAAGAATTAAAAGTTTATAACAATGTGCGAGTATTGCACCACCCAATAGCGTAAAAAAATGATGATTAGTAGAAGGTATTACACCTCCCACTATCATTGCAAAATTTGAGAATTTTTCATTTTTCATTATCATTAGTAATTGTGGTTTTAATAACAATGAAAGTATTGTTATGCAAGACCATGATGAAACGTGTATAAGACGATAAGGGGTGGAACTCAATTGAAACAAGTCATTGATGAAGCTTGCAATTATGCTAAGAGATGCAAAACAACCACACACACCAACACCTATACTCACAAAGAATATAGACGAAGTGGAACAACATGGGGGAGCTCATAAACCTTGTTATGCTAGGCCACCACAAAAATGGAGTTGCAAGACAACCATAAGAAAATGAAGCATAAATTGACATAGGGGTAAGGAACTCACTTGAAACAATTGTTGTTGGAATTTGCAACAATGCCAAAATTTGCAAAATGGCCATAATGCCATCAACTACACTTGCAAAAAACCAAGATGAAGGGGAACAACATGCGAGAGCTCACAAGACCACAATCATTTTTTTAATGAAAAACATCATTCCTCCACACCTAACTTCTTGTTCTTTCCTAACAATTGCCCTTTTCTCCTTGCTTCTTTTTTCCTTTGTATTAGTCGAACTAGCTCCATGTCCATAGTTGTTTTGAAACCTATGTAAAATGAGTATAAAAACAAGAAATGCAATATGTATGTGTAATAGATATTATGTAATATGTATACGTAAAAGGTATTGTGTAATGTTCATTCATTCATTCTCTCACAGAGGATTAAGGTTTGTAACAAAATGAAGGTATACACCTCCAAATGTCATTGAAGATTTACAGTTTCTTTTATAAAAATGAGAGTATTACATTTACACTTGCATGGCCTTACACAACCAAAAATATACACATGGGATCACTAAACTGTATTTCAAAAATTTGTGCATGCATGCCATGTAAATGTAAACCTCAAAATATGTCTAACAAAAATTGTAAATGTAAAAACTTAGATGCAATAAGTGTAAATAATTTACATTTACATGATTTTGCATGTCGTGTTACATGACCATTTACACTTACATGCACAACATTAGTCCACATACTTTCTTAATAAATGGGCAATCTCACAATTTCAGGTGATTGTGTCTAAACATTAATGTTTTTTTTCTTATCAATTGATATCCACCTATTGGAATTCCATTGGGCCCTACAATATCTCTTTTTTTTTTTGGGAAATATATTGCCTTGAATAAGTAGATTTAGCATTGAAAAATTTGCATCTCTCCACTAGTCCTTTTATTCGGTTTTAGAAATAATTATATTGATTGTTGAATAGGTTTAAGAATTGTTATATCCTATATTGGATACATTTTTTTCACCAAAAATGTAGGAGTCGCCATAGAGGGGCCACCACATATGATTAGCCCATTGGTTGCTTTCAATATTTCTCTTTCCATCTTAGCACATGCCTTTGTTAATAGAGGTTTTCATTAGAAATGTTGTTCCCCTAACTAAAGCCTTTCATGAATGTTGCATTTGTCCACAAGTTTTCAATTTAATAAAATGGGTTTTGTATTGATCACTTTCATTCGCAATTTGACTATGAGCTAGATGGAAATGAACTTGCAAATCATGTTTTTTGAATTGTGATTTATGATTGCTTACATGACCAATTGTGCACATTGCACACAAATCTTTGTTTGTAGGACATTGAGGCTTGTATAATGTAAATTTCTAACAACTTGAACTTGAAATTTTTGTGACATCTAGTGTTAAGGACACAATGCACATTGAAACAAATTGTGAATCAAAAACATTCCTCTTCAATTGATATTATAACGTGTTATAATGGCAAGCACCAACCCCTTGGTGATACAACAACACATGATGCATCAATTAGTAAGTCTCAAAATTTTCTTTTAATTTCTTTTGGTTTTGTTGTTCACGAGTCATCATGAATCAAATTTGTTGTTTTGGTGTTGTGTTTTTTAAATTTTTGATCACATATAGGGGTCCAAGTCTTGAAAGTTAATTGTGTGTTGGGTGTCATTTTGTCATGATTGTGATTTAAATCTCCCTTGTGGTTTCAAACTTTTTTTATGATTTGAGTATCTCTCATGATTTTGGTGTCAAAACTTGAGGTAACCCTTTTATCTACAAAGCTTGCACTATGTTCAATGTTCATTTTATTGCACTTTGAGCTAGCCCCTTTGTCTATTTAAAGTTTGAGTTGGGTTGGGGACTTTCCACACATGGCAAGTAGCAATATGAGATTTCTCATTTTCTTCTATGAACTTTATAATCTTATTAGCAAGATGTTTATTTTCTAAATGTTTCTCACTTGCTTTTATTTGTAGCCATTCACACATTGCTACATTACTTGATTAACAAATGAATGGGAACCTTATTCCTTGCTTAGTCCTTTACAATATTTGAAAGTTAAGGTTGTTGGAGCTTTCACCCTATGCTAGCCCATCTACGATTTACACAATATTAGGAACTATATGAACTTCAAGCTAATTATTGCAATGCACATCAAGTGATGGCATTAAACTTTAGTAATTATTAGTTTTAAAAAAACAAATAAAATGTATTTCATTTGTGTAAATGATATGAAAATAGATGCAAAATGTTGTGCATCATTTTGTGTATTTGTATAGATATACATTGAATAGATGTGGTTAGAATTTTATGTTAATTGATAACAAAATGCAATCTAGCAATATTACATGTATTTGCAAATATGAATGGTTATGTGAAACAAAGTTCCAATATTTGGAACAAAAGAAGATTGGAAAAAGACACCTTGTGTTTGTACAATTGCCTTTTTTTAAAAAAGGTTAGTTTGTAACAAGCCAAAAAATTCCCCCATACAAAAATTCAAGTACACCCGCAAGTCTCGATGAACATATTGCATGGAAGTTCAAAGTATTACACTCCACATAAAGTCCAAGGTTGAAAACAAAAGCTAGTACATGATAATTGAAAACTACACAAATTCCACACTCTAAACATGTTATTTATGTAAATAGCTTTGAGATAGCTTTGAGATCAACTAAGGAAGAGGAATCAAAACTCATTATGATGGAATTTTAAATGGATGAACATTTATTTTCATCCATCCTTGTCTAACATATTTTGGGAGACATCAATTGGTTCCCCCACATGCTAAGTTTCAAGAAGGGTTTATATTTCTAATGGATGGGATTCCCGATTATATAACATTTTTTGCTTAGCTTTCCAACCTCAAACATCTAACATCATGATACCAATATGTAATATAGTTCTTGTAACTCTTGCCTAGGTCTCTTTGCAAGAAAATGGTCTTTCTAAACCTACAAAGTTGGTTAAATCTCGTAAGCTTCTAATTTATCACAAGGTATTTTTGTCTTTGGAAACCCTTAAATCAAACCAAACCTAACCTACTTTGATTGGGTTGATTGAAGTTTGAGACCTATATAGTCACACCAAGGATAGTTCCAAATGTGTGTATATTATTTTAGTTCGTAGGCCAAAAAATCCCCAAAAAAACATTATCACCCAACATTTTATGAAGCTTAATTTGGATTTGGCATATTTAAAGGGTCAAGGCTTTGAGGACAAAATAAAATGAAAAAGATTTATCTATCTCTTGTTTCTTTCATTACAAGCTTGAAATTTTGGAAAATATTTTTTTATATGTCAATTTTGGAATTTTGGTTGAATTTTTTTTTGTGATCCCTCAAATTGATGCATAGTTAAAAAAAAAAATTTAAATAAAAAAATTTAGAAGAGTTTAATTTTACATTGTTGGTAGGTAGATAGGTAGGTAAGTATAAGTAAGTTGATCCTTCCCCTTTGCCCTAACCGGGTTGGACATCCGGACGGGTGCGAAGGTTGGCAACGTTACACCCGGCCCGTCTTCCTCGCAACGAACGCGCGGCGGAAGCAACTCAGCGGCGACCTGGTTCCGACAGCACGCGCGCGAGCGACTTCGTTCGCTCCATCATCAGCACAGGAATCTTTCTGCTCAGCTCACTGCTGGAAGGACCCCACCCGGACCCCACCGCTGTTTTGCTTTGCATGATCTGTTTATGCGGAAATCACGCCGTGGGATATATTGGGTAAGTAGAAATTTTTTGTTGGGTGCTGGATAAGGTGCATCTATCCGCGATACTTGTACCTTCGCCGGCGGATTCAATGGCTTTTCTTCTTCGCCTCTGCGGAGCTCCGCGACCAGGTTCTAGAACGTCCTCTTCTTCTTCTTCTGCTTCTCATTCAATGCTTTGTTTGGCTTTACAGCTCTACACACTTAATACAAAGCAACAAACGCCAGCTGTTGCACACCGCAAGCTCGTAGCTTTGGCGCCAATCTGACCGCCGGGGCCCCGGGGGAGGGCGGGGGTTTATCGTCTCAGCGGAAGGCGGTTATGAGAAACGATCCCGGGGAGGGGGCACCAAACCCCCGGAGGGTGTCATGACGGTTCTTAGGGGTCGCTACCCACGGTCCTCGGATCATCGAGTGCCCGGTTCTGATGTGTAACCGCGGTGCTCAGATCGTCTAGTTCCCGGTTCTTAATTAGAACCGGGGTTCTCAGATCATCGAATGCCCGAGTTCCGGCCTGTAACCGGACCTCCAATTAATGCTAAATAATTTTTGGGATCACAGCTAGGCTAATGATGCTACTAAAAAAAGGAAAATTTTAATTTAAAAACACTTGGATGAATGTTTGATCTTTATGCTTATTTATTTGTAAATATGGTAATTTTCATTAGTTGATAATTTTTTGAATTATTTTTTTAAATCAAAAAATAATTTAACCATATATATTCCAACGCCTTTTTTAGCAAGTATTTTCAAGTTTTTTGGGGGCAGCCTAAAACTCATTTTCTAAGCGGTCATTAAAAAATAAATTTAAATTATAAATTATAAATTAAAAAACCTCCAAAGTCATTTTATTCATAGAATAATTTTTTTAAACATATATATTAAAAATAATTTTAAAAAACCTTATTTTGAAACCAAGGTTACAAATCCACTCAATCAAACACTTTGAAAGTAGGTCATATAATTCCTTCACTCATGTGGGCCTTGATACAATGGAAAGATAAGACGGCTTCTCCTTCATTCAAAATTCATTAAATTACCCTAAGCTTTACATGTTAGAATATGATCCTCCTTAAGTAAGAGGTACATATTATGAAGCAAAAAAAATTGTTGGGTTTCAATGTATTAAGAGATTGATCATCATCGGGTATGGCATTATGGTGAATGAATGATATCCATGTTAGTTGTGACTCATGATTGATTGCATTGTTGCTAAAATTCAAAACTTACATCATCTAACATAATGGTAAGTATCCAACATCATCCTTGGGTGCATAGTACTTGGATATACAATTTTGGCTACTTTGCATGGCAAGTATAGACCATAGATTCTAATGGCTTGTGTGATTGGATTATAGATAAGGCATAAAATTGCCCTAGCTAATGATGTGTGGATGTAGTAGTATGGATGCAATTTCTTCTTTCTCTAATGCCAACATAATGACCAAATGAATGTCCATATCGTGACCTAATAAATACAAATTAGTGCAACGACACAATATTGAATTTTTAACAATGAAATTTGTAATATACCAAGATTGACATTGTAGTGTCATAACCCACAATGTTGGAAGTTGAGTTAGGTTTTTATTTGTTGGTTAAGGTTGTGCAACATATTAGCCCATTGTGTTTTCGAAAACTTAACGTCTTAATATGATAGTTCACTTGCATACATTAAGCACAATTGTTGAAATTTTGATGACAATGATTCATTGAAACTACTTCAAGTAGGATGATTATAGGGTTTCAACTATTTCATCCTACCAAATTCCAATTCAAAATTTGTTTATCCTATTCCAAAATAAAGAGGCACATAAAGGTGTCGTTTTGGGTTTGCTTTTTTTTTTTTCAAGGTTTTTTTTTCCCCAACACCATATTTATGAGTATATTTTCAATACCTTCTCCACCAATTTTCATCCTATTTCTTTATTATTGAATCTTCATGTAATTGTTGAATTGGAATTTGATTCAATTCAAGGTGCATGTAACGCTCAATAATTTCAATTTAGTGGAAGTTCATTTCCAAAATCAATTTCAATTTTTTTCCCATCATTTGATTAGTTGATCATCAATGCCAATGTGCAATAGTGTAGAGCCCAAGTATGGGAAATGGATAATTACAAAGGGACTATGTTGATTGAAGCTCAACAATGTGATTTGAAATATTTAATTTTTATGTATTTTAGAACATCATTAGTCTAATAACAATGATATGCGTGATCAATGGTTCCATTGTCAAAATTTTGTAACTTAGCATCTCTATTCCTTTTATGAATGATGTAAAATCAAACATTTCAAGATGTAGACATTTAAGAACATTGGTTGGAGAATGCATACATACATAAAATGTATATGATTACAAAAACTTATTGACCCGTTGTGACTATTGAAAATGTATAGTTTAAGCTAAAGATTACTACAAGAATTTATGATGAGTTTCAATTGTTTAATGGATATTCATAGGTTGCATGACAACATATATAATATTTATAATATTGGGTTGTTCATTAAACTATTATCTAGTATTTTAAAATTACACATCAATATTTGAACAAAGCTTTATGGTATGTTTGCTTGTGCACATGATCATTTGTGAACTGATGTGGTGTTAGGATGCTAGTTGAACCTATTAATTTTATATATTTATTAGAATTTCATTAGTACAAGTGTCAGATTTAGATTTTATATAACATACCTATGAATAATAAAATGGTTACATGACATCAAAATTAATTGCTAGAGATAGTATTTACAAGTAATATTAGTTATGGGACAAGGTAAATTTTTTTGGAAATATGGCAAATAAACATTATAGGCCCTATGCATTGAGATTTTGTGATTGGGGATTTATTTTGGCTTCAAATATGGATTAGGTGGGTAATATGATTTTATTTAGCTATTTGGCTTAGGCACAAATAAAAGTTAAATTTCTTGACGTCATAGGTTGTAAAACATTAAATTCCAAGAAAAAGATGCCAAATAATATGAAAATTCATTCATGGAAGCATCAATATTCTAAAGATTATTAGTTATAGGCTTCAAGCTAATGAATGATAAATAATTGTTAGATTAAATTGACAATAAGTGGATGATGAGTTCATTTTTCATTGAAGTATTTAAGGGCCTTTAGATGGAATATTCAATTCATTATTCATTTTCATGCTTTTGTGTTGATGTTTTCTTACATGTCCATTCAATTTAACCTTGCGTTTCAAGAATATTTTTTCAAAATAACCCTTATAGGTCTAGACCCATCCTAGGATGTAGTTCCATTTAATTTTCATTCAATCAAATTCATTCAAACAAATGAAACTTTTTCCAAAAAATGTTAACCACCAATTATAGTTTTAATGTTATGTTAGTGGGAATTACATCATGATATTTTATCATGTTGTTAAAACTAATTACATTATAACTCCTTGTAGAAGCTAATTTAATTTTACATCTAGTCTTTAATTCAAACTTGTTAAATGACATGGTTGCATTTGAATTACACACCTTCAATATTGTACTTTGTACTAAGTTCATTGATGTTTAAATATTATATGTCAATTTATTTTGTAATTAATAAACCCATGTTTTCATTTCACTCTAACTTTTTCAATCCCATAGTATGTAAAAATTGTGTTTGTTTGATCAAACTTTATTTAACATCCAAATCACAATTCTTAATTCTATACTTGCATAACTAAAATTTCATAATTGAAAAAGTCTAAATCTCAATTTTACATAATTGTTATTTCCTTTAATGCACACCTAGTAATGATCATTATTGCCAACAAATCCTCCTTGAATCAAAGCTTGTTCAAGGAATCAAAGCTTGTTTATTGAACTGTGACCATTGGAACCTTAAAGTGGTGCATCAACATTTTTATCACATTGTTGAGATATTAGTGTGTGCCAACTTCCAAATCTAATGTTGTCATTCTTATTATCTTTGAATTAAACCTATGAATAGTGACCTTGCCTTACTCCTAAAATCATCATGATTGTAGGTAGGCCAAGGTCTTGGAAAAACATCCCAATGCAAGATGCGATGTTAACCTAGTAAACGTTCCCAAATCCAAGCATCCTTATTCAAAATTCAAATCAATTTTGGTTTGGGAATGACCTAAGTTTGGTTGGCAACAAAAACACATCTAGACAACACCAAGGACGACAAAAGAAAAGATGAGGAATCTATTTAAATATATTAATATTTTGACCTTATGCCAATTGATCATCATGAGTAGCACAAAGCCTACGTATGTTAAATTGGTAGAGATTGCCCTAATCAAAAGGTTGGGTCTTGTGGACGATGAACAACCATTTAGTAATTTGAACTTCATCAAAACCAAGATCCACAATTGATTGACAAATCACTTGGATTTATTTGTCCACGTGTTTGAGCAATCTATTTTTTCCATGAACAAATTTCCTTTTGATGAAACAATGCACATTTTTTGTAATTTGAAAAATGTCAATATGCTTTAAATGCTTGAAGTTTCAAGCTTGGGCTTTGAGGTGGATGGGAGAAGTTGTAAACCACCATTTTCTACAAGCTTTGAACTTTGGCCCTTTCCCTTTTGTTTTTATTAAAAATATTACTAACATTTTTGCCATAAGTAGATGATGTGCTACAATGGGTAGAGTCTTTGAGGATTGAGGTTCAACCCCACCCCCCCCTAACTCCCCCCTCTCCCTCTCACAATGTACATCTCCACCATAATAATATTCGTGGTGTCCGTCTGTCCGGCGGTGTTGGTGGTTGTTGGTCCTTCTTTCCATCCATCCGTCCCGTCATCCGTCCCGTCATCCGTCCATCCATCCAAGTTCTTCATCCCGGAAGAAGAAGATGATGGAAGAGTCGACTACTATAAAAAAATTGGTGTCCGTGTCTTGATGCAGTTATTCCTGATTGGCTGGAGCCCCCCCTCCTCACATCCGTTGAGGGCCCCAGCCAAGGTGAGCGGATGGTGGGATGGTCAACATAGTGGGAACCAGGGAAAACTGAAAAATATCCTCCTCCACATCCCCCGCCCCCCAAATTTAAAAGGAAAAAATGCAAGGCACATTCAGTGTGTGCTTGGGCCTTCCCATGGGCTGCATGAAATTTCTCCTCCCAAAAACGTTCATCACCATTTTTGGCCTGACCTTTATCCCTCACAAGTCCAACTTTTTTTTATTGAATTTGATTGGCCCCGGCATAAAATAATTGAAACTATGAAGGCTCGCAAAAATTGAAGATTCTATGGATAGATGGAGTGCCTCCCCCTTTGGCCCATCGATATATGTGAGAAGGGGAGGACTTTGAGCAAAACCTATGGGATTAAAGCAAGGTGCGATAGGGAATACCCATGGGGAACGCATTGGGAACGTGGGGAACAAATTGGAGAAATGGTAGGAACACATCAGCAACTCATCGGAAAAATAAATAAATAAATAAATAATCATCCAGCCAATTGGGAAGTGCAATCATGTTCTCAGGGTGCCTTGGTTTTTTTCCTTTTAAGTTTTGGGTTTAGGGCTGGGAGGTTGGACGGGAGGTTTTTTTTTTTTCAAGCTGTATTTGGTGTGGAGAGAGTGGACTGTCATTTTAGGATATGGTTTTCAGGACATGGTTTTTGGGACTTGGGATCTCAACTTTGGGGCCTGGGAAATTTTAGAATATGGTTTTCAGGACATGGTTTTCAGGACTTGGGATCTCAACTTTGGGACCTGGATGTGGGATCTCGATTTTGGGACCTGGATTTCACACAGGGGCTTCACAGTGGCCTTCGGCCGCGGGCACCCACTAACTCCCCCCTCTCCCTCTCACAATGTACATCTACCTAATATTAGTTGTAGTCAAAATTTCACCTTTATTTTTCTATGTGTAGCCATATTTTTTTAAAAAAAATACTAGACTTGCCAAAAATAATTTACCATTGTCCCTAGCATGTTGCTAGCAATATTCACATTGCTAATAATACATGTTGCCAAATACACACATATAAAAAGAAAAGATTACAAACTTTTTACTAATGGGTTTGACATATTTGCAAAATATGCAATTCTTTTGTTCTCAAGGTTGCAAACAATGCAACTTTTGAAAAAAAAAAAAAATTAAATCCCTTACATGTAAATAAATACCAAAATTTTACATTAGTTAAAAGCTCTAATGAAATGATATACCATTGGTATGAATTGAAATATTTTAGTGCTCCAATTAATAGCTTGCATCCCAAAGCATTTGTTAATAAGCATAGTGCAATTAAATCAAGGAGGATACACTAAACCCCAACAATGCCCATAAAAAATTTCAAATCCATTGACATCTTCACTTGGAAAAAATACAAAGCATGGCTAACCATTTGATCAATATTCCTAATATTACAATTGTTGTTCTTTTGGGGGGGTGAATTTTGCCATTTTTTTTACTTGTAAAATACAATTTTAACACATATGAAGGTTTTTTTTTTGTGAAAAATGGCACAAATTCGCTAGATTCAGAAGTTTTTCGTCACTAGACTTTTACAATGTGTTTCAGCAGGTAGCCAAATATATAAAATATTTTTATTTTCATATATGATCTATAGCCAAATTTGGCTAATCTTCTTGTGAATGATTTGGCTACATCACAAAATTGGGGGGAAAAAACCTCTAAAAAAAACTACCGTATGGAGTCCGTATATTAAAGAAGGTAATTCTTATGATGGTAAATGAAAAGGGCTTCAATTACATAAAATTCAAATAATAAATCTAATGAAATTTATTTCAAAAAATTCAGAGCTAGTGTGTGAAAGATATTTGATTTTGGAGTGGATTTTGTTGCTAGAAATTCCCAAAAAATTGCAAAAATTGGGTTTGGAAGGGGAAATCAGTTGAAGCCTCCATGTGTTCACATTGCCAATTTTAAAAAAAAAATTAAATTCTGAAAATTGTGCACATATATCTTTTTAATGGAAATGGTGTTCACACCTAGGCCAATAATGCAAGCTACACTAGCATATATAAAGTATCCAAACATTTGCCTCCTCTTTTACCTACTTCAAGAGCTTTGAGTTCAAGAGCCTTTCTAAACTAGTTCTAAATTACTAAATCTTTTTGATGTGTGTGATTGAAGAAGATCACCTATTTTGCAACATAAGATCCAAGCTACTTTGAGTATTAAGAATCAAGATGCATGTCGTAGATCCAATTGAATACAAAAGGTCTTGCCTTAGCCCAAGAAAAATTCCCTACAATTCTAGCATTATTATCATAGCACAATGCATAACATTCTCAATAAAGTCCTTGACTTCACCTCTACTATTCATTACATGAGGTGCCTCCCAAATTCTTTTTTTTGTTTTGTTGCAATCAGCCAATTTGATTGGCCCATCACTCAAAAAAAAAAAAAAAAAAAAAAACTATGGAGGCTCCCCCTACCTCTTGGCTTTGTCAAACACATGTCAAAACAATGACTTGAAAAATCATGGTTTTGCCAATTATAATTTATTATTTATTTATTTTTTGGCAATGAACCAAACTGAAACTATTTCTGTGATTTTGTAGTGCCTCTTTCTTTGGCCCACCTATATAGGTGAGAAGGGAGGGGGGGAACTTTGGACAAACCATATGTGATAAAAAAAGAGAGAGAGTGGTGTTATTGGGATCACATTGGGAGCTTGGGGAACAAAGTGAGAACTTGGTGAACATCATTTGAGAACATGCAACAACACATTATTAGGAACATGGTGGGAAACAAAAGTAATAAAATTTCAAGAAAAGTCAAAATGTGCCGGTTTGGCTCAGGAAAATGGTTTTTCTGCTGCATAGTTGGTCAATTTGCTGAGGCTGGTAACAAACCGCAGCAAAGCTGTACACCTGCTACGGAAGAGTATAGTAAATATGATCTGAGTGCTGATCCCTGTTTCTGATTGGCTAAATCATAATGATTGGTCCAGGTGGTCTGCTATTAGTAGTTCCCACTTATTTCCTACAATTCCCGTTTCAGTTTTATGGGTATACTCTCTCTCGCCTTCTAGTGTACAATTTTTTTCTCAAAGGGTTCCCCCAAGTTCTCAATGTGTACCTCAATATTTTCTCAATAGCACCACTATATTTACCCCATGTGCTTTGTCCAAAGTTGTCCTCTTTTCACCTATGTAGGTGGGGCCAAAGGGGAAGCTACTCCATCTTCCAATAGAAATTATTTCGGGGGAGCCTTCGAAGTTTCAGTTTTTATTTGTGATGGACCAATCAAAATGGTTCATTGCAACCAAAAAAGAAGTTGAATTGGGAGGCAACCCCATCTGATTAAGACAAAGATGAATTTATAGACCTGTGCTCCTTTTTTTGCATCAGCCTAGCAAAAAATAGGTCCTACAAAAAATGATGGATTACAAATCCATGATTTTTATAATGGCCAAAAAATAAATTTAAGAAATTTTTATAAATGTTGTAAGTGTGTGAATAATTATTATACATGATTATGTCATTTTGAAGACATTTCAAATCTTGTAAAAATGAAAAAAAATAGTGAAAATACTAGTTACAATTCTTTATGAGTGTTTTTGAACAATTTATACTCATTAAATTCAATCTATACTAGTCCACATGTTTTTGTAATATGTTATTAACATTATTAAGCAAACGTATTAAAAACTTGCAACATTAGTACAATTTTTGACATTAAAGCATGAAAACCCAAACATTGGTTGACTTGTTATGGGTCCTATTAGTGTGATTGCACCTTGCTAATTTTCTTGAAAATAAATTTCCTCAATTTCATATTGGAAATTGGATTGTTTTTCTCCACCTGTAAACTTTTGGTGGAGATGAAAGTTTCCAAATGGATGCAAAAAAAAAAGGCTTCTCTCACTTATTTTTGCCTAATGTAGGGTAACAAATGCATCCTCATGTTGATTCCTTTCAAGTCTTAATGGTGCACAACAATATTCCATACAAGCATCATAAAAATCAAAGTCCATGCCCATGAAAGAATGAAATTGCCCATGTGCATTACTTTATAGATGTTGCCATTGCAATACATGGCCATTAAGGTTATATTTGCAAGTCAAACTAACATTACAATAGATGCATCAACGAGTGGCTTAGTTTTGTGACATTTTTTCGGTTTTTGTAACACCTATCTCATTTCAATTTCTCTTAACAAAACAATTAATCTTCATTTTTCCAATGCGAACTTGGTTTTAAATTAACAGCTTAATTATGAAAACATATTTGTAAATTTTTTGACAAAAATACACTCATTTTAAATAGTGAATCTTTAAAGTCAAAAATATGGATTGGTAGCTTCATTGGAATGGTAGAATATTGAGAGATTCATCATGAATTTCATTCCAAATTATTTATAGTGCCTCAATGTGTGGTGTAACATGAAATTCAATAAACTTTTATGTGAAACCCTTTGCTTCAAAAATCATAATCACATTCCAATTGCTAGAATTGAGCCATATGAACATAAGTCCCTAGAGTTTTTGTTTTCCTTCATTTAAAAAATAATAATTCACAAGTGCATATTTTTGGAACCTCTAGTTGGGCTCCTATTGACATGAACTTTATCACCATTTAACATGGACAACATAAACAAAACCATGGCAAGATCCTTGTTTTTACATTGCATTCAATCCATAAAAAAGATGAATTATTTAGGTGCATATTGCAAACATGGGAGATGTAATGGTCTAATTAGCATTTATCGAACAAATTAAAACATGTTACAAATTTGCAACAATTTTGAACATTTAGTACATAACTATGCCTATTTCAAAACCAAATGACCATTAAAAGCCATTATTACATAGATGCATAGGAAGCTCCCACTACAAGGCAATTTGTTCAAGGAACAAGTCCATGGCCTAATTGAAAGATTGTGTGTGTAAATGAGTGAAGGATATATAATAATACATATATGCAACCATTATCACATGCACCCATATAGGAAAGGTTTATCACAATAAAATAATTATATTGTCATTGACATCTCCCACCAAAGGAACCTTGCAAAAAAAATTATAAAGAAACTTTTCATCCATATCAGCCCCAAGTGCATATTCCATAAGTGTCCATGCCACCAACTTTATAAATGATGTGAAACCAAACCAACCTATTCAAAACTCTAGGATTATTGTGGTTCCATATGCTATCATTCAATCGCTTCAAATAGACACTATGAAGTGGTCCTTGAAAAGATTCAATGGCATCAAAATAGGAGCCATAGAAATACTAGGAAAAAAATTAAATAGAGAATTAGGGGTGGAGTTAGTACAATATTCCCATTTTCTTTTAAAAATTCCATTCCCTTAGTTGTTTCACTAGGTATTTAAAACATTTACATGAAGGGGAATGATAACCTAATAATAAACTCACATGTTGTTGTCCACACCACCCCAAAGGTTCATGGTCAAAACCTCCAAGCTTCAACAAACAAGTGTGGTATTGTTGTTACAAACTCCACACATGATAATGGTTAAGGAATTAAACTTCAAATCCTTTAAGAGATCGGAATGCACAAAAGTGATGAGGAGTCGAAGGATTTCCTTGGTTTGTAGCATTCTCAATCAACATCAGCATCACCATTAAGAATTGTCAACAACGTGACTTTCAAATGCACATATCAACCAATTAACAAAAGCCAAGTTTTCATAAAGTTTAATGGCAAGAGGAACTTGAGTTATGACATAAAGAAAAATAACGGGAGAAAAGTCATTTGAGAAAGGAAATGTACATCTAAAACATCTACAAATAAGGATAATAACATGTACAAGGTCAAGGTAGTTGTAAAAAAACAAGGGACCCAAGTTCACACAAGAAAAGGACCCAATATCCAATAATCTCTATATGATTTATGTAAATTAAAAAATAACATTATGGAAAGACAATGTGAGATGACCATGCATGACTATCACCTTACCAATTACCCAATGTTGCACTATGAAATTACACGTCTTAACATATAAAGCATTTGAGGGATAAACTTCAAGGAATAGGTCCACAAACTCAATATTTACATTTAGGAGCTAGTTCACCTTGTGGAAACATTGTGTTTATTCAAAACACAAGCTTAGAGGGGAGAAGGTTGTTTAGTTAGGCAAGTGTGTTTGGAAGGACGATAGTAGTTGGAATATTGAAACATCCTTTCGCTATAAAATTAACTTGACAACATGGTGCAAGGAAGCTACCCACATTCTATTGTAAATGGGTTAAGCTAGTGGTGCATCACAAAACAACCTTGATAACAAGGCTTGGTGGCTAGAACTAAAGGGTTTTCTAAGAAGGGATGAGTGCATTTTGAATGCCTATTCTTCCAATGAATCCTTTGAGTGGTGCAAGTTGTAGGAATATTTGAAGGATATGCTATCAAAATATTATAGATGGATTTTGAGCATGTAGTTTTAATCTAGCAGAAACCCCAACTAGAAAATCATTCACATGTGGGAGGATATTACTATGAAGTGAAACAATGGCTTGGGGGGGTGTTGAAATCCACCTTGAATGTGGATGGACCCATTCGATCTAATTGTAATCTAGAATTATCATGGGACAACCACATAAAATGGATGGATTGATGCTTAGCTTGATTAGATTGTGCATATTTAACTATCGCTCATGACATGGAGAATGATTTCAAGGCCAATGAAATATGTCATATGTTGGGAAAATGTGAAATTAAATCACCATCAATTTCCATGGAAATAGAAATGTAATCCCTACCAAGGAAATTTTATTGGAAAATGAACAAGTTTGGTTCTTTGATTGGGTAGAAAACCAAATCATTTCAGTCTTGCTCTAGAGGAAAGGAAGGATAAACATTTTTTTGGCAAAAATGGGCAAATTAATTATGTAGGTTTTATAAGGCTTTTACACAAGGAAAATAACTAAATTTAGGGTTATAAAAGGATACATAAAAAAAGAGCTTGAGTTTACCTAGGAGAGGTTGTGGGATAATGTGCATTATGTCTTCTTACAACAAGTGGATGAGGCCTTAAAAAACAAGCTCAACAACTATGGAAGATGTAAAGGTTGAAGGTATTCAAATTTGCTCTAAAGTCAAGTGGATGGACAATTGGAGGCAACTATTGTTTGAAGGAATTTTTTAAGGTAATTGAAAATTTGAGCAAAAGTGCAATTATCACAAATTTCAAGAATTCTAATAAAGGCACTATTGAAACTACAAAGGAGTTGGAAGAAACATGTTGTACTTATTATTAATATTTATATGATGCAATTTTCAATTTTGTTACAATTGTGAGGCAAAGGGAAGAGATATTGGCTTCAATCTTGGTGAAATTTGTACAAGCCATGAATGAAGTTTTGATTGCCCAATCATTATGCAAGAATTTCCCACAATAGTTAAGGCCATAATGAGGTCAAGTTCATTAACCCAATTCAATATGGGGACTTAAAGGTGAACTAGGTGACCATCTCAATGTGCCATTTCAAGTTGTGTGAAATTTGAATCACTATGTAGTCAAACTATCCACCTTTAATTAATGTAATTCATTGTTTTAATGTTTTTTAATAACATTATTTCAATCTTGGATAAAATTTTGTAATTATCATAATTAATCCATATATTTCATTTTCATTATGTATAGAATTAATAATTATTTATAATATCCTTTTAATGTATCAATTGATTACACTATGAAATATAACATGATTGATTAAATAATTAATAAAAATACAAATAATCTGAAAAAATGGTATCTTAATTTATTTGGGTCTTCATTTAATACACTGAAAAATCATTTAAGAAATAAAACAACATAAAATATTCATTATGAAAAATCACATACTTAATAATAATACTATTTATTATTTACAATATTATGTACATATGTCTTTATAGATTATATTTAATAAATTAAATTAATGACATGTAATAACTGATATATCCATATTGTATACTCAAAATGTAACATCATATTTTATAATGTTTTAAATTTATATTTCAAAAGTAACATAAAATTTACTATTGAATAAAAATGGTTAAAATGTTTCCATTGAAATGTTTGCATTTTATTTATGCTAGTCATAAAAAAATTCCATTAACAAAGTAAAAAACATCAAAGTTCATTCTAATTTAAGGTCAATTTACAAATAATGTCATAATAAATAAAAGAAGAAATGCATTTTGAGTTGTTATTTAAACCAAACAAATATATATATATATATATATATCTCTCTCTCTCTCTCTCTCTCTCTCTTTTTCCAAAGGACTTGAGATGTGGTATGTTTATTTTTCATGAACAAAAATTTATAATTTTTTTGATAATGAACGTGCATTTGTTTCATTTAATTACAATATGAAAAAAATTGCATGTTACAGTCAAGAAATGTAAAAAAATTATTACAAACATAATATATCCAATCTTTGACATATTTTATCATTAAAGCATGTGGTAGATGATTGGTAAAGAGATTGGTTTGTCTCCTTGGAGACCAAAGTTCAAACCTTGATAGGTCAACCATTGTATACAAATCATGTGTTGATTGTACCTGGACATACAATCTAATATTACCTCCAATAATAATTTAATATTAATGATAAATATTTAAAATAAGACCTAGTTTTGTGCCACTTCTGAATTTCCTATTCAATCAAGTGTTAGTATTCATTTATCTATACTAACCCATCATCGATCACAATGGGGCATATCGTGAATTTACTAAGTTTTTAGTCTAGTGAATATTAAGTCACATCTCCTACTATTGCGTGGCCAAAGGAAAAGCTCTTAAACTTGATGTTATTGTGACTCAAATTTTCATTCATTTATGGACATCATTGGGGATGACTACTTTAACACAAGTTCAAATTCCATCAAATAAAAAAGTTTTCATATTTGGTTGTCATGCAAGGTTTGATAGTGTTATTATTCAAAGTTAGTAATAAGGAAAAGTTAGGAAACTAGTGGCCCGTTCCACCTTTGAACATGCCTTACAAGATCTTTGTCAAGGTGTTGCCATATGCCTCCAACCAATACGCATGGATGCGATAGAAATAGATTAAACTACTATCCTTTCTCTCATGTACATTTTAAATTTATGAGATGATTGACTAGCCAAAGCATTCTAAACATGATATGATTTTCTTCAGATAGAATTTTGGTAATTTGTATGACAAAGTTTCTTGGGACTTTTTATTCTTAGTTAGGGAGAACCTTTAGATGATGAGATTTTTTGTAGGCATGGTCAAATTCTTTTGTAGGTAGGATTCCTTAATTGTTCACCTATCTCAATGGTAGTATTACACCATCACTCAAAATTAGAAGAGGAGTGAGGCAAGGATGCATGTTTCCCCCTTATCTTTTATTGAAATTTGAGGGAAAATCATAAAAAACATGGTTAAACAAGTTGCAAATAATGGTGAAATAAGGGGAATCTCAATGCTATGAAGGGAAAATGAGGAGATCATTTCTCAATATGTAAATGATACTTCATTGTCAATGGTGGGAGACAAAAAAAATGTGGACAAAATGGTGGATCTTCAAGGGATTGATTCCTATTGATTTCAACATTGGAGTTCAATTGGGGAAAAAACATGGCATACTAGTAGGAAATCTCATGATCCAAACCAAGTTCATTAAAGAAACACACATAGAAATGGGTAGCTAAAGGGCAATTTTAAAGCTATTGGGCATTGCATTTGAGCTTAATTTTGTGGGTTAGGATGTGGATTCATTTTCATTAACAAAATCTTGAAAAGCTTAATTATTGGAATACAACCCTCCTTTTTATGGTAGGAAGATGAGTCATTGTTAAAATGGGAAAGGAAAAAAAGTACCTAATTTACCACATCAATTTTTTGTTGAGATAAATGAACTATTTATCCTCCAATTTCCCATATAAATTGTCATATATGGGACTTTGTAATATTGTTTGGAAACATTATTAGTTGTTTTATCATATAACATTGGTTTTTGAAAAACAAACCCATTGGCCATGTCAATATTTTTCCTTTTTCTAAATCTTTAAGATACATTTTAATAATAAGTCTTTTCATATATTCTGAAAATCATATTAAATATGCGTGTGTATGTGCGTGAGCAAGAGATAGAGGACATCTTGTAACCTACCCACCATATGGCATAAAAATTAAAATTTGTATCATCAACTATAAAAATATAATGTTTAATTTTCTAAAATTGATTATTCATAGATGAAGTTCATCAAACTTTAAAAAATATAACATGGGTTAGGGCATTTTTTGGGTATAATTAGAGCAAAATTGCATGATAATATGTATAGTTATTATAAATAAATAAAATGCCACCTTTTTAAAAAAATAGTTAGTTATAATACGAAATATAATAACATTATATATAACCAATGTTGTCCATTAATAGAAATATTTGAATATCAACATGTATGGCAAATGTGGATGAAACCATGCATCCAATTTCTTTGTATTCTTACATTATCATCGCAACCATCATAGGCCATCCTATGTGTTATCCGTGTGCAACTTAACCATTTTCATCAAATGCATAGTTGTGCAAAATGTTTATTTAGTTATTAGGGTTTAGGGCTTTCTTGTTATGTATTTCCTTTAGGAGGAACTTTAGGTTTTTTCAATCTCTTACTTTTTTGAAGGCAATGTATAACACCTTTCAATTTAACCTTTGTTATTTGCTCTTTGCTTTGATTCAACTTTTCAAGCCTATTGATTTATCTTTGCTATTTCATAATCTTGAAGTGCATCATGTTTGGTTGCTTTGTAACTAATTGTTTTGTACTTTTCACAAAGTTACTTGTTATTAGTCCTTCATGACAATTGTTGTTCCTTGTGTTGCACTTTTGTGTTTGGTTACCTTGCATTATATAACTCAAAATAGGTGAATATTGGGGTTTGAATGTCTTTCGTCTTTCAAACATTGGGAGTTGTTTCTTGTATTATGTGATTCAAAGAAGGTGGCAATCATGTAACATATTTGAAATTCTTTTGATGTTTGTAGCTTTACTTTATAACTTGTTGCACTTGCATTCTCCCTCATTCACTTGTGAACACACTTGTTATTTATGTTACTTTCTTTTGTTTGCAAATCCAGTTTCAAGAAAAAATATGAGTTTGTCATCAACAAATTGAGGATCTTTGAGTTTGGCACTTGCACATTTCATAAAGATCCTACATTTTGCAATAAAAGTGGGTTAAAAAATTTCTTAATGATGTTTTTCATAAGCATTCATGTGTGTCGTTGTTTGTCGTTGGTCCTAAAATGTTGTTGACAAATCTAGTATTAATAAGAACTTAAGGATGTTGCAATCATGTTTTTTTCACCAAGTGGACATGCTTTTTATTTTTAATATTAGATGAATTTGTGTATTTTCAATGACTAAAAAAGATGAACTTTGTATTATTGAGATTGTGAGTAGAGTTGATCAAGATGCATCAATTGACCCCATTAAGATGCTTATCTTTTCAATTTCAAAAATAAAAAATGTGCATTTGTAACCTTTGCACTTTGGTAACATGTAAGATGTTAATATTTTGTAACTTGCATGTACACAAACACAAGTTGCATTTTGGAAACTTCATATTCAAATGTCTATTTGTTGGGGTTTCCTTGCCATCAATGAGATTTTGCATGTAAAATTAATGAACCCACAAATGTTGTGATGCATCATTCATACATTGGAGCAAACAATTGGTAATGCTTTGATGCAAAGATTTATTCTCACGAAAGGTTTCATTAAATACAATAAAATTAATGACATAATTTTCCTTTGAAAATTCATGTGGAATGTGCACACCCTAAGTTTTTTGTTGAAAAAAGTAGCATTTAATGAGAAGGTAGAAAATTGGAATAGTCAATAGCCAATGAAGCAAAAGTTGTGTCCATCAAATTGTGTGATCATTGTATTATTTAATGCCACAAACCTTTTTAAAAAGGTGATGAAGTGGAACATGTGGTTGTTGAAGATTTGGTGCTTCACAACTATAATTTAGTTATAGTCCCTTTGATCTACTTGCAATAACATTTGGCTTCAAAGGTTCATTTTGTGTGAATGCATTCATGTTCAATGTCCTTTTCATTATTTTTTTGTGGGAAAAATGATTCCTATGATGGTTAAGAAGACAATGGATTTGCATGTTTTGTTGAATCTTGCATTTGTTAAATGTTATCTCTATAAGTTTTAATCTATGGATGTCTAGATGTGACATGGACACATTTCTTTAGATATCGAATTTCTGAATGAAGTGTGGCTCTTTGTGGGTGTTATTATTGGGTTGTTTGAAATGACTCATTACAATGATTAAATTCATTGGGCAATTGCAATTGTAAAAGATGGTGACAATAATTTAACACTTGCAATTAATAACTTTTGATATTGATATTGACAACTTGTGTGGTCCCCAAAAAATATCAAAAAAACCTACATGACAATAGTTCATTTAAAGTTGAGATCCTCTTTTTGCATATAAATGTGTAACATTAGGTTATAAAGTTGATCAAACCTGTTTTGACAATTCAAGTTCACATGTTCACAACATGTTAGATGCATGTTTTCAGTTTTTGCATGTTGTGAAAAACCATGTGAGACATGGCAATGAAATTTGGTTGGCCTTGCAATATGATGGAAAAGTTGTTGTTCCTCTTTTGATGATTTTCTTTGATTGGCTCAACCCTACTACCAATGCATTTATAAAATAGTTGATGTCTCAAATGAGGATGTGGAAGAAAGTATGTTTGGTATTGGAACTTCAATTGAAGAATTTTCATGTGTTTTTGTTGCTAGAGAATTATCTTTGTTAAAGTGGTGGTCTATATTTTCCAATCTATATGTGTAGATATTATTGTTTGGTGGTACATCCATGAGGGTTAATTTCCACATGTTGAGTTCATTGCCAAATAGATCCTTGGAATATTGAGGTCATAAGTAGAAATTTAATGCACATGTTTAGGAGGTGGTGATAACTTTATGACATACAACTTATAAGTGGAGAACATGAATGAATCGTCATGGCGGTTAAGAATGGTGTGATGATTTGTGGTTGAATTACAAGTCCAATATAGAATTAAATCTTTAATTTAAAGTTAAAAAAATAATGGTTGAAGAGAATTATGATTTGAAAGAAAAAATATATATTTTTGAAATACTATAAATTGATGGTGATTAAATTGTGTGGTCGCAACATTGTTTTTGTGGGGTCTAGTTAGGGTAAGCAACATATGTTGCAATTGGGCATATTTCTTCAAAGAAATAACCAACTCCCTTGCAAACTACTTAATTTCAAATTGTTCACTTGTTATTTTTGCTTTTATAAGTTAGGTTGAAAATTGGCCTATCCATAATTGCCAAAAGAAGAGAAATAAAATTGAATTTGTAACGAACTTGACAATTAAATTGTAGATTTTTTGGGGGCATAACCTTACCTATACAAAAAATTTATAAAAATGTTATGTTAGGTCTAGAACTTAATAACAAAACAACATTGAGTAGAAGCACACATAATGTTGGGAGCATTCATATCATTCATTTAAAATGATACCTTTATGCCCATCCAACATAAAAACATAATGTAATTGTGAATAATGACACCTTTTTCATTGCTTTATAAAAATGGTAGGTTATAAAAGACTATGGCTCCAATCAATGTCTCTTGCATTGCATTTCAACTTCCAATGAAATGTAACTTT
Organism: Sphagnum contortum; assembly: GCA_963920785.1. Taxonomy (NCBI): domain Eukaryota; kingdom Viridiplantae; phylum Streptophyta; class Sphagnopsida; order Sphagnales; family Sphagnaceae; genus Sphagnum; species Sphagnum contortum. The sequence continues at coordinate 16,724,326 of OY987286.1, read as the reverse complement.
AGAAGTTGTTTTGTAACCCAAAAAAGGAGGGTGCTAATAAACAACCCCTAACAATATAAGTACACAACATTATGAATGATCAACGCAACAATGTTGCATCCTTTTATTCAAGAGGGTACTAGAACATGGTTTCTAGTAATCTATGTCACACCAACACACACAAATTTGCCATATCCTACAAATAGGTAGAGATATCCTAATACACATTGACAATATTGACTAGAGAAAATGATCGGATTTTCCACTATTCACATGTATTGTTTATTGACAAGTATCAGTCCATTATCAAGCAACAAAAACTCAAGGCATCGAAACCATGTTCTCTCCTCCTTTAATGACAAAAATTCCAACCAAATCCAACACACAATAATTATTATTTTTCACAATCCACCCAATAACATAAATCCCATCCCTAGATGTTCAAATGTGGGACTTGTCAAACGATGAATTCTAAACAATCATCATTGACTTCCCTTCTATGGTCATGGGTTAAGGAATACATCATAAGAATCACACTTGCATTTTGTTCTACACTTTCAAACTCATTGTTTCCTACATAGTGGAAGAATATTTCTTTTGGATATAATGCCTTTCTATAGAACCAAAAAACACACACACACGCACACACACAAGCCTAAAAATATGCATTTAGTTTCATTGAAGTCCATCCTAGAACTTTTCTACTTAAATCCTCCATTGGTACTCCTTTATTTCCATCCTCAATCACACCTCCTCTAGACAAAGTTTCCACACAAATCTTAGCACTCAACACATAGAATTCAACATAAAACTCAGCAACAAACCAAGTGTAGAAAGTTCATAAAAGTAGTGACATCCTTAATGCTAGTTGCCATTGCCATCAACTTCATGAACAAATAACCAAAAGGTCAACAATCACATCCCCATGTAGAAAGACACAAAAAGGTAAAACCCTAAAGATGTCATGTATGTATTTCATAGGACATGCCTTTAGATCACAAATTTTCATTTTAGGCAAAATAATGATGTATGTTCAATTAGGTTATATCCCATGTATATGTATCAAGAAGTTCAAGCCATGTATGGGCCGAGTGTGGTTATCAACTCAATTATCAAGTTGATTATTCATAACCTACCAGTTGATTCTTGATTTTAAAAAATAATTGGTTAAATTGATAACCACTTGGTATTGAATTTTCAAAATTGAATAACCTACTTAGATGACCTGATTATCATCTAGGTAGGTTATCAACCTTTTAACATGAATACAAAAGATGAAAAAAAAACTCAAGAAAAATGTAAAATTTAAAAAAAATTAAAAAAACCCTATAACCAATGCATAATCAACATTTTAATTCTTTACATTTTATACCTAACCGGGTATGTGAAAGTCAGCTAAATGGGCCTAAATTTTATGTACATTTTTTATTTATTAGAAAAAAAAATATATACACTTTTCCTTGGTATACATATAGTATATATTGAGATTTTGAAAATTGTACAAATGTAATTAATTCCTATATTAAAATTTGGTATTAATTCCACAATAGGCTACACACTATTAAGTTGAAGGACTTGTTGTCACCAATTTGGACTCTGGACCCAACACCTAATTTACAGCCTAGATTATAGCCCTAACCTTCAAATAGATTTTTTTCAATAGCCGTGACCTTCAGTATATATTTTTCCAATAGCCCTGACCTTCAATAGATTGTTTTCAATAGCCGTAACCTATTTAAAAAAAATAAAATTATGTAGCCCTAACTTCCTCTGTAAGGCATCACATAATTTGTCAGATTTGAGCTCCAGATTTCCCCAAAATAATGATAATAGAAAAGTGGCATTGGATGGATGTAGGAATGGCATGGATTTTCTGGTGCTCAATTTTCAGACTATGAAACTGGGGGGGAGAGGAGAGGCAATCCTGGGTTTTGGTGGAAAATTGAGTTTTGTTGCCCACTTTCATCAACAGATTCTGGTGAAATCCCGTCCTGTGTTCTGGTGTTTCCCCTGCAGTTTCAGCCAAACTCAGGATTCTGCTCTTGGGTTTGTCCAATTTTGTGTTGTACATTGTAAACTTGAAATTTTGGTCTATTTTTTTTACATGAGGATTTTTTAAAAGATAATATTTTGGCTTGTGTTGAAACTTGAGTTTAGTTATAAAGTTTACAATAATATCTTGAAGAATTTTGCTTTTTTTTTTTGAAGATTATATTTTTGCATGGTAGAAAATATTTGAGTTTCCATAGTAGGGACTATTGCATTGCATCCAACTATTGGAAAAGCTTTACCTTTGTTATTATTAGAACTGGATTCACATTAGGTGAACCGGTTTCTTTGGTGAAAGTGTTTAGACTGTTTAAATTGGAGCAAAAATGTTGTTTTTGGTGGAGTGTGGACATAGTAGGTAGAAGTTGTACAACGTCTTATTCATTGGCAAGGGGGTAGTGTGTTTGTGACGCCTTGTTCTTGAGAGACTTTTCAATGCATTACAACAAAAAAGTGTCCCTGGACATCAAATGATATCACTGGATTTTGAATGAATTCGTTGATTGTAACGAATGGGGATATCACTAGATTTTGAATGAATTCGTTGATTGTAACGAATGGGGACCAGTGAAGAAGCAATGAATTCACTAGTCTAATGAACAAGGACTTCTGAAATGCACTCACATTTTGTACCAGTGATGTAAGTGGCAAGGCCATAGTGTGACACACCCCCAAGAACTGGTTCCTGTATCCATGCAAAAGCTATGTAAGACTAAGCAACTGGTGGGTGCATATGCTGTAGGTATGTCAAAGTTTGTTGGCTTCTAGATTCAAACATGAGCAAGCTCAAATTTCAACATAGTTCTGCTCTGCTCTGCTTTGCTCTGACAGGTGCAAAAACTTGACTCCCTTTTTGTTCATGGACCATTTTTGTCCAACCTTCACTGCCATTCTTCTTCGGAGAGAAGGAATGTAAAGACCAAAGAAAAAGTGCATAAACATGCACACGTTTTTGCTTCCTTCCAGGTATTTTTGTGCCTATGTAATCAAATTTGTTTTTTTCTGACAAAATTTGTTGTCATATGACGATTTTTTTTTTTTTTTTTTGGTGGGTGTGGGGGGGATTTCTTTTAGTGCAAATTAAAATAATTTATATTACCTTTTTTTTTGGGGAATTTTTTTTTTCCAAATTTTTTACGGAATTTTTTTTTGAGAATTTCCTTTTGTATAATGTTGGACGGGTGGCCCCCTTTCCAAGATGGAATTGTTGTCCATGTTCACTAGTCTAAAAAAACAAACCTCAGCTTCCCCCCTGAAAACAAAACCCAATTAAAAATTGTTTTTCATTTGCATTCAGACCAGTGAGCCCCTGTGCAGCAATTGGCCCAAGTGTACTATTAAAACCTCTTGTAAATCTCACCCATCCCAATACTATTTCAGTTGAATTGGGCTTAACTTCAGAATTCTTCTAACAAACTCACTTAGTTTTTTTTTTTTTTTTCTTCTTCTAAAAAATGAGTTTCCAAGTGAAAATCACTCTTAATTCAATAACTCCCCCCCCCCTTATGGTCCAAATATAATTGGGAAAAAAAAAGAAAAAAAGTGTAGATAAACTCATGAAGTTTTTTTCAATAGGACCAAAAGTGTAGCAAAAGACCTCATGGGTTTTTGGGATGGTTAAGGCATGATCACAAACAAAAAACAAAGGGATGTGTCGCACTATGGCCTTGCCATTTACATTGAAAAAGTATCTTAAGGCAAAAGAAGAATTATGGAAACTCAAATATTTCACCATCCAAAAATATTATAATCTTAAAAAAAAAACCCTCTAAAAGAATCCCAAAATCCTTCAAGATATTATAACTCTATAATTAATCTCAAGTTTCAACACAAGTCAAAATATCATCTTTCAAAATCCTGGTATAAAAATAGACCTATTATTATTATTATTATTATTATTATTATTACCTAGTAGGGGCCAAAATCTATGAAGCTACTATACTCTATAGTGAATCTAAACACAATATCCTTGCCTTGGTAGGCAAGGCCAACAAACACAACCCTACATATATTCTAACTAGTGTTGAATTTATTTAGTCCTCTCCTTCCTATTCTTTATGAAGGTGGGAGGTATGTTCAAGTTAGTGTCTTAACCCTAAACCTCTTGGACTTTGGCCTTGGTTCAGATGGTAGAAGGCATTATTGAACAACAATGCCTCCTCCTATTCACAAAAGATTTATAGAAAATTTTGTGTCCATTTTTTAAGGTTCCTTAAATTGCATAAATCTCATCCAAGGTCATCATTAAATACATGTCTCTATTTAAATGTTCATAATTTAACACAATTTTCCTTTTCCAAAACTATAATCCTTTTTAAAATATAAATGTAGTCCACCTTTTTCAAAAAGGTGAGACAAAATCCTTAATGTAAGAGAATGGGTGTGCCCTTGACCATTGTGTTAGGTGTGTGTGCTATAAGGTTATCCTACTTGGCTTGCCTTACCTGACACAATGTCTTGAAGGGGGGAATGGATGATAATTCAAAATTTCCATACCATCCATACATCAAACCAACAAGATTTGGCTAGAAAAGACACTTTCATTCATCTATCAATGAAATTGGTGTATGAGCATTTCACCTTTTCTTCATAACAATGCCATGGCAATTCATTGATCTATCAATGGGGATAGAAATTGACTTCATCTTCATAAACCATTTTATCAATGGGGATGAAAATCCACCTCATCGTCAAATGGGTCTATGAATGGAGATGAAAATCAACCTCAACTTCATAATCCATCTATCAATGGGGATGAAAATCAACCTCAACTTCATAATCCATTAATCAATGGGGATGAAAATCAAACTCAACCTCATAATCCATCTATCGATGGGGATGAAAATCAAACTCAACCTCATAATCCATCTATCGATGGGGATGAAAATCAACCTCATCTTCATAATCCATCAATCACTGGGGATGAAAATCAACCTCAACCTCATAATCCATCTATCGATGGGGATGAAAATCAACCTCATCTTCATAATCCATCTATCGATGGGGATGAAAATCAACCTCAACCTCATAATCCATCTATCAATGGGGATGAAAATCAACCGTCAACCTCATAATCCATCTATCGATGGGGATGAAAATCCACCTCATCTTCATACTCAAGCCAACAATGTAGTACAAATCCTTACAAAATTATAGCCAAGCATTTTTGACTTGTAGTTTGTAAAACTTTTTTGTTCTCCAGGTGTTTTGGAAATACTTGTGCCATACTCATTGATCCCCATAGTGAACAAAACACATGGCCAAATGGGACCAAGACCCAAAATAGGTACCTATCTACTTTTGTTTTTCAAAACGTTTGAGACAAAAATACAAGAACAAGTGATGCAACCCCCCTCCCCCAACAACAACTTTGAAGTCATCACGAAAGGAAAAAATAAAAATAAAAATTGTTATTGACGATGGGAAGCTTCTTCAACACATGTTTCAACACAACAAGAAGAAGAAGAAGAAGAAGAAGAGAACACCCCCCAACTTTGTAGTATATAATATTGTTATGTGATGAGGGGAAGCTTCTTCTTGTGATATATGGGGTTCTAGAAATCCAATGGTGCATGAGCTTATATATATATATATATATATGTTTTTTTTTTTAAATTTAAAATTTTTGGTTTTTGTATTTTTTGTGTCCAAGAAGAGAAGTCAAGTATTAGGGCGGAAAAAAAAGAGGGAAAATAGGGATATTATTGGTCTTGATTGATTGCCCAATAGGTAGGTTGGTATGCTTGTGTTACAATACGTGGTAATGAAGCTTCATTTTTTCTAACTTGAATCTTCACCACCCCCCCCCCCCCCAAAAAAAACTTTGATATTATATTATGTGATATATTTTCAAAATAAATGTTTGGAAAAACTAAAATGAGAAAAAGGAAAAATCAAAAGGGAACATTTTGTTACAATATTCCTTTTATCTTTAAAAAAAAAGGCCAAAATTTGGAAAATAAATTGAAATAATAATAATAATAATAATAATAATCAAAGAAAAAGAAAAAGAAAAAGAAAAAGAAAAATTACCATTAATTAATTTTGAAGTCCACTGGCCAGAAAGAAAGAAAGAAAGAAAGGGGCTACTTAGTATTTTTTTACCGTAGATAGTTTTACTACCTATATTCAACTTTTTTTTACTTTTAACTGAGCGGTGAAAACTGGACCTTCAAACCGTGCCTGTTGACCCATTGGTACCCGGCACGGGTCGGGTCGTCGAGGGTGACCCGGTCCGGGTCCCCTCCGGCCTCTTTCTCCTCTTGCGATTGTGGAAGGTCTGACCTCCGCGTGCGCTCGCCCGCGGACTCTTCGGTCTATTGTGTGTTGCGTCGCGCTCGGATTCTTCACCTCTCTTGTTGCATCCTTCTTTCGTTGCGCTCTGCTCCGAAGCGAGTGAACGACATACGACGTTTTTTTTAATATCTCCCTCCCGTTTTTTATTTCGCTCAAAACGCAGCAAAATTGCGAGAGTTGGAACTCTGACTGTGCTTTTGTTTGGGCATTCCTTCCCTCTCTTCTTCCTCTTCTTCTTCTTCTTCTTCTGCAGCATTTGGTGGATCGTCGAACTTCGGGCGTTTTTCCGATTTCAGGTACTGAAGAGTTGTTCCTGCATCTATTTGTCAATGTGAGTCCGGTTTCTCTCTCCTCTAAAATGGTGTTGGGAGCAGGAAGTTATGGTACCTAGGCTTGCTCGGAACCTTTTTTGTTCTCCTTGACGTCAAGGAATCTCGTCTTTGTCCAAGTGTTTGTAGGCTGATTCGAATCCGAGAAAATTTTCCTCATATCTCCACAAGAGGTGCTTGTCTCCTTTGTTTCCGAGAATTCCCTTCCCCCCCCCCCCCACACACACACACACATACACAGAGTCTGTGTGTCTGCGTTTGGTTTCTTTTTTTATTCCTCTCTTGGCATCTTTCCTGCGGGCTCTTTGTTTTTCCCCCTTTTCTGTTCATTGCAACAGCCGTGCCGTCGTGTTTCCTGCCTCATTTTGCAGCAGAACAAGCAACATGCCGGTGGTGCTACTTGTATGCAAGACTTATGCAAGTCTTGTACTCTATTTTGACAAAGTACAAAAGCCTGGTGCAAACTGCAGTCCAATAGATGTGCACAACACTGTTTGATATTGGACTAGAAGAGAACAGCAAGCCGTTGCTGTTACAGACACAGAGAGTGATTCTCTTTTCTCTAAAGGGTTTGTCAGCTTGAATGCACAAAGGGTTAGCTTTTTCGGGGGCTTGCTTGCATTTGAAAACCTTTTTTTGCCCCCTAAGACATGATGATGAAGCTGGTTTTTTGCATTGTGTCAGGGGTGGAGAGAGAAACAAAGAGTAGCAACAAAATCAGAGGAGGAAGCAATGGTGCTGTAAATTATGGCATACAAGAAGAAGCAACACTTCCAATCTTCTTCTTCTTGTCGAAGCTTGTCTTTCATCATCTTTTGGCCGCAAACAGAGAGTGAAGAATCAGCAGTCGCCACCAACTCCTCCTTGTCATCTCCTTCTTGTCCCTCAGATTTTTTTTCGTGCTGGACACAGCAGAGCAGGTGGCAGCAGCTGCTGTAAGGATTAAGAACAAGGGTTTTGCGAATGGAGTTGCAAAGGGTGGTGGCGGTGGTGGTGTTTTCATCATCATGAGGAAGGAGATCATGAGAACTTCTACAGCCTGACCACCTGTGGTTCTTTCTTTGTGGTGGAGGCTTCCCATCTTTGGATCCTTGTTTGGATCTCCTCCCTTTTCATAGATCTGAATTTTGCTCCTCCAGCAGTGAATGTCAATGGATTCCTCCTCCTCTCCTCCCAGGCTGTATTCTTTACAAATACCCTAAGGGTTTTCGATGAACAAGCTTGCTCCTCCTCTTGACCCCCCTGAAGAACTTAGTGTGGGACACAGTGATCTTTCTCCTCCCTACCTGCATGCATCCACATTTTCAGCAGGAACTACTGTGAGTCATCACACGCCAGGGAGCACACACAGAGAACCATCCTCCTCCTTTGACAGGTCTTCTTCAAAGTTACAATCTGATGTGTCCATGCCTGCAGAGGTATCATCAACGCAAAGACCTCCTTCTTCGCAGGAGTTGCCAGTAAGCAATGATGTCCCTGCAAACAACAAGAAGGAGAAGCAGGTTGATCATATCTTCTTGCCTGCTGCTGCTGCTGCTGCTGGTATCACTACCATGGCTCCACCACCACTTGGTGATGAGTGGAGAGGGACCTCAGCCTCTCTCTCACGTCGCAGTATCGGGAGTTCATCATCATCTCGCATTCCCAGGCATGTTACTGATGAAACTGCTTTCGGGAGTAGTCGCCGAGGCTCAAGAAGGGTTTCTGATACAAGGAGGCTGAGTCAGAGAGAGGACTTCCCAGATTCGAGGTTTATATACATCAACAACCCTGATAGAACCAATGAGAATTATACAATGGCTGGCAACAAAGTGAGGACGAGCAAGTATACTTTGATCTCGTTTGTGCCACGGAATCTCTTTGAACAGTTCCATCGCTATGCATACATCTACTTCCTCCTCCTTGTGATCCTGAATCAGATTCCACAGCTGGCTGTTTTCGGCAGGTTTGCTTCTCTAATCCCTCTCATACTCGTGTTGGTGGTCACTGCAATCAAGGATGGTTTTGAGGACTGGGGCCGTCATCTGTCCGACAGTCGAGAGAACAATCGTGTGGCATTGGTACTGAACCATGATGGTCAATACACATACAAGAAGTGGAAGCACATTCGGGTGGGAGAAATGGTGAAGGTCCATGCCAATGAAACCGTTCCCTGTGATATGGTTTTGCTGGGGACTAGTGATCCATCAGGTGTTGCTTACGTAGAAACCCTAAACCTTGATGGAGAATCCAATCTCAAGAGCAGGTATGCAAGACAAGAGACTTCTAACCAACATCCTGAGGTTGGGCCTCTGACTGGCTTGATCGTATGCAAGACTCCAGACCGAAACATCTACGACTTCTCTGCATTCATGGAATTGCCAGCAGATTCACAGGATATACGGGTTCCACTGGGGCAAAACAATATCATTTTACGGGGCTGTGAGGTGAAGAATACTTCATGGGTTGTTGGAGTAGTTGTTTATGCTGGCCGTGAAACCAAAGCGATGCTGAACAGTTCTGGTGCGCAGTCGAAACGCAGCAAATTGGAGCACTATATGAACAGGGAGACCGGCTGGCTTGTTGTCTTCTTGGTACTGATTTGTTTTGTAGGCGGATTAGGCATGGGTCTTTGGGTGGCAGCAAACTATGATTACCTTAATATCATCCTGTATTACAAAAAGATGGACAGCAATGGTGGTAATTATCTGTTTTCAGGCTCCGTTGGAGAAGGAATATTTGGTTTTCTAAGTTGTGTAATTAGATTCCAGGTCATGATCCCGCTTTCCCTGTATATCTCAATGGAGCTTGTCCGGCTAGGTCAGTCCTACTTCATGATCAGGGACACAGAGATGTATGATGCAGGCTCCAATAGCAAATTCCAGTGTCGGGCTTTGAACATCAATGAGGATTTGGGTCAGATAAAGTACCTGTTCTCTGATAAGACAGGGACTTTGACAGAGAACAAGATGGAGTTTCACACAGCCAGTATTGATGGAGTTGACTACAGTAATACAAAAGTTGTCATTGAGCCTGCAACAGGAAAAATTGAGGGGTCTATCACACCAGAAGACAGCCGTTTCGTTGAAGGTTGATGGGTTTTTCCCTTTTTCCACTAGATTTGGAGTTCCAAAGTGGATCTGGGTGGGTGGGTGGCAAATGCTTGTTAGATGCTTGTTGTTCTGATGGTTCTTGTTTGTGAACATGAGACGAGGAGGTTTTGTATATGGTTTTGGAACTAATTTGCTGTTGATTGGTGGGGTTCTCAGAGATTTTGACAAAGCAAGCATGGAAACCAAAAGTGGGAGCCAAAGTGGACCCAGATCTTGTCCACCTTCTAACTGGCCATCCATCAACAGCACCAAGGAGGGATGCACTTTTTGACTACATGCTTGTTTTAGTGGCATGCAACACTATTGTGCCCACAAGGGTCAAGAAGACTGCTTCGGGTCAGCTGGAGATGGAAGCTGTCAACAGCATGGAAGATGGTTCAGGATTTATTGAGTACCAGGGGGAGTCTCCTGATGAGCAAGCTTTGGTAGCAGCAGCAGCTGCATATGGCTTCACACTTCTAGAGCGCACATCAGCCAACATTGTTGTCAATGTTCTTGGGGAAGTCCAACGGTGAGGAGGTCATCAAAGATCCTAGTCCAGTTGGTTTGTGCCCAATTGATGATGGGTCTGCTTGTAGTTATCTCTACTCGTTAGTAGATTTTCAGCTTCTGCAAGCTTGTGTTATCTTTTTTACAAGTGGTTACAGACATCTAGTATACCTCAGTCAGCGTTGGTCTAAGGGGATTGCCCATTTCCTTCTGTTGCCATTGAAACAGGTATGAAGTACTTGGGATACATGAATTTGACAGTGTGAGGAAGTGCATGTCAGTTGTTGTCGAGTGCCCAGATGGTACGATCAAGCTTCTGGTGAAGGGTGCAGACAGCACTGTCTTGAGCCTTATAGGCCCTGGTGATGATGAAAACACTGCAGAAAGACGTGAGTCTGCAGAACAGCTGCAGTGGCAGGCTGAAGTAAGAGAGCAGACTCTCAAGCATCTTGACAAGTATGCTCGCGAAGGGTTGCGGACCCTTGTTATTGCATCAAGGGTGCTCACACAAAAAGAGGTAAGAAGCATCCAGCATCAAAGCCAATGTAGGGTTTGTCAAAGTTCAGGATTCGCAGGGAATCAAGTTTGAAGGTCAATCACAGTGGGTCAACTGCTCCAATTTGCAAAACAGGAGTTCATCATCACCATCCCTGCTGCATGCAGGAAGTTCACATCTGGAATGTCAAAAACCCTATCTCTCTTTCCGCTAATTTTTCTGTGTCATCATGGAAGAATAGAGTTGGTGTGGGTCTCTCTGGATGTAAAGAAAGCTCTTGCTGCAGTGTTTACAAGGGGGAGTTGTTCCGCTTGTTCTGAGTTCTAGAAAGTTTGCTCTACGAATGTTAGAGCATAGGGTTCCCTTGTTTGTTCAGAAGGAATGCATTTAGACTAATCCTGAATTTGTGGCTGGTGGGTGATCAGGTTGAAGACTGGCATTTCCACTATGCTAAAGCAAGTACCGCCCTACACGACAGAGTGGGCATGCTGCGCAATGCTGCAGGTCTGGTGGAGAATAATCTTGTGCTTTTAGGTGCCTCTGGAATTGAAGATAGGCTACAGGTGAGTTTCTCTTTGAGTTTATCATGGGAAGTAAGAGACCATATCTGTTTTATTTTGACCTATATATCTGCATCTGAGGGATGATGATTCGTACTTCTCAAGTTTGAATTCACACATTTTACATCTCCTTCCTCTTGCTTCCTTTTCACTTGTTGAATTTGGGCTGGCATGGACTTGCTTCCTTGATGGTTTTCATTTCTCAAATACAGTTCCTGCTGAATTTTCTAAGACTGATAGACCTCAGTGAAGAGCAGATTGGATTGGATTGGACTGGGTAATGAGATGCTTATCTTCTCTTTTGCAGGATGGGGTGCCAGAGACAATAGCTCTGCTTAGGGAAGCAGGAATAAAGGTGTGGGTGTTGACAGGGGACAAGCAAGAGACAGCCATCTCCATAGGCTTTTCATGTCTGCTGCTCACACAGGACATGCAGCAAATCATCATCAATGAATCCACTATTGAAAGTTGCAGGGCAGCAATTGCAGATGCTAAGAGAAAATATGGGATCTTACCCACCCAGAAGAAGAGGAAGTGGTTCTCAATAAAGCACCAAAATAGTGTGGAAGCCAGCATCCCTACATTGAATGACAGCCACTATGAGAACTCAGCTAATCATGAAGAGGAGATGGAGAGGGTTCACCAAAGCCTAGCTCTCATCATTGATGGCAATAGTCTCGTCCATGCTTTGTCAAAGGAATTGGAACAAGATGTGAGTCAAGATGTTCCCTGTTGTTTTGAATGTAGTTCCAATTTTGTATTCAAGAGGTGAAGAGTCTTGACATTTTGCAAGGATGCTCTACAGTGGGGTTTCTTGAAGGTGGTGGTATGGGCACAAGTCTTGAATGAATTTCTGTTTGTGCTGTGTTGTTGGGGACATGCTCTTCCAACATGAAGCTCTCATGCAGTATAACAACATGACTCTGGGATGTTGAATAAATTCTGAAGAATGTGGGTGTGGCTTGATCCTGGACAGCTTTTTGAGTTGGCAACAGCATGTAGAGTTGTTATTTGCTGCCGTGTTGCACCCCTTCAAAAGGCGGGTATTGTCTCCCTTGTAAAACGCAAAGCCAGAGAGATGACCCTTGCAGTTGGTGATGGTATGTTTGTATGAGTCCATTCAAGTCCATTATGAACCTTTTTCTTTCTTGAATTATTACCCTCTTCTGACTGCATTGGATCATAAAATACTGTGACAGCTGTATGTCGAGTTAGAAAGGACACACTTTAACCAAAGAAGCTTGGGGGTGTATGCAGGTGCAAATGATGTGTCAATGATCCAAATGGCAGATGTGGGTGTTGGCATCAGTGGCCAGGAAGGCAGGCAGGCAGTCATGGCATCTGATTTTGCACTGGGCCAGTTCCGGTTCCTGAAGCGCTTGCTCCTTGTTCATGGTCACTGGAATTATCAGCGGCTGGCCTACATGGTTTTGTACAACTTTTACCGCAATGCTGTTTTTGTTATGATGCTTTTCTGGTAAGTTGCTTGTTTGTTTCTTTGACTCATCATGTATGCACTGTGTATAGTGCCCTAGAATATACGGCAATGGATATCCTGTCCCATTGTACTGTGTAGGACCACACTTGGATCAAAATTACATCCTTTGTGCAGTTCACTAGTCAAGTGAATAATCTTTCAAAGTCCATGTGTCTCTTTCTTACTTGGGTTTTCTTCTACCTGCTTTGAGCTTAGAGTGGACAAGTGAACATGGCCTGCTTCCCTTTTTCTTTCTTCAATACTTTCTTTTCAATTTGAGTCGTATGCTTAAATCTTCACTCTATGTGCTGTTACCATCTGTTTCTCTCCAAGCTATCCTCTGATGAGTTGTGATTGGAATTTTTTGCATGTGCAGGTTCATTCTGTACTCAGCATTTTCACCATCATCTGCTCTGACAGACTGGAATCTAATCTTTTTCTCACTCCTCTACACGTCAGTCCCAACAATTGTAGTTGGCATATTAGACAAAGATTTGAGCCACAAAACACTCCTTCAGTATCCCCAGTTATACGCAGTAGGCCAGCAAGAAGAAACTTACAACCAACGCTTGTTTTGGGTGACCATGATTGACACTCTTTGGCAAAGCCTAGTTCTCTTCTATGTCCCTTACTTAGTGTATCGTGTAAGCGAGGTGGATCTTTACAGCCTAGGCTTTTTATTTTGCATGGCGGTGGTGATAGTGGTGAATATTCATTTGGCAATGGACATCAATCGCTGGACTTGGATTGAACATGCTGCCATTTGGCTATCAACACTGGCTACTTTTATTTGTCAACTTATCATGGACGCTATGACTACTGATGAACTGCTGGCAAATCACTGGTACATGTCTAACTGTTGACATGACTCTGATCTTACAAAAGTTCATGAGTGTAGACAATAGTTGTCGACAGTTTGGTGCCAGAGTGTTTGTTGCTGTATGTTAAGTATATGGGATTTTAGGATATGGGAGTAATGTTGCATGACCCATGTTGTTTGTCCAAGGGATAAAACCTCTAGATGTTGTTCAAGGTTTTCCTTGCACATTTTTCTTTCTTGCTGATTATGTACTGAATGTTTTTTTGTTGGGGATTGTAGGGTTTCATTCCACATGTGTGGAGAGCTACGTTTCTGGTTTGCGCTGCTTCTTACTGTAATTTTATCATTGTTGCCACGCTTCTGCATCAAAATTCTGAAGCAGCGTATATGGCCCTCGGATGTCCACATTGCTCGTGAGGCTGAGATTCTTGGCCGCATCAGGCACCAACCCCAACCGTCCTTGGAGCTACATGAGTTGCCACTTTCCATGGCCAACAGTAATCCCCCTTCTGCAGCTGTGTCTGTGTGAATGCTCCTGTTCATTATTATTTCTGAAGCAATTGTAGTCCCTTGTCCATCCCTCCCCCCTTTAAACTAAGGTCAAGTTTTGCAGTTACTCACAGTCGTAATTTCCTCTTCCTGGTCTGAGCCTTGTTGTCATTAAGGGTTAGTACATTTGCTATGTTTGTTTTTGTCTCACTTAAATCCATAAGTTTAAATGAGTTGTCAAATTGGTCAATAGGGCGATGCCAGAAATGTCTTACAGAGTGGGGTGCACACATTGTGCACCTCAATTGTGGTGTAATTGTCTTACAAATTGGGTGCTTGGTCCGAAGGGATGCTTGATTTGCCCATTACAGCGCAATCCTGCAATGAAAATTGCATCTGTTGCATCCCCGAGCTGAAGGACCATTTTATCCATGAAATGTGAATTTAGACTGGTACCTATACAATTACTAGCCTAAGAGGCTGACTACTCTAAACTCTTTTTCACTTTGTACTGTAGTATAATTTAGTTAGACACCCGATTTGTTTCAATCAATTTCTATAATAGTTTTATTGTTGTGCTATATTTGATGCACAGTTCTCTTCCACCTCTTCGCTGGAAGTGTCATTAAAAAGTCAAAAAAACGTCACTAGGTTTACTTTCCGACCTGTAATTTGTTTGTTTTGGCTGCACTCTGCTTTTCTATGCTGTAGATAGGTCTTGTTGTGTCTCTGGACAGGTGCTTCATGAGTTTTATCTTATGTGAGTTTCAAGTACAAACCAGGTATGTCTGGTGAAATTTAATATCTCAATATTCATTGTCTCATTTTATACAGCAGATGAATTACAATCAAGGTGATAGAGGAAATGGGCTTCAAAGACAAGTATAATTCCACACCATGTGCTGAATATCATGATAATCCATAAACTTAAACAATGGACCTTACAGTGAACCTACACTTAGAATGCCTGGGACTTCACCAACTCCCCTGGGAGTTGTGGTTGCCTGGGACTTCACAAACTCCCCTGGGGGGGATGTTACTGTAACCACATTGAACTTCACCAATTTCCACAAATTGTGCAAGGGGCATAGTAACAAACCATATTTTCTGCTTACTTTTTGCTCATTAAACCTGCTAACTTAACACTAGAATTTATTGTGTACACATTGGACTTCATCAACTCCACATTGAAATAGCCACACCCACAATTCGACTTTCTCGTATCAAGATTGGACTTTACTGGACCCGCATTGGACTTTATCATATGTAGATTGGACTTCATGCAGATCCACATTGCACATCAACATGCCTACATGGGACTTTACTAAGTTGTCATATGTAGATTGGACTTTATGCAGATCCACATTGCACATCAATATGCCTACATGGGATTTTACTAAGTTGGCATCGGACTTTGTATAGTCCAACTTGGACTTCATAACACATTTTTCTGCACATACAATTGGCACATCAAGTGATGGATGGTGGGTGGACACAAAACACTTTTCCATTGGGTTCCAGGCCCCCCCAGCTAACCACAACCATGGTCTCACTACTTGACCAGGGGTTTCAAACAATGGACCATATGACAGGAAATAACAAGGCAGAAGGTCATCTCTACAAGAAAACAAAACAGAACTCCCACAGCTAAAACATCACAAGTTTTCTTCTCCATGCCCTGCAGATGTGGCAGGGAAGATAAGGCAAAATTTGCAGACATACATAACAGATGAGCAAACACCAGATGCGTTTCCCCTCCCCCTTCTCTCATCCTCAGAACTCTAACTAAATGGTGTATGAAATACCTTGACAAGTATAAAAACAACCTGGAATGAAATGAGGATACCCAATTATAAGGTTGTTATTGATATAACATTTCAGCAACCAAGCAGAAAGTGTGAAAAATGGTGTGTGAAATAACACATTTCTAAGAAAAAGCAAGGTTGGGACATGAAGTTATGCGTACTCACCCCACGATGAGCAATGATATTCATCTCAATTAAGATTTCTTATGTTGTAGTATAGTGCATTATACACAGTCATGCGATCAAACTTTCACAAAAGAAAACAAAGATTTCATATGTCACAACATTAACTGCACTATGCAGTCATGCAAGCAAACCACCACAAGAGACTTTTATCACTCATAATCAACATGTGAATCCTCAGCTGTATTTATAGAATGAAAGAGAAGGGAAGAAGACCACATCTTGGAACACAACAAAAAGGGAGACAAGAAAAAACAGGTCATGCTTTGAAAGACGGCGTTTATTGCCATGATTTGCACAATGGTGACACACCTAACTAAAAACTGCTCCAGGAAGAAGTTAATTAAGAACCCTGCAAAGCTATAAGACTCAGCTGTCTTTGTGAACAAGCAATGTCTGGAGTAGCAATATGTCATTCACTTACTACTTTTATTGAAAGGTGTCTGTTGTATATGCTGCAGGTTTCTGTCAAATGAATGATTCATCACCTTTGACCTCACAGGTTATTGCATTTAAACAAAGTAGACCTTAAAGTCTGTCAAAGGGACTAAAACAAAATGTCAAGCTGAGTCAAAGATTGCTTCAACTTCACCAACCTGACCAACCCTCTGAGAGGAAATCTACTACAGATGCACTAGACCTCCAGTACAAGTTGTTCTCAAACCCTAATACAGGTGGCCAACCTGATAATCATCATCCTTCAGTTGCTCCAGCATCTGATAGTCTATAAAGTACAGTCTTAATGTCAACATAACCCCTTACTTGAAAAGGTGATGAGGAATAGAGATGTGGATTTACTAAATTGCATGGGAAACTGACTGAAAGAAAACAGATGGAGAATCAATGCAGAAAAAGGAGTTGAATAGGTGCAACTAGCTGGAAAGAGAGGAACACATGGAGTCATTGAGCTCCAAGAAGATGGAGGATCCTGAAAATCATATAACCCACATAAGCAGAAGTTGTGAAAGAGAAAGAGATGATAGTTAGAAGGGGGAAACTGGAAAGCATCCTTACATGGAGCTTTGCATTCGAATGTAAAAATGGCTCTGATAGGGAAACTAAGGAAGAGGTGTGAATCCATACAGTGATGTACGGAAACCCTAATTCTGCTAGAAGAAAGAGAACATCACTAACCATTCATGCTGCCATGACGAAAAGGAATCCAAGCAAGACAGTCCCAATAATGGCAAGAATAATGCATTTCCAGTATTCAGAAGATTTGGAATTCTTGGCTGCCTTGGTGAGATGAAGATTTGCTTGAATTGTAGCTGATTGTGTGCTTTCTATATTAGACTCGATGTCATCGATCATGTAACCCTGATTTGCAACAATTTGTGCCAAGTCTTTGAAAATCTCACTCACCTCCCCAATTTGCTGCTGAATCTCTTGGATGCCTTGCTCTCGCTCTTCAATGATAGCTTCATTATAAAGCGCTTCGTTTTCAACCTCTAATAGCTGATGCGTTCGCTGCAGCAGTGCCGCTTCCTCTTCTTCCTTGGTTTCCAGTCTGTTGTTGGCACTAAGTGGAGGTAATTGATTTGCCGACTGCGGCGACGACAAGAGCTTAGGAGTGAAAGCTTTCTCTCTCGACTGAGCAAGCTTCTGTGCACCTTGAAACTCCAACAACACAGCTTGAAAATCCTTGGCAAGCTTCGCATCCCTAAGCTTCTTCCCGGTACTGGCGGACGACAGATGGTCCGTTTCGTTCTCCTCCTTCAATCGTGCCACCGTTTCTTCGACTAATAGACTTATGTTCTGCTCCAGGGCGTGCAGCTTCTCACGCAGGGACGGTGTATCCTTAGGAGTACCAAGCATATTAACCAGACGCCTGAACGAAGAGACGCTGGTATTGATTCTGAACACTCCCGCCACAACGCCATCACTGCTACTGGAACCCTGCTGCTGCCGCTGCTGCACGAAGAGCTCCGTGCGCGAGACCGAATTTCCTGATCCCCGGCCACCGATCTCAATATCCTCAAAGCTCATGACTCCCTGGATTCCCGACTTTTCACCATAAAAATCTCCTCTAGGGTTTCAATCTCCCTAACCGACGAGAACGACGCTCTTCCTCCTCTCTTCTTCTCCTGCCTTCCCACTCGTCTCCTTCTTCTTGCTTGCTTGCTTCCTTCCGCTGCAACGGGATGCAAGTCGCGCTGCTACAACTGCAAAGAAAGAAAGTGCAAAGTCCTACAGAAACGAAATCGATGCAAATCCCCCCAAACAAATACTTAGGTACCCTTGTTGCGCACTCCAAGGCTCAGTGAATTTCCTTTTTTGGCGAAATTTCGCATCATCCTGGCGACAGAAAAAAAATAGGGTTTGCGAATGGTAGGGTTTTCTGTTTTTGGAAAAAACAAAATTGGGCCCATGTCGCCATATTTAGACAGACAATAGCAGTATTCCTAAACTTTTTCTACTTCCTCTCTAACCTATAGCCAAATTTGGCTAAGCGCTCTTTTGTATGGTCTTCAACCCACTGCACGACCAACCTCACTAATTTTGAAAAAAAGAAAAGAAAATTAAAAAAAAGAACAACTTCTCCAAGCCAGTGATTTTTTTTTTTCCTTTTTTTTCCTTTTTTCCCCCCAATTATGTGGGGATAGGTGGTTCTGACAATCATCCATATGAGGTCTTAGCCATATTTGGCTATAGGGCAGAGAGGAAAGTAGAAAAGTTTAGGAATTGCAAGTGGTGTAGAACCTATTGTCTAAATCTGGCGATTTAAGAAAAAAGAATTCCTCATAATGTGGCGACTTCTAGCCATTTTATTCCCAAAAAAAAAAAGCCTTTGTATGAGTTTTTTTTGCCATGTGTGTGTGTGCCAAATAATTAATTTAATTCAGAATTTCTGATTCGACAACCACCTTTTTATTTCTGAATTTTTTTTATTGGCAAAGTTTTAAATAATTTAATTTATGCCGAAGTCGCCAATTGTACTACGGTAATGCAATTCTTAGGTATATAATAAAAAGCTCAAGAGAAAAATAATAATGTGTTCTTATTTTCACACCAATATGCATATATATATAGACACACACACATGTAATGCAATTCCTTATATAAAAAGCTCAAAAAGAGAGATTATTCAAAGCATGAGAAAGTTGCTTGAAGAAAGCTTAGGACTTTGAAGAACCAAGAAACTTTGATTTTTAGCAAAGGTCGTGTTGTTTTTTCAATGCTTGTGTGTGTGCATTTCTAGCAAGATTGGATTTTCTTCTTCTTTTCATGGTGTTTTTCCACCTTTGGCAAAGGGACAAATGAGCTTTGTTAGTTAGTTCTTGAAGCTACAATTTTGCAACAAAGTTGATTTCTTTGATTTGCCTTTCCAATAAGGTTAGGAAAGGCATGTGCCACTTCCAAGGTCTTTGTTTCCAAGTTTTTATTTTAATTCATTTCTTCTTCTTGTTCTTCTTTTGGTTCTAGGAAGGTCAAGTAAGGGATCTTCCATTTTGTTGGCAATTTATGTGTGCAAGAAGAACAAATTTTGTTGGCAATTTAGAGAGAGGAACAATGTGTATGGTTTTTTTGTTTTTTTTTGGGTTATGGCATAATCACCAATACGTGCCAATATGGAGGGTTTTGGAAGGGCCCTAGGATAAAAGGCCTTTCATACTAACCTACCTTATGTGGGGAACACCTAATGCCAAGGTTATTATTATATGTAAAGTAATGCTCAAGGAGTGGGTTGCTCATTTCAAGAATGTCTTACTCCTCAAGTGTTACCCAATATAAAACATTTGGCAAAAAAGTTTAATTTTACATTATGAGTACTTATGGACAAGTATTCATAAAGTAGTATCACATGAAAAATAAATAATGAGGCATTTTGAAAAATGAAATGCCCACATGAATGAAAATTTTGTCTTTTGAAATGCCCCACTTTCTATAAAAGGAAAAAATCCATTGAATGAAGTGTGAGAACTCTGTCAACATGGATAAGAACCAAGCATACTTGCAAATAAATTTCAATCAACCACGATTATTGTAACATTGTGCAAACACATTTTTACTAGGGTTATGAATTGTCCACCTTTTACCAAAATAAGGGCCCACTTGAGTAGACAATTACCATCATGTTGTTTAAGATATTTAATCTTGTTCATAAAGTACTGACAAACCATTTTGTTATTTCATTCTTCATAAGAAATGGTGTGGGTCCTTTAAAGTAGAAAAGGAAAACAAGAAGTTAAGAAACATCACAAACTATAACAAACAAGTTTTTTGACAAACAACATACCTATTGTCACCAAAACTAAGGTAGCAGATCAATTATTATACACCTTAAAAATTACAAACATATCATGAACATTACACTAACAACATCATACAGAACTTTCTATCCAACAACCATAGTTGCAAGTAACAACACAAAGTCTCACTACACATATTTAAGTTTAATAGCAAGAAATTATCATTGGTACTTTTAATCTATGGATTCTTTGTGGATTAGATCCCTCTGGATCCTCTCATGAACTATTGTGGTCAATAATAGGCATCATCAACACAAACACCCATTTCCAAAACAAGGATATTTCATTTGGTCTTATTGGTTTTTTCAACAAAATGACTTAAACACAAAGTACCAAAAATTAAGGTTTTGACAAGTGGTTTAATTACCATACTACATCAACATATGGCCCAAAAAGTCCACAGGACAATTTTCACTTGGAGCTTTTGTGTACACAAGTACTCACCCCAATTCCCTTCAAATGCCAAATAACATACACATTTTCACAAAACAAACTTTCTCCCAAGCACAAATACTCTCGATAACTTAATGGACCATAGACCATTTCTATATCCTTTGTAATTTGTATCATTTCCACACATAATCCCTATTGTCTCCAACTATATTACCCTTATTTCTTGTCATTATACTTAACAGAAGACAAGAAAAAAAGGAGATACTAAAAAAACACACTACAATTGAGAGCATTCTTCACCATCACTTGTTCACACATAGTTACATTTCTTAATCTTCCAATCCTCTTTCCAAAACCAAAAGAACTTGGCATAACACAAGGAAAAACCAATATTTATCTTCTAGGTACAAACATGCTTTCCTCCTTGGCCCCCAACATTCTTGACCTTTCAATCACTTCACTAGCCAACCTACTTGATTTACATCCAACAAACTTAAGTTGTCCCCCACCAATCTAGAAATTTCCATTTAACTCACAACCATACGAAAGCCTTCATAACCTTGCAAGTATTTAGTTGCCAAAATTCACTTGCAAGCAAGCAAAACAAACAACCCATAGAAACTCAAAAGATGTTCATCTCTTTCCCTTCAAACTGCTCCATTAATCACTACCTCTTTTGGCATTTTCCTTGCTTTTCATTAGTTGCAAAAAACCATCCTTGTTAGGTTTTCATCTATGAAGTATACCACATTCACACAACACCTATTTTCATGTTACACCATCTCCTCAAGCATTGAGAAATGGCAACATCTTGTGGGCTTCCCTTTGAACTTCCCCATCCTTGCACTTGACCCCATGTTTTCCTTTCTTCGCTTTAATAGGATTCAACATGCCCAAGCACTCATATCTAAGCTTTTACACCAATAATTCATAACACATTTCAAAATGAAAGAAAAATAATGTGCATGATTTGCAAGCAATAAAACTCTTTTTTTTTAATGGAGAAACACGAGTTGTGCAAGATAAAAAACATACACACAAAGCATAATACAAAACTTAGAAAATCATTAATTTAGGTGCAAACTTTAATTTTGTTGTGCATTTTTCACTTTGGTAGAATTCCATTGTGATTGTTGTGAATAATTATCAATTTTGGCCAAATTGAGTGTTTCAATCCTTGATTTGGCACACTTTATGGATAACTTGAATATGGAAAATTGATAAATTAAATGTTCTCTTAATAAGAAAAAGTGGGAAGGGTAGGCAAACTAAAAGGAATATTTGAATATTGTTTGGCCAAGACAAGAACATGTAGGCACACAATGTATTCACTTTGGAATAGTTAGGAAAGGACTATGGGTCAAAATGGAAAATCAAAATATGCAAGTCACTAAATAAGCATCACGATCTATTGAGGTATTTGATAGAAATAAACTTTTAAATTAGCCAAAACATAAACTTTTATTTGTGATAATTTAGATGTAGTTATGTAACATGTAAGTGACAACAAATGTAAAAAGATATATGATTTAATGTTTAAGAAGCGAATAATAGAAGGCTTGCAAAAACAACATGTTGATGATAGGAAGGCACTAGTCACAAGAAATGTTTTTAACAATTATTCATGTATAGAACATTTCAACTTTGCAAATGCTAAGAAAACATTGTACAAAAGTGAATCAAACCCAATAATGTTGGTCCCAAGAGGGAAAGAATCTTTAGTCTTGTTATACCCATGAATATATAGTTGAATATATATATAAAAAATGCATGGGTTGGTAAAAATTGTTTGACCCTTTTAATGACCTTATTTGGCAAATAAATATTTAAAACTTATTTTTTTACATAATTAATTTATATATTTGGGATTTATCTTTACCTATGTGAAGATAATTGATTTGAGGAATCACATATGCCAATATCATTATGTAACATATATGCACTTCCATATTTTACAATGCACATGATTATTAAGGATTGGTTTGAATTATGGTGAATAACTATTGAATACATGGTCACTTTTATCATTATTTTCATTCATTACACTAATTAACTCATAAAATATTGTTACAATATGTTATTGGAACACCTTTAGATTTTCTTACCAAGTTCCAACTATTTCCGCAATTTGACATAGTTGGACCCTCTTTGGGTCTAACAAGGAACTTGGGGGTGCGTCATAAAAGGTTTTCATTTGATCTAGTCACCCAAGAACCTTTTTGCATCACTATGTTCCCAATGGTTGTTCCTCATTAATTTGGTTGCTCAAAAACATTTTTGGTTCATTGTGTTCACAATGGCCATTCCCCACAATCATTGAGAATGTAATGAACAAAAAAAACTCCAATTAATGATATATGTTTTTCTTTACATTTTGTTGCCTTAGGGGATTATGGGGGGTAGTAGGCTAATATGCTTCAAACCCATTAGTAGTTTCTTGTTGAGGGAATGGGTGGCCATTAGTTTGCACTACCTTTTTGATACAAAATTTCAAATTTGCCATTCAATTGGTTCCATTAGTTTTGCAAGCTCCTATTTGAGGCTACCCAAAGAGAAACTCATTATATTTGGGCATGGGCTGCAAGTAATTCTCACATATGCAACTCACCAAGTTAGAATCCTTTGTAAACAAGGAACAAAAAGACTTTTATTAAACTACAACCTATTCATTTCCCCTCATCGAATGAATCAATATGGCCCATTAGCAATCATCAAATTATGGACCTTGATTTTGACCCTCTAGATCAAAAGTGGAGGAAGATTAATAACTTTTAATCAACAATTTTTTCATTACATTACCAAACATGGTTAGTAAATTAGACTATTGGGAAAAGGACTCAAAAAACCCTTTATACACCATCTTAACTAGGAAAGGTTACCCTCTTTGCCAAAGAGTGAAGTTGTTTGTTCAAATTTGGTTCCCTTGGATATTTCGAAAAGTTTCAACCATGATATGGCTAGTGCTTGTTGGTGGGCTCCTAGTGGGTACATGGAGGACAAAAATAAGACATTTTGAAAATTCCAAGCTTTGTTAATCACGAGAATTTGAAACACCCCAAGGTGTTTTATAGGATGTGATTGGGTTATAGGTGCATGGTTGAAATTCAACATCCTTAGAACATTAACTAGATTCCCACCAAAGTTTTTTAGCTATGAACAAATAATTTAGGGAGAATCCCCTTCGTCAAACTTTGATTCTCATAATACTCCATTCAAAGATAATATATTTAACATGGAAATAGGAACACACACAAAAATCCAATAAAAGATTGATGGCGAGAACCATCACGGGAGAGACAAAAAGGGAAGGCCAAAGAAAGTCGAAAAGAAATTTTGTAGGAACCAAAAAAAGGAAGAAGGTTGGTCCCTCTTGTGGTAGATAAACTTAAAAACTCCTTGGGATGTTCTTTGTGTTAATTTACTTTGGCACATTTGGTGCCAATGTTGTGAACATGATCTACACTAATAAATATGCTACCTTGGCAAGGATTTGCTTGGAGCTTGGAAACAAACCATTCACATTGACATGGAGGCTTGGAGAGAAATATACAAGTAGCTTGGAATATTTAAAAAACTAAAATCATTTGAAAAGACTATTGTGATTATTTAAACCAAGGGTAACACCTTTGCCTTTCAATATGAGATTTTGAAATGGACCTTCACCTCTTCACCTTCTTTTTTATTTCAATCTATGGCTACACACACTCAATACAACCTTTGTAAATCTAACAATGTTTTCTTTCCCTAGAAATTGATGAAAACATAACAAGTTTTAAAACGTTATTAAAATCAATTATGAATAATTTTTTCAATGAGAGTCTTCAAGGTTTATCTAACTCAAATGGCACACATTTCACAAATGTAAACAATTTACACCACAATGACCAGTTAGTACATGACAAGGAATCATTATTCACTTGTCGCCAACATAATAATATCCGTGGTGTCCGTCTGTCCGGCGGTCCTCCTTTCCATCCATCCGTCCCATCGTCCGTCTCATCATCCGTCCATCCAAGTTCCTCATCCGGGAAGAAGAAGATGATGGAACGGGAGGAGGAGGACGACGAATGGCGGCAGCAGCAGTTTATCCAAACATTTTAACAATTAGAAACTTTTTTAAAACACTTAAAAGTAGAAACAAAATGAAAACATATAAAATAAATATATTTAAACATGAAACAAGAAAGGAAAATATAGTAAAATAATCTTAAAAGAAAATTAAAAAGAAGATGACAAAAAATAAGAAACAAAACAAAGAGCAAAAGAAACAGAAAAAAAACCATACTTGAAAAAACAAATGAGGTTTGTCTTCTTTTTCCAAACTTCAAACCTGCATCTAATCAAACAAAAATACAAAAGTTTTTTTAAAAAAATTTCATTATAAAACATTTTAGAAAAACTAGAATGTTTTTGAAAAAAAAGAAAAGAAAGAAAGAAAGAAAGAAAGAAATAAATAAAAATAGAAAAAAATGAAGATAGACAAAATAAGAATTGAAAAAATAAAAACATGAAACAAACATAAACAGAAAAAAAGTAAAAACGCAAAAAATATAAAAAAGGAATGGAAACAAATGAAACAAGGAAAGGGAAATACAGTAAAATAATTTTAAAAGAAAGTTTTTTACAAAAATGAAGAAATCAAATAAAAAATAAAAAATAAGAAAAAATAAAACTTATAATAATGAAGAAAAACCTTACTTGAAAAAGAATGAGGTGTGTCTTCTTTCTCCAAACTTCAAACTTGCATCCAAATAAACAAAAATATAAAAGTGAAAAATAAACACTTTATTTTTATTATACAAAATAATAATAAAAACAGAAAACACATAAAAATAAACAAGATAAAAGTTTTTAGAAAAAACTAAAACATGAACCAAGTTTAAAGAAACCGGGGGACTTCACAGTGCCCGAAGGTCACGGGTACCCACTATATATAATATTTTAGGTGTTTGTCCGTCCGGTCGTCCTCCTTGGGGGTAAGGGGGTCAGGGTTAGCATGCTCTTCATAAACGCGTTTCAAAAGAAGAAAGCTTGGAATCTGCCCAAATCCTCCACAAATCTCAGCGATTTCAAAACCTGTTTTTTTTCTCCTCCAAATGTGACGATTTCAAAACTCTTTTTTTCCCCTCCTCGAAATGTGGCGATTTATCTTTTTTTTTTGGAAAATTTCCAAAATGCTCGCTTCACCATGTATGTATTCATGGGGGACTTATCAACGGATTTTCGTCACAAAATAAAAATAAAATAAAAATAAAATTAGCTGCTTTGCGCCTTTGTGTGTGTCTCTCTTGGTTTAAAGAAACCAGGGGACTTCACAGTGTCCGAAGGTCACGGGTACCCACTAGTGTGCCAATGTTAATTCTCACTATTATGTAATCATGTGTGTCAATGTAATTTCATAACTACACACCCATGTGTAAGCTTCCTATTTCAAAGACCCAAATGTAAACTTTTTGGGCTGCTAACTCCTAAACATTCAAGGTGTGAATCCTTTAAGCTCCCAACTCATGAACATTTAAATGTCATTGCCCTCTCAATTTTGACTATCATTCAATGTGGACTTTAAACTTCCCCCTTTCCCAAAATCCCGAGCCTTATTCACAATTTTCAACAACTTGCCTCCAACTTGCTTCCTCTTCCTAAGGTCTTTCTTGGATTCTTCACACACTACTCAAAACATGCTATAGGAACCCAATCCAAGAGCTTGCTTTCAAAGTACCCCCACCACAACCTAAATTTGCTTTTAAGCCCTTATGATTGATTGTTAACCTTTTTTTTTAGTCAAACACAAACTGAACCTTTGTGCAAATTGTTATTCAAGCGGTATATGATTCGTAAACATGTTGATTGATTGCAACCTATCCATGGAGAGGATTTGGTTTGCCCAATTCTTTGTGCCAAAGACATGGAAGAAATTACTCTTTTAACATAATGGGGTTTGTGGACTTCTACACCCCCTTCCCATTAAAGGCCCTTTCTATAAAAAAGAACTTCACATTTGGTTTGCTACCACCACCTATGAGGGCACCTGCCCTCCTAGTTTTATTGGTGTTCATTAGTTTGCTTTTCGTTAACCTTGCCTTGTAGTCTTTTTGTTAAGTTGCCTTGCTTTTCTCAAGTAGTTTTCTTGGTTTTACTCTTCATTAGGTAAATTCCTAGTCCTATTTCTTGAAGTTTTGTCCTTTCAACTTTTGGTAGGTTTGTATTTCTTTTATTCTTTAACCTTAGTGGGGAATTCATTTATCTTTTAATCTCAATGGGGATTTTTTTATTAAGCCAAGAGAAGAACATTACTTATTGTCAAAAGGTCATGGGATCAAACCTAGACATTCATCACAAACTTGTTAGTTTCATAGACTCATTTGAAATTTGCATAAAAATTGTTATTTCATGTTTTGTGCATTCAGATGCCATCTGTTTAGAACACACATGATGTATGTATAAGTAAGATGAAATATTTTCAAATGGTTAAAAATATTTTTTTCTTACTAAAATATGCATCATACATGTTTAAGATGCACAACATCTATGTGAAAAAAATAAAATAAAATCTCATGAATGAATGATTTTTATATGGTTTTCATTATCAAATCATGAGATCAGAAGTTTGTGACGTTGGTATGTTCTTACATGTAGCATTTTTGACCATGGTGTGAGACCTTGGAAATGGATATTGCAAGTGCAAGTGCAACAACACCAACATATTTAACCTTGAGCGATAACTCATGTAATGGACTAATCTTTAGTTTAAGCGATTGGTCGTGAGTTTGGAGGACTTTAAGGATAGCTAGAAAAAAGAGGATGAGGTTTGAAACTCAAGCACGAGGACTTTTAAGGATAGCTAGAAAAAAGAGGACGAGGTTTGAAACTCAAGCACACAATGAGGACTTTTAAGGATGATTCTATTAATTGCACAAATTTTTCACCAAAAATATTTGAAGGCATAGGAACAAAGTAATATTCTTTTTTTATGTGTTATCTTGTGTCCAAATAACTTCCCAAAATGTGGGGGACTCCGACAGATTTGGCTACCACCATGGACGTCCTAGGCCCCTTATTTTAGGAATGCCCCCCAATTGGGAACTTTAGTTTTTTTAATTTCGAAAAATGGCGAAAAGAATCCATAAAAATCACAATTTTTTCGTGTCTTTTTTCATTTTCTGAAAAAAAAACTCGCCAAGTTGGTAAATTTCGCCAAAAAAGAAAAAAAAAAACAAAAAGAAAACTACCTAGTACCTATGTCCGAGAGTTCGGGTCACCCGGCCCTCACTCATCACTCCTCATGCCTGGTGTCACAAAAAGAACAACCCCAAGGCCCAAGAAACAGCCCGCGAACGTTCCTGCCCGCCCGCCAAAACCTCGGGTCTTCTCTCTCTCTCTCTCTCTCTTTCTCTCCCCGGTGGCTCGTCGCTCGAAGAGGCTGGTATGTGCATTTTCCGAGCCTTTGCTTCGCTTGCATGCCGCGTGTGATGCAGCAGCGTTAGTCATCGCAGCTTCGAGCCTGCCTGCACGGCGACAGAAGAAGATGAGAATCTAATTCACGCGGGGTGGTTTGCTTCCATTTGGACTTCTGGATCACGTTACTTACGGTTAGTTCACCAACCTTTTTGATTTTTTGATTTTTTTGGGTCTTTGTCCAATCTCTTGTTCCATTTGCTAGTCGCCGGAAATGCGCCGTGTTTTCTGAATACTTTTTTGCTTTCTGGCCACTGTTCTGTTGTGTCATGTTTCGCGTGTACAGTCGTAGCATGCTCTGCTCTGTCTCTCTGTGTGTCTGTTTTTTCCGCTTTTTTTCTTTCTTGAGTTTGAAGTCCTGGTTTTTTTTTGGTTTCTCGTGGTTCTCTGTTTAGCTCAATCTCTCCTTGTTTCCTGGTTTAGCGTTCGACATCTGGAGGTTTGATTTGATAGCAGTCTGCGGTGGAATTAATGCTCGTTACTTACCGAAGAGTTTCTTGTGCTGTGTTTTGGGGTTTTTGTTTGCTTCTTTTCATTTTGTTGTTTGCTTTGCTTTAGATGAGACCTCTTCTCGGACAGGATATGATGATGATGCCGATGTTACAGGAGCGAATGTTTTCGTTGCGATATGTATTTTGTGGCCGTCTTGAGAAGGAGTAGAAGATCATAGCATTCCTTTTGCTTTGGAGACATGGCCAATAGGGAAGGTTGATTAGTGTATTGTTGTTGGAATGAGGTCGGACACGCGCTCTTTGCGAGTACAGGATCCAGGGGAGGGTATTGTTCCTCCTCCTCCTCCTCCACTTGTGACGAATTCGGAGACCTCACTGGTCCCAGGTGGTGCCGCTGTCCCGCAACCTATGGATGGCTTGCAGAGCAATGCACCTCCGCCGTTTCTTACAAAGACCTATGACATGGTTGATGATGTTGCCACTGATATGATAGTGTCCTGGAGCGAGGGAAACAACAGCTTTGTTGTCTGGAATCCTCCCGAATTCTCGCAAGATTTGTTGCCTAAATACTTCAAGCACAATAATTTCTCTAGCTTTGTGCGCCAACTGAACACATATGTGAGTAGCTCTTTTACCACTACTGCCTCTCTTCCTCCTCTGGCCTTTTCAACGTCTGAGCAGAGTTCAACTCACTCTATTGGTGAAATCTTCTTCTTGTATGGTCACCCTCTTCAGGTGGGAAGAGGAACTCTGTTTCTGCAGTTCCTTTTTCTGACATGCTGGTGTCTGTTTTCTTGAAGAGAGCAGCACTCTTTCAAGCATCAGAGCAACTGGTTTTGCACCTTATTGTCCTACACAGAGCTCAAATTGAGTGGATTGCATGGTATACATGTTTTTCTGGATGGATATGGTGCTGCTTGGGTTTTGAGCATCATGATATGGCAAGTTTTGCTCAAGTCCTAGTTATAGAGTTTCTTCCAAGAATGACCGAGTCATCCTGTTGCTTTCGTAAATGCTACAGACTATTGTGATGCAGATATTTTGTATAACAGTTTGCCCAAAATATAGGGCGGATTATCATCTACGCCCACTACCATCAGGAGCTGATGAAGTCAGTGGGAAGTCATGGGAGCTTGTCACTTCTCTTCATGGTGAAGGTGATGGTCTGATATTTTGTGGGTAGCACTCATAAGGTTATGACCACATTCATTCTTGTTTCTGTCAGTTTTGGTTTTGCTGGAACTTACAGGATGGTAACTTTCAACGAGTTGTCGTGGAGTTGTTCACTTCTCTGCAATCTCATAGATAAATTCTTCCCCGAATCCCACTTTGAGCAGATTTTGAAGGCATGCAAACATGGGCTGTTGTTGTGTAGGGATTTCACAAAGTGGACCCTGATCGCTGGGAATTTGCAAATGAGGGATTTTTACGAGGTCGGAGGGAGCTTCTGCGAGGAATCCATCGCAGAAAGCCTGCTGCACATTCCCAGCAACAGCAACAGGCTACAGATGGTTCTCTTGGACCCAGCATGGATGAGGAGAAGCTTGCACTTGAAAGGCAGGTTGAGATGTTGAAGAGAGACAAAAGTATGCTCATGCTTGAGTTAATGCGACTAAGGCAGGTGCAACAGAACACAGAACATGAGCTTCAGGTTCTTAAACTCTCATTGTGTCTTCCTTTGACCAGTTGTCTCTTCATTGTGTCACATGTTTGGGCATGATGCACCTTGGATGAGAACCTTTTGGAACTCTGCTTGCTTCCTTTATTCTCTCTCATGCTTTCAAATCTCCCTTGCTCCATCCAAACTAGGTCTACTGCCACAAGGCCTATCAGCACAGTCATATTGGTGTTCTCTTTGTGTGCAATTGCCATGGTACTATGTCCAATGGAAATCCTTCCCTAAAGAATCACATACCTTACCCCTGCATCACCACTTCAATGAGTATTGGGGCTGAACCTAAGCCCAGCTTTGCTGGGGTGTCTGGGGTCAATTATGCACAACAAGGTGATGTGTGATGGATAAGATTCTGTGCCCACGTGAACCTGTGTGTCAAGGTATCTCAGAAATGATCTGCCATCAAGGTAGTGTGCCACCATTTTGTTGTTTACTCCTACCTGTGGATCTTTCTCAAACTCATCTTGCTTTTTCAAACTTGGCAGCTCTATGGCCATGCTGCTACATCTTATTCTCTCTTGGTTTACTCTTTGCTCTGCTAAATCTGGGCTCAGTCTGTACTGATGAGGCCATATCAATCAGTTTTGTAAGGGCAGTCTTTCTCTTCACATACTGGTTGGGAATGACCTAGGCTGAAGTTTTTGGTTTTGACGCATGTCCAGGTGATGGCAGAGCGCCTGCAAGCAACACAGCAGAGACAGCAGCAAATCATGGCATTCCTGGCTAAAGCAGTGCAGACTCCAGGATTTCTTGCACAACTGGTGGCACAGAATGAGAACAACAGACGGATGGCAGCATCTGCCTCTAAAAGACGCCGGCTTTCAAAAGAGGAAGATGAGGGAGAGGTTGAAGACTGTTTTGACTATACCACACCTGCTGATGGTCAGATTGTCACAGTTCAAAACAATGGGGAGGTGGTGAGTCAGATAATGCAGCTCTTGAATCCTCCAGATGGTTCATCTGCCACAATTGACAACAGCCACCTTGATTCACTCTTGCGTGACTATACTTCTACACTGGCTGCCTCTGAGGGAAACACATTGAATCGACAAACAGGTGTAACTGTAACAGATCTCTCAACTGGCCTTACTGAGCATCTGCAGAGTGATCCAGTAGTGACAGACACAAGGAACAATGAAGGCATTGTGCAGCTTCCACCATCACCAAGAAGTGATAATGCGAGAGTAGCAGGTATAAGATCTTACACTTACTTTCCTACCATCCATGGGACCTTGAATAGTGTGATTTCTTGGGTGTCTGCATGTCATTTCATGTTAGTTACCAACATTTCACTAGATCCTGTGCAAAACTGGTTCGTGGATCACATCACATCTCTGATTTTAGAGGTTTGATTCCTAGGCACTATATTTCAATATTGCTTCAGAAGAAGCACTAAAGTCAATAATCTATTGAATGACTGGGATTCATGGCCACTTTAGTGGTGTTGTGTCCACTTCACTACAAGATCATTCTAGATGAAACCCATGCTAGATGTGGTTGCTGGGTCAGTCCATCATCCAAAATTGGGATCTTATGGGCTTCCAAGTTGTTAGGAGAATGTGTATTGATATTGCTCCTGTTATGGTGGTTAGAAATTGTGCATGTTTGAGTGGGAGGCAGTACTGCAAGGTGAAGATACACCCAGTTAGTCAGACTTTGTCAGCAGACACAGTTCCATTCTTCTGATTTTGCATGTTGGGCTGGCTTTGGTCTTCTCAAAACAACATGTGCTGTTTCTGCAGGTGGTGAAAATGTGGAGCAATGGAGTGGCTCATGTCAATCTGGGACCAGGGACTCAAAAGATGGTAATATGGAATGCCTGGACTTGAATGTTGGGGGGCATGGTGGGTACACAGAGGTGGAGGAGGTGAGCTCTAGTGTCAACTGTACAACCAAAGTTCGTGGTGCAAATGATGTTTTCTGGGAGCAGTACCTGACAGAAGAACCTGAGACTCCTACAGACCGGGATTCAGATGCAAACCACCAGCAGGAAACTGAAAACAGGGCATGGGAGGACTACTCAGGAGCTCCAGTAGGAAGTTCTAGAGATGATAGCAGAAGTCCTCAAGCCCAAAAGTTGTGGGATTGCAAGCCTAGTGTTGACCTTTTATCACATAAGATGGGGCAGCTTGCACCTGGGTAGGACGCAAATCTTTGAATTCCTGGATGGTGTACTGGGATGGATTGTATTTTTGGCTTGAGTCAAGTTTTGCTTCTCAGTAGTGAAATCCCCATTCATTTGTCTAAGAACACAATGTATGTTACATGGAGAGTCTGACTTGGGGGGTAATGTCTTGCTCCCTATCATGCTTCCATTGATGGACCATATCAAGAGGAAATTGATAAGTATGTGGCATTCTACTCTTTTTCAGCTCCTGACTAAGGTGTGAAGACATGTACTGGCTGGTGAAGTGCTTTGCATTGATATTTTGCAGACATGCGGAGAATCACAGAAGTTGTATTAAGGGTAAGGAACCTGCAATCAAAATACACCTAAACAGATTCCTAGTAGTTGGGAGTGCATATTCTTGTCAATTCTTCCAATTGTATATGTATCTCTCCTTTCTTTTCAGATGGCTTGAATGCTTATTGGATTGACTTCTTGAATCTGTCTCTATGGGAAGTCAAGGAAAAGAGCAGTTTGATGAACCCAATGGTACGGTGATCCTCATCATAATGTGTGAGTGAGCTCCATTGTGAGATGCTATACCCATCTTTATATGCTGAAGGGATCGCTCAATCTGTCCCCAATCTCTCTCATTGTTAGTCACCACTGCAGCCTTTTCACATGGGTGTTGCCTCACTGCTTGTGCAGCTGTCATCTCTCTTTGCTGCCACTTTGGGTTTCAGGGCAAGTTATTGGGCTACTCTAGACAATTGCTTTCTATGAAGGTGGGAAGGAGCAATGAACCGTAACAGTGCTTGCTTTCAGGTACTTGGCATCCTTTGACAGGCTTATTGTAATGCAGAGGTTGGGGGGGGAGCATCAACTACTCTGGTGGTTCATGTCTTTGGTTCAGTTTTAGGGTTGTGCAGGAATTTTGGTGGTTGTTGTGTAGTTTGCTTGGTGAATTGTGGTACCAGTACGGCTATGCACCTGCTTTTGTTTGTTCTTACTATTAGTTAGGATTGAGATTTTTGTTGCTCCTTTGGTGGGGCTTTTGTACAGCTGCTTTAGTGGTTCTTAGCACCCGGTAGGCTGTAGTAGTGTTTGGCAACTACTTTGGTGGTTCTTTTGTAGCTACTTTGGTGATTTGACACTAGTTAGGGCTTTAGGGTTCTGCAATTGCTTTGGTGGGTTCTACTCTTTTAATTCTTCATGGTTGATCAGATTTGGTGGTTCTTCTTTTCAGTTTGGTTTTCACGCTTGTGCTTTTGTTGCTGGTTATTGTTATTGGTTAGGATTCAAGGTTTTGTAGTTGCTTTCATGGTTTTGGTGCAGTAACTTTTTGTGATTCTTTTGCAACTGCTTTGGTGGTTCTTGCTACCGCACCTGCTAGGCCTAAACCTACTTAAAAAAATTGTGAAGGTAGGGAAAGGCCTAATTTTGGAAAAATGTGAGTTACCTTTCTTCCTAATATTCTGAAAAATAAAAGAGCTTGGCCTAACTGCAATTAAGGTAGATTATAATGGTTTTCTTGGTGTATTCTTAGTTTCTTGTGAAGAGAAGTGCCCCTAGGGTGGTTTTTAAGAAATTAAAAATCATTATTATTATTATTTTTTGTGCTTTCAAAAAATTGGAGAATTTCTTTCCAAAAATATAGTAAAAGTAGACGAATTTGTACTAAGGAAAAAAAGAAAAAGAAAAACTTCAACCGAGTTAGTATATGGTTTCACATTGGTAACCAATTATGTAATAAATAGGTCTCCTATATAGAGAGATAGGTAGGTAGGAAAATAGATAACTACTAGGTAAGTGTATGGTTTATACATATTAGGGCTCTTTTTACTACCTACCTACCTACTAACAACCTGCTAGTGAGTTGTTAATAGGTAAGTAATAAAAAAAAGCAACTGAGGTAACCACCATGGTTAGCTAGTGAACTGGAACTCAACAGAAAAATGTCTCCTGACCACTTACCATCCATCCATCCTTTGGTGTTTTTTTAAAAATCCGTCCAATTCCCATGTAACACAACTGACGGCCCTTCAGTGGCTCAAATACAGCGGCGTTAACTTTATCCATACAAAAAAATTTACCGCCGCACTCGCCCCAAATTCACGTACAAAAGTTACTGGCCGTAACTTTCTTCCTAGCTTACATTTCAGTGCAATGGCAACCGTTCGCCCGTCACATCCGACGGCTCAAACCCCGCATATCCAAACCCTAACCGAAGCTCTTTCTCTCTCCACAAACTGCGCGCGCGTGTTTCGTAGTCGAGGTGTAGTTGCGAGGGCAAAGGTTTTTGGGAGAGCAAAGACGTTGTTGTGCGTGCGTGTTTTTTTCCCCTTTCCTGTAGTTATGGCTGCGTCGAGAATGACCATGGCAGTGTCAAGTGCCACTATTGGCTCTTTTTCGAGTCGTTCGGAGGGTGTTCTGGTGAACAATGCTTCATCGCGGGGGGCATTACTGGGAACTCCCCTCACTAGAAGTAGTAGTATCATCAAAGTTGTACCTATGAGAAAGTCTGCAAAGAATAGTAATTCTCCTGCCGTAGTCCGCGCTGGGGTATTGGACGATAGTTTCTTCAATCTCAACCTGGAGTATATGACCAAGAACATGCCTACGACGACTCCTCTTCCACCTTTCGATACCATGCCGCCGAGCTCGACGCCTAGCTACGAACGCAGCAGCCGTCCGTCGTCTTATGATGATAACTCACCGCCACGCTCCAGGCCTTATGAATCCGGCGGTTCGCCTCCTGCTGCTGTCGAGGAAGGCCCCAAATTGTATGTAGGCAACTTACCATGGACTTGTGACAGCCAACAGTTGGCGGAGATTTTCCAAGACGTCGGCAACGTTGAACTTGTGGAGGTAAATTTGCTGCTCTACTTGTTTTGTAATTCCGGATAGAAATGCCCATTCTCCACTCCTGTATGCCATGGTAGGTATTCTCATGACAAGCCAGTTCTTGGTCCCGGTGTAGCAGCTGATGCATGTTCCATTTTCCAGGTCATCTATGATAGAGAAACTTCAAGAAGCCGCGGGTTTGGATTTGTGACCATGGCATCACAGGATGAGGCCACAGTGGCAAAAGAAAAGTTGGATGGATATGTAAGTTTATTTACTCTTGCTTATTCCTGTCAATCTTCAGCTCAGATACGGTAGTTTTGTCTTCCTCCTCAGAAGGAACATTCAACTCATGTGCTGGGACTGATTTGGAAATTTTGAAGGCTAATTGCTGGTCACCTTAGGTTTTCCCTATTCTGTTTGCATCCTTCATTTTACAACCTGTAATCAGAGAGTGATCGAGAACTTGGATCAGGAGCATATCCAATGAGACATACAGATCACCACTCTTTCATTTTGTGATTTCCAAATGTGGAGTTGGATGCTTCCCATGTAGTTTTTCTGATGCAAGAAGTGATAAATGATGATTTGAATGTATAGGTTTTATTTTATATATTATATTTTTTGTGGGTTGGGAATTGCAATTTCTGGGGCTTATATGTTAGATGATAGGCAAGAGGGAAAATTTCCATTTGCAGCTGCATCTGACACCAACTTACCCATTCAATGTCACTTGACATTGGGCATTCTGTCATCTTTCTTGTCTGGACTAAGCTAAGCTTAATATGGTTGGGTTGTGTTCACAGTCACTGGGAGGACGAGCTCTGACAGTCAGCTTCCCACAGGCCAGCCGAGGTGGTGCTAGAGTGCCCAGTGAAAGGCCTTTCCGGGATAGGCCTTTTGGCGGTGGTGGTTATGACAGTGAAAACAAGCTTTTTATTGGCAACCTGTCTTGGGGAGTGGATGATGAAGGTCTTCGAGCTAAGTTCAGTGATTATGGAAAAGTTTTAGATGCCAAGGTGATCTATGATAGAGAAAGTGGGAGGTCTCGAGGGTTTGGTTTTGTAACCTATTCCAATGCTGATGAGGTGAATGACGCTATCCAGAATTTGGATGGAGCGGTAAGGCAACTTCCTTCTGTCTACTTTGTTGCTCTTTTCATGTTCATCTTGCAGAATTGTCCTTTATGCTAGACACACAGTGGTGTTGGTTCATTATCAAGTTCAGCTGTGGTTGGTTGCATTTTTTAACACTGAACATTTATCTGCAACAGGATTATGATGGGAGACAGATAAGAGTGAACTTGGCAGGAGACAAGCCTGCATCCAGGACACGGGAATTCTGAGTATTTTCCTCTGGCCAAGTAAGTAGCTTTTATGCTGCTTGCTACTAGTTTTTTGATTTTGGTAGCTGTCCTGATGATGTAAGTCCTGCTCTGTCATTGCTCTGTTTTCCTTGCAGACTGTCATTGTGGGGATTGTGTTGCCTTCTCTCCTAAAGTCACTAGAAATTGGCATTGTTTCTCTCAATCTGCTGTTAGAAGGGCTAATAACAAAAACTCTTGCAGTCAAGTTGCTAGAGCATATCTGTGAAATGATGTGTCAGAGAAGTGGCACCATTCTTGGAGAGATTACTGGGTTAAAGGTTTAGGCTGTTCTGCTATTGAACCAATAAAGTGAACACAAGATTACTGCCAATGGTGGATGGATATGATTGATGTTTCTGGTGTGAAGGTCAAATGTCTTCATACAGCAGTATACTGTTGTTACTCACATCACAACCTTGACACAGCTGTTATTAGGGGCTCCTGCAGATGTTCACTTTAGTGTCACATTATGCTGTAGACAATTATGTTGCAGGCCTTGCAGGCATGAAGGTGAACATTCTGAGGCATGCTCAAATCTGCATTCATTGAGCAGGTTATTCTCACCTGAAAATGTCTGATCTTGCAAAGTTATCATGTCAGAAAGCAAGTGGTTGTGTTCATTTAGGCAATTTTTTGAACCAAGTTACATCCATGAAGTGTCTTTTGTTTTTCCAAGGACTTAATTGGTAGTGAGGAGATTTTCAAAGCCCACTTTGTAGTCAATGGTCACATGTGCTCTCTTCTTTTTATTTGTTTCTCCTCTTTTTTGTTTCCCTTTTTCTTAATTCCCTTGGTGATTTTTCTCAGTCTTTTGGTGCAGTGAACTAGCCAGCATCATGGCTGAGCCTTCCTGTTACTGGTAGTCTTCTGTCAGGACTCAATCTGCTTGTTGATGTGCAACAATGACAAATGGGGAGCTGATGAAGGTCACTGGGCATGCAGCAGTCACTACCACACACATTACTGTTGAAGGTGCATACCACGGGGGACTATTTTTGGAACTGTTCCTCCTTTCTTTGGTGTGTTTTTAATGTCCTGGGTCTCCTCTTTATCCAATGGCCTGTACCAGACATGGTTCATGATATAATGGTTTTGATAATTTGCACAATCCTTGTGACACATCTTGCACAAACTTGTGCAACAGGTTCAAATCCTTCAATTCTAAGTTCAAACCAGCAACAGTTAAAAATGTGGGATGTTTCCATGAACTCCTAGCTCACAAAAACATGGCCAGAGTGAACCAGCACTCACCAGGCCACCATCATGCAGTTGGATGATGTGTGGACAAAGCATTTTTCCATTGTATCCCTATACCATAGGTAACCAAGGTGGCTACCTAAGTGATAGCCATCCAGATGCAATTTACAACCTTGTAGTCATGAAATGTCCTTACCTACTTACCTAACTACCTTCCCTACCTAACTTACTTATGGTTCATACCCACTTATAGTAGTGTAATGGGGGTTTGTAAGGGTTGACAGTTGAGAGATCCTCAGCCCCATTGCAGTCATCTGACTTATAATTGGTGATTCTTGTGCATTTTGAAGCACCATGGAGATTCATTGTTTGAAGAGGTTGGTCATGACTAAAAAGGCCAACCTTGTTGGCACAAATGTGCAAAAAAGAAAGAAAGGTTAGTGTGCAATTAATTGATGGTGAAAATTCTGTTCTTTTGCTTTTGACAATTTGAAAGTTGCAAACCCTTGTGTGGAGGTTGAATGTGCAAGAAAATCTTTTGTGAGAATCAAACAATAGTAATTTCTGCAAGGTTGCATACCATGTCTTTGGACAAGATGTTGGCATGAGGTTTCAAAGGTGGATGAATGCAGCTTGTGCAAGTGTTCATGGTGATTGTGAAGTATGTGGAAATTGATTCTGCAAGTGATGGAAGCAAAATTGTGATGTACATCGTGTGTCTTGGTATGCTCATTGTGATGGGTGAAAAGTAGAAGGTGAATGTGAATTGGGTTGATGACACAATGAGGGAGGCTGACTATTGAAGGATGGCGGAGCTTTGACTTAATCTAGAAGGCTATTGAAAAGATTGCCAATGGCAAGTGAAATAGGGGGATGACAATTTGTGCCATCTTCCATGCATAAAAAGGTGAGAGCTTGATGGGTGTTTCGATGACTAATTAGAAAGCACAAGGTGTGATGGTGTAATTGTTGTGAGGTTATGTCTTGAAATTGAGTTAACCTTTTACCTATGAATGAGTTGAATAAGCAAAGACATGGGTGAACTTGAGGTGGCAAAAAGGACATAAACTATTTTCAATCCTTTGGAAGGAAAGGTATTCTCAATATGAGCCATGGCCATTAATAGGAGAGGGTGTGTTCAAACAAAAATGTGGAAACAATGGATGAGGTGATAATTGCCCAACTCCTTATATGCATTGTCAAGGTAAAGGCCAATGCCAACAAGATAGGTGGGAAGAGAGTTGTTAATGAGCTATGGCCTTTTATGGATTGTCAAAGAATCGTAGCTATGTAAAAGGTGAGCACAAAGTTGAAAGAGTGCAATGTCAAAAGAGGCAATGGAATTATTAAATAAATGTTGAAGGGCCTGGGAAATACCATAGTAGGTGGGATGGGTGTTGCATAAAACAAGCACAAAACAATGGGTTAAAGATTCCAAGAGTTATGCATATATATAAAATTAATTTTAGTAAAGTAAGTTTGTGTTTGTAAGGATGTGACATTTGAGCAATAGTTTTGTAATGAAAAAAGATGTGAACAAAACTTTTATTCCTTCCAAAGGGGTGATAAAGTTAGAGAGAAAGCTTTATTGGGACCATGTGTAGGCATGTTTGCAAAGTTGCACAAAGAAGCCTAATTTTTTTTAAAAATTCTAAATTTAGTTACTCTAATGCCAATGACACCAAATAAGAAGATCCTTAAGATATGAGTATTATTTGTAATAGATTCGAACAAAGGGGGTTCAAAAAAAAATAGTTGAAGATAAAAAAGGGTGCAAACATGAGCTTGGACAAAATAAGACCTTTTTTTCAAAAGGTTTCAGCTAATCACATATATAAAAAAATAATAATAAAAAAAATCGCCATAATCTCTACACCACGTTCCAAAAGGTAGCCAACAATGTAGAAGGATGCTTAAAATGGTTCTACTTAAATTTGGCTAAATCATCTTATGGATGATGGGTGATAATGTGTTGCAAGTCAAGCAAAATCACAAAATTGCAAAAAAAGAAAAGAGTGTTTTCCAATGGAATCAATGTTGATGTTACCCCAATACTCCAAGCAATAACTATATGGGTAAAATAATTAATTATCATATTACTTGTTTTCACTTGTTTTAAGTATATATACCTTCATAATTTCTCAAAAGTCCTGAATTTTTTTTCTCATATTTATTTAGTGCCAAACATGCTAGATTACTACTACTAGCAAACTAATTTCATCAGATTTTGAAATGATTTTTGTACAACAATACAGAAATACAATAGAGAAGTCCGTAAAGTAAGGAAAACACAGCACGAGAGAACCTTGAGTTTGGTCATTAACCAAGTGAGATTAATTTTTTTCTTAAATGGCAAAAAAGTACATTAGCATTCAATGCAGGGTGAAACTCAGAAAAGCATCAATTTTGTCGTAAACTGAGTTTCGTCTTGTCTTTCACTCCCTCTCTTTTTTTGTACTACAACAGAGAAATACAAGAGAGAAATCCGAGAAGTAAGGAAAACACAGCACGAGAACCGTGAATTTGGTCATAAACCAGGTGAGATCAAAATTTTAAAAAATGGCAAAAAAAGTACATTAGAGGTAGAAAGTCAGAAAAGCATCAATTTTGTCGTAAACTAAGTTTGATCCTGTCTTCATCCCCTCTTTTTTTTCTCAGGAGTGCCACCTCCATGGGCTGCGACATATATTTTCACTGCTCTTACTTGTACGGGTACCATAATTAGTCTCAAACCTTGTGCATTGCTGAAACTCAACAATTCATACCCAGATTTGAGTTTCAGCATTTCACACCCAGATTTACTAAAATTTCATTGCTTTGCGGATACCATTGAAAGAGGGAGTTTGGGGGAGAAAGGAGACCTAAATGTTGGGTGAAGAGAGGGCGACTTCACTGGAAAGTCTAAGTCTAAGCTCAGATTGTGAGCATTTTGAAAAACGGGAGTTGAGCTCTGGTGGCAAAGAATATGGGACAAAACTTAGTTTGTCGTTTGCTTGCTTAATATGGAGGAGCTTCACGAGGGGGGAAGAAGAAGATCAGCGCTGCCATTGACCGGCGCAGCCGCTGATCACAAGAGCAACAAAGTCGACCACTCCTCCTCCTCCTCCTCCTCCTCCTCCTCTTCTTCTCCTCCTCCTCCTCATCGCTCAGGAGGAGCTGCAGCTGCTGCAACTACTACTACTGCGCCTGATTCCCAGCAGCAGCAGCAGCAGTCAAATATTGTGGGAGATGGATCCCTGGACATTCATGGCAAACCATCCAACAAAGCCACTTCAGGACGCTGGAAAGCAGCCTACTTCCTCATGGGTACTGACTGCACAAACGGTTCTTGAACCTCGGTGATCCAGAACAAAATTTTCTCTTCATAGAATGGAATCCAGAATGAATTCTTTTCATAGAATGAAATCTGAAGAATATATTCATAGTACCCAGTGATGTTTGAGAGATTGACGACTCCCAGCTCTTCTCTTGGTCATAACTTACACTTTAGACTTGGCATCAAGAGATTGACTCTCAATCTTTTTTTTCTTTGTTTTGCTTCATAACTTATATACTTCAGATCTTCAAATGAAAAATGTGAGCCTATTTTCAATGTTTAGACTTGGGAGAACTAATTCAAAAGAATTTATAAACTTCAACGTTTGTTTATTTGTCCAGAGCTTGCTTACTTATTGAAAGTCTTGTGAAGTCGCTGGAGAAATCTTGTGATTGGAGTCAGTTGCTGCTGCAGCTGGTAGGTGGTGGTGGTGCTCATGAGACATGTGATCACAAAAGTGTTCTTGGCTTGTTTTTTTTGTTGTTGTTGTAGGGACTGAGCTGTTGGAGAGAACGGCGTTCTTTGGCATTTCGTTGAACCTTGTGACCTATTTGGTGACAGTACTCCACCAAGGCACTGAACAATCCATCTCCACTGTCTACAATTGGTCGGGTACTGCATGGATTCTTCCGTTGCTTGGAGGCTTCATCGCCGATGCTTACTGGGGACGCTTCTGGACCATCACAGTCTTTGCTGTCATCTACCTTCTGGTAACATAAACTTGCCACTAAATCCATCACTGAAATGAATCGGAGCCAGACTTCCTTCAACTTGAAGATCTGGAATCATAATTTCGGATTCATCTTTCGTA
Source organism: Sphagnum contortum (assembly GCA_963920785.1). Lineage (NCBI taxonomy): Eukaryota > Viridiplantae > Streptophyta > Sphagnopsida > Sphagnales > Sphagnaceae > Sphagnum > Sphagnum contortum. The sequence goes on along the minus strand of OY987286.1, from coordinate 16,682,396 downwards.
GTTCAAAATTTGGATCTCTAGCTGCAGCTTGCAGTTCCGCTGGTGGGTTTTCCCGCTTAGTTTTGATGATGATCCTGATTCCTGCTGCTACAGGGGCTACTTCTTTTGACATTAACCGTGTCAGTACGTTCATTGAGACCCGCTCGATGCGCAGCAGGAGCCGCAGCAGTGGCAAATTGTAAACCAGGCACTGCATCGAAAGCTCAAATAGGCGTATTCTATCTGGCTCTGTACGTGATCGCTTTGGGGATTGGGGGGGTGAAACCTTGTCTTTCGGCATTAGGAGGTGATCAGTTCGATGAGGATGATGAGGAGAAGCTAGAGAGGCCCATGAAGCGCTCTTTCTTCAACTACTGGTGGCTTACAGTGGCGGGTGGCGGATTAATCTCCCTCACTCTGCTCGTCTACGTCGAGGATCGCGTTTCGTTCGGGTGGGGATATGGAATTCCAACAGTCGGGTTCGCAGTTGGGTTACTCATATTCTTCTGCGGCACTCCTCGATACCGCCTCAAGCGCCCCTCTGGCAGTCCACTCACCCAAGTGGCGCAAGTTTTCGTTGCTGCTATCCGCAAGTTCAATGTTGTTGTACCCTCGAATGCACTAGAGTTTCAAGAGTCCGATGTTTACCAGAATACGCCCCCCGGGAAGCGCAATCTTATCCACACTGACACTATACGGTACTACTAACTTGTTCTATGTTGTAGTGGGAAATCAACACATTTTCTAGTTCACAAATTCTGCTTCAAATGTATAGGAGTACAGGCCCTTCCCTGATTTTGAGATCTGTGCCCTAGCCTTTTAGGCCGAGGGAACGGGTGGAAAATCAAGGAAGGGCCTCCTGTACTTAGGTTCTTTTCCTACGTAAAGTAGAGCTGGGATTTTTTCACTTTTTAAAAATAGTGACAGGTGGTTGGTACATTCAGCTGGTCACAAGATCCCATTACAGCATGGTTGGTACCTTCCACCGCAGAAGATCCCGCTTGTTGAAAACAGGTTTCTTCACGAAGGTAACGAAGCTGAAAATAGCAAGGAAAAATCCAGGCAGTGCTTTACATACAGGTGAATGGTAGCTCCAGAGGGTACTATTCTGTTGTTTGAGGGCATAGGAACGAGGGTGGTAAAACAAGCAGTTCAAACACATGAATGTGTGTAAGGAACCTCCAAATACAAAGGAAAAATTAGGTCAGGTCTGTAAGATTCATATAAAACTGATCATGATTATTATCGGATGTGCGTCTGCAGGTTCCTCGATAAAGCAGCCACTGATCCCACAAAGTATGCTGCAACAAAAGTTGCAGCAGCAGGAGTTAGCAAACTACATGATGAGAAAACAACGTCTTCTGATATGAATCGTGATACAAATCGTGATGATCACGTCTTTAAGGAAAAACTGGACCTGCAGCAAGAAGAATTAGCTGTGAATATGAATGCAAATCCATGGTGGCTGTGTAGCGTAACCCAAGTGGAGGAAGTGAAGCTGCTAGTCCGAGTGATTCCCGTCTGGTTTGCTACTCTCATGTTCCTCATCGTCGTTGCGCAATTGTCGACATTCTTCCTGAGTCAGGGCAACAGTATGGATCTCTCCATGGGTCCACACTTCAAAATCCCCGCTGCCTCGCTTGAGCTTTTCGGCAGCTTCACGGTTCTGGTGGCGATTCCTGTCTACGACTTGTGTTTCGTGCCTTTGGTCCGTCGCTTCACGCAGAACGAACGCGGAATCACAATGCTGCAACGAATGGGAATCGGACTGTTCATCTCCATCTTCAGCATGGTAGCTGCAGCTCTAGTGGAAGCCAAGCGTCTCAAGGCAGTTCACGACCATGGGTTGGAAGACCGACCAGAACAAACGGTACCCATAACAGTGTTTTGGCTGATTCCGCAATACAGCATTCTAGCTCTGGCGCAGGTCAGTCAGTGTTTCTTTTTTCTTTCTTTGTAGGCTTTAGGGTTTAGGTTTTAAACCCTTAACCCCAAGCGAAGCGTAAAGCACTGCCCTGGATTTTTTTCCTTTGTATTTTCAGCTCCCTTACCTGGTTGAATGAAGAAACCTGTTTTCGCCAAGCTGGATATTGTGCGGTGGAAGGTACCAATCACGTTGTAGTGGGACCTTCTGACCAGCGAGCCCTGCCACTATTTCTAAAAAGTGAAAAAGTCCCATCCTCTGCTTCACGTAGGAAAAGGACCTGAGTACACGCCCTTTCGTAATTTTCAACTTGTTCCCTCGACCTACTGGCCTCGGGCACAGATCTCAAATCACATAAGGGCCTGTACTCACGCCCCTTCTCCTATACTTAAAAGTTAAAAATTCGAAAGCGAACATGTTTTTTATTCGTAAGTTTTCAATCGCCAGATTTTTCTATATTCATAATTAGGATGATCGCCACTTTGGTTTAAGAAAAAAAAACACTGGCCTTTTGCGCAGGTGTTCGCTTACATCGGGCAGCTTGAGTTCTTCTACGATCAAGCTCCGGACAGCATGCAAAGCTTGGGCACTGCGCTCTTCACAAGCAACACGGGCGTAGCTCAATTCCTGTCTACTGCACTGCTGCATGTTGTGGTACGCGCCACAGGTGGAGATGGGCATCGAAGCTGGATTGTGGCGAACCTGAATCTCTGCCGCATTGATAAATTCTACTGGTTGCTTGCGGTGATGAGCGCTGTGAATTTGCTGTTCTACATTGCCGTCGCTAAATGGTACGTGTACAAAAACACCAGATCAGTCAGCGCAGGATCATCGTTGCCAATGGTTGTTGTAGTAGCAGCAGCAGCAGCAGCAGCAGCAGAACCCTGATCAATTGAGTTAGCCTAACTCAACACTGGTGATAATAAGTACCCAAACCACCTGGACTAATCATCATGAGAGACCAATCACTCAGAAACAGTGAACAAATGAGGGTATATTAGTCCAGGTTGAAAATGGTCACAAACTCTTTTGGAAACAGAAATCTCATGCAACCAAAATGAGAATGCTCAGGGGAGTTTAGTTGTTTTTTTCTTTTGGTTTCTTTTTGGGGGGAGGTTGGTTTTCTGTCTGTTCCCAACGTGTTCCCATCAAGTTTCCAATGTGTTCCTCAAGATGTTCTCATCAAGTTTCCAATGTGTTCTCAATAGCACTTCATTTTTTTTCCCCCATATATTGTTTGGCCATGGTTCAACTTTCATGTATATTTAACTTGTAAAGAGGGAGCAAAAGGGAAACATGACAAAACATGCTATGCTTCGATTTGGGGACCAAAGTATATTGGCCCCATGTTCTAAAAGTATTGTGGTGGGTCAATCAAATAGCTCCTTGTGGGAGCGAAAGTAAAGGAAAAAAGCAAAAAAAAAAAACTACGATCTATTATGGGTGGATCCCTCGATAATTAATAGAAGCATGAATAAACTAAGGGGAAGTTATTTCAATTTTTTTCCCCCCAAGGATGTGACAAAAAAAGTATAGGGTGTAACTTATTGAAAACAAAAATAACTTGTAATTTATTTCAATGTAAATAAGGTGTTTACAGTTGAATTATGACAAAAGAATATTTCAATAAAATATTTTAAAATGTTTTATAGCATACCCAAAAAAATTCCTTTTATCTCATGTATTGTCCATGTTGCAAGCCATGAGTCCAATCCATGTTGTACATGGTTTTGTGCCAAATTGTAGCTAGGTTATAAGGAGGCTTTGGACTTATTTAACAATTGAGCTCTAATGGACACACAAAAACAAAACTTGTAACCTAATCCTGTTATAAACTTGTGATAGATAATTCAACTTTGGGCAAACCTTATGGAATATATTGTGATGGTGTTGGGGTAATTGTTCCTTCACCAAAAAAACAAAGATGAAGAAAGAGGTTGTGTTAAAACCTTTGGTTTAGTCCCAAAACCAAATTGAACTTATCTTGTCCTTCTCAACTCAAGGAACCCCTAGTAGTAGTTCATTGAACTAATGCTAGGTGACTAGCAACTCAGGGCTTACGCCCTTGATGAATTGACTAGGTACCAATTCATTAGTTAACCCTCTTTAAAAGGAATAAAATCTCAAAACTCAACCTCTCCCCTATTGAATTTTTTCTATGAACATAAGGTGGGTAAAAACCCCAATGTTTTTTTGGTTGCTTCTAAATATTATAAATATGTTGTCAATAAACTACACCAAGTATAAACTAGTGTTGGGTGGGTATTTGAAGGTCCATGAGGTATTAATTAATTGGGTTTTACCCCCAGTATATATATATTCTCCAGGTGTCGAGTTTTTAAAGAACCAACCTCACCTTGTACTTGGGCATTTAAAAAAAAGTTGATACCCACCCTCACCTCACAATCAAAACTTTTAGAAATTCAAATAGCTCTTACCATACCCAGTGCAAGAGAAATAAATGGAGAAGGTATTTTCCAAAAATTTAAATATCCTTTTAATACCCGATTTATATGCTTTCAACATATTAGGGTTAGGGTTAAAGATCTTGCAATTTGTACTTTGTGTTTGTAGTTTGAAATGCGTATGTTTCCTTCACTTTCTACAATTACTTGCAATTTGCAACATTCATTTTGAAACTTTCTATCAATGTGTTGTCAAAACTATCAATGCAAGCTACTAGCTATTGGAGGATTTTAAGATGAACCAATTTTCTTTCAAGGGAACATATTTGCTACATAACCCAATGATTAAAAAACGGCATGTGAGTGCATTGTATAGAGTGACAAGGGAAATTGGTAGGGTTAGATACAGACTTGCGGGCTTGTAAGTGCATTGTATCTAGTGGCAAAGGAAATTAGTGAGATTACATAAGGACTTGCGGGCCCATGAGTGCATTGTATCCATTGGCAAAAAAATCGATGAAATGACATGGGGACTTACGAGATTGCGAATTCTTTGTATCTAATAGTGAGGAATTTGGTGAGGTTCAAGAAAGACTTGCAAACTTGCAAATGCCTAGATCTAGTGGCATGGAAATCCACATGGATCCATAGAGACTTGCAAGTGTCTCTTTCATCTATTTCTTTTAGATGTATGTGTTTTCAATGTTTTCAATCTTGGATTTGTTGGTTAATGTTTCTTATGTTTTTCATGAGTCTATTTTTTTTTTTCATAGATCTATTGTAGGGATATCATGTTTTGTGAGTCTTGTGTGTGTGGGTGTGAGGTGTATGTATGTGACTTGTGCATATCAGATTTTAAGTGTCCAATTTCATGTTTCAACTAAGAGTTTTTTTTGGCTTCTATCTTTTGGAATTCTATTGTATCTAGTATTGGAAGTTTGTTGTTTGTTGTACAATCTGATTTTTTGGAAATTTATTGTTTTTAGTCTTGGAAGTATGTGTTTTTGGTCTTCGATGTTTAGTGCATGGCTTTAGAAGTCAAATTATATGTTAGTTGCTCCAATGTGGGTTGTTTGTGTTTTATGTGTTTCGTTTCACAGTTGACTATTGATTTGTGTATAAATTTCTAGTTTATGGGTAATTTGAAGGATATGATTTGAGGACCAAATGGAAGATGGACGAAGGAAAAAATTTCTAAAACCTAAAACCGGGTATACCATGGCAAATTTTTTAAAATTTTGATTCACTATTCAATAATGATTTTTAGAAAAGTTTGGTTCTTGAATTGCAAGTAGTAAGTTTGTTTAATTCAGAAATTTCAAAAAAATCAATGACCCTCCTTCAATTCGGGTTGTTTATATCATTCTTGTAATTGTGTTCTTAACTACTTGAAATGCTTGTAAATGGGTGTTATACATATTCTCTTCCAAAAAATGCAAAGACCTGAGGCTTTGAATTTGTCAAATAACATGGTCAATTAACCTATGTATACTCATCTTGGTATTTTTCAAAGAACCAGACTATATACCTAGTTAAATCATGTAACTAAACCCCCATCCTTGGTTCATACCAATTCATCACTAGTTTTTAAAACTTGAACTCCGATGAGTCTTTAAAACTAAAAAATGCAAAAAGCCAGACCTAGGCAATTCTTTTTCTTAAAATCCTTAATGCACCCAGACCTAATTAATAGTCCAAAATCAAATACCTACCCAACACTGGTAAAGAAAACCCAATTTTATTTTATTTTTGGTTTTAAAAATCAGGGAATCTGCAACCAAATTTGATAGTTATTATGATAAATATAGCTTCTAAGAGCTGATCCATCCACACCCACCAATGCTTTTCTTTTTAAAAACCTTTTGATGTAGTGGTGGCAATCACACACATTAGCCAATTTAGCCAAATTTGATTATTAAAAATTGTGAAAAGAAAAATTTGAAACATCCTTTTTCTTGAACCCATGTATAGTAAAATGGAAAAATTTCAATATTTTTCTGAATTTTTCCATATTTTGACAATTTTATTTTTAAAAAATCATTAGATCTTGAGAAGAAATTAAATAAATTCACAACAATGAAAAACAATTCACACCAAGATAAAAGGGCGACACCCACAATGTGGGCCTCTACCAATACCCACCACATGCACAATAACTTAGTTGACAAATCATTTGTGTGGGCTCGCACTAGAAACATCTTAGCGATTGTAAAAGGGCAAATCGATTGAATGTCATCGCATGGGCTGATCATTGTGACCAGCCAATTGAAGCTGTATCATCTTTCCTTTATTGACCCTTGTAGAGAGCATTGTATCTTTTGTTATTTAAATGTACAAACTGAAATTTTTCATGGTATTTTAAACTCAAAACTTCACTCAAATTGTTCTCAACACATCATATTTTATGGAATGGGTTTGGTAGTAGGTGAAGATCGAGTTCCATCTGGTTCTGTGATAAGAGGTTCTATACCAGTGTCTGTTGCACAGCATAACTGATGCTTCTTCAGCACTCTTGATTCATGTTCACTATTGTATTCCCTGGCTTTAATTCACATTGCCAAGAGGAAACGACAAAACCGAAAGTGGAACCAGAGCTTGTCCCACATAACGAAAGAAGCTTTTTAAAAAAGTACCTGAATAAAACCCCCAAACTCGTTGACATTACTTAAAATGCAACCCAGCTGATTTGAAGCTCACAAGTGACCCATGAGAGTGTGACCGCCATGAAGCCACCTGCCAAATTGCCATTCACCCCATGAAGGAAAGATTCTGCAGTGAGAAGAACATGAGCACTACTTTTGAATGATTCTGTGTCTCCGTACAAACCTCCATGATTTCCACTAGTGTAGTTGAAGGGACACACATTTGACAAAATATTCTGCAATCCTACTGAACCCAGAAAATGGTAAAGGAAGATTCGTCTCACAGAAAGTTGTCTTCAACACTTCTTTTCATGACCACTGAACAAAACAGATTCTGTTTCATGTGAACTACGCAAAGAAATTTTCTAATGTATTCGAAGAATAGGTACCTCGTATCCATAAATCATATCCCTCCTAGGTAAACAGAAGAGTTCCAAACCCATATCTGAAATTTTTAGATCTGAATGTTCACAAGGATCATGTGAAGAAGATCTGACTTTTGAGAACTCATTACACTAAGTATTCACTACCCAAATTAGCAGTGTTCTTTTTGTCAATTTTGTGATGTAGTCAAAGTGGTGATCACCCATTAGAAGATTTAGCCAACAAATTTGGCTACGAACTAGACATGAAAGTGAAAAACATTAAGCATCTTTTCTATCTTTTGACTAGAAGTTTCATGGTTTAGATTCAAATTTGGTTTCAACAAAATTTTGAACCTCTAATCCAAATTTGTTCCATCAACCTAACTTAGAACATGAGCCTCAACCTACCCAACACCTTAAACTCGCAAACAATGATAAAGACTAATGTGAGCCAATAATTCAAAAAATGATCAATTATCATCAAAGGTCCAAGGATATGTTATCCATAATCAACTTATCAAGTCTGAAATTGGTGAAGTTCAAACAAACACCTTGCTTATATAATATCTACTTTGTACAAATTTGATGAGACTTTTATGAGACATGTACACTTATATTTTTTCATGTTTCAATTGAACAAGTATTACAACAAATTGTATCCATGTATACCAAATGATTTCATTGGATCTTGAATGAATTCATTGATCCCAATGAACATGACTTAGTGGGGATGCAATGAATTCATAGGTTCATTAAAGAGGGACCGATGAATTGTGTTCACATTTTATATTAATGAGATTCTTGAACCATTAAATGTTAAATTTTTTGAGTTTTTTTTTTTTGGTTTGTTTGTACTTTTTCAGTTTTAGCTCCATTTTGTTTATCTTCCTTTAGTTTGAATTCCTTGAGTAATGTGAGTTGACGCTTGTGAGAAATGAGAAAGGGATAAAGACTTTTTTTTTCTAGGATAAATTTTATGAACAAGTCTACCTCGACATTATATTAGGTGGTTCTTAGATCAAATATCACATGGAATATTTCAACATTGACCTTTATGCATAACAATGATTATTATTTTTAAAATTAATTATGAAATTTGATAATTAAAAGTGTTTCAATAATAGAAAGATCTCAAAAAGTTCCTCCAATTATTAATACCTTGTGTCGGACACAAATATAACTCTACTCGCTTGGTTGTTTTTAAAAAAAAAAACCAACATTGATAAAGACCAATGTTGGGCAAGTATCAAGCTAAAACCTTGATATATAGATTGGTACAAGTCTTGATATCAAAGAACCAACCAAATTGATATGACACTTTCACCACCCCTTAGTTTAAAGATGAAAATATGATGAACATGTGAGCTCTTGTAGTTTCTCAGATTAATCCAAGAAATACAACAAATTAGATTGATTCGAGAAGAAGCTTTTAGTATTTCACCATTGATTCCCGAGCTTAGATCAATACCAATTTCATATTAATATTTTCCTAGTTGGTACTTGAGGTAATACCAATTTAATACCAAACTTATATCAATCTTCAACATGAAGCATATAGTTGTTGCAGACAAAAGAAATCAGCCTTAGGATATCTTTCCATTAGTCTATTGTGATCGCGAGAGTTTTTTCATCTACTCATTCTCACAATCAATTCATGACTCTCTCTAATAGTTAAACACTAATCAAATGCAAGAGCTTTGAAAGTTGTTTCACATTCATAATCACTTAACAGCTCTACTATTCAAGCATTGACCAAATGTAGGATTTCACAGTTAAACATTAATTAAATGCAAGAGCTCTGAGAGTTGTTTCACACTCATAATCACTTGACAACTCTATTATTCAAGCATTGGAAAGAGAATCTTAGACCTCAATGTCATGACCAGGCTGGTATAAAAGTTTTCAAAAAAGTTCAATAGACCCTTACCAGGTTGTTGTGTAAAGAAATGAAAATCCTAAACCTCCAATGTGATATCTGAAAGAAATTCAAACCTAGTCGATTTGAGAATTAGTTCCAATCCCACTTTGTGACCATAACAGCCCTAAGATGAAAATTTGTGTGCTGCCAACATTGGACAAGGAATCAAAATTGATCATTGTGACTTAAAGGTCCATTGTACCTATTACCATTTCCCTAAAGTACCATAACTTTCACTAATATGCATCAAAGAGATAATCTATTTAGTTTTCGTTCCAACATGCAACTGGTTCCAAATTTGAGTACTTTCCAAGAGTAGAGGCTAATTGATCATATGATTAAAAGAAAATTAACACTTTTAAAATTTAAAGAAAAAAGGAAACGGAAGAGAGACAAAAAAAAGAAAAGAAAAAGAGGGACCACAACTTAACATCTTCCGAATGTGTTTTTGGGACACTACTCATGATGACAATGAAATGGATCAAAATTTGATCAGCAAAGACTTGGGATGTGCAAAAACTTCCTGTGAAACAAATTTACTGAGAAATGAAAATTGGAAGACTTTGGGTGGGGAAGAGATTCAGCATGAATGAAAGCTGTAAATGAAATTTGGAAGCCAGGGCTTCTCGTTGTCATAAAATGAACAAAAACCCAACTGAAAAATTCCTGATCATAATCCGCAGGGAAGATGATCTGGGTGACCAGGTGACCACTTCCAATATGTTTGATAATTTACTGGTCAAAATACAAAGCTTTGCAAGGGGGTGAAGTTAGGGTGAGGACTAAACTCTCATATGGGTGGCGACAAGCCCGTGCTTAATAGTAGATCAAGAAGCACAGAGGTGGCACAAAATTTAAAAAAAAATTTAGATTTTGGAGAGCCAAGGAACAAACATATCATCAACAAAGGATCAAGCATATCATCAACAAAGGATCCTCCAAGAAGAATACCCATTTCAAAAACAAGCAATCCAATTCACAGATACTGATGGGGGGAGATTAACATTACCAGCAGCAGTTTACAGCAAAATGGAGCTCCACACTGTTGTGTAAATCTTGGTGAAAATCAGAGCTAATAAGATGGTGGCATCTGGTTCTCCAAAGCTCGCCTCCAATTTATCTCCTCCAAGGAAGAAACACCAAGCAATTATCAAAAACAAAAAATCCCCCACCTGAATTGAATGATCTTCTGAAATTTCAAACCCAGTCCTAAATCCCTGAAAACCCATTTGCCAATTTTGGTAGACAAAATTGAAGTCTGATCAATATATAATTATATCTATATTTTTCTCAGAGCTTAAACTTCTTTTGCTTCATTCCATGCAAAATGTGAAACATGGAGCATACAAAAATCACATTGGTTTGAAAGCCTTTGTAAGTGGAGAACATATGTAAAGCCATGCAACATAGGCTAAGGTCTAAAATTCTTTTTAGGAGGATGACCACCATTCCTTCTATAAGCAACCAGCCTTTTTTATCTTCTTCTTTACCCATTTCCCTTTCCATTGTCACTAGTGTAACCTGTGTTGTTGGACCAAATGCAAATTGGTTACCGAACTAGTTTTCACTTCCAAAACCATTTTTTTGTAATTTTTATTGAATTTCCAATGACCCAAAAAGCTCAAATTTTCAATCTCTCTTGTAGACCATGTCTACAAATTTCCAAATCACTTAATTAGATCCTACTCACTGATTTGGTTTGGTATCCAAGAACTGGAAGAGTGTGCCCAAATTCTCTTTGTAATTTTTCGTTTTGATTTAAATGATCTTTTTTAGTAAAAAAAAATGACATTGTTTTAATATTCAATGATTTTTTTCACCATAGATCAAAACATTATGAAACTAACTTGGTGTTCCCTTTACTAATTGAGGCCTTTCTAAGAGTATCAAAAGCATGACAAGAAAGCACCGTGATTTGGGAGATCTCAATGTGACAAACAAACAAACAAACAAACTACCTTCCTTCTTAGATAGACTCTTCCTTCCACAATAGAGTTTCCCGTAAAGTTGGATGGATGAGAAGCTTTTTGTGTTTGCCCGAATCTTTGAGCCATGATGTTGGCAACTATCTATTGTATGAAGTAGGTTTATAAGGAACATGAAAAGAGAATGGAACTTGGAGACCATGTATGTCCTTAAGTTAACTTTATCATTTCATCCGTTAGTGTTGGAAGGGTTCAAGATTGTCCCTATTAAGTGGGAGGTGAAGGAGCCTACCATAATCCTAAAAGCCCTCCCAACTCACTCTCTCAATCTTAGCTCCAAGTTACCTAGATCAATTGAAGGCAAGGTCATTGTGCTCAAGCCAAAATACACTAGAGCATAATACCCCTCAACGTAGTCCAAAGGTGACTAAACTTCTTTTAAATTGCCCAAGGGCCGGGTTGGTGGGTGGAAGCAACCAATGAAATGAAATGAGATTCATCTTTGAGAAAAAATAAAATTGTAGGATTAATGTTGGTTCAAGGTGACCTAGTATCTTTTAACATGTTCAATAAGAGCTCACATTCATAATGATAATGATGATGGTTGCATTTGGGATATTTATGATATTGAGAAGCAAGTATTTTGGGATTTTTGTCATGGTAATTGTTATTGTGTTAATCATGGGTGTAAGTTTAATTTGTCACATGGTACAAAAGAATTATTTTCTTAATCTTCCTATTTGCGATGGCCATTTTGACTCTACAAAACTCAATTTTTTTCAAAAAATTGATTTGTGAGTAAATGAGAAGTTTCAACGGACAATGCCCAAAGAGTCAACTAATAGCCACCAATGTTGCAAAAGGGGTTGTTGGTTTCAAAATAAGCAAATGTTTGGGATTTTGTAAATTCAAATGACATGATATCAAAAGTTCAATCAACTAACCATGTGGATTAACATGTACGTTGGTTGTAGCCATTTGTAATGAGCTATTGAATTGGGTTATATGATGTATGGTTATAGTTTATAATAGTTTTTTAAAGTGATGTTATAATGGTTTTTTTCGCCCCCTTTTATGGTAACCAATATACATATTTCAGTCAACCTGTGTACAAAGAGATTTACATAATATATATATGTTTCAAAATGTCACAAAATATTTCATCAAAAGATTGCTAGTATTTATTATCCGACGATTGCGTGCCTTGTAGGTTAATATTATAACCTTTAGGTTCAATGATTTGTAGCATGGTTATGTGTTTAGGCTCAAATCTAACAACTAGATATTTGTGAAAGCTATTAAAAAGCACATGTAGTTCCCAAGGAGGTAACTTCCATTTTATTACAAATGGCATGCAAGAAAATATAAGGTGCAACTTATTTTTAAGAAGTAAAAAAAATAAAAATTATTTAAATGTAAATAGGTTGTTTATAATTCATTTTGAAAATATACTTAAAATATGTTAGGAATATGTCCTTATTTCATAGCATATTAAAAAAACATACTTTTGCTTTAAAGTGCTTCCTAAAATATGCAAGGAGTGACCTCCTTATGATGTAGTTTTGAAGTGATCTTTCAAAAGGTTGAATTTTTTTTTGCATTAGATTGCATGTGAAACGATAGCCTTGTACATACAATGTTGTCAAAATCTACACAATGGGTTAAATGTTATGCTCAACATAGATCTTGCCAATGGGTATGCATGCAATTTTGTACATGTGGTTTTGTTGTTGCTTCATTGATGAAACACATTTGTTCTTGTTCAACCTTATTTGATTTTGGTGCCAATGGCAACACACTTGGGTAGGGGACATCACTAGTGTTAATGCGCATCTATTTTTTTCATCATTTGTATAGGTTGTCCATTATTACTAAACAAGTTTTCAAGCAATAGTTTCACCTTGTTAAAATAGAGGTGCAACCATGTATATGCTAACATTGGTGATGTTGCATCCAATGAAAAATTAAGCCATATGGGTGGCACTAGGTTTCATCTGCGTGTTGAAAATTAGGGTTTCTTCATGAGGTTCTTCTCCACTGACTCTCCTTCGCCATTTCTGGAGCAGCGATTGCGATTCTGGTGCAAGGGAAAAGGGATTTTCAAAGCTCTGAATGCAACTGGGGGTGCGTTCTTAGCAATTTGGGGTGTTGGGCGTGTTTGGATTTAAGAGGAGAGAAAAGGCGGAGAGAGGAGACTTCCGATGGTGGGGAGCACGAGGTATGAGATTGCACAGACGGCGTACGTGAAACTCGTGCTTCATGCACTGAAGCATAAAACGAGTGCAGTGAACGGAGTTTTGATTGGCCGATTTAATGGAGTAGGCGCTGGTGATTATGCAGGCAATGAGAGTGGGGTAGGGAACTTTACTGTTGAGATTTGCGACTCTATTCCTTTCTTTCATTCCCATCTTGGACTCCTTCCGATGCTCGAGCTTGCCCTCACCCAGGTTTGTTTTCTGCCCTCTTTACCCTCTAGGTCAAGTCTGTCGCGGATATTTTCTCAGTTTGTAAGCAACTCAGTTAGAAGGTTATGACTGCGCTCATTCATGTGTTACCTTCAAATTGTCATTGTGGAGATTCCTCTGCAGTCTCATAGATACATGTTATTGGATCATAAACAATATTAGAAGACTGTGACGCTTTTCACATGTGCTAACCTGTCATGGCCGTGGACCAGTTTTTGGTTGCTGGGTTCCAGTATTATCTTACCCTTGTGCAGAAATAGATTTGTGGATCATGTGACACAAATAGGGGTTAGGGTTCTCAATGGGTTCTCTATGATCCAATATTCCCGCACTGTGATATTTCTTGTTACAGGTGGATGAATATTTTGCGTCACACAAGGGTGGCTTATCAATTGTCGGATATTATCATGCTAATGAGCGCTTTGATGATTATGAGCTGAGTTCAGTTGCTCGCAAGATTGGTGACCATGTTACTCGTTCCTGCCCCCAGGCAGGAATTTTCTTGGTGATCCACTCTCCCTGCCTAGTTTCAAGAACCATGCAAAGATTGGATTTTCTTTTTTGTGGTGGACTTTTCCATGTTCTAACTTTTGGGTTCTTCTCTGTTGTTTATCCAGCATTCTGAAAAAAGTGCCACCAGTAGGGTTGTTCAAAACCTAAATAACCAAGCAAGGGTTACATAGCCCTGTTTTGTCTTGCTGTTTCAAGGCTTTATTTTGATACACATCTTGTGATCTATGTAATTTTGCAGCTGGACAACAGACAACTTGGTGCGCTGTCAAAAGGGGCCACTCAAAAGCCAGTGGTTCAGGTTAGTTCAAATCTTTCACTTCCAACAATACAGTAATATTACCTCACCACTTTGCATGAAGGAATTTGGGCTGTGCCTTACCTTATAATCTCATGGCTCCAGTTTTGAGGACTGTTGAAAATCACCCTAACATTTGAGGCACTCACATTGTCTTCAACTTTTCTTACAGCTAGGGTCTCAGGGTCTCATTTTCTCAACATACAATTAGTAAGAATTCCAATGCCAATTGTATCCATGAGAAAACAGGACACTTGGATGCATAAAAGAAAGGACTGAAGTAGGCAAGGAGACTATGCTCATGTTGGGTCAGTCAGTCTTAAACATGATTTTTTCATACCACTCCTACTTTTTGGTTTTGTTTTCTCTGTTCTTTAAGGTTGGGTTTGCCCTTTTTCATGTTGTTTTTATGTTGTTATATCTGAAATCTCAATACCCTTACTACTGGGTCATTTCTAAGTTCTAACATGATTCACATGCCTTGTGTGGATTCCAATATTTTGGATTCTACCAAATTTGGAATAGTTGATTGTCTGTATTATAGGCTCTTAAGGCTTTGTTGCTATATTGGCAAGCTTAATTACTCTTCTGAAGAGAAACGGTTATTCTTCCAAGGTTTCTATTAATTTGACCTAGAGGTCCATTTAACAAAGAAATGTTGGTGGCATGATTGAAGGATATGTTCAGGGTGCAGGAGGCACTAACCCTCCATGTAGGTCTCTATATGCCTAAGGTGTAGATGCTTGCTTGTACAGGGACAAGCTACATCAAATGAAGCTTTCCATACGAAGCTTGCAGCTTAAATGAGGATATGATTCATTTTCTGATTAGCTATATCTTGAGTGCTAGCCAATGTCATGACCAAGTCTTCCTGTTGCTCTTGGAAACTCAAGATGCAAATGTTTGTATAATGGTTTGCCTGATCTTTTTGGGCAAATTATTATATACTTATGTACACTAAGTCATGATGAAGGTATGATGGTTTGGCACTTTGTGAGCATCTCTCATAAGGTTACAGGGACAATCTAAAATGAAATGAAGCTTACCCTCACTAGCTTGTTGCAGCTTGAATGAGGATACTACTGACCTGCTGGTTGGCTGAGTCTCTTGAGTTCTTGCCAACATTATGACTGAGTCCCCCCATTGGTTTCAGAAATGAAACAGAAACTCACTATGCAGATTTTGGATAATGATTTGCCTTTAATTTTTGGCAGATTATTATTTACTTATCCATACCTGCTGTTGGGGGCTGAGGGAGTCAGTGGGTAGTCATGGCAGTTTGTCAGATTCGTATCTTGAATCACTGTGATCTTGAAGTCACTCATCCCAAAGGACTTGTTTTAAAGGTTGCTAGTGCATGATTTCATCAAAGTGAATTCCTCATGAGTCAATGGTGAAGTGATGCAGTTGTATGTGAGGGAGGGAGTGCGCGGTTGGCGGCAATTGGGAGCTGGAGGTGCACAGAATGCTGAGTTGGTATTAAAGGAGGCTACAGCCAACAGCATTCTAAGTGACTATATATCTGAGCATCGGGAGCAGTTGGTTGTGGATTTTGATGAGCACTTGGATGATATCTCCAAGTAAGAAAGTGTTTAGACCTTCACTGGGTTTGCTATTAGTCAAAAAAAATTCATGATTGCAAACTGTGTGTTCATTCAGTTCCTAATCCTGCACAGGCACCTTTTCAAAGCCCCATTCTGTGCTGTGTTTCTTTTCACCTCCTCTTTTCCTTGTGTGCTATCTTGGGTGTTCTCTTTGTCTTTTTTGTTTTGTTGAGCTGGTGAACATCAGCATCATGTCTGAGTCTCTCCCACTGCCAGTCTTTGTTGTTCCAACCTCTCAATTGCACTTCTGTTTAATACACTGACTCTGCTTTCTTTTAATTTTCAACTTTTCTGTTTGCTGATATATTGTGGGATTTGCATTTCTATACCCTTACTGTTGGGTCATACAGGGACTTAAATGGTAAGTGTGGAGAAGTTTTCAATTGCACCTGAATAGAACAGTTCATTCATTCAGTATATACCTTCTGTGTCCAAGCAATTGTGTGGAGAAGGATACAAAACAGTTAATCTGAAGAATTCTGGTGACAATTCTGTGCAGGGATTGGCTAAACACAAACCTCTTCGACTGAGTTGGGGAAAGTTCGTCCATCAAGTTGCCATAAGGAGTTTCAACATTCTTGAAATGTGCATTTTTTTGTCTGTTGGACTCAATTCATGGAGTGCTGCATCTGTTTCAGTTGGCACCCATTTACAATGAATGCCACTCCCAAGGAGTCCATTGTGAATTTACTGGACTTTGGTGGATCAATACGTCTAGAAAGCCTTTTCCGTCCAGTGAAAGAAATATCAATTAAGACACATCAAGGCACGTGTCAATTTGCTCCCTCATCATTCAAGTCCCAAAGATGGAATAGCCACTAGCAGGGCTACCACACATTACCAGCTAGACATGGTCCTTCTAGATTCAAGTGCAGCCTAGTAACATGTAGCTGCTTGGTGCTATTGATACGATTGCCTTCAATCTTGTAGTCTCTTCCTATTGTTACATGTGACAGTGGCATCACAGCATCAAGCTTTAGAATTTTTTTTCAAAGTTCCATCATCATAAAATAACAGCTGACTCAGATGTCTCTCAAGGCTTAGAAATAAACAAACTCTTCTCTAGAGGAATAAAGTTTAGAATGTCTTTCCTTGACCAGATGACTTGCTCCAGGAAGCTGTTGAAAGGTGGTCCTGATAAGTCTTTTGTTACACAAGAAGAGCTTTGTATAGTTGCCAGGTATCTGCTACTCCTGTGGAGGATGATTGTCAGCATTGCTTTCCATGTGGACACAAGGCTTGAGTTCACTTTGGATAACATTGCAAGATTGGATGGGTTGTTGCTGATTTTCTTTTTGCAGCTCTATGTTTTCCGAAGATGGTGTATGTCCATGTAGATCAAAGCAAATCAAACAAAATAAAAATAATGTTTAAAAAGAAAACTTGGTATTTTGGAAAGCCCTTGATGGGTGGGATTTCTTGGAGTTCACTCTTGTAATTTTTAGACCTATAGTGTGGATTTTCATTGAATTTTGAGTAATGTTTGTCATTGAAAGTTCAATAAATTACAAAAACTAATTTTGGAAGGAGAAATTAGTTGTGTAAGAAGTTCCTAATTGACCCTACAACACATGTCACAGTAGTACTTGTTAAGGTTTCAAAAAGTTCCCACTAGGTTATATAAGAGTTTACAGATTTAGTAAGGGTGCCACCATCATTTTTCCACCTTTTAATAAGCCATGCAATTTATATAATGGTCATTATGAATAAAATTTAACCAAAAATGACAAGCATATGAGCTAATGGCACCATGGATTGAATTGCACAAAAATAACATTAAATTCTACAATTGGCCCATTGTTTGATGAGCCCAAAAGAATTGCCATGCACATCCCTACCGTCCATTAAAAGTGTTGCCTCCTTGCACCCAACCCCAATCTCATCCAACCTCCTCAATAGCTTCATTTGTCATCACATGAAATTTTGCTTCTCACATCATCAACCTCCTTAGTTTGTAGCTCCATTTCACATAAACAACATGATTATTTTCAAGACATCTTGACCTCCATGCTTCAAAGCATTAGAGTGCATTTACAACTGAAAATTTTCAAGTTACCTACTTTTGACAACATACAAGGTGGATTATGGTATGATGGGTGGTGCCGTGAAGGAATCATGGAACATGGAGCAAAATTATTTTGTAGAATTTTGAAGGTATGCACAATCTATTGAATTTCAAATTTCAATGTTGGTTGCCTTTTCAAAGTTGTTAAAGGCACCTAAAAATCCAAGGGAAAATTGGTGAAACAATTTTGGATGGGGCATCCTAGGTAGCATCCATAAGTGTGGTTCTCTCAAAGATGGAAGAGACTATTCAATCTACCCAATTCTAATATGTTTTTATTGATGAAGTTACTGTGTCATAAGTGCATAATAGTGGGATTTTGATGCATGTTTACTTTGTAGAAAAGTGGTATGTATCTCAATGCATTTGTCTTCGAAAAGGGCGATTAGAGGAGTCCGTTGTAATATCTTGTGTCAAATTGTCATAATAGCCCTGATGATTTATAGTAAAAGTTTGAGTGCAAAGGCCATTACAGTGCGAAAATTGTTATGTTTGGGTGCAAATGGCAATTCAGTTCTTCTTGGGGTGAAAATTGGGCTTATTGCCTAGATCAAGGGAAAGCATGCACACTATGTTATTAAGATTCCTTACATGGTTCATTGTGTGGACTCAGCAGTGAAAACCCTATCCTAATAATCCATGGATACTACTAAGTTGGAAAATTTGCTTCTAAGTTTACACTCATAGTTTTCAATGTTAAACAAGAACCTAGAATTTCAAACATTAGTTGGGTGTAGTCATGCTAACATGTAACAAAAACAATCGTAACCATTGTTTAAAAATTGCATAAAAACAACTGAAAATCCATCCAATGATGCTAATAAAATATTCATGGATCTGTCGACCGCATGCTTCCTCCACCTCACGGTTGGCTTGAAATGTTTGCAAAAAATCGTGAGCAACATTCCATTCCTGGATAATTGGTTTTGAGCCTTGGAGATCCTCCGTGGAAGAAGGACCACATCTTGACTCTGTGTTTGGGGTTATATGAGGAAAAAACCCTTGTGCAAGAAAAGTTCTCATGCCGAATCTCGTTGCCACAAATGGTTAGGGAAATAGAGTCTGCAAAACATCTCTTCCTCTTGTGGGAGGCATGGTAAATGTTGTAGCCATTTCTTGATCTTGAAGTCCTTGTGTTAGTGGTGGTGGGCATCCTGGAGTCGAAATTGCAAGTGATTTGTGTGGAAGAGAAGGAGAAGTTGGAATTGCAAATGATGACACTCTGGTCATTAAGCCCCTAGCTCCCTAAGAAGTCTTCCCAAGAGATCCTTGTTGCAAAGACTTATTAAATCATTTGCCATCTGTGGCGGCCGTCCCCCTCAAAGATCCCTGGGAGAATCCGCCAAGAGTAATAGACCCATCACCATTGCACCTTCTTTGCAGATCCGCACCAGAGAATCCTAAAAGAAGCGAACCTTGTGATGCTGCTCCCGCGTTTTCTTTGTCAAGACATCCAAAAAAATTTGAAGCTCGGAAGCAAAGCGATCTTGAAAGTATGGACACGCTATCACCGCCTCCAGTACCTACAACTCCCTCCTCCCCGATGTTGCAAATTATCCTAGTTTATCAAACTTTGAAAGAGCGCTCCACGAAGTGGCCGTTCTGTTCCATTGTTGCCACCCTGCAACGAGCCAACAACCCCCCCTACAACTCCTAGTGATGATGACATTGCTTTCAAAATGGCAACCCCCTCACCCTTCCTCGCCAAGAAAAGAACATTACAACTTTCATCACTCTGCACGGAAAGAAAATCAGAAACAAGATTCAGATCCGCCATAGTTATGCGCACAAAAAGTCTTTCACAAACCCACTCTAGAATCACAAGCTTTGGTGGTCCATTACTCGCGACAAGCAACGATGACATCACAAGAGCGCAAGCTTCGAGCCCCCTCACTTTTCCTATCTCTGTAATTTTGTAAGAAGAAGAGGGCGGAGCGTTGTAGTAGTGCAAAGGATAAAAAGGGTGAAAGGGTAATTCATCTTATGAAAATTTATCATAAAAAGTGTAACTTAAAATAGATTTTAGTTCTTAGCTATTGAACACATACTCTAAATCAAAATCCAAAAGGGCTTTTGAGAAAGAGGATATGCATGTTATTACAAAGGGGTTTTGAGAAAGGAGATATGCATGTTATTACTAAATCAAAATTCAAAAGGGGTTTTGAGAAAGGGAATATGCATGTTATTACTAACCCAAAATTCAAAAGGGATTTTGAGAAAGGGATATGCATGTTATTACAAAGGGGTTTTGAGAAAGGGGACATGCATGTTATTACAATTGAGTCAATAACCATTGTATTAAAAAATTTCATGGTTTAATATGATATTGTCATATGAGTAATGAAATTATTTAGAGTTTAACCCATCATATTTTATGATGATTTTCCAACGTATCAACTTCATATCTTCACAAAAATTTGTTTCACTATGTCGAGGATTATTTAATGATGAAACTGACCTTAGGGGTAAGGGTATCATCATTATTTGTGATGTTGTTTCAATGTTTGTGTTCTTAAGTTTTGTTTTTTAAAACAATTGGTATCTAAAAAATGTGTTTGCATGGTGGAAGGGTGCAATTTGTTTGAGTTGCATGACAACATTAAGTTCAATGCAACTTGAAACCAAAACAAATTTTTATCTTGTAAGTTCAAAACCATAAGAACATACAAGAGAAATACGTTGTTACTTTGTTGTAGGCACCAAAAACAATAACATCATCAACCCACCAATAGTTCAACTTCAATTAACATACAAACGTAAATCAATGGGTGCCCATTTGCTTCTATTTTGCAACTTGTCCAAAGAGTGCTTCTATGGGGGGGGGGGGCATTTTTTTCTTTTTTTTTCTTTGTTCCCAACATGTTCCATTCAATTTCCCAATGGGTTCTCATCAAGTTCCCAACATGTTCCCTAGGTTCTCATGTGTTTCCCAAGGGTGTTCCCAATAGCACCTCGCTTTAATCCCTTATGTTTTGCCCAAAGTCCTCCCCTTTCTTACCTATGTAGTAGGTAGGCCAAAGGGGAGGGCACTTCAGCTTTCAATAGACTCTTCAATTTTGGGGAGCCTCCATGGTTTGAACGTTTTTTTCGTGATGAGCCAATCAAATTGGCTCATAGCCAAAAAAAAAACAAAAAAAAAAAAGTTGGACTTATGAGCCACCCCCAACTAATAAATATGAAACAGAATACCAATAAGTACCCCCAGTTTATCACACATAAGAAATAGGAAAAAAGTAATGCATCTCCACATTTCAGACTTTTACATGTGCAAAGCAAAATATTGGAGACGGGAAAAGTAAGTACCTAAAACACTTTTGAGAGAATGTTTTTCTCCAAGTTTCAGAGACTTTACAAATGCATGCACAAAGATGTTGGATGGAAAAGTGACTGGATAGAATATTTTTACAAGCAACATTTTCCAGCAACGTGGATGAATACTGGTAGACGAGGGAGAGTGGTAGATGACAAAAGGGGTTTGAGGGGGAGCGGGGGAAGTCTTGCTACAACTGTTGTTATTGTACATGGGGCTTTGGTTTCTTGTTGTGTTGGGTTTTTGGTGCATGTGGCTGGTTTCTTCACGGCTGCGCTCTTCGCAGTTTCTTGCGGACCGTCAGCGTTGTGTCCTCTGGAGATGGAGGCGGTGGCGCCACCGGCTGTTGTATTAGTAGAAGATGCACCAGAAGAGGACCAGAAGCAAGTGCCTGAAGTACAAGTGGTGGCTGCTGACTTGCAACAACAAGAGCAGCAGCAGCCAGAAAACGTTTTTGAGGAGAATAATGTGCAGGAGCAGGTGCTCCACCAGGTCCAGGTGGTGGGGGAACAGGATGGAGAACTGGAAGTGCAAGAGCGGCCTGAGGGAGTTGTAGCAGCTGATGCCGCATTATCACAAGAGGAGCAGGAGAAGCAGGAGCAGCAGCAAGATGAGCAGCAGAAGGACGGAGGAGGGATAGCGGTTTCGCAGAAGAGGGATAGGGATGAGCAGGAGAAGGAGGTGGACAAGAAGTGGGCGGGGTGGCCAGGGGACAATGTGTTTCGCCTGGTGGTGCCTGTGCAGAAAGTGGGGGGTATTATAGGACGCAAGGGGGAGTTTGTGAAGAAGATGTGCGAGGACACACGCTCACGAATCAAGATACTTGAAGGTGTTCCAGGGACTCCCGAGCGTATTGTATGATGCTCCTCCTCCTCCCCCCTCTTGTATAATCCCGCATCAGTCAGTCTTGAGAAAACTGCTTGCATCTATCTAGGGGACGAAGAAGAAGGAAAAACTAACGACGAGAGCAGGAACTCTGGTGCTCACGTGAGGAAGAAACTTGTATTATTATAACTCGGGTCTGCATTTTGGCAGGTTTTGGTATCAGCCAGGGAGGAACCAGATGCTCCAATATCACCAGCAATGGAGGGGCTCTTGCGGGTGCACAGACGGGTAATTGAAGGCTCTGAGCCAGAATCAACTGATGGTGAGATTCCTGGTGGGGGAGGGCCTGTTTCGTCCCGTCTCTTGGTAGCAGCTACACAAGCTGGCAGTCTTATTGGGCGACAGGGTGCAACCATTAAGTCCATTCAAGATGCATCAGGGGCTACAGTCCGGGTTCTCCCTGCTGGTAAGGGATTCCCATCTTTGAGTAGCTGCATACCCTGCTCCCTTTCTTTAGCATCTATCTCTATGCTTGACAGTCATGTTCACTGATGTATGGTGATATGAACCATCTCTCTATACATGAGCTTTTCAGGTTATTGTAGAAATTCTGGCTACACAAGTAAATTTTGATTAGATTCGATCTTTGTTCAATCAACAACCCTAATGCACATAAGGCACATTCACCCTGGTAGTTATGTCTATTGATAAAGCAGTCCTTGCTTGGATGTTAACCATTCACTGCACACCCTGCATAGATGTTATAGTGAGCTGGTGACGGTCAGTGTTGTAGTGAGAGAGAAAAGTAGAATCAAACTGTAAGGGCTGCCTTATCATGGAAATTATATCTGGCCAATGTTTTGATCCATGGGCGATGTGAATTCAAGAGGGATGGGAGGAGGGATGGGTGCAGAGGATTTGCCTTTGTGTGCTCTATCGGATGATAGAGTAGTAGAGATACAGGGTGAAGCACGCCTTGTGCAGCGTGCCATGGAACTGGTGGTCTCTCATCTACGGAAATTTCTTGTGGATAGAAGTGTCCTGACTCTCTTTGAACTCAATGTAAGTACTATGTCTGTCCTCATGCCACCCATGCTTGTTGGTTTATGCTTAAAATTAATGGATCCTGGAAGACTTGAGTGTACTCTCCCTGTCAAATGTGTAGTGTGCCCAATCAAAGAATCAGTGCTCAATAACCTTATCTGATAAATATACTGTGAATTACAGTTGTGCTTGCAAACTTCTAGTTAGTTAAGTGCAAGTGTATGAGTTTTGATACTGAATATGTCAAATTTTGCAGCGAGCAGTGACAAGTCAACAACAGCAAAGTACAGCATCAGCTTGGCAGCCCAGTAATACAGGACTTCAGCATCAGCAGCAACAGCAGCAACAGCAGGCATCCAGCTATGGAAGTGCCAATGACGCACCTTACTACCCACAAACAGTTGCTGATATGACACAACACCATCAACAACAGCAGCAGGATCATTTGCAGCAGCACCATCATCATGGTGTGTCCTTGTATGGTCGTGACCCCAGCATGACATCTGTTGCTGCTCCCCCCCCTGCCCCTGTTATAACTCAGGTTTTCATCCTTCCCTGCCTACCATGCCATGTTTTATGATTTTCTCACAAAATTAATGTATGCAAGTCCTTTAAAAGCAGGTTCAGCTGATGATACAATAGTTGCAGTGATTATTCCTTTATGTCTTTGAAGTTTTGAACCATGACTGTGGGGGTTCTATGCCTACTTTTTAACTTTACATAGCTTCTAGTTGCATGTGTGTCAAGAGAGTTCCTGTGATCTCCATGAAGCAGTTTTGTTGAGCTTCAATACCAATATGATCTCTTGTGCAATGGCAGGTGACACAGCACATGCAGATCCCATTGTCATATGCGGATGCTGTGATTGGGACAGCAGGGGCAAACATCAGTTACATGCGACGCACGAGTGGTGCAACTATCACTATACAGGAAACTCGAGGTGTCCCTGGTGAGATGACTGTTGAAATCCATGGTAGTGCTTCACAAGTTCAGACAGCACAGCAGCTGATCCAGGTATGGTTCAGCCCTTTCTTCCTAATATCTTTGGAGCTGGTTTGTTTATCAACACAAGGTCTTTTCCAAGCTGTTTTTTCCTCAGTCTTGGTGGTATCTTCCAGCATCATTAAAATTGGGTCTATGAGCTGAGAGTTGTTCTGAACCAATTGTTGATGCTTACAGAGGTACTTAAATTACTTGATAGCTCTTACTTCCAGTAATTTTGGTGCAAATAAAATAGCATGCTCACCTTTTTGCACCAGGACATCACAAAATACTGTCAAAAGTGGGGTTAGATGCCGATTATCTTTTTTTGGACTCCCCACAGATGTCAGGGATCTCATGAGTATTCAATTATCAAGTTTTCCTCTCAATATAGGGGAGGATTATGAACTATGAAGGTTGTTGACTTCAGAATATTTTGTATTCAGCTGGGCACATTTGTTTATCTCCAGCACCTCCAAGACAGGAGGCTCCCTGTCATGTCAGTGTCTTTTATGTGTATCACAAACCACCCCATAGTGGGCTCCCCTCCAAGGGGGAGACACTTGCTGCATCTCTCTGCCGGCATTCCTCTGGGGATATTCTGAATCCAGTGCATAGGGATTAATTGACATGTCCAGGCTGCTAGAAAGTCAAGCCTTTGGACTTCCTACAAAGCTGCAGTTATGGCTATTGTGCAACTTGATGGTGAACAGTTCCATAGATGCATATAACTTAGTGAGGCCACTTACTACCATGTATTATATGAAATAGGTTGGTTATGGTTAGGGCAATCTGTTCTGACAATTCAGAAGATTGGAAATGTCATAGGTTTAACAGCTTGTTTTGTGTATCACTGGGATGAATGCAGAATTTCATGTCTGGTGTCACAGTGGCACCACAAACAGCATACAGCAATGCAGTGGACACAAGTTACAGCTCGTATCCCTCACAGGCATCCATGTACTCAACCAATCCTTCCACTGGCCCTACCACAGCTGCCTATACTTCGCATTACAGCACTAGCTATGGTTACTGAGCTAAGCCATTGATCGCAGTGATGGTGGCTGATCTTCCACCAACTAAATTTTGTGGCCTAATAGCTTGCAAGAGCTGAACTTTTTTGTCCTGAGCCTTTGTGCCTCCTCTGTCCTTAATTTGAACTCATTAGTAGAGGGTTTTGTCTCGTACTCAAGCTTCTGAATGGGGTTGCATTGTGACAATTTAGACGTCATCAACAAAAGGGCTCAGTGAAGTTGATGCCTGGTACATTCAGCAAATTCATGGGTCTGTGTTGATGGTTTTGATGGGCATGGTGTGGAACATCGGAGTCCATATTCATGCTCATGAGCACATCAATTAGAGGCTCTGTTAGGAAACAAAGGGACTTGTGAACAACGGCATGCTGTAATTTTCAACAACTGAGGTGGTGTTTTTGAAATTAGTTGCAGTTTGGGTGGCTTGTGTTGTTGCAGATTATTGTAAGTCATCAACACGGGCTCTTTTTCCTTGTTCTGGCCAATTCCTTGAAATTTGATGATGATGGCAGGCACAAGATGTTTTAGTTTTTAGTTTATAGTTAAATTGGTACTCTGTTAAGGTGCTGTGTGGATTTCATTGATTGCTGAATTGTGGAATTGCATGTACCTGAAACCTTCACAAACCCAGTTCAGGAGTCAGTGACTCTCTGAACAAAGGCAATAATGGGCGATATAGAGTCTGAAGAACATCAATGCCCCCAGCCTTCTCCCTTTCCCTTACCACAATTTGCTTTTCGCAAGGCTGTGTCTTGTTCTCACTGTGCTGCATTTCTTCCCAACACATTGGCAAAGTTAAGCACATCTCCTACTTTTCCTTGGGTTGTTATCTTGCCCCTGTAAACATTGCAGCTGCATTTGTCTTCTTGGAAGCTTGTGGAGAGGGAGAGAGAAAAGACATTTTTCAGGGGTGTGTTATTAAGTTTTTTTGTTCTCACATCTAGGTGAATTGTTGCAAGTTCCAACAACCTTGGTGATTTGCAACATCAACCTTTGTGTTGTTAAATTTTTTTTAAAAAAATTGACAAGAAAAAAAAAAAAAAAAAAAAAGGTTTGGTTAAAGAAAAGAAAAAAATCAAGAAAAGATAATTTACAAAATTTGTAAGCAACCAGTGATAGCTTGGTGGGAGCTCCCCACAATTGGGAAGGTCCAATAAGAAAGTTAGGCCCCAAAATTGTTCAAAATATATACTAAGGAAATCTCTCTATGATTCTTTTACAGATTTGCAAGGTGCTTGAGAGCAAGTTAGGAGGAAGATCAAGCATATAATAGCTTTGTAAAGTCCACAGAGGTAAAGCATAGAAGAGCATTAAAGCATAAGAGTGTAGAGCATCTCCAGCAGTGCTCAGTGTAGACCCTGCAAAAGTATTTCTCACAGTCAAGTTTAGTTATTTACTTTTGTCCAACCCCACCCCTAAAAATTGGGACTGCAAATAGGTGGAACGGTAATATTTGCAACCCACACAAACTTAGCTTGTAGAGTTACTTGTAGAGAAATTTTCTAGTGTATTTTAGAGGCCATCTTATATCTATAAATGTATAAGTAATTGTGCAATTTTTCTTTTATAAAAGAGAACCTCCAGCCTTGGATTTGACATTGTAAAAAATTTATTCGGAAGTTCTCTAAGTTGAGAGTTTGAACTTAGTTTTTTTTCAATTTTTAAACCCTTGCTTTTGATTCTAGCACATTTTTTCAAATTCAAGAACTTCCGTGGCTCAATTTTTAAATCAAGTTTAATTCCATGCACACATTACACACTCACCAATTGCAACGGATTTTATGAATACAAGATTTTACAACAAATTAAAATAAGGGTCTATGCAAGTAGAGAGTTTTTAATTTAAAACTAATATTTAACTATAATGTTCAATCTATTTATCAAAAAAATTCACAAAACATTCAATATATATTTTTTAAGATCCTGACCCTATTTATTTTCAAGAATGTTTTTATCAAAATTCTGATCGTGATTCCAAATCTAACAAAAAATATTAGTTCCACTATTCAATTCTTCTAATAATGAAATGTTAAAAACTCAGCATTTAATGCACAAGGGTCTAGAGGAATTATATAGTAGTTGTACTGTAGGAGCAGTGAAAGCAGTAACGGAGGCGATCAGGAAAAAGGAAAGACATGAAAGGAACTCAGTTTCCCACCAAAATTGGCGGAAAAACTAGTTTGGGTCGCAGTTATTTCATTTTTATAAAGTTTTGGTTCCCAGTTACACACGTTTGATGCCCTGTTATGCAGAAACTAGCCGTTCTCACCCCCTAATCACGTGACTTTACCGAAATTTGCACTGAGTGAGTGTTTTTTCGTCACCACACTGAGAAAAAATTGGCGACAAAAATAAAACACTGATTCGGAGGTTCCTCTCTGAATAGAGGATATAATGCCTCAAAATTGGATAATTATCATAAGTATATCCCTCAAAATTGTCCATTGGCAATCGTCCATAAGAATGTTTAGCCAAATTTGGCGTTATTAAAAGTATATCAATGAAAATTTTTAAGCATCCTTTCATATTGTAGACAATCGTGACGATATTTTCGGCCTTTTGTATTAAAATAATTCGTTTTTTTGGCGAATTTTTTTTCCCCTAAAAAAGACAAGGAAATTTGTGACAGAAAGACTATTCTGATTTTCAAAATATTTTTTCGCAAAATGGCGAAAAAATAAAATCATGGGCTTTACCTACGCTTTTGGGGCATTGCTTTGTGCCTTTCTTGTGCTCTTTGGACTGGAATTATTTGCTTGTGTTTGTCTTGTGTTGTTGTTGCGAGTCTTTGCAATCATCTCATCTTCCCCTTTGTTTCTTGGTCGCTCTTGTGTTCCTCTTCTTCTGTGTGGGTTCGTTACAAGAAGAAGGAGCTCGCCCCTCCACAAGGGTTTCCCTGTTGTGTTTTTTCCCAATTCAACTTTGCATTCATTCTCTCTGAATGTCGTTTGGCTCGCTTGCCTGACGCCAGTGTCTTGTGCGAGTCTGCATCTGAATCGCTTTTACGCGATTTCAGAATCATTGTCCTTCTTCTTTCGACGCCCTTACGTTGGAGTCATTGATCGCAAATGCAGAGGATTTGATCGATCTGAGATGTGATGCAATCTCACGTGTTGTGGAGCAATCGGAGTTTTTCGATCGTTTCTTCTTCTTATAACGTAGTTCCAAGAGGTCAGACACATCATCATCTCTCTAGGAGACCGAGAACTGCAAGCTCTTGTCTACTTTTTCTGTAGCAACCGTGCTTTCTTGCATGCACTATCCATGGCCACCGTGCAGGCGCTTCTAGGATCCGATTTCCCTAACGCCGCGGCGGAGGAGGAGGAGAGAGGCATCAATAATGGTCAAAGCAGCGACGCAGGTAGGAGCTGAGTACGGGAAAAAGAGTTTTTTTTTTTTGTGCTAGCCGTTTTCCATTCTTGCGAGATGAATCTGATGAAGTTCGTGGTATATGCGGGGACCACCGGTTAAATGGTTGAGCATAACTCTGAGCGACTTGTTGGAAGTGATGGATCCGCAGACTTGATCGGGCATGGAAGAGTTGAGGAGGAAGATTTACAAAAGTTGAAAGCTATGGACTTCATCTCCATCAACTCCAAATGCCCACTTGCGAGTGTACAAGAGACTTATGTAAGTTTTGCTTCTCAAATACCTATCTCTCAGAACTCTGGATTTCCATACAGAGTTTTTGCACATTGGCAAACTGGAGCTTCTGCTCCCTCAAGAGGACTCACATCCAAGACAATATCTACTTCTGGTGTCCATTCATTTTCTTGCAAAGCTGACTATGAAGTTCTTCTTTTCACATATCGTCCTCATCACATACAAGACTTCATGGAACATGGTTTAGCTGTGGAATGGAAATGGCTTTCTTTATTATTCCCAAGAGGAGAATTTTTTTGGTTGTTCTTGTGGTCTCACAGAAACCTATGAGACAAGGAAGTAGGTGTGGTGAACGTCTCTAAGTTTGTCTTAGGGTTTGGATGTGAGAATTTTGTGTTTTTTTATCTACTTGAGTGTTTTTTTATTTCGTCTTTCTGTGTTTTTCATGGATATGTTCATTGGTATCTGTGTTATGTCAAACTTAACAAGTAATGTGCAGGGAGTACTGCCCTGCACAGTTTCCTGAAATGCAAGATCAATTGATTTTTGAATACATCATAGATAATCCTCAATTTGCAAGTCTTTGTTTTTCTTAAGAAGTCTAATTCTGGTAGCAATACAGCAGAAATTGATCATTCTGAGTCTCTTGCTGCAGGGCCTTTCCCTTATACCTTGGAATAACCTTCCACAGATATTTACAGTGTCATTAGTAGTAGAATGCTATATGTTGGTCAAACTTGTAAGTCTGCCTTTGAGAGATTTCAAGAGCGTATAAGAGAAGCTAAAGATTGTCTAAGCTTGTGAGTTCATCTTTTGATTTTAAGCCACTATATGCTGCCATTGCCAAAGAGGGTTTCCATTCCTTCAGAGTTTTCCTATTGAAAAAGTAGATGGAAATTTCTTAGATTCTGAAGGCCGTTTTGCTCTGAACTTGTTTAAGGTTGTTTCCTCTCAATTGGAAAGAAAATGGATGAGTATTTTGCACACTTTCTTTCCAAGAGGTTACAACCTAGAAGGCAAGTCAAACAATAGAGCATAAAGCTTCTGCAATGCTGTGGAGAAAGGGCAGCAAACCTTCATTTGCTCGTCCTAATAACAAAGTTTGGGTTCCTGTCAACATTCTTCCTATTGTTTCTGTAAGTTTACCTCCTCCTATTTTGCCAGTTTCTGAAGAGAATGGTTCACCTTCTGAGGATGTGCAACCAAATCATAGTGGGGTCCCACACCTTTCTCCTCACAGAATTTTTGGCTACAGAGATTACAAAAGAAGGCTGGTATTCCTTTCTTCTCTTATGTCTCAAGGTAAGTTTTCTATTTTTTTCTCTCGAATTATAAGACCAAGAATTTGGTTCGTATGCTTTTGTTGCTGTCTGAGTTTTCTCCTTCTGTTTTTGGTCTTGATGTTGCCCATGCGTTACAACTGTCTAAAATTCTGAGCATTTTTATTAAGAGAAATGTTCCTTGTTCTTTCTCGTCAAGTGCCTCTTTCCTGGGCAGAGATCTCATTATCTCTGTTTTTGTTTCTTCTCATATGGATGGTTTGAATCTCTCTTCCATTGTAAACCTTCCTTCTGTACTAGATTGTCTTCCTGCTTTTGTTAGAAAGTTTTGGTCCCCTCCCTTAGTTGCTTGGAAATATGTCAAAACTTCTGGTCAAGAGTTTTTCAACTATGGGGCGTTGGGAAGATCTGTTTGTGCTTCGCAAGTTAATAAAATTATTCACTCTGGTTGTGTTTGTTTTTGTTTCCCTAGTTTTATTGATTCCCATCATGGTCATGTTATTTCTGCTAACCTTAATATCCTTTCAAGGCCCAGTTTAATTGAACTCTTTTCCAGAGGCACTAAGTTCAGAAGTGGGTTCTTGTCTATTTTGTCTATTGAAGAAGCTATTGATAAAGGTCTTAAGAAGTTTGTCAACAAGCAAGAAGAGCTTCTAGGAGTTCAAGGGATATTAAGTGAGTGGAAAGCCAAAGTTCTTTTGTTCGTGCAGAAGAGGACTCGTGTTTCCTTCATTGTTCAAACCTCTTCTGATTCCTCTTTGTCTGTTCCTTTGGGAGATCTGAATCACCTAAAGACTCTCCAACGGTCCTTGGTCAATCTTTCGAGATCTGAAATTGATAAAGCTTCCCCACTTCTGTTGCAGTCTTTTGATTTCTCAACTCTATACACTAAAATTCACCTAGTGGATCTAAAAACTTGTATGAGAGTTCTGATAAATAAAGTGTTTGATTGGATGCTGAAGCTTCATCGTTTTAAGTTTTTGTTGGTTCAAAAAGCAGCTTTGAGCTTTAGGTTTTTGTGGCTGAAAAATAAAGCAGAGATCAATTTGTTTGAAAATCTTCATAGCTTCAAAGTTGTGCAGGCTTCAGATTTGATCTTTTGGCTGGATTTCTTATTAGACAATTTTTTTCTTTGTTTTGGTCTGGGTGTTTATAGACAATCCATTGGTATCCCCATGGGTACTAATTGTCGGTCTATTTGGCTAATTTCTATCTCTTTGCCTATGAGTTTGATTTCATTAAGTGTCTCTTGAAGAGCAACACATGTCCTGTTGTGCTTCATAGATTGTCCTTGGTTCGTAGGTTTGTGGATGATCTTTTTGTTCCTGATTTTCCAGAATTTGAGAACTACATGTACCTTAACCAAGACTCTTTTGGTAGCCACATATACCCAAAAACCTCTTGTGAGTTGATTTGTACATCTAAAGGCTTCTCTTGTAATTTCTTGGATCTGGTCATACCAGTGTGTGTTTTTTGTTTTTTGTTTGTTTTCCGTCTTCCCTAGTTTGGTTCTTTCTGTGGCTTCCTGAGGAATTGTTAACCTTGCTGTTTCTTCTTCATCGTGAGAATGGAGATTTCTCTATTCTTATGAAAGATATGTAGTTAAAGTTCACAGGACATCATGTTCATTGCCTCACAATGATGATCTTGAACTGTTAAGGGTGACAGATAGTGTTATGGCTTTGAAGGAACTGCATGCTCATGCATGGTCTTGGCAGGTGTTTGAAGGGAGCAACAAGGTCATGGATGATCTGGCTGCATCTAAACCACCTCGTAGTCAACTTCAACTTCCAAGGATGGAGGTGAACAATTTCTTGCTTCAAAATAGATGAGTGACATGAGACCTTCCCATTGCACTGCTCCTGATTTCACCAAGTGACTTTTGGGTCAGATGGAAACATTTCTCTTCACTGTGAAAGTTGTGAGAAACTTGGTCCTGTACAGGCAAGCTGACATTAAGAACCACAATTTTTGGTCATATATGTGGGCGAAGGTGGTTGTTCAGGTTGGGTTGAGTGAAATTGTTCTGTCCTCTCCACCTCAACTGCTGCATGTTCTTTCTTCTA
Organism: Sphagnum contortum; assembly: GCA_963920785.1. Taxonomy (NCBI): domain Eukaryota; kingdom Viridiplantae; phylum Streptophyta; class Sphagnopsida; order Sphagnales; family Sphagnaceae; genus Sphagnum; species Sphagnum contortum. The sequence goes on along the minus strand of OY987286.1, from coordinate 16,650,153 downwards.
TTATCACTGTTCTGTTTTGAGGAGTGTTGTTGGATCAGTGTCATCTAACATAACACTAGAAGAATTTTTGCTGTCTTGTGTGGACATGCCAGTCCTTTTAGAAATCAGTTACAAAAGGCACATTCCACTTTGTGGATGATGCAATTTACTGTTTCCCGATTGCGATTTCTCATGACAATGTGGAATCTTAGTTGCACTTCATTGTTGCCTGACATTCTTGTTTGTGAGGATTTAGATACTTGCATAACAACAGTCCTCTTATTGCTGTCATATTCAGTCCATGTCTGTATGGAGTACATTAACTCAATTGTCTTGTGTACAGAGATATGCACTGGATAAAGTGCCATCACCAATCAAAGTGCGTGCTGAAGGGAATGCTAAGGGGGCATCAGCTACTGACCTTTCTCCGCCATCTTCACCTAAACGGAAAAGAGAAACAGACCATAAACAGGACCTTATGGATGTGGCATTTACAGCTGTTCTACCTGCCAAGATTTTCGACTTGCCACGGTCACAATCAACCTCTAACTTTCGGCTCATGCTATGAAAAAATGAGTGGCCTCTTCCATGCATTCTTCCATCTACATATGGCAAATTACTCATTTCCTTGAGAGGTAGTATTTGCATGTGCCTTTACCCTGAGCAAGCAACGAGTGTATGCTACAACTCTTCCACAAGAGTTAGAAGTGGAAATATGAGCTTGGAGACCTCCAAGGAGGCTTTGCTATATTGGACAAAGATACTCTACTGTTGCTGAGCAAGTAATGTCCTCTGATGCATTCTCTCCTCTTGAATCATATTTTGTAAGATCTCTGCAATGTCTAAAATAACTGCTTGGCAAAGCACATGGAGAGTAGCTACCATAGTACAGAAGAATGTATAGGTCACCATGAATGTCCTGGGCAGGGAATGGTGAAGCATGATAGTCATTGTGCCTAACAGAAAAGTCACTGTGAACAGTACTTCCCTGTAAGCTGGAATAATGTGAAATGTGAAAATTGATTTGGACTTTCAAATCATTTTTTTTTGCTACAAAAGTGCAGATTGGTGTGCATGCAGAGTGTTGTCATATATATTTTGATGTCATGGGGTGATGATCTTACTGATGGAGTTGACTGACTTTTCTCCTCATGGAACTTTTGGTTTAGGATCCCCTTAATTTGTGACATTTGACAGATTCTGCATAAGTAAATGGCATTGCCAGCATCTCTAAAGCAGGAAGAGACCCATATGGAGCACTTCTACAGAAATCTTATTTTCTTTCCCACCTCTTTTTGAGAAGACTAATATTACAATTTGAAGAACCTGATTCTGAAATGTCAAGGCTTTATTTTTGACTCTTCACTTTTGGAAATATTTCTTCCTGGAGGTACAAGTGAAGTCAGTAGTATGTGCAATATTCTTGATTCATTACTATGCTATGGGTAACAATAAAGTTGCTGTTTAGTCTTTGGAACTTGCTGTTTCTTACCTGTGAAATCCTGGATTCCAATTTTCTTGTTAAAAGAATTTCTAGTCCCAAAATATCATTGCAATTCCATGGGTGTTGTGTGTTGTCATAGTTAATTGCATATAGGAGTTGAAAGTCAAAAGGCCAAAAATGTCTTTTGCTGAATTTTTCTTATGACACTGAAAAGGTTCATTCACCTTTGAAAACCCAAATTCATTGTCATCATCTTATGCTTTGAAATATATCTTAGATGGCAAACCACAAATTTCCTGCAAAAACCCTATACCTAATACAATTGATGCTATCCAGAACTCACATGACAAAGAGCTTCTTGCCTACCCTGTTCATAATGCCTCCTTCTGGACATGGGTGATGTACACACCTATTTCGCAGCACAATTGTGCTCTTAAGTGATATTACAGTGGACAATTTTTCCCAATGTTTTTCTTCTAAAATGTCAAAGAATTTTGAAAGAATTAGAAAAGCTCACATGCAGACAAGAATTGTTATAAACAGATATTTGTAGAGTGAAGACTAATGAAGAATTTTCCACTTTGATTGAATTCAGTTAATGTTCTCTCTCAAAGTGTTCAAGATGTTTCCTTGTGTCAAAACAGCTATTATCTACATGAAACAATTGACGAAAGCAAAACAGATTTCTCGGTGTTGAGATAATTACAAGTTCCCTCTTTGATTTTATCTTGCTAAAATTATCTAGCAAGTGCACTTTGTATTGTTTTCCCTTTTATCCCCTTAGAACAATGTGCTTTGTGCTTGAAATGGCATCAAATGCAGACCCAAATTTATTGAATCGTCACATTTCTGGTTTACGAGGTAGGTTCTAAGACAAAAGTCCCTACTCCAATGGTCTCATGTTTTGACATAACAAGAATTGTTTCAATGAAGCGATGCAAAACATCAATCAACAAAACACAAGTGATGAACATAACTGGACCATTATCGTAGTATCCATTACTGATACTCATCAACTGTATTCAAGAATGCAGTGTGCTTAAAACATCATGAAAAATAGCTATGTTTTATGTACAATTAGTGTGCACATGATTCTGTACAAGTAGTGTGAATTGCAACCCTCAACAAAGAACATTGAGAGAGTCTTTGACACTCTGCAGCAATTTTGCCGAAATATGCTCTTCCCACTAATGCAAATGAATGGCACATTTGAAGAATTGCATATTTGCAGTCTATAGACTGCTCCCAGCACTGGTACGCTGCTTCTTCCAAGGAGATGAGAGACATACCAATTGGCAAGAGATAATAATTCCTGATGTTTGTACAACTTTGCCACCCCGTGCCTGAATTTTCTTTCAGCTGGTCATATGTCCAAAGTTATTTGCAAACACCAAGCTTCAAGGCTCACTTACTTCAAGCTTCTGCAATAGGTATGCTTTAGGTTGGCAAAAATAGCAGTTGGGAAGCACTGAGAGATTCTACATATGACAATTTTCATTGAATGTGTTCTGATCCTGTCAGGCTACAAACAGAGAAGATTTACAGGTAATGTGGTGAGAGTCAATGTCTAACACATTGCCTCTTCCAAATCTTGGAGTGCCTTTTGCTCACCATTTTAGGAAGGAATGGTTCATCATGACCCATGTGATTAGGATTCATCATCTGAACAGCTACATGTCAACATAAATTTAGCTAGGTGTCTGCTGCAAATTAAGACATGCAACAATTGATTGTGAATTTTTTTTATTATCAACACCAAATGCCTTTGCAACACAATCACCTAAGTGTGCCATGGGAGGGACTAAAAACTTACCATCTTGCAATATTCAAACAATCCAAAAAAGAGAGCTGAGGTAAGTGATGCATGTAAGGCCCTTGCACCCTGCAAATCAACACAAAAAACTATATGAGAACATAAGTGAGAACATTAAAGAAAAAAAAATTGAAATGACATGTTAATGAGTACCTGAGGCTATGGATCAAAGCTTCACAATCACTGAAATGCATCATTCTATTGGTGAGAACTACAAATTTTTGTCCTCTGTCAAATCAAGTGTCATAAAAATCAACTTGCAATAACAAGCGCATACCAAGCCAGTGAAGAGACCAGCTGCTCCCTTCTCCTGCATAACAGACATCACTATCCTTGGAATGCCCTGACTAATCCCACACTGCTGATGGGTCTTCACAAGATCCAGCTGTAACAAATGAACATGCACTTCCTTCACTCACACACTGATCTACATTAGGCTATCAGCATCTGCTATGATAACATCTTGTGCTTGAAATCTCACTCTGTAAATCATGACCTCATAATGCTATCACAAGGTGGGGTTAGTGAGCACCTCCTAAGAGCTACCCTGGTTAAGTGATGCCAGGTTGCATTCAAACATGATGCAGTCATTCTAGAAATCAAGAACTCAGGAAGTAAGCTAGGCTCTGACAGAAAGATGTGCCTTACTGGCATGGTAAGTGCAGCTGCAATGGCACCTGCACATGCTCCCAGTGCCAAATGTTCTGGGGTCCTGCAAAACAAATTCATGCTGCAGGTCTTAACTTCATTGATGTAATACAACATTGAAACCCTTGACATGAAAGAACTCTCTTACAAATTAGCGATACCAAGGAATAAGAAAAATGGCATTTCCCTCCACTTTTAGGTGAGGTCCTGCAACAGATCACAAACTCTTACTCATTAGGACTCTGATCCAGATGCCCATGCAGCCTGAAGATACTGTGAAAATGGAGGAGACACATACGTGAGCTTGGTGACATTGCGCTTTGCCTGCAACACAGCTCTCAACTTCTCATACACACCAAACTGCATGCCATTACCCAGAACCCTTCCACTTTTGTCAGATGATATAAAAGCATATTGGACTACATTGAGAGATGGAATATGCATAGAAAAATCAAGTGCAGATATAGCCCAATCCAGATCTAGAGACAATCTAGTTGTCCCAGGCAATACTCCTACTCAATGATGCCATGGAAACAAAGTTGAAATATGTGTGCATAAGGCAGTTGTAGGGAACTGCCAGAAAGTACCTGTATGGCTATTTCAGGAACATCACGAAGGAGAGTTGGCCAAAATCCTTTGTACAGCCCACCAATACCCTCAGCTGTGACCACTGACCGGAAGGCTTCAAACACTACCAACCAACATACCCAGGATGAAACTTTAAGTAATACCTAGTTCTTTCTAGGGCTGCACATTTTGTTTCATTGACTGAACAATCAATACATTTTTCTGGCTTCAAAATATGATGCAGATACCCTTGTACCAGCAATAAGATTCCCAATGACAAGTTTCATTGAAGGATAATCTGAGAGGTCAAAGACCTACCATTAGGATGCATGTAGGCTTGCACTTGGTGTTTCAGGGTATCTGTGGGAACCTGGAACAGGACATTAAGACTGGGACATGAGAACTCACATGGAAAATCCATACAGATGGTGAGATGGAGACATCCTCCAATCTCGATGAAAATGGAATTGCAGACCTTCCACCACTGTGTAAGATGCACTAATGATGAATGATATTGAAGGACATTTCAATCAATTTCATGAATGTGAGGGAGGAAGCAAGTTAGAGACATCACCCGCACTACAGAAGCTACAACAGTACCCATAGAAGCAGAAACCACATGCAGCACCTCTGCTGGCAGATATTTCTCAAGCCTTGATTTTGAGGCTGAAAAAGACAATATGTGGCAGAATTGAGTTCTGAAAAACTCCATTTCTATGATTTCATGCTAACATACGGAAGATCAATAGGATGTTTACTCTCCACATGAATGCATCATAAAGAGGAATACATCTGACTGAATAATTACAATGCTTGCATATCCATGCTTGAAAATCCAGACTTGTACTGTTGCCAGGAATCGGAGAAAGCATACTTTCATATACAGAAAAATACAAAAGTGCATAAGGCACAGTCCCCAGGATAACTCCTATCACTCCCCGATACAGATCTGAAGGCCCTTTGAAGAACCCATTGTCAACACCAACAGGACCAATCCCTATATGCTTTGAGACACTTCCCTTCTTCCATTTGCAGAGCTTTCTGGTTGGTTCTTGTATTTGCATTCTTGTCTTCACAGTGTCAACGGGATGGACACCAACCTGCACAGACACGTATTGACCTGTTACTAACCTGGAAATGAAACAGGAGCCCCCTATTTTACAACCTTGGCAATTGAAGTAAATCTCAGTCAATGGGCTCTCAATTATGGCAGTGTACATTGCACTTGAAGTTTTCTTAACTGGCTGTACTCAGGGCTCAGTTCACAAGGGTAATCACATCAATGATCTGTGCATAAGCAGGGTCTAGTCCATCTAAGCCATCTTCCATTAAGCTGCAGCTTTGTAATGACCTCAGATCAGTGCAGAGAATTGTGTCCTGAACTGCATTTAGAAGATTAGCACAATCGGTCTGCTTGACTAATGAGAGCTCCAAGAGAATGCATCTGTGTTGATATCCTCCTCTCGATCTAGGTGTGCAACAACCAAGCTCAGGAAACTCAGCTGACAGTTCCAAACAACCAAGAAAATCAAGATGGAAATGGATAGTAGGGCCATCAACCAAGGCAGAAAAGATGCCACAAACAGAGAGGTAAAGAAGTAAACCAAAAGAGATTAGCAGAGGAACATCACACCTGAGACAATGTCCTTGCCACTGTGCCTGCAAATATGTGATTGATAGAAATCATGTTGGCCGCAGTGGAACGAGAGAAATTGAGAAAGGGGATCCGTATCTTCTCCACAAAATTCGCGAGCAACTCAGATTCACGGCGATGTATGCTCTCCGTGGGCATAATAGATGGGGACTGTGTTGACAAGAAGCTGCTACTTCTCACATTTTGATGCGGAAAGGATGCATGGGGCGTTCGAAAACGAACCCAGCGCTGAACAGCCTCAATGAGGTCTAAATGCTTGAGGTTTAGACCTTGCCGCATCAAAGGAAGGTCTTGCAATACGAACGCCGTATGATCATCCCCGTCTGATCTGCTAACTCTCAACGATGCTGGCGCCATAAGAGTACTCTAGCTACTGAGAAACACACAGATACATAGAGAACCGAGGAATGCTCACTTTCAATTCAGCTTCAACCACTACTTGACTGAACAGAAGTAACTGCTGGAGAGAGATGGACCTTTCTCCGATCACCTCTACCAGACAACAGTACCAGAATGTGATCCGATGCCGAGAAACTGTTGGTGATGAAGACTAACTTCGGACGTGCAGCACTATCGCAAAGAGTGGACAACCGGCGTTATAGATCTGATTGCAAGAACATAAGGACAACCTCAGACATAACAATGCTGAGTCGGATCTGGGATTGCTGAGCAACTGTTCTTAGATAGCGCTCGCGGTGCTATGCCGGTTGCTAGAGCTTCGCCTCTCGTGTCAAAACTCTAATCTCCTCTCACTTGAGCTGAAGACGGGGACCGTAGTACAGAAACTTCAGAAGTTGTTCCCCTACCAAAGGAGCGATGTCGCAGAGAGAAAGAACATGATCGCCATTCAGAAAAATTCAAAGAAAATCTGGAGAAACCCCCGAGCAGAATGCAAGTATAATCCGTAAAGGTCGATAAAGTTAGTACAAGAAGAGCTTCTCTTTTACAATTAGAGACGGAACTGTAATGGTTTGCCCACAATTGCAGAAGCCGCAAGTTCATTGCAAAAACTAACATTTGCTTACATTATTTGGTACCGAGTGGAAAGCCTATTCCAATCGCGTTCGTCTTGTACAGTCCACGACAATTGCAGAAGCACGTTATTACTTCCCTTCTCTCACGTCTCAGGGCTAATAATATACATCAAATGAAGGCCAATGCATCGATCAGGAGCCGAACGATCATCGATCACAAGTTCCGCCTCAGTCTCTCAGCAATAAAAAGTCACTACAAGAACGTCACGGAGGCAGAAAAAAAATGTCCTATTCATGAAAAACAGAGTCAGTTGCAAACAACGTCCTGCAGGCCAAATGAAAAATCAGAGGCAACTGTCAAATTCGCCCTCAAAGGCATTGACATACCTGCAAGGATTCAAGTCCAAGAAAAATCGCAGTGGAAATTCACGCGACTGTTCCTTCTTTCCGCAGAGACTTGCTGAAGGGAAAGAAAGAAACGGAGCGCCAAAAAACGCAGCATTCGGCATTCGGGTTGGAGCTTCGGCATGCCACGTGTCTTCTTCTAATTCGTTGATCTCAAAGATTGACGCACTGGCAATCTAAAGAAAACTCCGCCTCTATCTCCACCGTTAAATCTCTCCGTTCCCCGTCGTTCCTTGTCTTTGTTTTAACGGTCGAGATGATGTTCGCTTGCAAGACAAGGTACACACACACCCCTGCTGACTGGGAAAAATTTCCGGATATCTCGTGTTCCGATAGCACAGCGGAAAACGCAAGAGAACGACGTGACTATGACGTGGCGTGCTCGAATTCGGATGACATCCACACCAAACGTTGCCAATTCGACTCGGTTAAGAGTCTCATCCCATGACGTGGCGATCCAGCGCAACGATCACACATTCTGGCCACTGGATTGGTTGCTGGCCTGGTCAGAAGCAAAGGTAGGTTATTTTGTTTTGTCATTTCTTCAATGAAAATTTAATAAAATCGAAATTGAAAACTGTATTGGAAATTTGTAGGTGCTCTTGGTGTTGTTGGAAAGCCCTTGGCGGCGAGCTAGATTTAATAGAGTTTTTATTTCACAATTTTTTCACTCCTAAGGTGTGGAAAAGATTGACTTTTGAGTGGATTTTGTTGCTGAAAATTCAAACAAATTGCAAAAATTGGGTTTTGGGTAGGGAAAAATCACTTGAGCCCTTGATGTGTTCACATTTGTTGAATTTTTAAAAATCTCAGTTATGAAAATGTGAATAATAAACAATGTGTTCACACCTAGGCCAACGGTACAAGGTACATTAGTAAGTAAAAAAAAATTGAACTTGGGTTTCTTTGTGTTGTTGCACATTATTAGTGATGATAAACTATGTGGTCATGTTATATTGTGTGAGGATGGAGTGTTTGGAGACTAGAGATATGTTTTTATTGTTTTGGGTCGGTTTCAAATGTTATATTAGTTGCATATGTTATTGTGAAAAGCCCACATGATGAATTTTTTGGTTGTCATTGTTAATATGTTTGAATCATATATTGTGGAATGTAAACTAGGATTGGGAGACATGCATATTTAATTAATATTCAATGGTTATGGTTGTTGTTTATCAAAAACATGTTGAAAATAATTGGTTAAGTATCTATCTATGGTGCCTGTGGTTGCATATGTGTGTTATTGGTATCTTAATGATTATAATTTTTGAATATATAATGTTTGCATCGCAATTATAAAATGTTGATTGCTTAACCATCTATTTGGACTAAGAAGGATGTTTTCATCATTTTTAGTTAATTCGAGTTTTTCATGTCAATAGTCCACACATTATCATCAATGCTAGCATCATTTGAATTATTGTCTATTATAATTAAATTATTCTTTTAATTGTTGGATTTCAATAGGCAATGTTTCTCTTTCCCTTTGTTTATATTATGTTTTAAAATGAATGTCACCATTTCTAACCATTTTTTTTAAAAATCAACTTGTGTATGTATTGTACATTAATATCTCACAAGATTATGAGTCTATCTATGGAACATAGACATGATAACATTGTGTATATTGTGTGCATATTTATAAGTGGCATATTTTCAGGTGGTTCACAAAAGTCTATGCTTAGATATAGAGGTAACGATAATAAATATGTTAGTTTTAATGTATAGTAGATGTTGTTGATGAATATGGATTATATTAAAATTTGAACTTCAAGTTTATAACTTGTATTACATGTAGTTTTAATAGTGCTAGTTGTGTTGCTTGGGTAAAGTCAATTAATGTTGGTGGAATGTGTTTGAATAACATTACGTTCCCCTTCCTTGAACAACACAATTAGTGTTCCCCAACCAGACTTCCCCTTGGGGTGTATGCACTCTAAGGTGGCTCACTTTTTGAAAAAATAAAAGTTCACAAAAGTTTATTCTACTATGTTAATTTTTGAAATTTTCTAGTACCATGGGTTCAATGGTAATAAAGTTTATGTATCAAAGCAATAAAGTTCATATTAATTGGAGCCCACCTATATATTTTAAATATATACACTTCTAGAAAAAAAATTGAAATTTAACGAAAAAAAATTATGCTAGGAACTTATGAAAATATTGCTCAATTGTGACCATTCAAAAGTCCTTAATTAAAGTTTGATTGTGGTTTTTGAAAGAAGGCTTTCACATCAAATTTTATTATTGGATGTTACACTATATATTGAGTCCTTATAGATAATTTGAAATGGAATTCAATATGAATTTTTTTTATTTTCTACCATTTTAATGTATCGACCAGTCCATATTTTTGTATTTCAAAAGTCCATTGTGAAAAGTGAGTGTATATTTATTGAAAAATAATTAGATGGGTGTTTTCATAATCAAGTTGTTAATGTGTAATCAATTTCAAATTCTCAATTCAATAAGTTTTATTGATTGTTATAGGTGTCCAAAGAAAGGGCACTCTACAAAAATGGCACCATGATTCAAAAAGTGAGCCACCTTAGTGTGCATTCACCCCTTAGAATTTTTTACTCAAGTTACATGAGGAGGACAATTGATTCACCTTCATGAGGTAACACAGCTATTGTTCCCCAATTGGACTTCCTTTGAAAAAAGTTGGCCCAAGTTACTAAGAGAAGACCATCTTTCTTTCTTTTTAATTGAGAACCATTAGAGAAGATGGTTGAAAAAAAAATTGAACTCAAGGTTGTTTCACATATAAAAAAAACTCAACTATTGTGGCACAATTTTTTACATAAAAAAAACTTAAAGTAGTTATACTTAAAGCAATTATGATAATTCAAATTCAATCAAAAAAATTGAAATTTTGATTTTGAAAATTAGTGATGAACATGTATACTTTTGCATCAAAGACTACAACACTTAATTTGTTGCTAGTGTTTAGTGCTTACTCACGATGAGAAACTTGATTGAAAACATAATTTAGAGTTTTCTTTTTCTCACCCTTTAAATGTTTATGGACCTCAAAACAACCATTCTTTTAAATGATTCAAGCAAGTCAATGCACAATTGTAAAGACATGCACTAATTTGAAGGCTCCTTACTCAACATAGTTTTTCCTCCATTGCTTATGGGGCATTTAAGAAAATGTAAAATATCATCAATTGTTTTGTGTTTTGGGTATCTTCACTAGCTTAAACAATCCATGTTTAGGAACTAGCTTATCAATATAACTTTCGACATGTGGAAATTACCCCGCATCTCATACAATTTATTTCATTTTCATTTTTTATTTCATTTTTCTTTTCTTCCTTTGATTTTTTTAAAAATATAGAAATGAACTATCTAATATATTTTTAAAATTCAACACCTAAAATAAGTTTTTAAAAAAAATTTGCTAAAATTTGCTAAAATATAATTTACAACAATATAATTTGACCAAGGTGATAGGAAAATGTCAATCCTAATATTCTCTAAGTTCTCTTACTAAGTACACTCGCACACGTGAACTTTTATAACAATATAGTATAAACCAAGGTGAAATGAAAATGTCAATCCTATTTTTATTTTTATTTATTTTTTAATACACTTGCACACATACAATTTATATGGAAATATATATATAATGATCAAACCTCGCAATGTTTTAGTGTTTAGATTCACTTACATAAATCAAAACCTCAACAATAATTTTTGCCAAAAATAATAACCCAAATCCTTACATATGATCCCCAAAGGACGTCTATAAATGAACCACAAAAATCAATGTTCCTAGAACCAACCTTCCATCAACCATCACCAAGAATCTTGTAGAAATTCCCCATCCCATGTATTATTCTCTTAAAATTTCAACCTTAAACCCTAGGCATCCTATATATGGTCTATAGCCACATTTTCCTAAAGCTTATGCATGGTTACCATTACTGTTGTAAATCACTATCAATGAAAGCCAATTTGGTTACTAAAGCAATTCCTTGAAAAGCCATTACAAGTGGAGAACCCCATGAATTTAAAGTTAAGTCTAGCATTAGAGACGTTTTAGGATACTCAAGAATGAAGCTCTAGGCTAGCATTAGAGACGTTTTAGGATACTCAAGAATGAAGCTCTAGGCTAGCATTAGAGACGTTTTAGAATACTCAAGAATGAAGCTTTAGGCTAGCGTTTAAATTACAAGGTTGTGAGGTACATGAGATTTTGCTTCAAATGTTGGAAAGTTGCAACCGTGCAACATTACGAGGTTGTGGGGGTACATGAGATTTTGCTTCAAATGTTGGAAAGTTGCAACCGTGCAACATTACGAGGTTGTGGGGGTACATGAGATTTTGCTTCAAATGTTGGAAAGTTGCAACCGTGCAACAATCAAGAGCACAACTTGGGGCTATTCGCAACTGGGGTTACTTTTTTTTAAAAATTGTGTCATTGGAATTAATTTAGGGCTATTTGCTAAAACTTCTTCAGCTTTCGGTACCTAACCCTAAATTACTAACCTTTTTTGGGGGTTGAAGACATTCCAGCCTTGTGTAGGCATCACTCTACCTCTCCATTTGCTCAACAGGTGCGCCACCAACAACAACACGTAAAGCAGAGCAGCAAACTCGTCTCTTGTTCCCAAATGTTCTTGTTTTTCTTTCGGTTTTGTTTGTTTGCAAGTAGCAGAAACTGGGTTTTTGGAATACTTGCAAATTTGTGGGCTTTTATTGGGGTTACTCACTCACTGGATTGGGTTTTGTTTGTTTGTAACCCTAGGACTAGTACACACATTTTTGTTGCATCTGGAGCAGAGAGAGTCTCACTGAATTTGTGGTTCTCTTGTGCATCTGTCTCTCCTTTCGTTAGCTCTGTGAGTTTTTTTTCTTTCCCCCCTCTTGCTGTTTGGATTGAAAAAATCTGATGCTGGAATTTCTGTGAAGAAGGTTGTAAGGGTGGGGGAATGGGGGATGGCCTTCATGATGCTTGAATTCTTGTCTTGCGTGTGTGTATATATATATATATTAGATTCCCAGTAAGTGTCGTCTAGCTAGCGTGACAGATTTTTGATTTTTTCAAGGTGATTGTTAGGGTTTGCCATGCTGGGAGGATTGACCCGTATGTTGTTTACATGGGCTTGATGATGCTTAAATTTTTTCCTTGTGTGTATATATATATGGATTCCCAGGTAAGCATTGTTTAGCTAGCGCTGCAGATTTTGATTTTCTCAAGCTGATTCTTAGGGTTTGTCATGCGGGGAGGATTGACCAACATGTTGTTTATATGGGTTTTGATGTAGGTCCGGCAAAAAATGAGGGTGCAAACCAAAACCTGGTAGTTTCAAGTGGATTGCTCTCAATGCAAGCCTGCTGACTTGTGAGCAAGGACTTGCAGAGCCAATCTATGAGAATTTGACCACAAGGCTGAGGTAAGTAGTGGCATAGCATAGGTCTCATGACTAGGCTCTACTGTCAACCTTTGATGAACGGACACAATATTCTAGAAATCTTCTTTGCATGTAGTCCAATTATCAATACCTGCTGAGAAATCATATATATATAGATATTAGGCTTGTTCCTCCTTTGTTTCTTGCATTATATCTCAGGGACAAAAGGTTTTGGATTTGCATATTTGGAGCTGGGAAAGGTCTCTTTAAAGGGTTGTTTGTTATGTTGCTGTTTGCCTTGAGGTTAGTGGACTGTCCCACCTCTCCTCATAAGCAGTGGATTCTGAGAAGTAGCTGGAAAGATGGGCATTACAACAACGCCTCCAGAAGCATCAGTGCTGCAGTTTGCAGCATGGCAGAGTGCAGCAGATGAGAGTTTTTGGCACCGTCTTGCTTCCTTCAAGCTCAACACTCAGCGCTTGGCTGAGCATCCAATTCCCATTTCTGGTACAGATCATGATGGCATCACTCTTTCCTCTCAATTTCTGACATTAGACATGGAAAATGTTGTGTGGGTTGAGGTCAAGGATAATTTTTAAAACTATAAAGAGCTCCAATCAAGCATTTATGTCTCTATGTGTTGCATGCATTCTGAATTACTTGTTATGATGATGTGTTTGATACATGCTTGATTGTGTAACTTGTGACTATGTCCATCGAACTTGAACATTTAATTGACTTAAGCAATGGCTGCACATGCATCCAGCTAAACCCCATCTTGGGTTTAGTTGTGACTGATAAAAGTATGCGCTTGAAAAGGTATCTTGAAAAGTGTGTGCTTGGGTTCATACTTCCTTGTGTTTATTTTGGATATGCAAAGGAATCTGGTTGTCATTTTCCATTTTAGCTGGAACAAGCAATCTGGTGTTTGGGTAGTGTAAGTGATTGCTTGACACTGCACAAGTTTGTATCTTTGGTTCTTTGGTAGGATGGATTGAAAATATTTGCCTTAGTGCGCTCTGAATCTTGCCTGCTAGCCCAGAAAGGAGTGCTGAGGTTTTGCAGATATCACAGTGGAAATACAAAGTTCAAGAGCCTTTTCGTTCAAGCTCATATGCTACCTGTTCTTACTTGATCTATAAGTCCCTCTATTGAAAAATTTCATGGTGGTCTGCTTAAACAGACTAGATTGCAGGTATGAGAGTGAGGTGTACAATTTCAATGAAGAGAAAGGGCTAGTTTGATGTGTTAGGGTGGGGGTGATTGCAGGTTTCTTTGCACCATGTAGCCATCCACAAGTTCCATCTCACTTACAGCTTTTGCTGGAATCACTTCCTCCTGACACAGCTGACATGAACGATAGTGCTGTTGAGGTTCACAGTAATCGAAACCGCCTTCCAGTGCCAGGAATCCTTTACAACACAAACACACTTGAGAGCTTCCAGGCCCTGGACAGACAGCAATTGATGTTAGAAGCAACCCAACAGGTTTATTCCCTTGAGTGTCTTGTATTCTTTTTGTTTGAGGGTGTACACTTCTTAGCACTCTCACATCTATGGCCATTTTATATCATCTGGACTCCAGCTGTTTGACATAATTCAATTTTGTTTCTTCTTTACAGATTTGGGATGATATCTGTTCAGGAAGAGCTGAAGAGAATACAGACCTCTTAAACAGGTTTCTTGTGATCTCATATGCTGACTTGAAGAAGTGGACTTTCACTTACTGGTTTGCGTTCCCTGGGCTGGTGATGACTCCACCTGCCACAACTGCTTCAAGCCAGCCAGCCTCTGAAGTTTTCAACAAAGACGAGGTGAATTATCTGGAGAGTACCTTTACTTAAGCAATCAAAGCTTGTATGTCAGCACACCAATCAGCTCAACTGCATCCAGGCTTTGAGGGACAATGGGTTGTACATGTGCCATACGTGTGTAGACATTGTCAAGCAGACATTGATTTCTTGGTTTGTCAGGCTGCAGGGATATTGGCAGCATGCACCGAGTGGCGAGCATTGCCATCAGGGGCAAGTAAACCCCACATCTCTTTGCAAATCTTAGGGCCAAGTTGCCATCATGAAAGTTTTGTCTGGAATTCCTCATTTTGTTGACTCATTATGCCATCAACTGATCATAAGCATATAAAATGTGCAGGATACTCATATATGTCTACACTTGCAGTAGGTCTGATAAATGATCTGTCTCCCTTTGTGATTTTGTGTTCTTGTGAATGATTAGGCCGTAAAAATGAGAGTGCTTCACACCTGGATGTGTGGATTGCAGGCTCAACTGCATTTCTGCTGCATATAACACTGAATAGTGATGTGAGGGCTCGGCCTTTGAAAGACTGGGCAATTGTTCAACAAGATGGTGGGAAGGTCAGACTTTGTAGATCCCTGTAGTCTCCACATCCTCTTTAGTAGCCAGCTTCTTTATGGACTGTGAATAACCATCACTTCCTCAAGGTATTGCATACTCTGGTTGTAAGTCTCAGGAAACATACAAGTGAATATTGATGTTCTAGACAAATGCATGCTGATTTAGTCTATCATGTGTATCAGTCATGTGGTAACATGGCAGGTGGTGCTGGCATTCTATGACCCTTGCCATTTGGCAACGAATCCAGGGTGGCCTTTGCGTAACCTGCTTGCACTGGCAAGTGTTCGCTGGGATGTCACACATGTGCAAGTTCTTTGCTACAGAGAAAGGAGGGGTCAAGTGGATCTTGAACATTGTCCAGTTTTCAATGTGGCTTTGCCTTCCCTTCCAGGTCTGCTGTACTGTGATAAAGCATTCTGTCATTTAACCTATCTTTGTAACTTTGATCACTGTTCAAACTATTAGGTGCTTTATGGTAGAATACTCAGCTTCTTATTTGTCTATCTTTATGACTACTTTCCATAACCAATGTGAAGTGCATGCAGAGTGGAAAGAGGTGAAGGATGTACCAGCAGCTGTAGGGTGGGAACGCAACTTGCGAGGTCGCCATGGACCTCGCATTGTCCACCTTGCATCCTCCATGGACCCCATTAGGCATGTTTTCTGTTTGCACTCTGAGCCAAATTAAAGTCACCCAATTCTTTCTATCTGGTGCGGGGCTTTATGTTCTTTAAAGAAAGCATTCAGCGTTTGATTTTAGTTTCCCATATTAGTGAGAGACAAGTGTAACCTTTTGTGCATTCTTTGGCAACCTTAACTTTTCAGGGTAACAGAAAAAGCCAAATGGCTGCCTCTCAAATTATAGTTTTATAACTGTTGTAGTTGGGGATGTGGCAGGTTGGCAGAATCAGCAGCAGATCTGAATCTAAAACTGATGAGGTGGCGATTGCTGCCATCCCTTGATTTGGTGCGCCTGGCATCAACAAAGTGCTTGCTTCTGGGTGCAGGCACTCTGGGCTGTCAAGTGGCACGTGGTCTCATGGTTAGTACAGTTCTGCTGGATCATGACTGTTGTATGAGTGCTGTATGCAGTTCAGGGAGAACAATTCTGTAAGAGCTAGGCAGCCCTCTTTCTAGTCACTGTGTGAAGTACTTGCTTCATGGAGAAGGTTTTTGTTGACATGAGATGTTGGGACACCACAGTTGCCTCTCTTCTCTATCTCATTGTCAATGAATTCTGAAACAGGCATGGGGAGTGCGGCATATCACACTCATAGACTATGGTCGAGTAGCCATGTCTAACCCGCTTCGCCAGTCTCTTTTCATGCATGAGGACAGCTTAAATGGTGGGAAGCTGAAGGCTGATGCAGCAGCTGAGAATCTGAAGAGGATCTTCCCTGGTGTGGTAGTTGCACATACTCTCCTTAGTCCCAGTGTCACTTACAGGTTCTAGTTTGACTATACAGACAACAATATTACCCAGATCAATTTTTATTTGTTTTTAGTTGATCTGCCTTTTGCCATGACACCTTCCATAAGCATTCACTGACTCATAGTATCAGGTTCTGAACACACTCGGCAAATGCAATCACCTATGTGACATAGAGCACATGACAACTCAAGCTCTTCATGCTTTCCTAGTTTTTGCTGTTGTCTCTGTTCTTTTTTTCTGGGTGGACACATAGCTTTCTCCTGCATTTGTTTCTTAAATCTTCTTCAGTTGTCTTCCTTATGTATTTCACAGGGTACCCTAGTCCTCTGGTGTTTTGTATGCTGAGTGCTGTTAGTCTTTCATTCTTGATTGTGTTTCCACCCACTTCACACGCTCCCACTCTGTTTTCTTTCAAATTCCACTTCCTTTGTCCATGGCATAGGGTTTTAGGTCAAAAGCCTACTTCAAGCAAATTCTTACAAAATGCTGTCTCAAGTGTCTCTTCCTCACTGTGTTTCTTCCTGTCTCTTCTGTTGGGTTGTAAGTGGTTCCAAAGTTCTGTGCCTGTACTGTTGTGTTGTCTTGTGTATCACATTTCTGTTCTGTCAAACAGAGATTGATAACTCTCCTTACTCCAAGATTTATGATTGTCACAGAAATGTTCTACTATGTTTTATTGGAACATCCCTTTGCCCTTTTGTGCTTTGTTCTGTCCTGGTCGTGCGGAGTTTCCTCAGCAACCTTGTTGTATTACCTTGAAGTGTTGTTGTGTAGTTTCCTCTGCAATTTCATAGATGTGACCAGGCTATATGGAGGTTTTAACCTAAATGTTGCATGTGGTTTAGAATGCGGTTGGTGTGCAAATGGCGATCCCGATGCCAGGTCATGCTGTTGGCAAAGATGAAGTTGCTGGGGTACTGGAAGATTGTAGGAGATTGAAGGAGATGATTGATGAGCATGATGTTGTGTTCCTTCTTACTGATACCCGTGAAAGCCGGTGGTTGCCTACACTTCTATGTGCTAATGCAAATAAGGTAACATAAAAATTTGTTGCATAAAGTAGAGATTTGGTTCTTGTACATTTACTGTATCTGCTCCATTTACTCGTGCTTCCTCTGTGGTTCAAACCCCTTCTGATTCTTCTTTGTCTGTTCCTTTAGCAGATCTGGATCACCTAAAGAGTCTCCAATGGTCCTTGGTTATTACCTACATGGATAAATGTAGCAACAACCTAAAGAGTCTCCAACAGTCCTTGGTCATTACCTACATGGATAAATGTAGCAACAACCTAAAGAGTCTCCAACAGTCCTTGGTCATTACCTACATGGATAAATGTAGCAACAACGTTTTGTTTGTTTGTAAAAAGTTCTATGTTTCTTCTGTTTTCTCTGTGCTTAATTCTCCTGTTGGTACATATGTGGTCTCCAATCTTGCCCAATCTGATATCCTGAAATTTCATCTCTCTTTTAATAAGGCTCATAATTTTAATGGTGTTAAGTGTGGCCCTGGTCTCCTGTTTCTTTGTGCTGTCTGGAAGTTTCATAAAAGCCCAATTAAACCTAGATTCATTTGTGCAGCCAGCTCTACTTCTTGTACTTGAGTTTCTAAGTGGTTGAGTTCTTTCTTCAAAGCTATGTTTCCTGCAGTTAATTTGGGTGTCTAAACTTTAAAAAGGCAGATGTTCCTTGTGTTAGTAGTTGGATTCTCAATGACTCTACAGGAGGGGTGGAGGTAATAAATAAACTTAATCTTTCAAGATCTGAAGTTGATAAAGCTTCCCCACTTCTGTTGCAGTCTTTTGATTTCTCAACCCTGTACACTAAAATTGACCTAATGGATCTAAAAGCTTGTCTGAGAGTTCTGATAAATAAAGTGTTTAATTGGATGCTGAAGCTTCATTGTTTTAAGTTTTTGTTGGTTCAAAAAACAGCTTTGAACTTTAGGTTTTTGTGGCTGAAAAATAAAGCAGGGATCAATTTGTTTGAAAGTCTTCATAGCTTTAAAGTTGCGGTTGCAGGGCTTCAGATTTGATCTCTTGGCTGGATTTCTTGTTAGACAATTTGTTTCTTTGTTTTGATCATGGTGTTTATAGACAATGCATTGGTATCCCCATGGGTACTAATTGTGCAGTCTATTTGGCAAATTTATATCTCTTTACCAATGAGTTTGATTTCATTAAGCATCTCTTGAAGAGTAACACATGCCCTGTTGTTCATAGATTGTCCCTGGTTTGTAGGTTTGTGGATAATCTTTTTGTTCCTGATTTTCCAGACTTCGAGAATTTCATGTACCTTAACCAAGGCTCTTTTGGTAGCTGCATATACCCAGAAACATCTTGTGAGTTGAATTGTATGTCTAAAGACTTCTCTTGTAAATTCTTGGATCTAGCTGTGAGACAGAGTCCTCAAGGTTTATCCTGTGACATTTTTGACAAACGCTCTCAACCAGAGTATGCAGGTATAGAAATGATTAGAATGCCTCATGTTCATTCCATTATCTCAATGACTGCAGAGCTTGGGGTTACCAATAGTCAATTTTACAGATTCTTGAGGCTTTTTAGTTATAAGAAGCTTTTTGTCTTTCAGATGGTCAGTCTTGTTGTCTTTCTGAAGGTGAAAGGCTACCCTTTAAAATTTCTTCTAAAGAGAACTAGAGGGTTGTTTATTAAAGAAAAATTCCTTTTTGGAATTTCCACTTTTGGTGTTTTCAAAATGATTTTGCTTCGGGTCTTGTAAGTGGGGAGCTTCTTGTAAGCCCACTTGTTCATAGTCTTTCCCTGTTCTCCTTTCCTTTAGCTTTTCTTTCCCTTTCTGTCAGTCTGTTTTTTAAACTCAGTTTGCAGGTTGATGCTTGTCACCGGCCTTTACCCACTGTAGGAAGCTGATGAAGTCAGTGGGGAAGTTGTGGTGGTTAAGTCACTATCATACATACTATTGATGGTCCCTGAACAGATGTGAGACTTGCACTTTTGTTCATACCGGTGTGTGTTTTTAGTTTTTAGTTTCTTCTGTCTTTCCTTGTTTGGTTCTTTCTATGGCTTCCTGAGGAAGTGTTAACCTTGCTGTTTTTTCTTCATCACGAGAATGGAGATTTCTCTATTCTTATGAAAGATATTACTGTATCTGCTGCAGATGGGTTTCAAATCCAGCATTTTGTACCACTGACACAAACAAGTTTGCAGATTGCAATAAATGCAGCGTTAGGCTTTGACACATATTTGGTGATGCGGCATGGTGCTGGGCCACATGTAACCCCTGGGAGCAGTGCCAGTGCAGAAAGCCCAAGATTGGGCTGCTACTTCTGCAATGATGTGGTGGCTCCCCTAGATGTATGTGTCTTTCTGCCATCTTCTGTCCATTTGCTCTCAACAGCATATTGATTGTTGTTGAGTGATTAGAAGATTTGCAGTGAGCTTACATGAGAGCAAATTACCTTGTCACTTAAAAACACTCAGCTTTTTGCCCCTAACTGGGTGTGTAATGGGTTTGGCATGGTTGCTGAATCTCTTCATTGTGAACTATTTTCACTGGTGAGCTGATGCTGACAAACATGTGAATGGAATTGTGATACTTGCTTGGATGGCAGTCAACAGCAAACAGAACCTTGGATCAGCAGTGCACTGTTACACGGCCTGGTTTGGCTCCAATTGCAGCTGCTCTTGCAGTTGAGCTTGCAGTGGCCCTCCTGCATCATCCACAGGGGTAGGGTTCTGATTTCCAATACCCTTCTGGAGTCATTACATAATCTGCTTTCTCTTGCCAGTTGAAATGTGTTTTTGTTCTCATTCCCTTCTGTGAGAGTTGTTTCCATTAGTGAGAAGCTTGTATTGCTGACTGCAAAATGGATTGCTCCATGTTTTGTGTGTCTTTACAGATTGTTAGCTCCTGCTGATAAAGAGGCATTGGTATTGGAGAATACAGAGCATCCCCTCGGCATATTGCCCCATCAAGTGAGGGGTTTTGTTGCACACTTTGCACAACTTGTTGTGATGGGCCATGCCTTCAATAAGTGCACTGCTTGCTCTTCGATTGTAAGAACTCAAATATTTCTCTGCTAGGGTTGATCCTTGGGATGGGAAAAGAATCCAAATAACTTACAGCTTGATCCAGATGAAATTCATGTGAATGTAGCATTCTCATCCATGCAAGTTTGAGTTGATTCATTGGGTGAGAACTAGAGATTGTCTTTGTTTCTTAAAAGAGAGGACAGGTGTACTCACAAGTTGCACGTGCATTGAGCAGGTTGTGATGGAGTTCAGGGAAAGAGGTATGGAGTTTGTTTTGGAAGTGTTGAACCGCCCTAATTACTTAGAGGATTTGACAGGCCTGACTGAGCTCCTATCAGCTACCCATTCCATGTCTCTGGAGTGGGATGATGACACTGAAGAAGCAGATGACTTGGAGCTATAACAGCACAGCTTTCATTTCTTGTTCCAGCTTTTTACACCTGGGTTCCATCTCTCCAATCTCCTACCAGGCTTCTGTCATCTGGTATCCTTAAATGATTTGTCCTGGCTAAACAGTGGACCAGAATCTGTTGATGATTTATTGATTGCTGTAGTTTATTTCCGAATAATACCAAAATTCTTGTTTACCATATCTTGTGCGAAGTTCTCATAATCTTGTAACTTCTTTAGTCAATTGGAGTTCTTGTGTGATTGGTTTTCACTTCAAAGCAATTAATTAATAAAGTACTTGTATACTAAGCATGTACGCTGTATATGTTCCCCATATGGTACCAAGTGCAATATAATAACATGCACATTATATCTTTGAGATTTTGGCTGTTGCACATATCACTTGCACCCATCTATTAAATTATACAATTTTACATCTAAGCCAGAGCTTTTGGCCTGTGATTGTGCATGAGTGGTGTTTCTGGCCATTTATTAGGTCAGGTGAAAGGATATTCAGTTTGTCAAATAGCACCATTGGCCATGTCTGATTGCCATCTTAAAGTGGATTTTCTGCATTAGTTACATTAGCTAATCATCTCTGACAAGACGTGCTGTGGGGCCTGGATAGTAGTTGGCCACTCTTCTAGAGAGAAAATGTGATATCTGACTGCAGGAGATTCAAAAAGAGATTGCAGATCTCCACCTGAGTCAGATATTAGATGGAGTGAAGTTTCCTTTGATTCATGTTTTTCCTAGTGGAGAATCATCCTGCTCTAGGTTTGTGTGGTGAAACACAGAACCAAATTCCTACTGATGGATTCAACACAGAATGTTCAATAAGCCCTCTCTGATACAGGTACGTATGCCTGAATTTTTGTTTAGCTTTTTGTGGCATATGTTCAAAAATTCTTGCTTGTTAGTGTCTGATGATGGATGTGTCTCTGGATCATTCTGTTTGATGGAGGATCCATCTGCAGGTGGGAGCCAAGCAGGCTTGTAGCTTCAAGCACATATCATGCATCCTGTTGGTACAATATGTATCAGCCTTGAAGAGAATAGCTCCTTTGAAGTTTTGACAATCCCCCTAGCTCCTTTCTAGAGTTCAATAGGATCAACATAGAGCCTGTTTCCACAGGCAGTTTTGCCTTCAGGAATCAGACTGTGTTGTAGGTCTGAAGGATTGTCTGTGCTGGAGCAAATCCTTGGAGCAGCACATCTGTTCAGAGAGTTGTTACTGGGGTGATGTGATAGCTACCCATCAGATGCAGATTTCTTCACAGATCCTGAATGTTTTTCACCAATGAAGGTACCACAAGTGGAGTGGAGAAGGAGGTTGCAGCTGCAAACCATGATTCAGATGGTGGTAATGGGGAAGGTGTTGGGACCAGAACATGACCCAGGGTTGTGTCTCTGTCAACCTGTTTCGCAATTGTTGGTACTTCCCTGGATGATGCTAGCTCAGTCCATGGAGGAAGGCTGTTGTGTGTTGAACCTCTGTGAGTAGCAAATTCCTGTTTCTGACTTGTTTGAAAATACAGACTTACTCATCATATGGGAAAGCCTCATCCCAAGCTAGTGTACTTGCTTCAACCCAACTTCTCCTGCAGTCGTGAGTTTTTAAAGTAATCCTAAGAATTCTCTGAGATCTGGCATGTGAACTGTTAGCACGGTGTGTTTGAGAATGTAGACCTAGTCCTTGCAAAAGGGTAATTTCTGAACTCTCGTTCTGCCCCACAATTGATACCACTGGGTCAGTTTGCAGCTCCATTGTAGGTTGTATAGATTCTTGCTGGTCTGGTGTGTTGAAGTTAGCCATTGTTGTTACTCTCCTCTGTGTCATGGAACTCCTTGGCAGACAAGGTGAAGTCAGTTTGTGTGCTTGCTTTATCTGAGACAGCTTTCTGAGAGAACTTGCTTTCTCTGGGGGAAGGAGAGGGTCATTTAGAATCCAAGGACAAGTTCTGGTAGCTGTGTATCAAGTTCTGAAGTGCAAGCAAACCCTAACTTCATTGGGTGGTGGCACTGCATGTGAGAGATTTGTGGCCCTCTTAACTCACTGGATTCCTCCTCCTGGTCCATCTTGTTTGCAAATATCATTACAGAAGGCCCAAAGAGATACATGGAGTCATCTGTTGAAGACACTGCTTGGGACACAGAAGAATGTGATCTTTGGACATGGTTGCTTGTGATAGTGACAATGAGAAGTGCGACAATGGTTCCATAGCTGTGACTTGAGCTCCAGGTAAGTGCCTATGCATATTGGTGGTCTGTTTGTCCACAATAGCAAGAAATCTTTGTAATTATCTGGGCACTTGCTCCCTGTTCAACACTTGCTTCCATGTCCCACTACCACCACAGCTTGTACTTGGAAGATTTGTGGCAATGTGCATACTCTCCTACTTGCCAGTGTTGTGCAACATTGCTACCATGCAAATCCAAGTGCGCTCATTGAACTTCCACAACAGTGGCTCTGTAGGAAATGCTTGCAAGCCAATTCTGTGAACCACAATGTGACTGACGACTGCAATCCAAGCAGAACCTGTACATCTCAGTGTTTCATCCTCTCCAAAAGCATGAACAGCTTTTCTCCCTCAAATTATGGACTAGGTGAGTGGCAAGAGGTTGATGATTACTGGAAGTAGCTGAGGTGCAGAAGCACTGAAGGGATTTATGGTAACCAATTACCTCAAAGCTGGTTACAAGACACGACCTACTGTTCAGAGGTTTGAGAGTGATGTGTAAGCCTTCTGTTGATAGATGAAAAGTCATGTAGTGCTCATGTATGAAAATTTATAACCAATTTCCTATCCAGATGATGCATGCAAGGGAAAGGCAGGGTGAGAGGTTATGCTGTGTGAATGCAGAGAGTTATGCTAGTCTTGCAAGAAGCAAAAATCAAATAGGGTAGAACCGCCTGTCACTGAGCATGTGCTTATCCCTCATTAACAGTTTCCAACATTGTCCTAAACCCCTCACCAATTTGAGTGATTTTTGTGTCATTGTCACCAGAGGGATACAAATGATTTCTTAGTGTGTGAAGTGAAGGAGCAAGTCAGAAACCTAGGAAGAGGCTGGGTTATAGTTTCCTTCAATTTTTTTGAAAAAGTAACCCTAGATCCCTCTATAGTTCCAGCCCCATATGTTCCTCATTTTTTTAGTCTGTTTTGACTGATTAAAAACCTGATGGGTGCACCAAGTAAGGCTTTACAAAACTTCTTTGTATTCCAAGGACAAAGATGCAATGATCATAGATTTTAAGCTCAAAATCTCTAATCTGTTTTAATTCACCCATTCTCAAACACTGAACTTCCTTTACACCAAACATTCCATATCCTATTCCTTCACCAAATTGAGCAATGTTTCGAACATTGGAAGGGCTAGGTGAAGGGCTACGCACATTTGTTGAGCATCAGAAGCAGGGGAACAATGTGCAAGGATTTGACCTACTTTGAGCTCTTAAGCTCACTCACCAGCATATTTACCACAATATGAAAACATCTCAAAACATTCCTTGTATGTGACTTGGAAATGCGTTGTCAAATGAAATCAATGTGCCTCTTTATCCGAGTATATTAAAGATTGAAGGTCTTCAATTTCAGCATGGTTAATTATTTGTGGGTAAAGAAGTTAATATAGACCTTATATTACATGGCAATTATGTTCATGCATATTAACAATTGTTGGGTTGAAGCACAATGGAGACCCAATCATGATGATAAACTCATTGTCTCTTTAAATGCTATAATGACCAATTTGAGGTCATCACAACCAAAAATGAATCAACATGGCATGCATTCAACACTGGAATGAAAAATGCCTGTCTACCTTGTGCATCCATTGGCTAATTGAAGATTTTATGTGAAAACCTCCCTTATGTAAGCTGGTTGGATGATGGACAACCCACCCATCTCACAAGATTGAAAAAAGAAACCCTTTAAAAGTCCATGTTCTATGTCTACTATACCAACCCAAGTTGTACCCATTAGTACATTTGGGTTAATACCTCATATCTAGATTGCAGACAACCCCACTTCTCCTTGGAAAAGGCAAAAGACAATCTAGTTTTATACTCTGCATTTTACATGTCACATGTACTCCCTGTGTTTCAAAATGCCAAAGCAAAATTCAAAACAGAGATGACAACAGGAGAAATGGTGTGTAGTCCAACCATATACATGACCATTCTTCTCTCCACTTGAAAGACGCTTAGACCATTGCTTCATCTGCAATAATCAGCTGCTGATCACCTAGCCTAATGAATTCAACCTACAATTGACCATGCAACCTCATAAACTATTGAGCTTTGGTTGGGATCACCAGGAATGTCACACCATGGATGATGATGCAGCAATTATGAACCACAATATCAGCATGATAAACAGAAACACATTGCATGAGGCTGTTCTTGCTGATGCTGCTGTGATCTTTCGAAAAACAGAGACAGCTGCAATAGAGACCCATGATGGTCAACATATACCCAATGGACTCATCAGTCAACTGAATCAATAAATGTACAGGGTTTTGTACAGTAACCTGGAAACTGAAGCTTCTCCAATGTCTCCTCCACGATATACTTTCCTTGGAAGAAACTGGATGGTGTTTTCCACCCATGACAACCCACTGAATCCGGTTCCAATAAGTATCAGGAAGCATCAGGCAGGGACATGCTATAGAGTAATGAAAAGCCTCAGATATGCGTGGTTGACTGGAACATCAAAAGACCTTTGAAGTCTTGAAAAGAGACTTGTGCTCACAAAATTGTTGCTCCAACCTTTGTGTGGGCATATACAGACCCCACATCCACTTTGAAAACAGGAGGGGCATTCATGAGACAAAAATGTACTAATTGACTTCACATGTTGTAGCCTTTCAATCTGTTGACTCTGCACAGTGTTTGGAGGAGCATGACAAAGAGAATCAAGGAGAAGAGAAGAAAACCACGTTGCAAGATATTTCTGACAGGATGCTTAGGAAGGCTGGGGAGAAATAGGGGCCAGTTCAGACCTGAAGGAGTACACTGTTGTTTCCCATGATGTTTTGAGACTGTATATTAAGAAATTGGGTTGCCTTGGAGTATGTGTCTTCTCAGTTTACAAGACAATTTGAAGTGGGCTTCTGCAGATGAAATGATACCTGCTAGAAAGGAGCCAGAAAGAGAAAAAGAAGGACAAAGAGATCATGATCCAACTCAAGAAAGCCATGGCCACTGCAGCTTCAAGTCTGCTGCAATGGTTTGGTCCACATCGGTTTAAATCATTGTCTATGAGGACTGTGATTCCTGCTGTTGCACATGCTCCTGAGAATGTTATTGTTGAAGTCACCTGCTCAGAATACAAGATTCTGAGTTAAAACAGAAGGAAGCTCATGGAAAAACTTGCAACTCCTCAAATGGGTAATCAAAAGAACTTGCTAGAACTATGAACTGCAGAAATATTGATCAGTGCCATGGCATCAACCCTCAGAAGTGTGGCATTCACTTACCCAGTCACCAACCACAAAAAGGCTGACAAAGAGAGAGTTGTGGAGGCATTGCCCTGAAAGGATTGCATATCCATCCAGAATCCCCATGGAGAGACTCCACATGCATTGAAACACCATGGCTGCAACAAGAAAACTGCACCCAACAAACAAATAGCCCAAAGTTGTCGGTATCCTAGCTTACCTAATTCTGTTGCAGCTATGGAAACAGAGTCTCTGGCTTTTGGTCTCCTCTTATGTCTCCAGTTAATGTTCACCCACACTGAACAACACAATATGAAGAAGAGAAAATACCCTCCCAAGCTCCTTCCAAGACAAACAAAAAGAGACCATTGCAAAAGCTCCATATGGATCCTGTGAAGAGACAAGAAAAAAGTGCACGCGAGATAGCAAGAAAGGAAGTACATTGTCCAGAACAAGTTTTCATGATCTGTGAAAGATAATGCACACCCGGGATGACCAACAGAAACAATTACAAAGCTCCTCACGTGAGGATCCTTTGCAGAGACAAGAAAGAGCCACACGAGATAGCAACAACCAAGACTTGCACTGTCCAGAACAAGTTCAGAAACCAAGTTCGATGACGAAGTTCAGCATTCTCTTTCTATGACTGCAGATGCAATAGGTACCTTTGAAGGCTGCTTTGCATAAGCAGTTTCTCTCCAGCCAGTATGATCATTGACTGACCATCCATCCTAGAGGAAGCTTGACAAGAAGTGGATTTCACAACGAAACCTGAAGATCTGCGTTCAAGTGAGAAGCTTTGGGAGGACACGAGGAGGAGACATACCAGAAAGCTGTGACGGAAGAGAAGTCCGGGATGGTCATCATGACACAGAAAGAGGTCAAAGCGAAGGCAAACTGGCCGAATCGGATCCCCATTCCTCCTAACGTGCCCGCAGATCCTGGCAAGTCCTTCATTGTCGTTGCTGGCTGTTCCGCTCTTTTAAATTGAGGAGGCACTCCCACTGGATGCACTGCTGGATAGCTCGCTTCCATTTGTGCGGATTCTGTGTCTTCCTTCTCTTTTCACGGTCTCCTATCGACGGTGATGATGGGAGGAGAAGATCTGAAAGCTTCCAAGCCCTGGCGCGTCCAATGTCTCTTTTCTTCTTCTCCTTCTGGACGTCACTAGTTCAAGGATGTTGAGAGAAAAGAAAATGCGGAAGCAGAGCCACGTTCACCTTCCTCGTGATGTGCTGAAGCGCACCGACCTCGATATCCATCTCAATTTTCTGTATCTTGTCGCAGTTCAGTCTTATGCCAGCAAACCTTTGCTCCCTGAACCAGATATTCTAGCTCCATATCACTTAGCTGCTCTGTAATTTCAGATTTCTCGACATGATCTGCTCATCTCCTCCTAATGTCTAAGTCGAAAATCGACGTCACTCGGATCCGATCTCTCCTTTTGCCTTCTAATCTCATACCTGGTGTAAAGCCAAGCGTGCAAGAAACAACTCTGCATTCTCCAAAGCTTCTCTCTTCAAGCAGGACAGCTACAGCCTTCAAAGAGCTGTGCAAACAAAGCTTTCTTTGTATGATGTCTGAAACGAAAATCAAAGACGCTCGGATCTCAGCTTTTGCGGTCTAATCTCGTGTCCTGGTGTAAAGCCAAGCGTGCAAAGGAAAGTCCATAACACTGCATCCTCCAAAGGGTCTCTTCCAGCAGGACGACTACAGCAGCCTCTTAAGAGCTGCAAAAAAAGCTTTCTATGTACAATATCTGAGGCGAAAATCAAAGCTCCACGGATCTCAGCTTTTGCTTTCTTATCTCATGTTCTCGTGTGAAGACAAAGTGTGCAAGAAAGTCCAGAACGCTGCATCCCCCAAAGAGTCTCTTCAAGAAGGATGACTACAGCCTTCTCAGGGCTGCAAACAAAGCTTTGTTTGTATAATGTTTTGAGGAAATCATCAATCTCCTCGGATCTCAGCTTTTGCCTTCTTACCTCATGTCCTCGTGTGAAGCCATGCAAGAGAGAGTCCACAGCTCTACATTCTCCAAAGCGTATTCAAGCAATACGACTACAGAGCCTTCTAGAAGATCGAAGCAAAGCTGTCTATGTAAATAAAAGAGCCGCAAAACGACAACATAACCGATCCACCAACGAGAAGAAGAAGAACAACTACAACAACAGAGACTCAGCAACCAATGCAGCGATTTCACTGACGGGGAAAAAAGAAAATTCTAACAGCCCCAAAAAATCATTTAAAAAAACAAATCGTGTATCAAAAGCACCGCGACGACGAGGAGTATTCAGCGGGAAAATTGTAATCGGCTTTCTGACTCGGCAGGCGATGCGGAGGAAGAAGAAAACGCAACGACGAAAGAGAAGAGCGCACGCGAAGAAGAGGAGCAGCAGACGAGAAGGGAAGTGCGTTTACGGAAATGCATGGGACTTTGGCTGAATCATCAGCGTCGGGTATCAATAGGGAACAAGGTTATATATATATCACAGAGACGGGCATATCACCCTCTGGGTAGCCGGTCAATTCACAAAAAAAATGGGAAAATTTTGGAAATTAAACAAAAATTTAAGTTTTACAAACCAAAAAATTAAAAAAAAAGAGAAGCTAACAAATTTGGCAAAAAATCACCAAACTTTCGAAACCACAAAACTGAAAATAATAAGTTAATAATTATTTTTATTAAATAATAAATAAAAATTGGTGAGATCTCTTAGCTAGCAGTGGTTTTTATTTTGGAATTTTTGTTTGTTTTCAAAGTGATGATCATCCTTAGGAAGATATAGCCAAATATGACAATAAACCAGAATATGAAATAAAAATCTTAAAAAATCTTTTCGAAATCTGCCGAATTTGGGCCATTTCTTCCATTCAAAATCCTTTGGAAAGGTCGAAATCATATTTTTCAGATTGAATTTTGGCGACATTTCGCCAAAAATAATAAATTCTGTAGATTACATGTTGGTGGATTTCTTGATGGATTATTATAGATTTTACATACAAAGCATCGGATTAAAAGACCTTACATCATCATCATCATCACCATCATCTCTCTCTCTCTCTCTCTCTCTCTCTCTTATGTGTACTGCCCCTATTGTGTAAACTAGCTTATTATTGTAGTAAATTTGTTGACAGGCTTTTGGCAGAGCTTGATCTCCAAGAGAAGATCTAACTTAATTTATAGTAAATCAACCGCCGCCTAAGCTCCCCATCTAGTGAAAGTACTTACTTGTCCCTTTATCTTAGATTTCATTGGACTCTGTGCTCTTTCAACCCTTGAGGTGTATGCAAACCAAGTGTTAATAATAGGAAGTAGGAAGGGTGTTCTTTGTTGGAAGTAATAACTACTTAAACACCCTAATGCCATTTACATTAAAAAAAGTATCTTAAGGCAAAGGAAGAATTATGGAAACTCAAGTATTTCACCATACAAAAATATAATCTTCAAATAAAAATCCTCTAAAAGAAGAAGCCCAAATCCTTCAAGATATTATTATTATTATTATAACTCTATAACTGAACTCAAATTTCAACACAAGTCAAAATATCATCTTTCATAAAATCCTCATATAAAAATTAGACCTAATAATATTATTACCTAGGGGCCTATAAAAATCCCTTAATAAGCTACTATAATACTCTATAATGAATCTAAACACAATATCCTTCTTTGCCTTGGTAGGCAAGGCCAACAACAAACTCATGGTCATTTTAGGTGTACCTCCCCACATCCATTCATATACCAAAACCCCCCCCACCTAAGTATGGATGAATGAGTTTTCACCTTGCCTAATGGCCATGTCCTCCCTCCCTCCCCCTTCCACCCCCCAATTGTTGAATCAGCCCTAGGGTTCAATAGTTCTAGAGTGATTTATGATTGGGTGGGTTCCTTCGGATTGTTAACAACAACCTCGGAGCCTAACAATTTTTGCTCCATTTGCCACATTTCGTGTTTCAATGGGTACAATGAACAAGGTCCTTTAGATGGGATGTGGAGAAAATTTGTTCCGATATATTTTTGACTACTTGTGTGTGTGTGTGTGTGTGTGTGTGTGTTTAAGGTAAAGCTTTGTGATCTTTTTTCTTTGGGAGAGATATGGGGGCAAGTGAAGGAAGTTAGAAGCTTTCACTTGAAAGTACTTTGCTTGAGCTGGTTCTAATTGGCATGGATTTATAGCCCAAAGTACATATGTACCCTAAGTCCTTTGTTTTCTAATGATGATCTTGTTAGTGCACTTAAGGGGGTTAATTTTCATTTTTGTCCTTGGCCTGGGACTGTAAGGCCTAGATGACTAACCTTTTTTTTTTCTTCTTCTTCTCTTTGGGACCTCACTTGTCATGAAAATAAGTTAGACTAGGTACTTTCTTTTGTTTGTTTGTTTGTTTGTTTAGTGGAGGTAGGCCTGAGGGCTCAAAACTCAATCTGAAATTTCAGAGTGCCATGTGGCATCATTTTCAAACAATTTCAACATAAAGATTTATTTTTTCTTGTTGCCTTGCTTTCACAGCACTTGAATTATTTTGTCATAATTATATGGAAAATCCTTAATTACATCGGCAGTAAAAATATTAATACATTTCATAATATTGAGCGCTAGGCCTACCTCCACTCCAGGTCCCAAAAGGGATCAACTAGTTGTTTGTTGTCTTGAGTTGAAGTTTTTGGGTAAAGAATGAGAAGCCCTCACTTGTTTTTGGGTAAAAGAAAAAAGAAAGAAAGAAAGAAGGGTTTGTAACTTAATAGACAATCAGTCCTTTTGATCTTCTTTCACTTGGGAAGTTAAAGTAGTAATTAACTAGAGTTATGACTTCACAAGATGTATCTGTTCCCCTCCTCTTGTTCCCTCATAGTTATAGGCAAGATATGTTCCCACTCTTTGGTTCCCCAGTAATTGGATGGAGAGGGCACATTCCCCTAGAGATTTCTACACAAAAGAGAATTGAATACTGGAACCCACCTGACATTAAAACTAGTGTAAGTCAAAGGCTACTAAGCATAAAATTGCAACTTTTTAGAGCAATAATGAAATCCTTCAGAGGACTCTATCCATTTTGAGGTTCGTGTTCTTCTTGGCTTTTGCAATTGCAACTTGCAAGTAGGCTAGCTAACCCTCTTGAAGCAAATTTGTTTTCAAATCAAGATTCAAGTTCTTAAGTGTAGTCTAAAGTCCAAGGCTATCTATTGGATTTACCAAGCATAAAGACATTCTCCAATTTGTTTATTTATTTATTATTTTCCATATGATACCCGATATTTGTTGGGTATCATGGGAAAATTTGTAGAGATTTCATCTAAGTATATATACCCAAATGGAATGAGGGTAGAATAGTTTATGAACTCTTCCTTTTTTTTTAACAAACTTGCATGGTTTGCACAACATTTTATATGCAATTGCAACAAGCATGAATAGTGCCCACATCCCTATTTTCTACTTCTCCCTCTCTTGTGCCATCTCTCTTCAAGTTCTAAAAGAATACTTCTAATAGCTTTTCATATTCGTATCAATCTTCCCAAGAAAAAAAAGAAAAAAATTTAAAATTACTTTGGTGCCAAATTTGCTAAATTTACACCATGAAAGGACTTTTTAGTCCATTGTCAAAAACCTTGATTATGCATTTTGGAAGTGTTCAATCTATTTGGTTTACTACCATCAATTTGGTATTTGTATTAGGTATTGGCATCTTTGGCTCTTGTCATCCTCTTGTTTTTGTTCAAGCAATTGCCAGTTTGGGGTTCTTAGTCAGGTTTGCTTCTAGGGACCGGTGGGACTACATGGACTTGGACTCATGGTTTTCATAAGGTTTGAGTTGTAAGTTTGGGTCAGGGTTAAGGTCCTAAGTCTAGATAATGGGTTTAGAATTTTTGGGTTCTAAACGTCCTAGGTCTGAGAGTTTTAAGGTTCTAAGGCCATAGGTCCTAGGCCCTAACCCTATGCTTTAACATATAAGGACTACCCTCATAAGGAGGCATAATTTCCCTCCCACTCTTAAGGAGTAGGCTTAAGATCCATCCTATTAAGATACACTAGTATAAGGTGCCCTCTAAAGACACCATGAAATTTCTTCAAGTGCTCTTTGTTTCAATTTAAGTATTCCAGATTGTAAAAACATTGAACATGAGTGAAGGTCAAATTAGTTTAATATGTGCAAAAAAACACTAGATTTTAAAAGGTGAGAAAATGCCAACTTCCATAAAAAGCTTGTTCATGAGAAGGATCAACATTTTAGAAAGCTTGTAGAAGGCTTGTAGTTAGCACAATCCAATGAGTTTGAAATCAATGAAATGGTAAAACATTTATCAAACATAAATGAAAAGGGTGAAATTATCATCAACTCTCTTCATGCATTTGAAGAGTTATGAGAGAAGCATTTGGCTCATTCTTTCACACAAATGTTCTTGCATTATTATGACTTGCATATGATGAAACTTAGAATTCAAAAAATGCAAGAGTGTTCAAGTTGTTGTAGCAATCTTAGCCAAAAACTGCAAAAAATCGCTTTGTTATTTGGGGACCTCCATATGTAAGCATGATCTCCTAGTATTACACTAGAAATAGCTAATATCTCTAGAATAAAGTGCCATTGATCCAGAGAAAAGGGAAAGAGAATATTGAAAATTTGAGTGATGAAGGCTAGATCTGCAACTTTTGGAGCAACAGAAAGAAAAGCAACGACTGGAGTGGGAGAGTTACCAGTCCATGTTGGTGTGCGGAGGTTTTCCATAATTTCCTGGTGGTGGGAAAGTTTTGCTGGTACGGAATGAAGACCATTGGTTGAGGTTTGGTGTGCATTCAAGAAACAACTGGCATCTGTCTCATCAGGTGTAGATCATTACTCTCATTCCTTGAAATCAGAGTTTGACGACAACTCTGACACCAAATTGCTTGTAAGAAAACTGCTGGTATGTGTTTTCCAATCCAATCCTCCAATGCAACTCCCCAACAAGGAAGCCAAGAAATGCAACCTTCTACCAGGAAAAAATGTTCAGCTCCAGGGAATCAAACTCATCCACCATCTGCTTTTACAATAATCAACAGACCCACATTTAGACTCTACTCTCCAGTATGAAGCCTATTACCAGAAATGCAGGTGAAACCAGCCACTGGTCAAACCACAGCGCCTCCTTCACTGGCAAGAGCAAAACCAGCAAGTTCCATCGCTCTAATAGGATCACAAATCATCTCTGCAGGCCTGATAAGATGAAGCATCATTGAGGCCATGGCATAAGAGGATTAAACCAATTCCATCTAGCATTTGGCAGGATTCATTTTCTCACCATCATGGCTGAGAAGAGCTGCCCTCCTAACCATTCATCACCACCAAGGGGCTCAAAGACTGCTCTACTACCATTGCAACTTTCACATGTCAAGCCTGATTGAACTGGCTCCAATCATGACACCTGCACAGCCAGAAAGCACAAATATGTCTTCATAAGTATTGAAAGAAAATTCTAAGTTTCAGTTACAAGACAGGCAGTAACAGATATGATGCTGGTGGCTAGCTCCACCAAAACACAAATGAAAGAGAAGGATATGACCACAGAAATTGTGAAGAAAAGAGGAAGAGAAAGAGAAACAAACATGGAGAAACAGCATTGATCTTTTGAGAACAAACTAGGCTTTGAAAAGCTCTCCACAATTAGGATCAGAAACTCTTTAGATAAACCATTTCTGAAGATTCCAAAGACAGAAGAAACACCAAACAGAAATCCTTCTTTGTTAAGCAAACCTCAAGAAACAACAGCAAGCAGAATCATACCTATGTAAGCAGTGATCTAGACAGATGCAAGTGAGAAGAAAACAATCAACCAATAGCTTGAACACTGAACTGTTCTGAGAGAGTCAGTCAAGAAGAAGAAGAAGAGGATGCCAATCAGTTCTATTACTCAAGGATTCTTCTTGTCTGTCTGTGTTCTCGATTTCTGCTGCTGCCTGGATTTTGGTTCTGTTGTTGCTGTAGCATGTCAATAACATCCTGCAAGAATCAAGCAATACAAGCTGGGAAGGTGCATGATGAGAAGAAGTACCTGTTGAACAAGAAGATCAACAACAACATGATGCGACTGGCTGTGTTTTCATCAAGAAGAAACAGACTGCACATCTCCTGAGATCATAAGAATAGTCCACAACAAGTTGTGTTACACATCTTGTAGTGAGCATCATAATATCCACCTCGAAGAAGAAGAAGAAGAAGAAGAGGAAGAAGACAGACAGACACAATCCGTGCTGATACCAAAAACCGAAGACGTCCAAGGATTTCGTGAACAAGCTTTCCAGCTACACAAAACAATCTGCAATTGCCACGATTACTTCTAATCCAAATGCCAAAAACAGCTTGTGGATGGACCTCAGAATTCTTACCAGAAAGAGAAACATGATCGCCGGCTGCGAAGTCTAGTTTCGATCACTAGTGATGGATATCTCTTCCCTTGGTCATTAGGGTTTCTGCCTCCTCCTCATGCTTCTGCCTGCTTGCCTGCCTTGTCTCTTCTCTCAAGGTGGAGCGATATTTCTGGACTCTCGAGTCTCTCTTGTGATTGCTGCAATGCGGTTGTTGCTGATTCTTCTGCCGTGGATGATGACTGGGAAGCTCCTACGCTGCCTCACGCCATCTCTTCATCCTCAATGAGCTCCGATTGATGTCGAGGACTCAGGAGGGTTGGATCATTGCATGGTGATGGAGGGAGACACGGAGGTTCGACGGCTGCTGCGGCCGCGCTTGGAAGCAGGACAAGGTCTCAAGGCCCGCGCGCGTCATTCCATGCCCGGACGTTTAGCACGAGCGGCAGGAGCGGCGTTGAAGCAAACGCAC
This sequence comes from Sphagnum contortum, assembly GCA_963920785.1. Lineage (NCBI taxonomy): Eukaryota > Viridiplantae > Streptophyta > Sphagnopsida > Sphagnales > Sphagnaceae > Sphagnum > Sphagnum contortum. The sequence goes on along the minus strand of OY987286.1, from coordinate 16,614,850 downwards.
CTGGCACCGTCGCCGCCTTTTCTTCCCTTGAAGGTGCAGCAGCGCTCCTCCCCGTCGGACATAGGTACCGGCTTGTTCAGATCCGGTGCATTGGAGGCACATATCAGCAGAGCGCTAGGAAACACTTTGGGACGGAATGGAGGAGATCATCATCATGAGAATGAGGAGCAGGAGGAGGCTTGCAATCTATTTTCAACTGTAAAGAAGCTCCCTCCTGGTGTACTTGCCAAGGAAGATGGCCTCAGACAAATGCAGCTATGCACAAAGCATTCGGTAAGGTGTATATACAGAGATGGAACACAAAGGGCAAGGCCTATGAGTAGTAATCAAGCTTGCAATGGAACATGAGGGGGGCATGTGTTTTTCTTCATTGCAACATGAGGGGCCATGTTGGTTCTGTTCGAGGCCAGGGTTTAAGGAAGGAGAAGTTTGTCACTTTACAATGAAGAAAGAAAGAGCTTGTCATCAGTTTAGGATATGCAACAAAAATGGAAGGATTTCTTTGCTTCTTGCAGTTGCTTTAAGCATTGTGGGTATATGTTATAGGTGGGAGCTAGAACTATGGTTGAGGCAATGCTGCAAGGCACAAAGGTGTCTTTATTGGAGATTCAGTTGAGACTCCTCCACAGTCTGATGCAATCTCAACATGCAAATCCATCAGTCTCCAAGCAAGCAGGGCATATCTCCTGTACAGCTGCAACGGATTTTCAGTCTCGTCAGCGAATGACACTGGAGAGCACAATGGGGTGCATGAACTGACTCTGATTTCATTCTCATTCTGCATGTGTAAGTACTAGGTTTATTGATATCTAGCAATGAAGCCATTTTGTGGTCAATGTGCCTGGTTAAATCCAATTACAGCGGCAAAGTAGGGTTTATCATTCCTCACATTGCAGGATGTCAGCAGCATACTTCTTCTGATTTAGAACAGACCCAAGTTACCTGCATCTGTCTGCAGCTGCAATTTGGTGCTATGATTTCTGTTGTTGATCAGTTATGGTGCTGTATATTGGAGTCTGGTTCTCAGCTGTAGCAAAGTTCTTTTTTTGTCTCCTTTTTTGGGAAGATTATTATATGCTTATCTACACCCACTGTTAGGAGCTGATGAACTCAGTGGGTAGTCATGGCAGCTTGTCACTGCCGTTCGTGATGAAGTGATGGTCTGTCACTTTGTGAGCGACTCTCATGAGGTTATGACTGCACTCATTGTCATGTTACATTTAATTGTTGTTGTGGAGATTTCTCTGCAACTTCATCGATCTTTTTTTTGTCTCCTTCAGTGAAGTGCACACAGGTGTTTGTATTAACTGGTTGTATATCATACATTTTTCAGATGTGATGACACAAAGCACTCTTTTTCAACAGTTCTTTCGTCAGACTTCAAATCAAGATTTTCCTGGGGTCTAGCATCCTCCCACAAGTGAGAATCTTGTAACCCAGAAGCTTCAATGGGACTTGACAACCTTGAGTTGTCAATTGCATCCAATACTGCACACACATTTGAGGAGCCCCCTTTCTTGATATTTTCTGCTACTAGCTTCTGAACCAGTTGATTGTGAAATGGTTGGACAAAGTACAGTTTACCCAGCTTTTTAGTGCATTGCAGTTGTGCAAGCATGCGATTTTCCATTCACTGCAGGTTTGTCCACAGGACTTCTTGCATGAATGATGTGGTGCTACTGATGTGGGCAGGGTAGATCAGAAGTCAACACTGTTCTCAAGATTTACAAGTGATGCAAACACAGGTCGACGAGTTATTGTTCAGGTCTGCATTCCTTTCTTTGGAATCTTGCATTGAAGTCCATATACATCTTCATAGACATGTACAGTGGTTGCAACCTTTGGCCAGAGTTTTTTTCAGCTCAGTAGTCATGTCTTTGCCAGTTAATCTTTCAACTGTAAAATTTGTTTTCCAATTACACCCCATTGATAAAAATTCAGCAGAGAAGAGGTCTTGGTATTTTGAAGCATGGGAAGCACTTTGTAAGTTCATCTAGACCGGAGAATGAGACTATGAATAAGCCTTAGATTCTGGTGTTCTTCTGCACAGGCTGTACACAAATTGGACGAGAGGAACATTGTGTCCCCAATTTTTGCAGCAACCATGGGTAGTCCAAGTCAACTTGGCATGAGCTGGACACACATCTTCACCAGTAATGGTAAACATTTTTTGTTTCCAGTATGCTCAAACTTTACAGTTCTCTGTATCTTTCAATCTTTCTTCTCAAAGCTCCCTTCCCTTTACAGGCACTCTGATGTGTGCTTTTGGGGATTCTATTTGTAATTCTCTCTTTCTTTCCTTGTTCCTTCTCGCTACAACCGAATTGGCCAAGAGTATGTTTGCATAAGGGGTTTAGCCAGCCTTGTGTCACCACAGATGAAACACATTCCCAATATTCCACATTGTCGATCATTATCCCTCTCTTCTCTGTCAACCAAAAAGTGTTTGGAAGGTTTATTTTGAAGCTTCCACTTATGGGATAGATTGGATTAAATTGTTGTACTTGCTTCAGGTCTTGGCGAGGACTCAGTCCAGATGAAGCTCTTGAGTGGTACCAACGGATCCTACTTACTGAGCCTCAAAGCTCAAATTGGAGAAGTAGATTAGTAGTGCAATTTCTGCAATTCATTCATTCATGCCCCTGTATAGAGAAATGCAAAAAGACATCTCAATGTAGTTTTCCACACATAGGCAAAAAATTGATTGTTGGAACTGATGTACTTATGAAATTGTGAGATGCCCTGTGAAGATCTCATTGATCTCATCTCAATCATAAATGGAGGTGATGCGGGTCGAGGGGGGCTTCATGAATTTATCCCTTATCCTTTTAGTAACTGATTCAGATTTGGTATGATTGCATTTGTGGAATTTGTGGAAAGAGTTTCTCTTCTTCTGTCCTCTTCCCTTCTCAAAACCCTAATTTCTCCTCCCAAAACCCTAATATCTTCCTCCCTCCATCTTCCCGCCTATTCCTTCTTCTTCTTCCGCCCCACCTTCGATGCAGCCCATCCGTCCTCCTCTCCCTGTTCATGCTTCTTGCCCATCCGTTCTCTTCTCCCTGTTCATGCTTCTTGTACTTCCTTCCTGTTCAAGGTATGCATCCATCCGATGTGCAACGAAGAAGTATAATCCGGGAACCAACCTGAAACGGATCTCGAAGACGATTCGGGGATGCAATTATGGCACACTAAACTGACGAACTAACTAACCTGCCGAGATTGTGTATGGATGACGCTTAGAATCAAGACAGAAGGACACACACAGAGAAACTGACACACAGAGGTTGTACACAGGCGGGAACAGGAGAAAAAGAAGCAACTTTCTTTCTTCTTTCTTTTTTGGCCCCACCCTCTCCTTCGTCCTCACTTTCGTCTCTCCGGTCTTCCGGGAAGTCTGTCTCTCTTCTTCTGTCCTTGCCGTTGTTTCCCGATGCTGCGAGCGGTTGCTGCTCCGTAGCTGCTCACGAAGCTGCAGCTCTACAATTTCTTTTACTTTTTTTTGCCAGGGCTTTACCATCGACGGAGATACGCGTAACAACGGCGAAGACCCTTCTCTCTTTCTGTGCTCACAACGTCGTGTACAAACACCAACAAAGTCTTCCGTAAAAGAGCCGCGGCTGCCCGGCTCTCTCGTCGTCGTCACGAGAAGGAAGGTCGTCAGTTGGACAGACAGACGGACGCGTGACGGACTTCTCTGTAGCTGACGTTGCTATGACGTCGTCTACGATTGTCGCTCACGACAACACCTCCTGCTGCTTCGCTTGTTCTTGCTGTCGCGCTTCTTCTGTGCTGTTCTTCGCTGCTCGTCGCGCACTTATGGGTACTGCAGGTCGCATGCTTGACGACACCACGTGTACCCTGTCGTCGTCGTCGTCGTCGTCGTCTTTCTCCTCCTCCTCGCCCTCTACCATTCTTCTTATGCCATGGCCATCATCACCATCATCCTGCACACATATCTTCGCGCGTGGATCGGTCAACTGCTTGCGAGCGCAATCGCGTTGCAGCCACGATGAATTGCAGGTGCGCAAGCTTGTACTCCCTACAAACTTTTGTTCTTGCATTCGACCTCCTCAATGCAAATTCAGAGTAGAACTCAGAGGATCCGTGCATGATCACGAGGAAGGAGAATCTTGGATTTTTTTTGTTGCAAGTCTGTTGTTTTTCTGCGGAAGAAACAAATCGCCAAGCTTTAGGTCACAAAGCTTTGTTACAAGCCTCAGGTCTTCTCCTTCCTGCCATTCAAGTGTGAGAGAGAGAGAGAGAGAGAGAGAGAGAGAAGAATGCTCTTTTGATTCAGAAGAATTCTTCGTCTTCATCTTTGTTCTACTGCAATAGTAGAGCGCTTGTTGCGAAGTTGTGTTCTGATGATGGATGCGAGGATCTCTTGCAAAATCCTGGATTTTGTGTGTACAAAATTGTTGCAAAAAAGAGATTGTTTGTGTGCTTGTTATTCCGAACTGTCGTGATTGTCTTCCACAATCACTCCCCCTAGAGTCTCAATGACAGGGAGATCCTTCCTGCTTGTTTCTGGATGGATACACCACACATAAAGATCCCATCTTTCTCTTTGTTGTTGTCTGGGCATTCCAGCTAACTATGATTGATTGATTGATTGATTGTGGTATTTTTTCTATTGCTTTCTTAGCTCTGTGTTCTTTTTGCTTACAGCATTGTTTGCTTCTGGTGTTGTTGCAGCAATATGCAAACCCTTGCAATTGAAGACAGTAGGTCAAGAAGAAAGGAGAATGAGATGCTTAATCTTGTAGCAGGCGTGTTGGTGGTTGCTGGTGCATTGAAGCTGCTTCACTACTTGAACAAGAAACAGAAACAGCATGACCTTCAGCCTTATGTCCAATTGTGTGGGGATGGACTCCATGTTGAGAAATTTGAACGGTTTGGCAACTATGTTGGTACATTGCTTCCTTCCTTTCATCTTTATCTATGCTTGCTTTTTGTCCACATCAAGCAATCATCTTGATGATGCGTAATCTCTCTGTCTTTGTTTCTCTGTCTCTCTGTCTCTATGTGTCTATGTGTCTGTTGCAGCAGTAGCAACATCATTTTGATTTTTAAAGACAAATGTGGTGTGTTTTGCAAGAGTTTGTTGATGATACAATTCTACTTTAAATTTTATGCCATGCAAGTAAAGCATTGAAAGGGAAGAGAAAAAAGAGAAAACAAAGTGCTCCATTCTGTTGTTTCACAAACTCTACTGTCATTGCTTTTCTGACATGGGCGCATGATGATGGCAATTCTTGGTGCAGTGAGGCAACTGGAACTTTGTCCAGATACAACTGTTGCCAGAACCTTGGCAAAGATGGCAGAAGACTATTTGCGGGGTGACAGGAGCTCATCTGATCGAAGCCGTGAAAATGTCTGCATCCTCGTATCAGGCCCAATTGACCAAAAATCAAATGAGGAACTTGAGCATTTGCATAGTGAGCTCTTGAAGGAGATTGATGCATGCATGGTGGCATATTTCAGCTTCCATTGGAAGCATGCCTCAGCAATTATCGACCAGGTAGCTTCCAAGGTTTGAAGCTCAAGTGCTTATATCAGCCAGGATCTCAATGTTGTTAAGTGCAGATGGTGGTGCATCTTCATTGTTCCCATTTACTTCTAGATGAAAAGTTCAAAGCTTGGGTTAAAGCTAGAATGCTTTATATCAGCCAGGATTACAATTGTTAGTGTACATGGTGTTGCATCTTCACAGTTCCCATTTACTTCTAAACGAGAGTCAATCTTCTTTTGATGATCAACTGAGATTGTCTGGATTTGAGGTGGGTGTAGGTAGTGAGCAATGGTGTGGAACAGAAGAGACTGCGCAAAGCTGTGTGGCTAGCTACCAGGTGTGTACTAGTTCCAGCTAATAGTATTAGCAGGTTGGTGTGTAGAGGCTATTTGCTGCAAACCTGTTTTTCCAGTCTGGCCAGATTCTGTAAAAGCAAGGAGGACTTCATTCATCGGTAAATCAGTGTCCTTGTGTTTTATGCAGAGTGGATATTGTGGGTCTTCCATTAGTTGGCTTTGTGCAGCTGGAATCAAACTTCAAATACTCTTATGCACACAGAGTGGCCCCAGTAATTCAAAACCAGCCTGAAATTTCTAGTGGGTATATGCAACTTGACTTCACTTATGTGGTGTCCTATGATGGGCAATTTTCTTTTCCCCTTCACAGGAAGTCAGAACATGACTTCTTCAGTCCTTGAGTGCCTAGACTATCTGAATGCGTAAAGTGCATTTTTTGCAGTGACATACACAGTTTACAACAGTCTTCTTCTTAGAAGAAGAACCATTGAGGTGACTTGAGAATTCTCATCAGGAATTTCTCTGGAGTTGAAGCTTTACTGCCAGATTGATTTAACAGCTCATTAACCTCAGGGATCAATTAATTTCCTCCATTCACCTTTGGAATTTTCTGGTGATCACCAAAATCAGGCCTTCCAGACAAAACATAGGCCAATGGGATTTCCTGTGTGGCTAATCAAATAAGGCTATGTATGTGAGTTAAAAAAGTAGTTCATGTTAATGAGCAGATAAACTATGGTGCATGCTTCCATGCATCAAGCTTTCAGTTGTGACTGTTTGTTGTGTTGCTATTTGATTTGGTCTCCAAGTCTAGGTACATCACTGTGGTAGAAATCTAATCTGATGAAAGATGACAAGAGGTGCACATGTTTAACTTCAAGTTGTCAGATAAGTGCAATGTCCTTTTTAGCTGGAGCTGGCACCATCAGAATCAGCAAGATGGTCCCATCCTACACCTGAATATACAAGGTTTTCGAATTCTTTAAGGATAGCACACCTCAGTGCTGTGAGTTTGGAGCCGGGCAGAAAAATAAGATTGGTGGTTTTTGTATTCGGAAGCCTAGAGCATGGATAGCACTTCATGCCATACTGCCAGATAGAACTTGTGTAGGGAGAACATTACAATCATACATTTATTTCTGAACTAGATTTTGCAGAATACAACATAAGTCGTATTTAACTGCTGAAGAATTGGATGTGCAGACCACAGCGGATTGAGCGAGTTTTAAAGTGTTTGAAGACAAAGCGCAGGTTTGTGACACTTGTTGAGCAACTAAAGGCTATGAACTCTCAGCACCGAGTCCAAAAGGAGAACTATATCATGGTGCCAGCACATCCATCTGTGCGAAGCCCTGTGCTGCTCTTCATTGGTGGTGGGATGGGTGCTGGCAAGAGTACAGTTGTCCAAGAGCACATTCTCAAGAGGTGCAGCAATCTTTCATGCTATGTTCTCTTATCTGTGTTGAGGTTTCTACAAGATAGAGGTGCAAGACCTGTACATTGTTGGCTACTAAATTTTCATTATTGGCACCGATTTTACATAGAGGTTTGAGATATGGCCACTATGCACAACTAATTGTTCACTCAATTCAGTAATGAAGCAGCTGGGGGAAGTGATAACTGCACTATGTTTGACAGCCTAATTGGAGCACCAAACTTAAATTGTCCATTTGCCCCAAAGCACCCAGTGAAGTGGATAATGTTTTGCTAAGCAAAGTGGGAGAATGCATGGTGGAGCAGCTCACACTGAGTGCTGATGGGATTGTACATGGGCTGCAGTGCATTTTGGTCAGGGGTGGCTCATAATGCAGTAATAGTAGAAGCAGATGCTTTCAAGGAAACAGATGTCATTTACCGCACACTCAATGCCATGGGGCAGGATGATGTGGCATCAACTGCTGAACTGGTAATTTAAACCCTGAAAGTTACTCAGAAGGCAGAAGGCAAGAAAGGGATATATCTGGACATATTGGTTCACAGAAAACACAAGAATGCAGTAACCCATTGAAAGAGTCAAAGTTTTGATGCCACTCAGTCATTCTTGTACTAAGGTATTGGAGTTGATCATGCAGGTGCACCAATTTTCGACAGAGGCAGCATTGTCAGTACTGGTGGCAGCCTTGAATGAAGGACGGGATGTTATTTTCGACGGGACCATGCAATGGGAACCATTTGTGCTTCAAACAGTTGCTATGGCTCGGGATGTCCATCGCAGGTAACTCTTGCCATGTCCTGCAGATAATGAGACTCTTTCATTTCCTCAATCTGATGCTTGAGGTTTTGCAGGCCATCACAAAAAAAAGTTAGAAATGCATTTCTTTCCTGTTGGGAATTTTCCCTGACTAGTGTTTTTCTTGTCTCCTTTTCACTATTTCTTGGGATTCCTAGCATAACTTCATGTTTGGATGTGGATTCTGTAACTGTTCATCTTCTTTTCATTCCAAAAGAAGGTGGAACATGGCTTGTCACCAAACATGCCTGCCCAACAGCTGAGTCCAATAATGGTGCTTGAATTTCCATCAGATGTCATTCACACTAACATTTAGAGCTTTGGCAGACGGTATCGGATGGGCCCTGGTTATCGTGAAGGCGAGTTTGAGCGGTACTGGGAACCTGTCCCTGAAGAGTTGGATGTTACCCCCAAGGTGAAAGAAGGACAACTTGCCGTTGATGAATTGCATAGTGTTGTTCCAAGTCCTGTTGGACATAAGAATAATGGCACAATTTTTGATGCTGGTGGAAGTGCGAGCAAGGAGAGGAAACCCTACCGCATTGAGTTTGTAGGTGTCACTTGCGATGCACATCTGGCAGTTGTTCGAGGCATGAGGTGATTGACCCTCATTCAGTTTGCATGCATTCCAACCACACTCAGAACTGTATGTACATCATAACTAGTTCTGGTCTTGACTAGAACACTTCAATCTATTTCCTTCTGTGAGCTTCTGTTAGAGCACAGGCACATTTCTCATCAAAGAGTTGTATTGGGTGCAAACTGAAGGGGTTTTCCATTGTTATGTTAATCAGGAGGGCAATTTTGACAAAGAGGGGAGTGCCTGTAAAAGGGCAGCTATGGTCACACAAGCTGTTTGCAAAGTCCCTTGACAAGTATATTACGCTGATGGACAGTGTGAAGATATACTCTACCAGCAACATGTATGGACACCCAGAGGTAATCAACATTCTCCCTTCTGGATCTGATGAAACTGACTTGTTGATCCCTAGTGTTTCAAAAGTTGCGGTAATGTAGCATGGCTTGACCTGTAACAGTATTATGGCCATAGCCCCTAACATGTCCTATGATGGGCTCAATAGGCTACTTGATTTTTTGAATCTATACAGGTTGCAATACACGGCATGTTTGGAGAAAATTCATGGATATTGGCTAGTTGATTGTTAGATATCTCTGTCCAATTTGACAATTCAAGCCAATTTCCTACGGCCAACCCTAGCTGCATGGGCATGACAATTCTCATTAGTAACAAGAATGAGATGTTCCAAATGGTTTATCATCTGCTTTTCAAACTCAGAGTTTATTGTCTCTGTTACTCATTGTTGTTGTGCTTGCATGCAGTTGATAGGTTTGAAAGATGAACCAGACACGAAGATTCTTGTTGACTACAGTGGGGAATTCAATGAGGTTCAACACATGGCAAAGCTCAACCCCGATGCAGGCTCAGTGTTGGAACTTTACAGTGAAAAGTGTTGTCAAGGATCCTGCAACCAGATGTGGCAAGACCTGGTTGTGGCAGGAGATCGAGAAAGGAGGCAGGCTCTTTTACGGTCTGCATTTCAGTCACTTGGTAATGACATGTTCTTGCACAAGAGTGACAGTGAGTCGAGCTTGCATAGTGAGGGCTCTCTCACCTCTTCCTCTCGTAGTCCTTCTCCCTCAAATGGTCATATTCAATAGTCATCCAAAAAAATTTCTAGGAACTAACAATTCTTCTGTTCTGCCTGCACTTAGGTGTAGCCTTTGTACCATAGCTGCACCATTCCTCAGCTACAATATTGAATAACTACTGTAGACTTCATAGCTTCCTAGAAGGCCTCATTCTCAACTTTAGGGCCAAGGTTTCAGAACCTACATAGCCCCAAGCTGAGCTTGTGCTCATCTGTTCCTAGAACTGCCTATGGCCAATTCACCCAACCTAAGCCACTGTTGCTGCCCCTTCACCCAACCAGTCCACCCAGCTATTGAGGTGCCTGTCAACTTGGCCTGCATGTCGCACTGTGGCACGACCTGACTTTCATATGTTGTACATCAAATTTTTCTTACAAATTCAGCTCAAAGTGTCGCAAAGAAACAGTGGCTTCGAGCTCTCTCTAAGTGCTGGCACTGAGCTTGGAAATCAGTTGGGCCGTGACATGTTGACAATGATGCTCCTCAAACCTTTGGACTCTACAACACTCCTTGGAGTCCACAATACATAAGAAAGTGCTTTCGCCACTGAAGAGGTATTGGTGAGTACAAATGCCTTGTACAACAGTTACATATTTATGGCCTCCAAAGTGTGTTTAAAAAAAGTATCAATTGTAGAGTGTTGCCAGTAGTACTGTGGCAGTTATCATCTTAGGATGGAAGACTCTTTCAAATTTTGGTATCATTTGACCCAGGATTTTTATATTGCATAGAAGTGAGAAGAGCAATCACTTGGTTGTGCTCGTTGAGTGTGCTACCATGTGTCTGTCCTGTAAGCCCCTAGGGTTTCACAACTTTGGACAAATAGTTTACCAAATGACCCCCCAATTGTAGCTTTGTTTTTGGCTACTACGGGTAACCTATGGCATGACCAAAATACTGGATTGTGAGGTGGTCATGGAATTATATAATTACTGGGGCTATTGACTTGATGCTATCTGAGGTAACTTTAGTTGAAAGTTTATTATTCTATTTTAAGATTACCACAATCATTAGTTTCTAAGTAATGTTAGGATTGTGGAATTTCATGAAGTGAGGGTTCAAAGTTCAAGAGTGATTTGTTAAAGAAATTGATGAGAATGAAACAAAAAGTCCTTGGCCCAGCATTTTTCCACTAGAGGTGAAGGCTGGTAAAAGGCGAAGCAGAGTTTAATAAACATGATTTGGGTTTTATGAAAACTGGACTAAGTGTGATTTGACTGCTGCTCCCTGATTTTGATTGGCCAGCTGTAATGATTGGTCCAGGTTGTTTGCTGTTAGTAGTCTCCCACCTATTTGCAGTCCCAGTTTTTGTTTCATGGGTGGGGGGGGATGGGAAAAAAGTAAATAACTAAACTTGGATGTGAGAAATTTATTGTAGTGTCACATACTGAGCACCATTGGAGCTCTTCTTTGTCTTGCATATTTACTGGCAAGTTGTTAAGGAGTTAAAACCATTGTTGAGCAGTTCTTGATGGTTATGAAGAACCTCCGGTTCTGGTTCTTTACGAAGCATTTAAAAGGTACCAGTTTCGCTTCTGGTTCCACACAACAAAAAAGGGAACCCTAAGTCCTGTTTTTGGCAAAAACAATTGAGGTTCCAGTCCAGTTCTGGCTAACGTAGTTTGGAACCAGTGGTTAACTGCTGGTTACCCATCACTTCCTGACTTTCTTTTTTCCGCAACAGAAATTATTTTCAGAAAATTCCAGTTCCAGTTCCAGAACCAGATCCAAAATCAGAGCGGACTTGAGTCTGGTTTTTACAAACTGGAACCAACGGTTCTAACCAGCCAAACTGGATAACTGCCCAACACTGGTTAAAACCTCTTGGGTAAACCATTTTATGTAAATACATATCAACACACAAAACACATAGTTTACCAAATTAATTGTATTTTTCAAAATTGCAAGATCATTGTGATAAACTTTCAGTGTCTGGAATAGCAACAGCAACAACTTCTTCATGACCTTTCTCATCATCATCATCATCATCATCATCAATGCCTTTCACAAGGCAAGGACTTCAAATATACTGAACACAAAAAACAGCTTAAAAATTTGCAGGTCTTAATGTCATAAGAACTTGAACAAGCAATGCTTCTGGATTCTCTTTACTTAAGACTATTACTTGGGTTCCACCTTTTTTTGAAACAAATTCTTGTCTCCTGGTTTATATCAATTCAACAAATCACTACTTGTTCCTACACTACACACAACAGAATCACAGCACTTCATGAGAAGAGAAAGCTCTCGAGTTTGAAATTTTGAGTTGAATCTTTGGTTGGGCTTTTTGCTGCATCGCTTGTAAATTAAAGTCTCTTGGGTCTAGTCCATCTAAGTTCTCACCTTAAGGTTACTAAGAGTTGGCGTCTGTGAGTGGACATAGGATCCTCTCAGCTTTATAGTAATAAAATATGGGTGCCCATTTGTTGGAAATTGTATATTCTATAGCACAAGTGGTTTGATGGGAGAAAAAATTCATTTGTGATCAGTGTCTCCAACATAGTCAGCTTAGTGTTGCAAAATTTGCACAGAAAAATTGGACATCTCAACTTACTCAGCAGCAGAGATCGTTGACATTGTAAGCTTTGAAACATCCAAAAATCACGCTTTTAAGTTCACATAGGATTTGACGGGTGTTGTGAGGATTCATTAAGACCCTGTAAAACCTTACTTATGAAACACACCACATGTTCAGAAAATGTACAAAGGTATTAAAAAAAAGGGATAATTTAAAGGAAGTCAACACAAACTAGATGTTAAAAACTCTCTGTTTCAGTTAGTTGTGGCAATGGGGGGGGTTTGTCCCGAACGGGTGGAAGTCAGGAAGTAGTTAGGCCTAGTACCATGGCTCGACTTAAGATGGAGGATGCTTGCATCCTTTGCAATGTAATTCAAATTCTTTGACAAAGAAAAATAACCAAGATAGAAAGGGGAAGGCCCTTTGGCCCTTTTAGGCTCCAAATAACATTGGCACAATCGTGTAAAAACACATCTTCATGTTTGTGTAAATAACTAAATATTTCAATTGCTAGAGGGAGGAATTGATTGGTGGGATGTCAGTCACAATAATTTTTTTCTTTGACTTGAATTGTATCGAAGGTAGCAAATCCTTGAGTTGTGCAAAATTGAAGAAATAGATCCACATGCGTTGGGTCAACTATAACAATGTTAGCTAAGGTGTGAATTCCATCTTTAGTGAACACAATGTCAACTTGTCAACGAGAGGAATTGAGTGTGGTTGAAAGAAACGCATGTAGTTGTTCTCATCCCACATGAAACCAACGTTTCGCACAATGGGAGCAAAAGTGTCACGAACTGCATCATGGGTCCTTGTGCGCTCGTCGCCATGGGCACAAAGTAAGAAATGGATACCCATAAGGTCAATGGGGTGTGCACAAACACATCAAGGGAGGCTTGCAATTGAAGGATGTGATAGTTCGAGCCATGTTCAAAGCAATGTGGAGAAAACTTGGGAAGATAATTGAAAGGTTGAGAAGATTGATTGAATTATAAAGCAAGCGTTCACCCCGGGGCCAGACCATGATAAAATTTGAGCACGATGGGCCTTAAGTATCTTGTTGGAGAACATGCTAAAGAAGGTATGATGATGCAAATGCTCCAAAATGGAATCTTAAAAATGAACCATTTGTTGTCTGATGAGTTTTTTTTAAAAAGGGAGACACGTTCATGTTACGGGTGGTAAAAGACATGTTGTTTTAAGGTGTTCTTGGAAAGGGAAGGTATTGTTATCAATTCGTGCTAAGGCTTCAAGAAGGAAGGGACGTTGATTGACCATGAACCTAATAGCTATGATTAAGGTTTCAAAAGCACAACTCCTTAAATAGGTTGATGAAGTGATGGTGGATGTCAATATGAACCCGATGCCACTAAGAATTATTGGGAGAAAGACTTGTTTATGGGTTTAAAGTCCTTCAAGGCTATCAAAGGACCTTGGATTCAATAAATGTCCAAACACTTGAAAGAGGGAGGAATAAAAGGGCATAAGGGAATTTATGAAGGTGGGAAAGGGATGTGTGCAACGTAATCTCTTATATAATTACAACAGTGTGTCTGTCCGTCCGTCCGACGACGGTTCCGCGTTTGAATGGACCGGCAGAACCGGCCCGGATGGTCGGATTCCGAAAACGGGAACCAGCCCGGACAGTCGAATTCCGAAAAGGGTAATGGGTATAACTCAGCAGGGGTGGGGGGGGGGGCTAGGGAGGTGTTTTTTTTTTTTTTTTTTTTTCGTTTGGAGCCAGCAGGGGTGGGGGGGGGGAGAGGGGGGCGGGCGGGGAAGGGGTGGGGGGGCCAGGGAGGGTTTTTTTTTTTTTTTTTTCCGCCCTAAACTACCCAGGACTTATTATGGTTTTCAGGACATGGTTTTCGGGACTTGGGATCTCAACTTTGGGGCCTGGGAAATTTTAGGATATGGTTTTCAGGACATGGTTTTCAAGACTTGGGATCTCAACTTTGGGGCCTGGATTTTCACACTCGCGGTTTCCAAGACCGAAATTTGAAAACTTTTAGGACGTGATTTTCAGGATGTGGGATCTTAATTTTGGGACCTGGATTTCACACATGGGCTTCACAGTGGCCTTCGGCCACGGGCAACCACTAGTAGATATAATGGCCATTGCGCATAGCAATGAATTAATATTCCAAAAGTTACCTAGACTTCGCCCAACCTAAGGAAAAGGTCCACATGTCAAACATTTTCTAGCAATGTATTTTTATGAAGGATGATTTGAATGATGAGGTGCCCAATGGAACCCCTAAGACTTTAATTTTTCTAATGGTGTGTTAAATTTGGATGCGGTGTAAAAGTTGGGTGACAAGCCCAAGGGGGACCATGCTAAACATTTATGAGGTTGGATAGAAAAACCTATTGCATGAAGTTTAGTCTGAAAATGTTCATATGTAGAAGATAAAATGGAAAGGGGGTTAATGATGTCAATGTCATTTGCAATGGATGGAAATAGACAAAAGGGAAATGGTTAACTATAGAAGATAATGCCCTAAGGTGAACTAAAACAAATAATATCCTTCCCAAGGGATCACCTTGATGAGTTCCCATGGTAGATGGGATAATTGTGACATTGCCACCACGATTACAATTACTATAAAACAAAAGGAGTTTCAAATGCATAGAATACATGAACAAAGTGGATAAATTGTGTGATGTCCCCACCTGCTACACAAAGTTCTTGAAATATGACCCCTTTTAACATTGAATTAAAGGCATTTGCCATGTCTAGTCGAAGAACAACCCAATCAAGGTGAAGGTCCAAAGTGCATTGGATACCATGGATTACTATTTCACATCCACCTTTGGTTACTACTACAAATTGGTGTGGGGAGAAATCTGTTGCAAAGGTATCACGAAATTAAAGGCATAAAACATGACTTGTGAGTCAATACAACATTTCCCTTACGACAATGGGAGAAACTCCACTCAAAAGTTTGGTCATGGCTAAGAAGCGGGCTACCCCAAAGATATGTGTAATTCAAGATAGAATGTGACCTTGTGCGATATGAAAACAAAGTTGAAACAACTATGGGAATCCATTCATGGAACCTTATAGGTGAAAACAATTTTGAAGGTGTTCAAAGACCATCCCAAAAGGACCACTTGTAAATAGATTTGGCATATGTTAGAATGGTAGCTTGAAATAATCAAATGAAAGTTCAAGGTCTTGGTTTGGTTCATAATTTTTCAAAAAAAATGGGAAAAAATGGTCTGATTTAAAACATAGAGTGGTGAACATTGCAGTGGTGTCGAAGGATGTGGTGCAAGAAAAATTGTAGCTAGAACACATGTTACTCGAAAATATTCTCCTACACGTCTAAAGATTAAATTACGAAACATGTGTTTATGAGTTGGAAGATCATGTTGGGCAAAAAACATTGAATTCAAACTTCTTGCCAAAACTTGGGCTCATAAAAAGAATTCCTCCTACAAGTTTTTCCAATCACTTGTTAAAAAACATTTAAATCAAATCCTTATTTCCTTATACCCAATGCCCCCCCCCCCCCCTCTTAAGGGGCTAAAACAAGACACCATTAGGGTAACAAGAGGAACAAATGCCAAGTTGCCACATCATAAAGGTCATGTGCCAACTTATCCAATGGAAAATGAAATGTCATTTGTACATCATGTCGTAAAGCAGTAAGGATGTGATTATATAGTCAAGGATGATGAAAATCAAAATGAAAGGACCCAAGGACATCTAATGACAAAACCCAAGCCCAAGTTGATACTAGCAAGTTGGGAAGAAAGGAAAATATTTGGCCAGGAAGGTCATGTAGGTTTGGATTAGATGGATTGGAATCCTAAAAAGACTACTAGTGACGAGTTTTCCCTTGAAGGGTAAATTGATGCTCACAAATGGGGCAAGGGGCTTTAGGTGGAGGTTGTGAGCATGTTGGGAGGATGGGGGTAAGTTAAGGGTTTTGATCATGGGCAACTATAAGGGTTCACATAATGGAAAGGGGAGAAGGTTTGACATGTGTATTATTTAGAGGGATTGGGAAAGTGTTGGGTTGGGGCTCCACATTCACATGAAGGGTTGGGGTCGATGGAGGGCTAATGGGTGGTGTTTGATTTGTTAAAATGATAGGAGGGGTTGGTGGGTGGTGCATGGTTTGCATAGGAAGGGGGGTGGAGAATGGGGTTGTGGTGGTGTGTGAAAGGGAAAACGGGAGATGTGAACTACGGAGTTCGATAAGACATGATGAACTAAAGGACATGTGATGTTTTGTGTTCATGAGAAAAGAAGTTTATTAAGAGCGCAATTGCAAATAGGCCCATGTTTTAAAGGTTGTCTATTTCAACATGGTAATTTTAAACCTATCGAGAGCCAATCACATAAACCTAAATAGATCAAAAGGAAAAAAATAATGAATTGTTACAAACAAGCAAGTCTTATTCGAAGGATAGCCGAACTTTAACTTTGCCATAACCTTGGACATCATTATCCTTATTCTACTGGGTTTAACACAATCTATACATTTTTGAAAACTATTATGTAAGAATTAAGGGCCCATAAACTTGTAATCTTTTATTCTTTGGATTACCTAACTAAAATAACACCTAGCCTCAATAATAGAAAGACACCTAAAACATCTTTTGCTTTAAAAAAAAAACCACCCCAAAAAACATATTATTGATGAATGACTAATCATTATGTACAATAGCCTCCTACCTAAGTATGCAACTTGAACCTGGGAGGAGTGTGCGTACTTAGCCGGTAGGTGTGCACTTAAGACCAATCACTTTTCTTTGTAGCCATAGCAGCAGCTTTCGCAACATCCTTATCAGTCTGATGACCATTTGAGGGTTTCACGTTCTTCTCACACGAGGGGATTGCAACAAAGGTAGGGATGGGGTTTGAGTTCGGTATTACCGATTCGGTTGATCCTGCTCCAACTCGTCACTTTTTGTTGTTGGTGCTTCTTGAAAACCAGATTCAGTACCCAATTGAGTTTGCTGCAACGCAAGATCATGCAATTTCGAATCCTAGCTTCCCTCTCCAGGTTGTTGCTGCTAGTGACCACCGTCTTCTAGGCTTCACTCAAGAGATTCTTCAAATGCTACACCTCCAGTGCCGAGCTGGGTTTGCTGTTGTGTGGGTTCATCAAGCTTCTCCCCGATGATACCAGTCTTGACAACTCTAGCTTCGACAGCGGACCCTATCGTCTCTTTTTCTCCTCCAAGAGCTGGAGTGTCCTCGACCGACAACTAATCATCTATGTCGAGTTGTGTTTGATCTTCAACGGGATCCGAGGGGGGGATTTGGTCAAGTTCACTTCCTGTTGGCCTTGGAACTCCATCAGTTGTTCCAAGCTGAGTTTGTTGCTCTACAAGATCACCCAATTCACCAGATGGCACAGACTCCGAATCATCCAAGCGGTCCTCAAGAGGTGGCTGGACAGCAGCTGTTGCGTCCCCAATAGATTCTTCAGCTGCATTTTCAGTGTCGAACTACGGTTGTTGCTATGTGGTGGTCTTATCCATCCTACCCGCATCAGTAACAATAATCTTGATCAACACAAGATTTAATTCTGCATGCTCTCTTTCTTATTCAGATGGTGTTCCGGTCTGCCCAGGGGTTTCTTCATCAGCTCCAAACTGCGCTTTCTGCAGTTCAGGATCATGCATCTCCTCCTGAGGAAGATTCGATTCTTGGTTTAAGTTATTAGTGGGACCGGTCTCCTCCTCAACTGGCTGATGAGCTGCTGTGACCTGATTTGTGCCGAGTTGAGGTTGGTTTCCTTCAATAGCGCCAGGTGCAGGAGTTTGCTCAAGCTCATCTCTGTTAGAGGTCTCATCCCCTCGTCACATCTCGTTGGGAAATGCTTACCAGCTCTTGTCGACACGTACAAGACCTAAACCCTAAATTTGAACCCCATTTTTTCGGGAAAATAATGCGTACTTAAAGGGGTGCGTATTTAGGCGGGAGGCTACTGTACTAGTGTGAACCCGATGCATAATGCACCCGTTGAGCTCCCCCCCCCGCCCGGTCCTTCCCATTGCTCACTCCGATTCTTTACCCCGTTGACCCCCCCCCCCTGTCCTTCGCATTTTCCACTCTGATTCTTTAACCCATTGATCCCCCCCCTTTCCCCTGTTATATATAATTAACTTCCTGCCCCATCCTTCCCATTGCGCACTTCGACTCTTTACCCCGTCAACCCCCCCCCCCCCCCGTCCTTCTCATTTTCCACTTCGATTCTTTAACCCGTTGATCCCCGCCCTCCATTCCCTTGATATATATAATTAACTTCCCACCCCGTGCTGGCCCCACCTCGCCCCGTTACCAAGGGGCTTGCGCTAGCCCCACCTCGCCCCGTTACCAAGGGGCTTGTGCTAACCCCACCTCGCCCCGTTACCAAGGGGCTTGTGTTGGCCCCCCGCCCCGTGCTGGGCCCCCCTTGCCCTGTGCTCCCTCCCCCCCCCGCCCCGTTACCAAGCCCTGTCATTGACTAACTGACAAACGTATACCGTACCACCGCACTCGTTTCACACCACCCGGTGCGAAATATTTAATTTTGGACGATTTTCATTTTCGCATCGACCCACAAATAATTAATTACAATGGTCTGTCATTTCACACTTTAATGGCTGCCAGGCCCTGGCGGCCCGGGTGGGGGTGAGCCGGCTCTGACCCGTGCTGCCGCCGCCCGGCCGCACAAGCTCAACCGCCGCAACTTCGATAACTGAGCAACCACAATCGTACGGTCTTAGCAAAAGCAAGTCCGGGATCGACGACCATATGCTGGTCTGCAATTCGCGCCTTTTCATTGAAACCAACTTTCCGATGAACATGAACGACTCGGAGTCACGTTCTGTTCAGGCTAAAGATCAGAGAAGCTCAAGCTTGCTTCAACTTGAATCACATTTCAGGAAACTTGAGAGAAGAACAGTTGAAGGGGGCGCACTGGGTAGGTCATGGCTACTACCATGATCACCAACTTCTTCAAGAAAGCCACACCTGTTGATATTGAGGAGCAAAAGAAGCGAGATGCAGTGTATTGGGTGAAAAGGAAGGAGGAGGAGGCTGAGAAGCTTGCTAGGGATGAGGAGCGGCGAGTGGCAGCTCAAAAGGCAAAGAGGCATGTAGGAAGACCCAAGATGAAGCGTCAACCTGACGTGGTGCTCATCTCTCCTGTTGAGGAGGTAGAAGTAGAAGAGCCGGTAGTTACCCAACCCCCAACTAAGAAGAGTAGATGTGGAGGTAGCTATTCGAGGTGGGGCAACCCCGATCTGTGGCCTGTGATTGCCTAGGCTGTTGCGTTGCATCCACGATCCTTCAAAGACGCTCTCAACCACTTATAACACATCAGGAAGCCTGGCAGAATTGGAAGCCCATTTGATGCACTAACGATCAGCACCATGAAGGGTTGGTATGCAAAGGATTAGGGGTCGGGGCATTGGCTTCTCAATGATGATATGCGGGAGAAGATCGGCCTAATGGCAGCAAAGAAAGCTACGCAAGTGCACCGCAACACGGAGAAGCCTAAAGGCATCCTCAAGGATCACCCCGAAACAGCCAGCCAAATTGTTGATTGTTTCAAAGGCATGCGCCTGGCTGGCCAGCATATTGACAGTTCAATCATCAGAACCACGATCCAGGGTGTGATCGCTGTGGGGGCTCCTGAGTTGTTTGACAGGGTGGTTGGTAAGGACAAGGACGGTCAACCTGTCAAGTTTAACGTCTCCAAAACGTTCGCCAAAGCTTTTGCTTAGAGGCACCTTGGCTGGACTTGGTGACGGATGACGGGGGCAGCTAGGAAGCTTCCTGAGGATTGGGTTGTTCAAGGGGAGGAGATGGCATTCCGGGTTGCAGCACTCTATTCGATGCATTCAGTCCCAGACTACCTTGTGGTCAACTCTGACCAAACGGGAGTGCACCTGAAGCCTTTCTCAGAACGGACGTATGAAGTCAAGGGGGCAAAGCAAGTGCTCAGTTTGGGGGAGGAGGATAAGCGTCAGTTCACGATGCTTGGGAGCATTGCAGCAGATGGGGTCTTGCTTCCTCTTCAAGTTGTGTTCCAAGGAAAGACGGGGCAAGTTTCACCAAAGAATGTAGTTGCAATGATAGCCGCTTCAGAGGGGTGGCACCTCACCCACAGTGCCAATCATTGGTCTACCCATGAGACCATGAGAAGCTTTGTTCAGAAGGTGTTGCACCCATACTTCGAGGGGAAGTGCTTTGATCTTGGGTTGAATCCTCTGACGAAGCGAATGATCTAGCTGATCGATTGTTGGTCAATGCACATCTCAACCAAGTTTAGAGGGTTCATGAAGGAGAATTTCCCCCACATTCTCCTCCTCTTTGTGCCAACTAACTGTACCTCTAAGCTGCAAGTGATGGACGTAGTTTTCCAGTGGCCATTTAAGCATGCAATCCACCAGCTCTACAATCAGTTCTAGGTAGCAGAGATAGCCAAGCATATCAAAGTAGGTGTTGATCCAAGCAAAGTCAAGCTTTAAACAACAGCAGCTCAGCTCAGGGGTGAGGTCATGGGCTTCCTTAGGGGCACTTGGCTGCAAGTGTGGGCGCAAGATGCTCTGATCAAGAAGGGGTTTGCCATGTGCAAATTGGGACGCATCCAAGATGCTGCATTCCAGCAGGAGGCAATGTTGGAGTGCTTCAAGCGAAAGCTCCTCAAGGACATGGAGGCTCTAGATCATGTATCATGGAACGAGGATGTGGTGGCAAGGCCTGATGGCAACATGGATCCAACTGACTTGGCTTTGTTTGGTAAGATTATTTCCGTGCAGCTATAGAGAGTTTCAAGCCTTGGGCATTTGTTTTGAACAATTGTGTGCATTGCAAAGTTACTATCCTAGTTCAGTTTGAACAATAGCTTGTCAACTTGCGTCAAGCGGAGTTGGAGTGATATGATTTCAACACCAACGAATTTGTTTATCCAACTCAGTTGCAATTTCAACTCATTTCTAAAAGTGGCAATCTATCTATCCAAGCCTAGGCTTGCTAGTTTGCCGTCAGACAATGGAGATGACAAGATGCTGGGGAGAAATTGGTTACGTATCAGGTTATCTGGTGGTTATGTGGTTATTTTCTGAACATTATAAGTTAATCAACCTGCTTGCAGGTTTGCCGTTTGAAGAAGTGATGCAAGGCTACATGGAAACTGACCCCAACTTGGAGGAAATGGAGTTGGATGATGAGGCTAATTTGGCCGACTAGGAGGCTGACGAGTTTGTGTGAAGAATTTGCTAAATTTCAGGTGGGCAAGATTAAAAAAGTAGTGTCTCTGTTCTGCATTCTGTGAGCTTTTCATCATCTTTGCTCTGAATCATTCCAACTATCAATCAATGTGGTGGTTGATCGTGAGTGGTTCTGATTGTTTGACAATTTTCCTGACCCGTTTCTCTTCCCAGAATTGCTTCGAATTGTTGAATCTAGGTATGTCAATGGGTTCAATTTGGAAAGTCAACATGCTTGTTTCCTAGATTTTGTAATTCACTGATTGCTTGTCATCGATCAAAAAATTTTGGGCAAAGCTCGAATGGTTGATCCGTCTCCACTTGCTTGAAAACAGCTGGGATGATTCAAGCTCGTTTCCTACCTGATCTCGCAGTGTTTGATTGTTTTGCAGGCCCTCAAATTATGATGCAACGAGTAGACCATATCAGACTTGGATCGACAGTGTAACGGATGAGTTCGAGTTGTAGGTAGCAGAAGGTAGAGGAAAGAGCATGAAACTTGAAAGAAGAATACTAGAAAGGAGAAACAATAAAAAAAAACAACCAAAATTAAAAAGTAAATCACACAGATTGCTTGCTGTTGGTGCAGTTGGTCAGACTTGGCCAACCCTGGTTCAATTCCAAGAGCAATCAAAGTTTTCTTTGTATTTTGTTTGTTTCTGATTCATTTGTCACTTACCTATTTATTTTACCATCATTTTTCGTTTTTTTCACGCCCCAGGGGGCTGCTCGCACCCTGGAATTAATATATATATTTGAGCGTTTTGCCTTTTCGCATTTACATTGTATAATTAATTAATTTTGTTTGTTTCACATTTTGCACTTCCCCCCTCAGAATTTTATTTTTTTTCACAGTACCCCTAAAATAATTAATATTGGTGTGAAACGAGCGTGGCGATACGGTATATGATTCACATGTTCACACTTACAACGCATTTTTATTTTTATTTTCCTATTTTATTTTTCTTCCTTTGCTATTTTGCCAGGACTATGACAAAAACCAAGAAAAACCAAGATTGTGGCAAAGTTTCTCCTTTTGTGGAACCTCTATTGTGCTTAATTTGTAGGTAATGATCAAATTCTTGGTGATAAAAAACTTTCTGGGCTTGACAAAAATGTAAAAAGAAGACCCACCACAAAACAAAACCCAAAAAAAATAAAAGCAAAAAACACAAAACCCACCTTCCTTGAGCCTCTTCACCTTTGTTGCCTTGTTGCTTGTTGATGTTGGTATTGTTGTCATCACTATCCTCCTCCTTTGCTCCAGAAAGTGGTTGCTCTCATTTGCCCCAGAGTGCCCTGAAAATCTAGAAAGAAAATTTATAACTAATCTTCCTAATGGAATTGCAACTGGACTTCCAACTAGGACTCTTTTTACTGAAATGGAACTAGAACCCCTCTTTCCTTTTTCCTGAAGGCCCCCAACTACAAATTTTTCTTCTTTGTCCCTCTTTGCCTATCTTTCTCTCTCTCCTCTTTTTGCATGGCACCAACAAGTGAGCACAAGGAAGCAACAGCAGTAGTGGCAGCAAAGTTGTTGCCGCCACTTCTTCAAAAAGTACTTCGTATTTGACTGAACACCAAAGCATTACCAGAGGTGCACATTCATGAAGATGTATGGTGCGATCTCTGAATGGGGAGAAAGAACATTTGTGCATGAGCATTTATTATGTGCACAAAAGGAGAAACCTTGAAGCAACTGGAATATGAAGCTTTTTTCCAATTTCACCAGTCTTTTGCCGAGTTTCAATCTTGTGCCTATTGTTCTCTACTTCGCAACTGCATGTCAGCATTCTGGGTCTGGCACTTAGGTATTGATGAAAACACAAAGATCATCTCAACCCACATCATGATTTTTCCATCTAAAAGCCTCTGTGATTCATCAAATGTCACAAAAAGGTCTAATGGAAAAGTATGTCATCTTAGTAATAATGAAAGGTTGAATTTCAATTTCGGAAGTGTACATGGTGTCTGTCATGGTTGAAAGTATTTTTGGGTTGTCAAATCTCAACCTGACAATCTCAACACTACCATACTGCAGTTTCAGTCAGAAAGTCTCTCATAGATTCTATCCAGTCATTTATCCTGTACACATTCTTGAATATGCATCATACAAAATTTTGCTTCTAGAACACTAAACAGAGATCTGATTACTGGATTGATGAATGAATTTCTATTGCTACAAATTCAAGCCCTTTTGAAATGTGTTAGTGATACTTTTGAAACTGGGAAAGCGGGTGCATGATTGCATGGTTCTTCCGTCGATGGAAAGCTTCCCGGCGTAGGATATCATCCAAGCTATTTACAGCTTCAATTATGTGCGGCCCTTTGTTGAGCATTACACATTCGGCCCTGTTGTTGCAAAACAAAGAAACAAAACTTTGGTAAGCTTTCGATCAACCTCAGTTTTGAGAGTCATAAAATAGTTTTCAATGTGTGACTGGAAACTAAAGACATTCACACAGAAAATCATGAATTTCTTTTTTCTAATGTTCAACTGAAAAACTTAACACATACAACAACCAACCAACCAACCAACCAGTTAGTTTGTTTACCTGGAAGCAGATGCAGCATCTGTGATTTCAGCGCGAGAAGGAATGCCAGATTTTGCCATGCCTTCAAGCACTTGTGTAGCCCAGATGGTTGGCACATGTGCAGCTTCACATGTAATCAAAATCTGGTCTTGCATTTCTGCCAATCTTTGCCACCCACATTCGACAGCCATGTCTCCTCGAGCTACCATCACTCCCACACTGTTGTCCATCTCCATTGCCTGCAACAACAATGCTGGCAATCTCTGAAATCCCAATTCTGTCTCAATCTTCAACACAATCCCAAGACTGGTTTGTGAAGAAGAGGAAGAAGATTCTTGATGTCTTTCTCTGATGTGGCAGAGCTCAGTTTGCAGGCATTGCACATCAGAAGGTCCATTGACAAAGGAGAGAGCTACAATATCTGCATGTGCGGCAACAAATTCCAGATCAGTTGCGTCCTTGGCTGTCAATCCGCAAACTGCAAGATCAGTTTGAGGTAAGTTGATGGCTTTCTCTCCTCTCAGTTTGCGTCCTTTGTGATCTCCACCTGCATCTGTGATTTCAACAAGGATCTCAGAGCTTGACACAGCTGAAATTCTGCCTGTGATTTTGCCTTCATCAAACTTGATGGGATCATCAGTTTTGGCAGCTTCGAAGACTTGCTCCAGTGTGCAGGCCATTCTGGCGGGTGCCACCACATTGCCTGTTTTGTCCAAGACTGCAGGAGTGCCCAAGACATTGTTGTCTCTTGTGAGAACCAGCTTGTCCCCAGCTCGTAAAACGATGGCTTGCTCAATCTTGGGAAGCTCACCCACATGTAGTCGAGGTTTCTTTGCACCTCTGCTTCCAACAACAACAAACTCTGTTGCACTTTCTACATATGAAGTGTCATTGCATTCAGCCCATACTCCAGCTCTAGCTTTTGCCACCACCAGAAGCTCACGTTGTCTGCCTTTTCGATCCTTGAACTTGAAGACGTCACCCACTGCAATCTTCTTCAGCCAGTTTTGAGCAGCTTCTGTGATGGGTATGTTGGCATTCATAACTCGACTGTTGTTGTCTTCTTCTTTTGAAGCTGCTGGTGATGGAGGTGGCTTCACACCTTCATTTGCAATCCAAACAGTTGCTGGACTGGTGACCTCTCCAGTTTCATCTTTGAAGGGTTTCAGCTTCAGCACAGATGGACCAGGTCTCATGGGACCTGTGCGGAGCTTGGGTCCTGCAAGATCCATCATCACTCGACATGGTGATTCCAAGAGCTGAGAGAAGTAGCGCACTTTGCGTATCATCTTCAACCATGTCTCAGGACCATCATGTGCGCAATTCACTCTTGCGACATTCATGCCGGCTTTGATCAAGGTTTGTATCAGAGTGTCCTCCTCCAAAGCAGATTCCGAGGGAAGTGTCACCATGATGTGTGTTTCCCTCTGCGAAGACAATGGACCCAACAACTCTTGTGCATTGCTGAAGAGGTTGTTGCCAGCTTGATCAGCAGCAAGTGGCCATGAAAGCTCTTGGGTAGCACACTGCAACATCTCAGAGGAAAGCTTTGATGTCCACTCAGATGTATTGCCATGTTCTGCTGCTGCGGCTGCTAGTCCTGAATCCTTTTTTGAGAGTGACATGATTCCAATGCCACTTGGATAACCACCACCACCACCAGCTGCCGCACCTTCACCACCAGCTGCCGCACCTTCACCAAGGAAGCTAGAAGAATCCAACTGAGCTGCATAGAGTAAAGATTGAAGAGAAGAGATGACAGAGTTCACACTTGCAATTGTGGAAGCTTCACAGTTATCTAAGCTCGAGAGACCAAGTGAGGTGAGAGTCTCTTGCAAGCCAGCTATGTCCAGAGACCGGAATGCCACATAGTGCAGAAGGTTTCTTGCACTCTCTTGATAGCGTCTGCACATCAACACAGCATGCCCAGAGGAGGTGAGAGAAAGAAAAGATTAGAACTTGGCAATGGGCATGAATCCAAAATCCTTGTCAACTTCTAGACACTAGACTACTGATTCCCAAGAAATCATGGATTTCACAAAGTGCTCCCATGAGGATGATTCTGGTGAAATGAGTACAAACTACAAACCTACCTGTGCACATTCTTCAGCTCAGGAGCATGCCACCGTTCTAGTGCCAAGGCATGCAGGCGGAGCCCATGAAGCTGGTCAATCAGGTTCATCAACATTCTCTCATATTCGTCAGGAGAATTCGACAACAGAGCGGCACCATGGAATTGCTGCTGCTGCTGCTTCTGTTGTTGTTGTTGTTGATCCTTCTTCTTCATCTTTCCACCGCTGCCTCCTTGTTGATCCTTTGTTGTGGTTGCAGGAGAGGCAAGATGATGATTGACAGAAGTAGGAGGATTCTCACGTCCCTTCTTCTTCACAGCTGCTGCTGCTGCTGGATCTGCAACCAATACTGATGTTGTTGAGTTGAAGCATGTATGAGATGCTGATGCTGATGATGATGACCTTCTCTGGTGTTTGCTCTTTGATTCTGAGTTCTTTGAGTTCCTGACAGACAACTGAAACAAGACTTTTGTAGATGGTGAGGAGGCAGAAGACCCATGAACACCCATCATTGATTGCTGTTGCTGCAGATGCAGCATATTATCGGCAGATTGAACAAGAACATTCTTCTTGCATAGCAGCTGCTGCTGCTGCATCCTTGGAGCGTCCACCCCGGTAATGAAGGGTGCTTTTCCGGCACCCAAGGCAGCAGTGGCAGAGGAAGAGCAGCACTCAGTGTGGAATACAGCAACAACACAGTCCGTCATGTTTTTCTCACCGAATCACAGCAGCAGAAGAGCAATAATCCTTGTGTGCAGCTGCCGCTGAGCCCTGCACAAGAAAGCCCAAGCTCCCACACAAGATCATGAGATTTCAAAAACTTTGAGAGAAGAAAGACAAACTTTTTTTCTTTTTCTTTTTTGGTGAGTTGCTTCTGGCTCCAAAACACTTTGAGCTCTGATTTTTCAGCTCAGGTTACAAGTTAGAAAAGGAGACCGGTGCATTCCAGAAGAGAAGCTCACACCACTTCAGATTTTTGGAGCTTTGAAAATCAAGACACCTTAAAAAGAACCTCAAAACACAACAAAAGCCCTCGTCCCCTCCAGTTGGTTTCAAACAAAGACTGCAAAATCATCTTCAAGCTTTTTGTGGGTGACAAAATTTTCCCCTCACTCACCTCAGACCCAAAAAAAACTGCTGGAAATTTGTTTTTTGACAGTTGAAGAAAACTGGTTTCAGGTCCTCTTCTTCTTCTTCTTCCTCCTCCTCCTCCTCTTGTTCCTTCTCCTCTTTGCAGGTAGCAAAGGGTGATGGATGGATGGGAAAGCTGGTGGTGGATCTGCAACAACAACAAAATGGATTGCAAATCTATTTCCAAGTTCTCTAGCTCTTCTTCCTACTATGTTAAGGTAGCAAGTGATGATGAGGGTTGGGTGGGCTGATGGTGAATCTGCAACAACAAAATGAATTGCAAATCTTCTTCTTCTTCTTCTTCTTCTTCTTCTTCTTTTCCTCTTTGAAGATAGCAAAAGATGATGGATGGTGGGTTGAATCTACAACAATAGCATCAAAATGGATTGCAAATTGCACCTCCTCTTCTTCCTCTTTTATTATTGCAAAGGATGAGAGTTGGGTGGGGAGTGAATCTACAAACACAATAATAAAATGTTCTGGAATCTAGTGCACGGTGCACACGAGGGCTATTGAATCTAATTGAATCTATTGAATCTAGTGCACGTTCATACCTACCACCGCCTTCTTTTGGGATTAAATTTTTTTGGGGGGACAAGGACGATGTGGATGATGACTCAGAAACGACAAGTGGCATGGGTGTCCTTCCAATGGTCAGAAAATGCACATTTCAATATGGCCTGTGCCATTGGCCCAAGTATGAATAGGACCTCGAAAATAGAGCTCATTTGTGACAAGACTAGACTATGTTTAAATTTTATGAATAATTTCCAATGAAAAAAATTATTCAAAAATTCAATTTCTAGTCTAAAATTTATGAAATCATCTCCAAAAAACTCCACTCATCAAGGGCTTGCTTGTCCCCAATTTCTTTTCTTTGAAATACTTAGTTTTGATTCTTTTGACAAAATTGTTCAATATTTTATAACATTTGCATTAGAGGTCTAAACATTATTACCAAACTCTCTTGCAACCTATCAAGCTTTTTGGTGACAATTTTTTTTTGGGTTGATGTTTTGTAGTATCCACTAGACATTGTGGTTGAATAGCAACATGTGTCTATTTTATAATTTATATTTTTTCCCCCCTCCTCCCCCCACCCCCCCCCCAATTATTCTTTTTCTCCATCTTTGAGATAGAGATTCTATGTCAACTATGCGGCTATTTTGTTTTTGGGACCTTTTTGGGCCACCCCACCCCTCTTTCAAAAAAGAGAATTGCATCTGTTTGAATCTGGTTTGAGGCATAATTAACACAGATCAATACTTTGCATGGGTTGGGCTTTTGAGGTTTGGAGTTTGGATATTTGATGTTTGGACCATACGTTTTTTTTAAAGGTGAATTTGGGTCCCTCCACGTTTGAGAGAAGTAGGAAATATCATTGTTGTCAAGGAGGAGGAGATGAGAGGAGGACGAGGAGTCCGTGTGCATGTTATAATGTTAATAAAAGTTTCCTTGTGCATGTATTTTTTTGCAAAATCGTGTTATTTGCTCTTCTGCTCTCTTTGATTTTGTTTTGTCCAAAGTTATTCTCAACACCAATACTGTATAATAATAAAGAAATTTGTAAAAGTAACCTTGTGTTTGAACAACAGCTTCAACCCCAAAAAAAACCCTTATTTCACTTACAAAAGGGTGCCTATTCAGAAAGTGAGCAAATTTTGCTCAAACAAGGCAGAACAAGGAGTGTGTCACAATGTGGCCTTGCTATTTACATTAAAACATATCTTAATGCAAAAGAAGAATTATGGAAACTCAAATATTTCACAATGCGGAAAAAATATAATCTTCAAAAAATCCTCTTAAAAAAACCCAAAATCCTCCAAGATTTTATAACACAATAACTAATCTCAAGTTTCAACACAAGCGAAAAGCATCCTCTTTCAAAACTCCTCATATAAAATAAACCTAATTACCTAGGGCCAAAATAATCCCTTAAGCTACTATACTCTATCATGAGTCTAAACACAATATCCTTGCTTTGGTAGGCAAGGCCAACAAAGTGCCAAGGACATATTTAGGCCCACTTTAGACGAGGGTCCAGGGTCCAATTTCCTAGGAACCAATTTGGACTGATTTGAAGCAAATTGAATCCTTGAGCTGGACTGTGCCAGAGTTTGGGCGGTTCTCACTTTTGTGAAAACAGCCGGTTCCGGTTCTCACAGCCATTTTAAAGAACCTTTAAAGTTCTCATTATTAATAAAAGAAGAAAAGATTTAGATAACCTTTAAGGGTTTCAGGTTTTTGGAAAAAAACAATTCCAATGGTTTTCGGTCTTGTTGGTTCTCATACAAATTACAACCCCGGTTTTCAGTGACGGTTTTCAGAAGCTGGCTTTCAACATTAAAAAATTCAGGTTTTCTTTTTAATTATTTAATTTATATTGAGATTTTAATTGAATAAATTAAAATTTCCCCCTTTTGTAAAAGAGCCCAAAGCTTCTTCATGAAGCTCCCGGTAAAGGAACTGTTGAAGAGGCTAGTGCCACCCACACTAAAACCTAAACCTGATTAAACATTAAAGTTTTTTTTTAAGTCATTTTATTTTCACACTCTCTTGAGGCCTCTTTTGCCCCTATCCCCTTTTTGAGGGAGGTTTGCAAAGTAATGAAAGTTTATTAAATCTAGGCATGAAATGTTGAAATTTAACATTTAATGCACAAGGTTCAAGATAATTATAGTAGTTGTACATGTAAATGAAAATATATGTAGGTGTAATTTGATGTAATTAGACTATTAATCATTTAATGGTTAAGATTGTTGATTTATTTGTTAATTAGATTTTATAGTTTAATAATAATTTGATTATTGTTTCAATTAATGTGCATTAATTCTCACATGATAATTTATGTGAAAAGTCTTTGGCACATTAATGTATATTGTTCATTTGAAAAAAAATTGACACATTAATCTGCATTGATTGTCACATAATAATTTATGTGAAAAATCATATGAAAAGTTTTTGGCATATGATAATTTATGTGAAAAGTTTTTGCCACTTTATTATGCATGTGGAATGACATGGGGAGCCATGTAATGTGTAAACTTTTTTTTTTTTTGTTTTTTTTTTTTTTTAGTTAACATATAAATGAATGTTTGTGAATTTTGGAAACAACTTCACTTGACAAAAATAAGTTGTTATATGAATGTAAAGTTTCATGGAATAAAATTGTGAAAAGATTTGAAATTTTTGTTTTGAAAGGTTTCAATATAATTTATGTGAAATCCATGGTAACAAAATGATGTCGCATAGTAATTATACATAAATAAAAAGGTGATAAAATATTTTTGTAAATAAGAACATATATTTTCATATCTATATAATAAATATACATAATTTCGATCTTAAACTCGCTTGTGATTTATAAAGGCACTCAGGAAAAATGTTATAAAAAAAATTCAATTATACTTTTTCAGGTTTTCAAAAAGTTGATTCTCACTTGGGAGAGAACCAGATTTCAGGTTCTCAAAAAGGTTATCACTTTATGTGAAAACCTTCAATTTTCAAAACCTGAAAACCGGACTGAAAACCTTAAAGGTTCTCACAAAAGAGTGAGAACCACCCAACAGGGGACTATACCTTGGTCCCTAGCCTGATTCTTAGTTCT
Organism: Sphagnum contortum; assembly: GCA_963920785.1. Lineage (NCBI taxonomy): Eukaryota > Viridiplantae > Streptophyta > Sphagnopsida > Sphagnales > Sphagnaceae > Sphagnum > Sphagnum contortum. Next base: position 16,584,060 of record OY987286.1, on the reverse strand, counting down.
CCAAATCAAGAGCTCTCCTTCTAGCTCCTTTTAGCACTGTGTTTTGGTCTAAACCAATTGATTTTCCCTCCAAAACAGGTGCCATGCACATTTTAGCCTCAAATTGCCATTTTTTGGGTCCTGGACCCTTGTTTTAAAGGCCTTGGGACCAATTTAAAGCTTTTGACCAATAAGACTGCTTGAATTCATTGGTCCCTGGACCTTGGATCCTTGTCTAAAGTCACATGATATTGCATCAAAGAATTCGGCCAATATGGTTGGCATATATAACTTAGCCAATGATATGGCACTTTCATCCTTTATTCATTTCACTAGCCCATCCATGTCTTAGGATAAAGGTGCAAGTGAATGAACACAAAGTTGTTTGTATATATGATGAATGTGAAGGGAAATCAATTTTTAAGGATTTTAAATTTTCAATCCCAGAACAAGATTTGGACCATCAAATAATCTAGATTTCAAACATACATGTTTGAAATCATACAAGTACATCAAAATATTTCATTAGAGATATCCATAAAGTCAGGCAATTAGGGGGTGAGAAGAGCCAGTTTCGACATAATAAGGCATCAAATGCGTAATTGGGAATGAAATTTTACAAAATGAAATAACTGGGACCCAAAGTAGAGGGGATGGGGGGTGAAAGAGAGGGTGACTTTACAGATAACTTTTATTATATTAGAAAAATCCATAAATTCACCGGTAGTTTCACAGGGTGTTTCACACCCTAATAATCTTTTCGCCCTGAGTTCTAGTGGTCCATAAAGTCACCTTGATTATGTGGGTTGTTTTGGAAAAAGACAAGGTGAGAAGGGGTTGACGATTTCAACTTTTGGATTGGGGAAGGGGAAGGGGAGTGGAGGGGGTGTTGGGGGAGGGTTTTGGGGATTTTGAGGGTGGGTGAGGCGATTTGGGTGGGGTATTTTCTTTCATAAGAAATGGGTGGGCTAGGGGTTTAGGGTGGTCATAATTTTTAGGGGAGGGAGAGAGAGTTTTTTTTTTCCTTCAAGAGTGGGTGGGTTAGAGCCTTTGAATATTTAATTTTGTATATTGGTTCTAGGTTCATGTTTTAGGGTTTAGACTTGATGGGGTTGCGGGAGCTTTTTATTTAATGCCTTTCATGCTATATATAATTGGGAGGGATCCCATTTGAGCCCCTCTTCTTCCAATTTCATTTCACTTGAAAGTTTCAAGTTTTCCATTTCATTTCGGAGTGTCAAGTGATTTGATGATTCGATGATTTTAGGGTTTTGAGGGTCCCATTTCATTTTTCTTTTAGAGGGTTCATTCCATTTGCCATCCATGGAGTTTATTTTATCTCATCTTGACTCAGGTTACTCTAATAACAACGAGGAGTGGCTTGAAGAAATTGTGGCAAATGATCATATTGTAGTGCAAGTGGCAATCATTTGTGTCAACATTTGGGAGTATTTCACATTAGCAAAACCGAATGAAAAAAATGAACAATTGGTCAACCCTAATGTAAGTGTGAAAGACATCCTAGCGATGGATTAGGTTGGGATTTTGGGTATACGTAGGTTATGGGGATGTGAATGTCAAATTTGTTTGTACATGAATGTATGAAAAAGGTTTCTTGAAGAACTAAGCCAATTCTCTTTCATCTAGGAAAATTCACACACCTTGTGACAATAGTGGAAAGAAACCACACAAGGGTGAAAAAAGATCACACACACACAACAATAGTGATTCCCAAATCATAAAATTTTCCACACTGTTAGCCTCAATCAACTTCATTATGTTAAAAGGTGACTTACAATCAATCTTACAATCATTTGACTATTTGTTTTCACATATATTAATTTAATTGGTGATGACACCTGTTTAAAATAATAAGTAATTTTAAGGGAAATTTTCTTTTCATTTCAATTTGGGATCCCCCAATGCCAATTATTTTCTTTTCATTCTTCATAATGTAATGCAACAATGCAAATGAAATATGAATGTAAATGTTTAACATTCAAAAATATGAAAAGTTAGTGAGTTCTTGAAATTTCAAATCTTGCAAAAGCACCCAAAAAAACATATGAAATTACTAAATAAACTAACTGATTAACTAAACAAGCAAGCAAACACGCATTATAAGTTAAATAACATAAAATTTGAACACACATACAAACAATCAAACTTGAAGCCTAAACTCACACCTACACAAAAGGAAGAGGGGTAAACGATGTAAGGAGTAGGTGAGCAATAGAAGTGTTGAAATAGTGCAAGGAGAAAGAAAATCAAATTGGTACTTGGCTAGTTGAGTTAAATAGTGCAAGAGCCAAACAAAGTAATACAAGAGTCGAGTAATGGATGGGAGCCAAATAATGCAAGAACATAGCATTCAAGAGGAGCCAAGCAAACATAAGGGGAACCACAATAATGCAAAGGAAAGTTGAAGTAGTGCAAACCACTTGTAAAACAAAAGCAAAGCACAAAGAAAATTGAAACAACACAAACCATTTGCAAAAATGGAAAAACAAGTGCAAAGAAACAAAAAAAAAAACATATGCAAGAGCCAAAGCATACACAATAAAATCAAAATGCAAAAAAAACAAAAAAAAACAAAATGGGGCCCAAGGGGAGAGCAATTGACTTATAATGCAAGATAGAGGTTGTTTTCCTCTAAACATTTGGATGGTTCTAGTTAGTAATTGTCCCCCAACCCTAATCCTAATATTTCCATTTTAAAGTTTAACAACTTAGACCTAGCCTTAGACCATACTTACCTTAAACCTTCAACCTTGCCTACTTTAAACACTAAACCTCTAACCTTAAAAAATTAGACTTGGAGTTAATATTTTAACACCCCAAGTCTCAAGATTGGGCTGGATATCACCAAGTGGGTAGTTTTTAGATTATTGGTTTTTTCATTCATGAACACCATCTATATTCAAAGTTGGGGTGGAATTTTCTTAAAGTGTATTAGCCAAGATGAAGTAAAGACAATCTTGAACTTAATGTTCTTTATATTTTGATTCCCATCCATCTTAATGAATAAAAAATTGTTAATTATTTTGAAATATGATAATTTAGAGCATCATATATTTAGAAATGTATCATCCGCTTGTGTCCATCTACATGGTGAAATAATTGGGTTCAAATTAAATTTTTAAAATGAAAAAAGCTAACAATGAGACATCATTTTTATTACACCTTCAAAAAAAAGTTGAACCTTTGGTGGTTCCCATTTAAAGTGATAATTACCAATAAAGTGATTATTTAGAAAATAATCTAAAATATTGAAGCTATAATATTGTCTCATTTGTTCCCTAACACCAAATATTGTCCCAAGTTGTTGTGTTAAACATTGTTGTATTGGTCTAGGTTACATTATTTACAAAATGTATATATACAAATATGGGTTGTGCTAGAATCATTTTTTGAAAAAAAAAAGTTTCAAACTTTAATGACAATAGAGTTTTCTATAAAGTTCAAAAAAATTGGGGTGAGTACCTTATCTTTGTTGAAAACAAATGGCATGATCAAAAACACATGGTGAGGAGTTGACGAAGGCAAAACACATGGTGAAACTTAGAAATGCATCGATTTTGGTGCATTTCCAAGTTTTTCCCCGTGTTTTTTTCCTACACATGCAATGTTTGACAACAAGGGAGAAAAAATAGGCTTTAAAGTTTGTAATGGAAGGAGTGATAAATATTAACGCCAATAAGATAGTTGTTTCTAAGTGCCAAATGTGTCTAGTCTTGTTAGTGTGTATGAATGCCATAAGAGTTTCTTTGAAGGGGGAGGTCCAATGCTTGAAAGAGGAGGTGCTTGAAAGTAGGTGCATCAACATAAGAAGAGGTTGTATGACGAGTCAAGAGGCACATCAATAAAAAAATATGTTGGTCTAAAGGTTGAGAGGTGCATTAATGAAACATCGTGTGCTTGAAAAAATGTCAATCATCAATTTAAAAAACACATCAACATAAGAAGGTATTGCCAAAACTTGGTGGGGTCTTTTCTTTTCAAGTGGTTACCAAGGTTGATTCACATTTTTTGCAAGGTTTTTTTTCATTGTGTTGTTGCTAGTGTTTGTTCACCTATTGTTTCTCGGGTCCTTTTTGTGTGTGGTTACTAAGGTCTTTTCACATTGTTTGTGAGGTTTTTTTTCTTTGAATCTTTACTAGGGTTTGTTCACATATTATTTGTGGGGTTTCTTATCTTTGCATGGTTACAAAGGTATGTGCACGTAGTTTGTAGGGTTTGTTTTTTTTTTGCATTAGGGTATGTTTTCTTCATGTCACTACCAAAATCTATGAGTGGCAAAAGAAAAAACAATTGCACATCAACATAAAAGTGTCAAGCGGTTTCAATGTTGGCATAGTTTGCATAGTTCAACAAACGAAGGTCCTTTGTAGTGTTAGTAGGGTTTACATGGTTCAACAAAGTGGTTAGTAACTTGTTGTGTGTTCCAAGTCAATTGATAGTGCAATTGGAATAGGTCAAATATTTGATTAAAGGTGTTTTTTGTGTGTCCCAATTCAATCTTTAGTGCATTTGGAGGAGGTCAATTCTTTGATTAAAGGTGTTTTTCATGTGTCCCAAGTTCCTCCGTAGTGCATTTGGAAGAGGTTGATTGCTTGATTAAGGTTTTTAGGTAATTGAAAAAGCTTGCTTTTAAGGCTTGTCTTTTGTTTTGAGCAATTGGTTAACCTACAAGTGAGGTGCAAGCCTTTTATAACCATGGTCATAATAACACATTGTTGTCAAGATGATGAAGTCTTTTACAATATCATGATTTGAAAAACAAATTGAAAAGTTTGAAAGTTCATTTTGAATAGGATGGAGACACCATGATTTAATCACTTCCTTGCATATTTACGCAATGAGTTTATTTGGTTTTTTTTTTTTTAAAATCAATGCAAAATTGTCCCAAATTATTTGAATTTTTCTTAATTAAAAATTGTGCTTTAAAAAATCTAGTTGTAGATGTTGGGTGAGTATTGTCACTTGAACATACCAACTGGTACTAGATATAGAGGATCATGATTTCAAACCAACATAGCATGCATGTTACTAGTATGGATTCTTTTAATAACTTTTATACCAGCTTGGTTTTGGTATTAGGCTCAAAGGTTGATTCACTCCGAATAAAATTTCATTCCTCATATCACAATATTATAGTAGATGATGGAACAATATATATATAATTTCAAAATTTAAAAACGAATTCATTTTTTGAAAAAAAAATTAAAAATTAATTGTTTTGTCAACCATGACCCTAGTATTCGGTAGTATGTTCTTCAACACTTGTGGACAAACCGACCTAGAGACACGCATATCACATATATTCAACATAAGAGACACGTGAAACAATTAGATTTGTCAGTGTTGTCCCACAACCTATATAGCATGAATACACACACCACCATACAACTTTTCACCCTTTCTTGCACAAAGCTTTATAAAAGAAACTCACATGTTACATGTTTGTCACCTTCACCCATTGATTGGTTCTTCCTCTTTGAAGAGGCATGAAACATGGGCCATTCTGAAAGATTAAAATATAGGCCTAAAAAGGTTAACTTTCAGCTTCCAAGTTCCCACCCTAGAAATTAGAATGGTTTTTTTTTTGGGGGCGGAGCTGTGTGGGTGAAGAAATCCAATGGTTTTAAATGCATAGGTCTGTGAGGGGTCTCTGGTGTAAACTTGTGAAGTGCATAGTACCCTAATGACACTATTGTTGGTGTAGAGAAGAATTCAACGGGTTTGATATGTCCAGATTTCTTCAAATGCAGGTTTCTCTTGAATTGTGGAGAGATCTTCAGAATTACATAACCTAGACCTAATTCTAGAATTCTCTGCAAGCTCCAACTAGGGTTTCTGAAACGGGAAGGAGGTCTTCGGAATTGAGGAACTGGTGCCAGAGTTCTGAAATTCTCTAACAGAGAAAGAGGTTATTAGGGTTTGGAGGACATGTTTGGGATCCGGCAAGAGACGACATGAGGAAACTCAGAAATGCAATCCCCCCTGTGAGAATAATGTACCTCCTTGTCGTGCTCGGGTATAGAATAAATGTCTCGGGTAAGAATCTCCATTTCAGACGAGCTTGGATCCGGATATCCCATCTGGAATGGCTGGCCAACGATCCTTGAAATCCCTACCAGCGATGTCTCTGAGGCGTAATTCCCTGCCTTTCGCAACAAACAATCCTTCTCGGTCGGAGGAACATAAGCATCTACTGGAAGACCTCTGACGACAATAGCCGGCGAGTCCAAAGGATCGTAGACGAAGCGTTCGAGCCTTGAAACGTGCTCAGGAGCAAGCCACGTTCGCACCAGCGCATGTGCGGAAGTGACAAATTTTTCGAACTCGTGAAAGTCGGTGCTGTTGGCAAGGTCTGGCCAAGTCGCCAATTGTGATTGATAATCCGCTTCAGAGCCAGCATCGAATGAGCCTTCTGGATTCGTGAAGGTGAAGACGGTCGGGGGGTGGACTTGGAAGAATCAGACTTTCTCTGTTGAGAAACCACGGTTTGTGTTTCCTGGAACCGTTCCTGCAAATCCCGTGGAGGCGGCAGCAGCAGCAGCAGCTACTGCTTTTAGCAAGTCGGTACGCAAGCCAATGCCCGATCTGGTAGACTGCAAAACGGGTTGTTTTCTTCTTCGACCTGGAGAGAGAAGGGAAGAACTTTGAGAGAAGCGGGAACAGCTGATGATCCCACACGAAGCTTGCAGAAGAGAGCAATCATAGTGATAATCTTTTTCCTGAACAAGTGCTGGACGAGGACAGAAGCTGAGAGACGATCTCTGCAAGGGAGATTGCGCAAGCATACTGCAGCTAGCCATGGCATCAATCACAGACACTCGGCTACTGAATTCATCGCCGCATCCAAAGCACAAACACACGAAAACCTTGCAGAGGTCGGAAGCAGCGAGCACCAGTGTTTTTTGTTTTTGTTTTTTTTTTTTTTTTTGGGTCAATTTCCTCATGTTGCTCCAAAAGTGGCGATCGGTCACTCGAGGATTTAGCCAAATATGGCTACAAGACAAATAAAGAAGTAGAAAATCTCGGAATACTTTTTACATGTTGCCAGGCGAACCATTAGAACCTCTTAAGTTAGCTAAATAAGGCAATTTCAAAAAAATAAAGTTACAAATCTGCCCAAAACCTCCAAAAATCTTTGCTATTTCAAAACTTTTTCCCTCCAAATGTGGCCATTATCTTGGAAATTTTCCAAAAAAATTCCCTTGACCATGTTGCTTGAGATTTTATTTTATTTTTTGGTCGAATTCTGGCTATTGAAAATTATTTTAAAGCACTTGATTTTATGACTGCCGTTTTTGAATTTTTCATAATTCTTCTTTTGCCAAAAGACACTTTTTTAATGTAAATGGCAAGGCCACAGTGTGACAAGTCGTTTGAAAGTGTGTTTGAAGCAGTGTTTCTTTTGTTTGTTTTGGGGTCAATTTTGTGTTGTAGCCAAAGTGGTGAAGATTATGTAGCCAGATTTGGCTACTAGCTAAATTTCTTAACACAATCCTTTTATAGTATTTTTGGCTACCTCCTTGAACCATGTCTTGAAATCTGGCAAATTTTCTTAAATTTTGGTTGCATTTCTGGCTATTGAAAGTCTCAAAAATCACATCATTTTAGGACTTTTTTACTTTTTTATATACCTTCTTTTTGCTATACATAGCTAGCAGAAGAAAAGCTGGTTCAAAGTTTGAACCAGTGTTGTGCATGTAAGTGTCAATAGCCAGTGTAAGCCTAGTGTAAGTGTAAATCATTTACACTTACACTCATCCTGTTTGTGTGTGTGTGTGTGTGTATATATATATATATACACTTACACGAGGCCAGTGTAAATATATGTCAAGGCTGCCGTCGTCAAGAAGCACTCCGACAATGACGAGAAGTGTCGCTGTAATGGCCTGCGTATGATTGTCATGGTCTAGGAGATGATCGACGACTCCACCCTCTAGATGCACATCATGATCCGCAAGATCGTCATTCGTCACGTCAACAAGCACAACCGACCCCCAGGACAGACCATCTACCAGATCAATCAGCGTCTTTCCATCGCGCTTCAACGCAGTGTTGGAGAGCAGCTGATTGCCTGTGAGTGCGCCGGCTGAATGCTAGCCTCGCAGCTGACTCTTACGACAGTTAGTAAACCAACATCTAAGAGCGAGGCAATATATGTCAAATGCACGTACACAGCCCCCTTAAATGTTTTGGGGCATGTAAGTGTAAATACTAAAATTATTTGTAAAGTCACCATGCCTTTGGGCATCCTTTTACACCAAACCTTTCTTTCAGGGGTATCCATAAAGTTAGAAAATTTTATCAAATCTGGGAATGAGATGCTGAAAATCAAACATTTAATGCACAATGTTCAAGACTAATTATAGTAGCTTTACAAGTAGGAACAGTAATGGAGGCGCTAAAGAAAAAGAAAAGACAGGGTGAAACTCAGTTCACGACAAAAACTGTTGTTTAGACTAGTTCCACCCATACCCCAATTTGGGCCTCTAAAGAGCGTTTTTCGAATCCAACAAAATGTATCAATTGCTTCCCAATCCTTGCCCATAAAAATGAAAAATAAGATAATATAATGTGACACATAATTTTTATGACAACCACCTAGGCTAATCATTCTATTGTCCTATAACTCTCTTGTCTTGTAATGTACATGAAATCAGTCCTAGTTTTCAAATTAGGGTTTAAGGTTCTTGAATTTAAGAAAAATGTGCCAAGACCAAAACCACAAGGAGAATTTTTTTGAAAAAATTAGGCTTGGGACCATTTTAGACTAGGAGTCGGGGCCAATAATAAAAATTTGAGCATTTTCTTATCTCATGGTTTGGCCCCAAGTTACTAATAAAATATTATTTGTTTGGGGCCAATGAGTTCTTGTGGAAAGCCATTCAAGCCAAAAAGTAGTGACCAAGGTTTCAACCCCTCATATGTTTTCATTATTTCTTTTTTTAATCATTTTTCTTCTTATATTTCCTTCCTTTCTCAAACTAAACCTTAACCAAACCACCATGAATGGGCATAGACACAAGATTCTTGTATTTCTTGTTTTTTCATGACCATAACCCAAGAAGAAAAAATAGAAACTCCTTCGATCATTCACAAACAAGCACAAAATTTCAAGAAGAAGAGAAGAAAATGAAGAAAAATGAAATGAAAAAGAAGTAGATGATAAAAGGTTTGATTTAGGGTTTATTTTGATCCTACAAAATGGATTTCATCAAAACAACAATATTTTATTACAACCACATTGACTTCAAGGGTTGCAAATTGGCCTCGCAAGTTGATAGGTATCATTTTTCAGCCTTAGGCCAAGTCAGGGCCATAAAATGGTAGATTGAAAAAAAATGTTTTTTTTTTCAACCTTGACTTTAATATAAACCCCTTGGAGCTTATAGTTTAGTAATTGCACCAATAGGAATGTTTGATTTGAATTCAACCTTGGCCTTGACTCCTAGTGTAAAATAGGCTTTTAAATTCACACTCAAAACAACTACCAAAACTTTTCACTATAAAGATATTAATTCTTCTAGTGATGAAACTCTCTTTGAGTGACAAATAGAAGGAAATGAACAATGAACATTCTCTTAGAGCTCATACCAAGGTTGCCATTTCCAAAAAAAATTCATTTACTATTCATGATCTTCAATTCAAAGGCCAAGAAAGAAGCAAAGTTGAAATGCCAAGCAATAATAATAACCTTGAGTTTGACCATTGTATTTTTTTGAATCATTATCAAAAGTGTAGATCTACAAATGTGGAACAAAAGGATGTTATTGATGTGGATCGGCTATATGTGTGGGTTGATATGTGCACACAATTGCCACACTTTGCATTTGTTCTTTATATCTTTCCTAGGGTAGTGATTTATTTTGGATGGTAAATAGTTACATGCAATTTGAGGAATACAAATAATTGTTTGTAGGTTAAGGAATATAACGAAGATCACAAGTTATGCATTACATGATTTTTTTCTTTCCTTCACAAAAATAATACATATTTCCATCTACAATACTTTTCTTTAGACCTTGGCTTTGTAACTAGGTATCAATTTTGGTGTACCAAGTACATGGTGCTTATTCTAGCCTATACAAAGCCTTGAATAGTTCAAAATGTTTTTCTTTCATTGTTTGGTTATTTAAAACCCTTGAACTATTATAGGTAGATTTTTCGTTAATTTAAGAAGGTTATCTTGACACCTAGATGTCGAAATTGCCATCCATTTTGTCCAACCAAAATTGTCACCACCTATAGCATGTTTTATTTGGTGACTAAAACAAATGCCTCTTTGAAATCTTTTGTTTTTTATTGCTAAAAAGCCAAGGTGACCAAGTTTTCAATTTGGTAGTGGAACCATTAGCATTGGTCTTCAATTTGAAGATCAATTTGGTGTTGATTTTTTTTTATCGAAGGCAAATCATCAAGAATCAAAGTGGAGTTTTTCTTGATGGCTTGCATTTTTTGTTTTATAGCTTCAACCCACTTTGGATGTTGAACATCTTCAACAAAGGTTTTTAATTTTTTTGGTATTTTGGATAACCTCACCAAATAATCATGAAGATGTTGAGAAGTTTCACCAATTGACTGTATCATGTGTGTTTATGTGATGACAAGTCACTCTTCATTCAAATCTTTAGTTGAAGCAATGGTTTGATCCTTGTCTAATGATTTAATGTCAAATAAACCCATTACCTTGTCATTAATGTTGGAGGGGAAATCTTTTAGAAATTGTTTATTGTTGTGAATAGCCGATGGAAACTAGTTAATAGTTGTATTAAATAGTGTAATATGGGCAACCCTTATATTTGGTGTTGATTGATTATTTGAAAAATGAACAAAGATGATTGTATTTTCCTTTGGAGGTATGACACTAACAAGGGTCTTCATCTAATGCAATCTTCACTGAATACAACGTATTTCCTTACAAGGACCCCAAGTTAGTTTCTAGGTGAAAACATTTGAAGCTTTTAATGGACGTATCATACCTTAGAAAACACAACTATTAGATTTAGGAAACAACTTTGTTTTAAGAATATTGATGTGAACAAAACATTCACATCAATAATTTTAAGATGTTTGACATTTAGGATAGATTCATAAAGCTTTCAAAACAAAATGATTCCATTATTGGCTTTAGTAAATGAAATGTTAACTAGATAGTTAATGGTGTTAATTGATTTTACCCAAAGTTTGGCAGGTATAAATGCATTAAAAGCCATATTTTTAATCTATTTCCAATAGGATATTATTTTATGTTTTTTGATGCCATTCTAATGTGGTAAAGATGGAAAAAATGGTAAAGGTTCTAAAGATATATTTTCCCCCTTATTTAACCTCAACATTTTGATTGATTTGTTGAATTGTCTTAAAACCTTGGCATGGAAATGTTTGAAAGATTTTCATTAGTCACTCTTCCTTTTAAAAATTTGATAATTAATATAATCAGTTATGATCATTTTTAAAGGTCAAGAAATAGCCAACACTTAGTAAAAACTTGACTGAAAATGAATCGTTGAAGTGGTATGAATGAATTTAAAGGGATGTAATTTTCTGTGAGGGGATTTCTTTTGAGCTTTCCAACAACTTTATTTGCATAGAACACAATTTTTATTAACTAGGTTGGATGGCATTAATTTCAACAATTTTGGACATGATTTTTTTGTTCCATTAATTTCATACTTTCAAAATTCAAATGTCCAAATCTTTGATGCCATGTCTATGTTAGAATTGGCATGACTAAAACTAAAATTGTTTCTTTAGAAATTTTCAACATGTACAAGTCATTAGTTTTGTCCCAATCACCTCTTAGCATGACCTTGAAAGAACTATCCATCAAGTGAACATGTTGTGCATTGAAAAAAACTTGGAAACCTTTATTGCATGCCACTTGACAACTTTGCACAATTTCACATCTAGCGGCCTAGGCAATTACACAATTTACAATTTTACCTTCCTATTAATTGATTTCAACACCCTTACTGATGCGCTCCCAAGTTCCTTGTTAGACCCACTTGAGGGTCCAAGTATGAAAAAATGCGGAAGGAGTTAAACTTGGGAGCCGCTCCCAACTTCCAGCACTAAAGGGGGTGAGAAGGGCGTGCTAGAAGTTCCGGGATTAGACTAGGAAGAGGGACAATTATTTTGTTACACGATCCTGCATCCAAAACCAACCACAAGTGGGTTAGTTCACATTCAGGAACACCCTTGGTGTTGGGATAAGCCACGGTAACTTGGACTCACTTGACTCACCACGACCTGGACTCGGGGGAAGCCACCACCTTCCCCCATATAGTATTCTTTGTAGCTCTCCATCGAGGCTACATCCAAATGGCACTTTTTCCCAGGACTCCCAAAGTGGAGTCCTGAAATTGTTTCGATTTGCACTCCCGAGACTTTGGGCATCCATAACTTCTTGCTCAGACCTTTGATTGGGATGAGGTCTGAAGCAATCTTGTAACTCTCTTTGAGAGCTTTCTAATGTCATGTCGCATTCCTCCTGAAGACGTCAAATTTAGGTCGATTCCCGACTTTTAGTGGTCGGGAGTCAAATTGCCAGTTTGACTCCCAGCCCTTATTTTGCCCATAACTTAGGCTGCAAATGTCCAAATGGCTCATACGAGGCCATTTTGGACATCCACACTTCAAGACCTTTCCATTGATATAAAAAAAACCCCAAATGCAAGGTGTTTTGACCCTTGCAATCGAACTCTGAGTTTTCGGGAGTCCCGGAGGACTCCAACTTCCCACTTTTGGGAGTGTGAGTTTCATCCTCACACTTATCCCAAAGTGAGGTTGTGACACTTACGACCTTTGTTTGTGGGTTAATTGAATTTTGATAGGGTAAACCTAGCTTCATGTTTTACTTTCTTTTTTCGAATATATTTGGTAGCTTCATCGTGACACTATGCTACAAATATCATTTTATGAGTAGTCCTTATTGACTATATTAGTCACTTACGCCATTTGTAGTTGATTAAGACCCATTTTTTATACCATTTTTAATCGTTTCTCCACATGTAATTGCATAGGACTAATCATAAAATGACATTTTTGGCATAGTGCGAAATTCCAATGAATTCATTCAAATTATGAAATTTGGTTTGGTACACTAATGTGTTTACTAATGTCTCATAACTTTTAAGAACAATGTGTTGGGATGTGTTCAACAACTTTGTCTTCAAAATTTTCTTTTATAACATTCACCAACAATTTCATTAATTCCTTGACTTATTTGGAAAAATCCACAACTAAGGCTTCTTATTCCAATCATAGGTTTGTCGACCTAGTTCATTAGAATAGACCTAGCTTAGTAGGGTACGGTAGGCTAATATTCTAGACTATTAGCCTATCTTACCTTGCTAACTTAAATTAATCACCTAAGCAAAAAACTTAACCTAGGACAACACATCCTAAACTAGAAATTGAACTTAGGCTAAGAACCTAACCTAGTATAGCCTAAGCTAAGTTAAGTGACTAGGCTAGGTTACCTAATCTAGGCAATTAAATTAAACTAACTAACTTAGTTTAATTAACCAACCTAAGTAGATAGGTTGCAAGTGTTGGGATTTGAACCTTTCACCTCCACATTGAAAGCTTGAATCCTTCATCATTGCATCACATTTTCAACAAACAAATAATGTCATTATATTATTATGACCATTTTTTAACCTACCTCATAAGCTTAATTTAACTACCCTAGGCTAACTAACTACTTAGCTTACTTACTTACATCTACATCTACCAAGCTTAAACCTACTTGCTTAGCCCACCTAATTTACTTAATCCACCTACTTGTGCATACCTAGCCTGCTTGCATAAACTAAAAATTTAGCCTAAACTATTTTTGTACCTACTTATTTACTTATTGAAAATGATAGTTGATCTAATTGACTAATCAAAATAGCCCTAAATAATTAATATTTATATTAATGTAATTATAAATGTGATTTAGAAATCTAAATGTCCATTGTCCTATTTTACTAAAGGTGTTCATTTTTTGTCCAATTTTACAAATAGTCCAAAAAGTCAATTTAGTCGATCAAGCTAATCAAAATAAACATATCATTTCAAAAGTTAGGGCATTCAATAAAATTGACCAATTTTTGAATCAAAATGAACAAATGTATCAAATTGGATAGGTTGAAAAGCCATGCATTTGTTAGAATGTTGAACCATGGTAAGAACTTCAAAAAAATAAAATAAGAATTATATAACATTTTATTTTTTCTTTTTGAAAATTGTCAAAGTCATATGATAACTTTGAGAAGGCATCCAAGAAAATAGAAGGATTTTTTTTTTTTTTCTACCTTCATATCTATTGTTTAACCAAATTTGGTTAAATTATTTTCTCAATGATCGCCACTTTGGCTCCATCACAAAGATCTTTAAAAGAAACCCTGACCCATACACACTTAGAAGTCCGTTATAGACCAAACACATGCATAACAAGATATAAAACTGCATAAAGATGGATGGGGCAAAGGGTGGACAAGGATAAAAAAGTCAATACTTGTTTTTCCTACCTGCAATAAAAAAAACATGTCGATATAAAATCTTTGGGCAACAATACATGTGCACTAAATGTGGTCGTTTTTCCGCTTCATTACTATGACCAAATCAGCCATTCTTGTTGATTCTGCTGCAATTACTGCCATCACCTTCTTTGTAGCAAAACCATTAAAAAAGGTTACGATAGTTGTTATTGCCTTTTTTTACAACAAAGCCATCGAAAAAAGTGATGAAAATTGTCGTCGTCTTCTTCTTCTTCTTTTCAATCACAAAGAAGACAACACCCCCTTAGAAGAAGGCCAAGGCAATAGCTACCATCGCCTTTTTCCTCTTTGCAACAATCCCCCAAAAGAAGGCCAACCATTATCGCTTTCTTTTTCTCTACAACACCTTCTTTACAGCACCCCCCACCAGAAGAAGGCGACAACAGTTATTATCGCAACCCCACTTTGGCCAAGTGTGGGGGTGAAGCCTAACACTTGGAAAATTTGGGGATTTGGAATCCTCTAGGACTCCTGAATGTTTAGAGTTCGACAAGGCCCAAAACACCTTGCATTGAAGTGTTCTTGGTGTCATTGAAAAGGTCTTGAAACGTAGATATCGAAAATGATCTCGCCTTGGTCATTTGGACATTTGTAGCCTAAGTTATGGGCAAAAGAAGGGTTGGGAGGCAGTTTGACTCCCGACCATTAAAAGTCAGAAATTGACCTCTTCTCGACATCCAATTTGAGAGTGCGACATGGCGTTGAAAAGATCTCGACTAGGGCTACAACTTTGGCTTAGACAATCGGACTCTGTAGTCGAGAGTTATGGCCGTCCAAAGTCCCGGGACTCCAACCGGGACAATTTCGAGACAATTTCAAGACTCCATTTCGGGAGTCCCAAGAATTTGTGCCATTTGGATGTAGTCTCCACGACAAGCTGCAGAGAATACCATATGGGGCAAGGTGGTGGCTTCCCCCGAGTTTGGGCCATGGTGAGTCTTGTGTGTCCAAGTGCCCGTGGCTTGTCCCAACACCCAAGGGTGTCCCAAATGTTAAACTAACCTCTTGTGGTTGGTTTTTGGATGTAGATTCACACAAGCTAAGCTAGTCCCTCTTCTTAGTCTAATCTCGGGGCCCCAAACACAATCCTCTACCCCTTTTTAGTGTTGGAAGTCGAGAGTGTGCTTTAAGTCCCAACTTTCCGCAACTTCACAAGGTGAAACCCTCAAGTGGGTTCACCCCGGGACTTAGGGGCACATTAGTTATCGTCGCCTTCTTCTCTGCAAGACCCACCACAGAAGAAGGTGATAACAGCTTCCATCACCTTGTTCTTTTCTACAACACCGCCCTCACAGAAAAAAGACGATAACGCATTGTTGTCGTCTTCTTCTTCACTGCAACACCCCTAGAGAAGAAGGCGATGGCAACTTACCTTCTTCTTCTCAAACACAATGTTAAGCTTTCCACATTCTTACAACATTGAGCTCTCCACCGTCCTCAAGCCTTGTGTTACGAAGCTCTATGCGGCTTGTGCTCGGGAGCTCTACTAAGCTCTCGAGATGGAGTGAGCAGGAAATGAGGTGAGGGAGGTAGGGGGGGAGGTAGGTAAGCGGGGAAAATTTTGGGGCAAAAAAGGGGACTGAAAAGTCCGTGGGCAGGGGAAGAGGATGGGTTTTTGGTTCACTCCCAAAATAGCTTGAACGGCCGCATCCTCAACCGGTGCATTGGTGGCTGCTGGTTCACTCCAGCCCACAAAATCTGCACTCATGTGTAGTCCGTTTCGCGAACAGACAACAAGTTGTCGTCAGTACATAGCCCGCTGCTGCTTCGTAGGTTTTCAACAAGCGTCGACTGGACCGACCGTGCTCCCTGCTGCCTGCTTCCGAGCGTTGCAAGATTCATCAGTGAAATTTAGCGTGCGCCCATGGCATTCGGCGTTGTGTGTGTGTGTGTGTGTGTGTGTGTCCGATATTTAAGCATTTGAATGTGTTTGATTGCTTTCAGCATTTGAGTGTGTTTGATTGATTCCATGGGTAGTTGTAGTTTGCTTGCGCAAGTTCCTTTGCAGGTCTCGTCTCACTTTTGTTTTCACCCACTTGTTCCGGGAAAAAACTCTCACTGCCCTATTCCAGCTTCCTGTGGCATCAGCAGCTCACAGAGTTGTTTCCTTCGGTCTCCGGCTCTTCTATCTCCCCTCCGAGCTCGAAGAAAACAACTCATTTTGCAGCCTACCAGGTCGGGCACTGGATTGCCTACCGTGATGGGAGCATCAGCAGCTGCTGCTTCACCGGATTTGCAGGAACGGGTCCAGGAAGCAGAAACCACCATAGAACAGAGTTCCAAGTCTCACGGTTCCGAGTCCACTCCGACCGTCGTCACCTTCACGATTCCAGAAGGCTCGTTCGGCGCTGGCTTCGAAGCGGATTATCAATCACAATCGGCGACCTGGCCATCTGACCTTGCGAATACCGCCGACTTTCACGAGTTCGAGAAGTTTGTCACCTCTGCCCACGCACTGGTGCGAAGATGGCTTGCTCCTGAGCTGGTTTCCAGGCTCGAGCGCTTCCTCTACGATCCTTTGGAGCCACCGGCTCTTGTGATCAGAGGCCTTCCGGTAGATTCTTATGTTCCGCCGACTGGGAAGGGCTGCTTGTCGCGGAAGGCAGGGAATTACATCTCGGAAACGATGTTGATAGGGATTTCAAGGATTATTGGCCAGCCATTTCGTGTGGAATACCCGGGTGTCAACCCACCTGGAATGGACCTTCTTATCCGAGACATTTATACTACACCAGAGGACGTAAAGCAGGTACAAATCAAGAGGATGCATCAATTTTCCATCTTGCAAAATCCATGAGTTTCCACAACATTAAGGTCTGGTGTGGCAGCAGATAATGTCATTTTTTTTTACCACATTGTATGACATAATCTTCTGATGATCATCATAATACACTCACTCGTGATGGTGACCAAGAATCTTTGTTGAACACAATTTTGTTTAAAGAGAATTGTGGAATCTGGCCGCTGCAGGCCCTAATACCATGGAATGGTTTAGCCCTTGCCCATCAAGTTGGGTAAGGCGTCAGTCAAGCCAGTCAGGATGTGCTTGGCACGCAACCCAACATAATGGGCAAGGAGGATCTTGAATAATTTCCAAGTTTCCAAATGTTGTCTATGCAGTCTCTATGACTGCAGAATGTGCTCTATACTTATGAACTTTAATCTGATTGAGTGATCTCACAGGTGGGCACTCAAGGCAGTTTCGAATTTCTGGACTTCCATGTAGATTACTTCCATGCCATTCCTGAGCACTTCCCACAAGTACTTGGCTTTATGGGTGTAAGAGGGGACCCAAGCAAAGTAGGACGCACCTTGTTATGTGATTTTCAGAAGTTGTATGCAAAGCTGGATCCATCTCTCATCAAAACCCTCCGTGAACAGAAGCTTACTTGGACTATTGGGCCAACAACTTTTTCAAAGCATGTGATTGAAGGAACAGAGACTATGCCCATTTTCAATGTATTTGAGGAGAGAATTGTTGGTCCTGATGGTATTGACAAAACAGTGAGTGGAAGCCTTGAAGCCATCACAGCTTATAAGCAACTGAAGAAGATTGCAAAGGAGATTGGGCAGGAGTCTGAGGGAGTGTGGTTGGATGCTGGTGATGCTTTGTTGTTAAATCAAAGAAAGGCAGCTCATGGTCGGAGTTCGTATGCAGCCAAACTTGATGGAAATGACCGATGGGTACAACGTGTTTACATCAACTCTGGAAGTTTTTGGGAGGTCCAGGGCTTAATTCAATATCCTTGCAGACGTTTTCCTTTCACTAGTACACAAAGAGGCAGAGAGGCCTAATTCAATAGACATTTCACTAGGGTGTCTAGTGAATTAGGTGAAATCTTGTTAAAGTGGAATCACTATATTCATTGCCCTCAGCTAATGGATGGGCATGTGTAGATTTTGGGTGCACCCATCCAATTGATGGGTTGTTTTGAAGTCCACCCCATATGCTTGTTAAGTTTCTTCTCAAAATATGAATGCTGGGTAACTAATGTAATCATGCCTCTATATCATTTTACTTTTCTTGGATGCGCCCATCCAATTGATGGGTTGTTTTGAAGTCTACCCATCTACTTGTTGAGTTTGTTCTCAAAATATGAATGTTGAGTAATTGATTTATTCATGCCTTTATATCCTCTTTTTTTGAGTTGTCACTTGCCTTTTGTATCACAAGGTTTCATATCACTATGAAATGTAAAAAAAAATTCATATGATTCATTTTTAGTGAAATTTGTTTGATAAACATACAAATAATTAGCTTCAATTCCTTTAAATCTTTATTCAATTTTTTTTTTAAAACCGATTTGAATTGATTAAAAAATATTATAAGAATTGATTAAAATAAGACAGGTCAATTTTTAAATAAATTAAAATTTTAATATGAAATTCGTTTATAAGATAGAAATTTTTTAAGTTAATTTGATGTTGTTTTAAAAACTTTAAAAGGCTTTTAATGAAGATTTAATAATGAAACTCATGACAAAATTAATTTATAATTGATTAATTTGTTTGTATTGTTGTTGCCTTTTATGTTATAAAAATTTATTATTGCCCTAAGATAGTAAACATCATGCATGATTTTACATTGTACCAAACATGTATGCAACAAACACAACTAGTTCCTAACAATCGGCAACATGTTGTTATAAACAGATTATTATAGACATAATTAATTTGTTAAACACTTCCTCATGTTAAGCCTAATGAAATAAAATATTTATAGGGGAGCAAGGACACAAGAAATAAAACCAAGGACAATAAATTCACCTCTTTTTGTGTTTAATTACAAGTGATGTCCCTTCATTATTGTTTGTTTTGTTTTGATGCATAAGTTACCAAAGCCAAATTTGGTCTTGTTCTAATGAAATGTCTGATTTTTATTGGGTTGTTTACATAGGTTGTTCAATGCCACATTCAAAACTTAAATCCTACACCTAAACCCTAAACCCATTTACATAAATGTTTATCTTTGTATCCTCTCTGATCTACACACACACATCAAGTTGTATCAAAACTTGCCATGATGATCATTCAATGCATAGTCTACATGAAGAGCTAATGCATCTATAAGAGCTTATTTGCTTCCTACATTCATTGACAGATGGTCTTCTGCAACACAACTCCTATTTCAAGTCTCCCTCCTTATTATTGAATGGTTACATCCTTCACAGTTAAGAAATTATGATTTGCATTTAACAACGAGACTAGAACATCCACAAAAGAATATCAACATAAATGAAAGATTTTGCCACAACACTTAGACAAAACAATAGTGTAATTAGGCTTCAAAGCCGCATCAACAATTGAGTTCATCCTCCTACTCCTTGCACTACTCACGCTTTCTTTATGAACAAAGCTACGTTTTGGAATATAACATACAAAAGACACCACCATCAAGAAATAGGTTGTCACTTATAAATGCAGATGCATTTTGAGTTTAGGGTGGAAGCCATTAACACCAAAGTTAGTTGTTCAGTTAGTATTTAGCCTCTTCGTGCATCCTACATGGGACTTGGAACATGGACCCTAGCCAAAGTTGTTGTAGAAAAACAATTTCTTTACACCCTTTCCACCACACTAGAAAAGAACTTCAAGTTGCAAACTAATTAGAAATAAGACAACAAACTATGTGATATTAACAGAGGTTGAGAAATGCATTTGATTAGTTAACACACAACAAATGGTCAAAAATTCAATTGTTGCCAATGAATGCGTTGTGGTCAATTTACACAATCCAAATATGCCTTGCTAACATGAAGACCAAAATACAATGATAAAGAGCATTGGGCAAGATGATCAAACACATGCCCTCAATTGGCAACATACAATCAATAATAATAGACAACATGAACATGATGGAAGTCGAACATGCACAAATATATAAGAAGGTGATAAAGAAAACCTTTCAAGGGTTGCATCCTTCTTAGCATAACAAAAAAAATGTACAACTAAACACAACACCATCTTTAGCACACAATTTCAACTCACAAATATGTGACATGAAATGATCCATGAACTTACTACATTTTAACATATCAATTTGAATTCATTCATACAAGATTGAAGTTTGAGACATTAGTCTACACTTTAAAATGAAATATACAAAAAAAATGTCACAAATTAAATTGAATACTTAAAAATTTGTATAAAAAAATTATGGCAATGGCAAGAAAACGCCTAGTGCTTGGGGTAAACCTTGAATGGTTCACATCTAGAGAACAAAATGTGCATGCCAAAGCTTTAACCATATGATCTATTTGCACCTGAAATAGGAACATACATATGTGATGTGAATTCCTATGAGATTAGGTGACTTCTAAGGAACAAGTTGCCCGTAAAGGAAAAAGATCAAAGATTACCATCACCATCAAGATTCTCATAATAAGAATCCTTACTAAATAAAAATGTGGAACCGAGCATGTTTTTTGGCGAGACTTCAATGCCTTGTCCTTTTTTGCATACATCCAAGATCTCTCTCATTTGCAAGCTCTTTTTTAACCTTTCCTTCTAGATTTTCTAAAACACTCCTACATAAAGCAGTTAACAAAATAAATAACCATCTTGCATTTTCGAGAGATGGAAACAGGTAGATATAACATATTTATTTGACACCATTTCCTTGACTATAACAAGATACATGCCAAAGTGAATCCTAAATCACCTAAACAATTTTGCTTAAATTGTTGTTCCATATTAACTCAAACAGAAAAGGTTCCTACAAATTGACATTGATTGCAAACATTCTACCAATGTTGATTCTAACATGTAGACATGCAAAGTTTTCTTCATGTCACTTGAAACAATTGCTACTTTATGCCAACAATAAAGAT
The DNA here is from genome assembly GCA_963920785.1 of Sphagnum contortum. Taxonomy (NCBI): domain Eukaryota; kingdom Viridiplantae; phylum Streptophyta; class Sphagnopsida; order Sphagnales; family Sphagnaceae; genus Sphagnum; species Sphagnum contortum. The sequence continues at coordinate 16,562,687 of OY987286.1, read as the reverse complement.
CTCCCAAAAAAATTAATTAAAAAAATAAAAAAGAAGAAGAAAAACAAAAAAAACAATAAGAAGAAGAATGAAATAAAACAAGGATGGAAGCATATTAAGGTGGAACATTATGTACATCACAAAGTACATAATTTGGAGTCTTCCAATTTCCATTTGTGTCTAATTCCAATTCATATGTGAAAATGATGGAATGGGACTCCTATATACATAAAAACATAATGATTACAACACAATGTGAAAATTTCATGGAAAAATATTTTGTATTTAATCCACAATGGACTTTTAAAGTTGGTGCGTGACACTTGTGATAGTCCACATGTTTGAAAATGGAGTCACCCCATGCATCACAATAGAAATATGTGGCCAAGATATTTTGAACATATAATATCCACATGGACGCAATATAAAATGGAATTAAAGTAGGTTTTTTAATAACTTCGACGTGACTTTAAGGTTGAAGAAGACAAGTGCTCATAAAGTCCATAACTGTCAAGAAAAAAACAATTCAGGGCTCATTTTTTTATAAATCAAATAAAGATACAATAGGTTATCTAAGCACATAATATCTTGCTCAAAAACTATGGTTATGTAATTTTTGTGTTCCAACGACTAGGTGATGTCATGATCCACATCAAGTTGTTATGACATCACAAATATATGTGTCAATATTTTGCAACTTCTTGCCTTAAGAATGAACTTGAATCCTTGGCTTCCATCATAGGCATGTAATCTATGTTTAGGGTTTAAGGTAAAAAATTTCACGTGCCTTGTACAAGTTTCCTTTAGGTTTTTCTTTTTGTCGACACATATTTGATGGCAGACATAAGGTTTCCTTTAGGGTTTGTCTTTGTTGCTCACTAATAGTTGTGAGCTTTTTTTTAATTTGAAAAAGGTGCACTTGCAAGCAATGTGCAACTTGACAACTCAAATTTGGCAATTTGAGCTTTGGATCAATCAATGTACAACTTTTGGTTTCTATTATGGAAAAAATGAATTCATCGCAAGGACCCATAATTGTTTGAACTGGAATTCGACGAGTTGTAAGTAGCACTCATTGTGGTCAACATCTCCAACATTCAAGGCATTTTCAAGTTTCAAGCTTGAGGTAACTTTTCAAAACTTAAGTATGATAAACATAGTTGAAATTTTGTATAATAATGTATAATGAAATCACTACATTTGTTTTCTATTTAGTTAAGATCATGCACATTTTAATTTGTTGCTTTGTCAAAATCAAACATTTTAAATGTTGTTGGAAAATTCCAAAACAATAATTCGGGTTTGAAGGTTTTTTGTGAGTCTAGGTGCATACATCAACAAACGAACTAGATGGCTTTGAAATGAGTTATTGAAAAATGAGCAGGGGTGCGGAAGAACCCAAGCCTTTCACAAAGATTTGCTACAAAAGTTTAAAGGCATGCAAAACAAAATGCACATCAATGAAAGTCACACGCTTTGCAACAATAGGTAAACCTACAATGAACAAAGATTGATCAAACTATGGAAAAAACAGAGGTGATTTTAAATGACCAAGAGCTACATATTACAAAAAAATACATGTTCATAATTCCTAGGCCCAAATCCTTGTCATGAATGTCAAATATTCCTAAACAAATGTTTGGGGATGAAATCACACACTATGGGGGACCACTTTTGGCACTTTTGAATATAATATTATAGTATGTATAATGTAATTGTTCTAAAAGTGTGATGTATTTAATTTTGGTGTTAATTCAGTTTTATAATATTGATTTTTACAAAATTAATGTTATTTAATATTATTTCAAAAATAATAATATTGAAATTCAAGGATTCATCAATACATTTATGGTACATACATAAATATTAAAATGTTAATTTTTCATTTCAAATTGCATTAACATCAAAGTTTTGTTAATCATTGAAATAAACATTTGTAATGAACATTAAAAAAACCACCTTAATTATGCTTGTCACTTGCCATTTGAATGTGATTTGTTTGTCATAATTTCAATTACCACATATTTATTGTGCCTCTCTTTAAAAAATCCTATTTTGAAATACAAAATTTCAAATCTTCACATGTTTTATAAGCATGATTCAATATATCTTCCATTTTCATAAAGGTTAAAAATCTTTGGAGGTTTTTGTTTAGTATAATTTTACAAATAGTATGTTGTCACATAAGATGAATTCAAGAAATATACTTTCTTTAGCAAGTGATTTTTCAATGTAGTGAGCTATCATAATATTCAAGAAATTGTTAAGGTCTTTTTTTAAAATAACATTGTTGAAGTTCACAAGTGCACCACTCAAAAAAAAAAATAGTATAAAGTGACACACACCGGGGGTTCCTTATGGTGTGCTTTTAACCCTTGGGACTTTTCTAATATCCCACACTAAGGTGTAGTACATTTGATGGCCTTGCAATGTATATAATATTGACAATGAATATTGCATGGAAAATTGGTCATAACTAAGGAAAAAAATTTAAATTTATTAATGTGCATATTTTGTTGTGAAAGAAAACATCACAATGTGCGTATTTGAATGCTTCTAATCACTCTATCACATTAGTGCATAAATTTTGTCTATGATGGTTTTATAATTGTTTTCCTTTAAAGAAGTTACTAAGTACCTATTTAGCTTTGGAATCATTAATGAATGAACCAATGTATTGTTTATTTTTACACCTCTAATTGTTAATGAATATTTAGAAGATTGATAATATCAATGGACATTTCAAAATTTTCATTTTTGTGGCCACCTATAAGATCAAAAATATTTTTATATTCAATATCATCTAGACATATTCACATATGATTTTATACTTCTATATTTTCATGTATGTAATGATAGATGATTGAAATTCTCACAAAATATTCATGTTGTTTTAAAAATAAACGTGCATTTGAAAATGTGAAAGTATATTTGGAAATTTCAATTTTGAATATCTATCACTTAAATATAATCACAAAATTTTAACACTAATGATCTGAAAATAAATTATTTTAGAATGTAAGATTTTGTGAACAATAATATTGAAAAAACCAATAGTACTTAGATTATAATTAAAGAAAATATTTCAACAAGATGAAAGTCTACTCATTAAAGTAAAAAAAAAAAAAACATTGATCCATAATTATGTAGAAGTGGAAACAATTCAACGCTAGTTGTAAGAACCATCAAACTACAAAATTGATTGATTGTTTCCTCAAATCAATGCTACTTATTGTGAGGAATTTGAACCACCAAATAGGTTACCTTGAAGTTCCACCAACTACAAAGTTTGGCATGCCCGTTTGCAATATAGAAACAAAATTATAATCAAATTATACTTCATTTCAAGTAGGGTTTAAAAAGTTATTGGTGAAGTGTGTGAAGAACCATGTGAGGTTGTTGGGTGAAAAGAAACAATTTGTCACACATGTTCAACCTCATTTGTTCATTGACTAACGGGGTTTTAGCCCATTGTCCAATCCAAAAGGATGAGGCTTTAAAGGTTTGGATTTTATTCAAAGAATTTCACTTGATTTTAAGTTATTATCTTGATAGGAAGCATCCAAACTTCATAATTTCTATTTGCTCATATGGCAAGCTAGTCTAATAATCGATTAATCAACATACTCGTTAAATCCATGAGATGACACCTCCAAAAAGCTTTGATATTAAATTAATTATAAATAAATACCAAGGTTTAGTTAATGGAGGACACCTAGCTTGTGTGACTCATCATCTGCATTAGCAAGAACTCATCACCATTACCAATAAGCTCCATTACAAATACTTGGTTATCTTGTCATTTTGATTTGAAGCTAACTTATGTAATAGGAGAGTAGCAAGAATGACAACTAAATCAAAACAATTTCATAGGAAGGCATATTTTTTATATAACTTGAATAATTCACAATAAGGATTGAATCCTACAAAAACAAATTCTATAAAAAAATTCTTAAAATTGTGATTACAAATCAAAAAATTATTTATTTAAATTCTTATGACCCAAAAAAGTTACATTATATTATCATGTAAAGGTGTATCAAAACAAATTCCTATGAAAATGTTATTTTCAAATCATTTCAATTTTAAAAAAAAGTCATTTGAAATTATTTTTGGATATACCATATTCATTAGATTCATTTCAAATTTATCCAAATGTTCCTATGGAATATGGTTGTATGTAAATTGATCCAATTTTTTAAACATTAATTTAAGTAATCTTTATCACAATGAAAATTAAGTAGTGGTTGTGGTAGCAAGTGTCTCATTATAACTCCAATACACCCAAGAGTCCAAGGCATTACTTAAATAAAAGGTCCAAATAATCACTTTGCCCAAAAATCAAAATTTCATATAATGGAGTTTTGGAATGATTTTTTTGCAACTTATTAATTATGTTGGTAATTGATCAAATACCTCATTAGTGGTGTGGAAGTTATCATGCTTCATAATAAAATTATCAAGATCTGAAATGATATTAAAATATTTTCATTACTTCATGATTTGTTCTCTTTTATTATGAATTGCAACTTTTTGTACATCATTTAGATTATATATGCATTAGATGTGGTAAAGGATTTAAAAAAATTCTTACATACTAAAAATTCTTACATACAGCAAATGTATTTTTTAATGAAAAATTCAAGTTACATGTTTTAAAATGATGATTGTTTTTTAAAGTGCAACATATATTTTTCTATCACCCAAACCTATTTGAGTAGGTACATCGTTCAAGTAACATAATGAGTTATTGGCTTTGTCCTCAATATCAAATTGAGGACCTAATGCCTAATTATAGATTGTTTGTTTGCAAAATAATTGTGATTTAATTTAGTATTAGGCAATTTAGATGTTGCCTCATGTTAATAGACACAACTTTATTGGGATTGTTGGGTGTGCATATATGCCTTACATGTTTATGGTGCTAAGTAAAGTTCAAACATAAGTGAAATCCTTATATCATGAATGGGGACATGATACTTGTTTTGGGAGTTAGCTAATGTAAGGGTTGGTCATTTTATGAACTAGTTTTCACAAGAAGAATATGAGTAAAACTTACATTGTGAATATAATATTGTTTAATAAAATCATACATATGAAAAACAAATTTGTTGCTAATTGCAATTGACAAAGGTTTAACACCATGCTTCATAGTTTACATAAGGCTTGCATCCTTTTTTGGAGGTGGGTCACACATGTTTTTTTTTTTTGTAAGATTGTCATCTTGGGAGGCAACCCATCCTTAAGACTAATTCTCAACCTATATATGAACCTTAGCTTTGTAGTTCATACATATATTTAGACTAGGCATGCCACACCTTGTGGTACAAATCATATTGAAAATAGTGAGAATCTTTCATGTATTAAATATAAGCTTGAACTAGCATGTTATCAACTTTCATCTTGGTCCTATAATTTTATTTTGAGGTTTTGTTTTTAATGTAAACCCCCAAGTTACATTCTTTGTTGTTTAGTTATTGATTTCAATCTTTAGTTATGATCAATTTCACAAAGAATTTAAAGTTAGCTTCATTTAAAATCAAATTTGGTTCCATCTTCATTACACATAATTAAATAATTTTTTCTATTGTGTAATAATATTTCTCTCTACTAATGCACACAATTAAAATATAAATTATGTAACAATCAATCAAGTGAAAAATAACTTGTTTAAAATGGAGGGTCAAGCTTATACTTTTTTTTAATAAAGTTGTATTTATTTAGTTAGAGAACTTGAACTTGGTTAAATTGGTATAACATCCTTCATTGATGTTTTAATTCAATTTTGAAAACAATTAGATCTTTCAATTAGGCAAAACTTGCCAAAAATAAATTGTTAGTGTGCCCATCAAATTCATCATTTGTATTATTCATCAGCCTACCATTTTCACCAAATTTTATCATTGCCTTCAAGTTGGGAATTTTTTTTTAATTAGATAAATATTAATATTTTACAATTGTAGACTTGATAACAATCCTAGCATGTAATTCTTTTTGGATAAATGTTACTTTACAATTGAAGACTTGATCAACAATCTTAGCATGTAATTTTTTTTTTTAATGGAGTTAATCACAAAGCTCAGTTGAAGTGTTCATTTCACTCAATTAAAAGTTTGTAACACTTTTTGTACATAATTTTGGTTATTGTAGTACTTTTACCATTTCGCTAACAAATTGCTGAATAATTAATTAAATTTGAAATATTAATTTCGACACTTGGTTTTTTTAATTCTAAAATTTTAGCAGGTAATTGTTATAGAAAATAATAAACATGATTTTGTCAATGTTATGGAACAATCTAGTGTGTTTAAATTGCCTCGATTTTAAGTCAGTGTCGTGGAAACTCTGTGACTCAAAACTTGACAATTGAACTTCCGATTTTATTAAAAATTTGGCATAAATAATAAATAAATAAAATTTCAAAATTTTGATTAAACGATATCAAAATGGTAAATGTACTACGATATCTAATTTTTTCCAATTCAAATTGTTTTCTTGCCTTCGTTTACGTGTTTGCATGTCATTGATCACACTTGCACATGAAAACACCAACCAACAATATAGATGAAAGTTGAAAATGAATGAAAGATTGATTAGAAATCATCCCAAATGAGTACCTACCTATATGTTCAACACTACAAGTGGGTGGTTGGACAATCATTTGGCTTGCATAGAATTGGATGACTAGTTTCTATGGCCACTTTTGAGTGGTATGGATTCAAAGGTACCATATCACCGGCCCCCCCGGCCCCCAAACTTTTTCCTAATGTTCCCAATCACATGCATCCCCCTCGACGATTCATTGAATTTTTTGTTTCCAATGGTGTTCCGAATTTTGTTCATCATGAAAGTATAATAATTTCATGAAAGAATAACATCCAAATGAGTACCATGTTATTGAAAACAACATCATGATGTAAAAATAAAATAAAATGATGTAAAAATTTGTTTTTATGCTCTCTATTTTGTATTCTTCTTGGGTCATTCATTGTTCTCATGAGCTTTTCTTGTGGTGAAACCTCTCTCAATTTTGCAATGTAGCCAATATTGGCAATCCTCCACAAAGAGGAATTAGCCCAATTTGGCTACAGGAGAGGAAAGTAGGAATCCTTATATAATTTTGGTGACCTATAGAACCTACCTATTTTGTCTAAATATTTTATTTGCAAAAAAAAAAAAAAAAAAAAAAAAAAACCCTAATCTACTAGGTACCTATTGTGATTTATTTTATTTTATTTCAAAATATGGAGAAATTCGGGTTTTTTTTAAAAGTCCTTTTTTGATGGAAATGAAAAGGCACATGTTAATTTTTGTATTTTTTTAATATTCATGTTGATGGGTAGGAAAAAAATGTGAGCTAGTTGTAAGACGGAAGTTAATTATTAGGAAAGAAACGATATAATTGTTATTAGAATTGTCTTTGAAAAGGTCCAAGGACAACCATATCACAAGGAATTGTCTTTGGAATGGTCTAGGGAGGAAGGACCACATCATAGATTCCCAAAAATACCCTACCAATTTCTCAAAAAAAATTTGTTGCTAGAATTATTTTTTTCCCGGCATTGATAATTAACTTTTCTCCAATACCCGAACAACACTGATTTGCACCACCACCTACCTCTTTCTCTACTTTAGTATGGTTGCCGACGAGGCATATCGAGTGATGGTTTTTAAGGGTCGAAATGTTTTGATTGGGGCTTCTCGGGGGATGGTTCACCACCTCCAATCTTTCTCCAAACATATATCACACTTTTTTTTTCTTCGTTTTGTGTGTGTGTGTGTGTGTGTGGGATACCCCATACCAACCTCATAATCATGTATACGTGCATACCCCAACTACCAACCTCATCACCTATGTTCATCCGCTTCGTTGTGTGTGTGCGCGTAGACGGACATCATCTTGAAAGAATGGAAACTCATTAGGATAGCGCCGAATCTGATGGGGGAGGGGGAGGGGGGAGGAAAAAGACTTTGCCTTTTCCCAAATGGCATAAGTATTCTTGCTTGTATCCTTGTTCCTTTTTAATCATGTCACCGAAGAATAGATAGTGTGCGGTCTTGTGCCCCAGAAAATGATTAGGAAAATTGTTGAGATTCTGGGGGGGGGGGGGAGGGCAAGAAAAGAGAAAAAAAGCTTTGCTTCCTTGTCCAGAGCCATCAACCACACACCAAAATTTCTCGAAAGTTGGAATTCCAAACTCCAAAATTCAAGTTTCCATATTTTATGAATAACAGAAGGTCCTCCTCCGATGCAGGCCTTTCGGATTTGGGATCCCCGAGGCCATTGTGTGTGTGTGTGTGTGTGTGTGTGTGTGCACATTTTATTTTCGGGGAATCGACCCCCCTTCTGGAAGTTGGACAGACTCTGGAGTTCCTACTCAACCAGGAAAAAGATAAAATGGCTATAGGTGATTATGCTCCCTTTAGGAATAAATTAAATAAATGGCAATTGGGTTGTGACTTGGCGACAGGGGACTTGGGGGTAGGACCCTTTCTTCTCTATTTTTTTTGGCTGGGATAAATAATAATTAATTGGTGGCTAGTCTTCTTTTTTTCTTTTTTTTTCCCCAGGAATAAATTAAGTAAATGAATGGCAAAGGTTTGGGGAGTTGGGACCAATGTTCTTTTTTTTTTTTGTATAATTTTTTCTTGGGGGCGGGGCGGGGGTGGGTTTTTGAATATTTTTGACCTGAAAAATATGATTGAGACAAATTAAAAGGATTTTTGTGAAAGAATGGCCCTAATTCAACAGATTTCAGATTTAGAAAAAAATCGCCAGATTTCCACACACAGGTTCCAGCAGGTAGCCAAGACCTAGCAGGATTCTTGAAACCTTCTACTTTCATAACTTTTCTATAGCCAAATTTGACTAATTCTTCTGGTGGATAATCGCCAGTTTGTGTTATACATCCCATAAATCACAAAAAATAAAAAACCCTGGGACCCTCAATTCCGACCTGGCGACTGGGCTACACCCCTCCCGAGTCCCCTTCCTTCTTCCATTTTTCTTTTTCCCGGGAATAAATAATTAAAAAGTGGCAATAGGTGGCGAGCTTACTCGCTGTTTATAAAGGATACCGTTAGCCGAGACATTATAGCAAATTTGGGCCGTTCAACGGATAGTTTCGGCAGCCCCTGGTAAAGAGCCAGTTTTATGGCTTTCAAAAGCCACACCAGCACTTAAGAACACCTTTGAAAAAATCCACCAGCGCCACTACAGTGGCAGTTGAGGGATTCGACTCGTCCCATTTGTTTTTGAACTTTCGCTTGGCTCTCATTTACTGCGACGACAACCGACGTCGAATTAGGGTTTGCAATCGAGCAGCGTCGCATTCTTCGCTCGCTCGCTCGATCGATCGATCAATTCTTCTTTCCTGTCACAGAGAAATTCTTCAATTCGCATTCTGATCGACCATCGCGTCATCACGTAAAGCTTCTCCTCATTTTGCTGATTCTTTTGATGTGCATAGTGTGGTGGTGCTGCTCTTGGTGGTCGCCGGGAAATCTGTTGGAAGCCGCGTCCCGTTGGTGGCGGTTTGGAGTACCATAATTCTTCTTCTCTCTGCAGGTAGGTTGCTTGGCTGGTTTGTTTTTCTATTTGTTTGTTTTGCGGGCTCGATCGCTGTCATCTTCCTCTACCTCCCTCTATCAAGTCTTGTGCGTCGTCTTCCCATATGAAAGCTCCTGCTTGTTTTTGTTTTCCCCCTCTTGTTTCTGGATTCAATTGCCGGTAACTTCTTTCCTTGCAAAGATTCGGTGTTGCAACAAGTGTTTGGAATTCTCCTTGATTTTTCTGTCTGGTTTATGACCGTCTCTTTTGTGAGGAATCTGTTCGTATTGCTTCTTTTTCTGTCGAGTTTCTTGAAGAGTTACTTCGCTGCAACTGCAAGCGTTACAAAGGCACATCAATTAGGTGTATGTTGTAGTGTCATGGTGAGTGACCTCCTTGATCCAGTTCTCCCTGCCTTCTCACTGCACACGAAAGCTACACTGCTTCCTGCTGGCGGGAGAGCATCATCCAGTTTCCTCAGGCGATTCTCTGTGGCTCATGCCGGCCTGTGGTCGCCTAGAAACTGTGGGAAATCCTGCTACAAGTGTCTGGTGACAAGTGCTTGGTTTTGTTGGCAGGCTAACAGGCTGAGCACTGTATTCTTGCCACCCTTGATTCTACGAGTCAACCTATCAGAGCATTGACGCTTTGCTTTCTGTATCATATGCAAGGTCCATGTGAGATCCATTATTAAGACAGTGAAAAATAGGTCCCTGTGGCTTGCACTCCTACCTTCTTCTGGGATAGCATTTACCCTTTTGTCCACATTTGATGAGAGTGACATGACTTGCTCAGATGCATGTGGAATTTTCTGTAGTTTTCTTGGCATCCCTCTTCATGGGGAAGAACTGAAACCTGGCATCTGTTGTTGCAGCAGACAAGTCTGACAATAGGAAAGGCCCAGGCATGGATACTGGCAAGTCTCCACTTCGACTTGCATCTCAAGGATCAGCAGTGCATGGCCAAGACTTATGTGCAGAGGGATCATACTCCACTACAGAGAATTGTGACCCCAATGTCATGATTGGATGGACATCAACACCTGTGAAGAACAACAATCCTTTGTCTGCAAAGTCCAAGGCTGTTGTCTCCAGTGAAAAGAGAGTGGTCCAAAGAGAGTTGTATTGTGATGGCCGGGTGCAGGAGACATCAAGGAGCCCAGAAAAGGGCTCTCCTACCAAAGTCACAGTAACACCGACACGAAGACATTTTTGTAGATCACCAAGGTGTGCAGCTAATGACCCTGACTATGCATCACCTGTACAGAGTCAACCCCGCAAGTTCCTCAGATCCAAGCGTCATTTGTTGCCTGGTTGGCAGGCACCTCCTAGCTCTAAGAGAAAGGTTGAAGCTTCACCAGTGGGTGGTGGACACCATCCCAGCACCAGCTCACCTGGGCTTAACTATGAGATGCCTCAAGTACTCAATGATGCATGTATGGTTGACAAGGTAAACGGCAAAGATGGGAGGGTTTCTGACAACTGTGACAATTCTATCACTAAAGATGTTCAGCTGGAACCTACTGATGCAGATGCTGATATTTATCAGAGCGACAGCAGGGGTGAGGATCAGAAAGAGGCCACTTCACCCTCTAAATCCAATTCTGAACATTCTGTGATGCATACGCCACCACTGTGTGGAGAATGTGAAGAAAAGGGCACTGGTGTTGTCCAAATGGTTTCTGTGGAGTGCACAAGCTGGTGTGAATTTGAGGAAGGTGACCATACACTGTCTGAGTCAAATTGTGAGCAATCTGTAATACAGATTTCAGCAGATTCTGAAGGATGTGAAGGAGAGGTGGTTGATCCTCTCTGTATGATATCAATGGAGGTGGTGAACAGCTGTGGTGACAGCGAGGAAGGGAACTCTACACCATCTGTGACCATTTGTGAAAGACACGAGAAAGAGGTGGCTGGTACAGGTCAGCTGGTTACCATAGATGATAGGGAATGTACAGATGATGATTGTTTACTGCACACCACTATGGCAGTTGCAGACAAAGTTGTTGAACATTCTCAACTGCCTGCTGGAGAAGCACATCAGAACAGCAGCACAAGGGGACTTTTCACTGTGAATGAAGAAGCTTGCTCAGATGTGACAGTATCTATGGCATTTGCCAACACAGTTGTTGACCCTTCTCAACTGTCTGGTCTGGAAGCACATCAGAACAGCAGTGGAAGGGGACTTTTCACTGTGAGTGATGAAGCTTACTCAGACACAACATTATCCCTCAGACGGCAGGCAGCAGCTGAGAGGAAGAATCCAGAAAATTGGATGTCAGATACCTTGATCAGAGAAGCAGTCACTCGGCTTGCACCAGAGGGAGAAGGTGGTGTTCATGTGCTGGTACAGGCATTTGAAAGTATCATGCTCATGGAAGAAGAAACACATGACACAAAGCCTGCTAGCTTGTTTGGTCGCCCAGGTGTTGGAACCTCAAAAGCTTTGCAAAATTTTGTTGCAGACCATGGACAAGTGAGCCCTGCAGTCCTGAGGTGCTCAATTGGCAAGGTGCAGGCTTGGGATGAAACAATGCCTGCAACACCAGACCTGGTAGATGCTAAGGAGGAGGAGGAGGAGGTGCAAGAGATGACTATGGCAGGTTGTAGTGATGACAGTGGCTCATGCAGCACTGCAGAGCCAATGGAACAGCACAACAAAGGATGGGGACCTGTGTTTTCTGCTCTGGATGCTATTACTCGATCAGATGATGATGTGAGGAGTAGCTCTCCTTATTTTTCCTATCCAACTCTCAGAATATGTACACAACATTGATTTACCACAACATAAATGGTCTTGCACGGACTCTCTGTAATTGTAATCTTGTTCCCTTCTGTATTAATAATACATGTGTGGGAAGGAGCAGGTAGGCAGTGATGATGGGGGCTCATCAACTTCCAGTGAGTCAGGTGTGACTGATGGGACATTTGCAACTCAGAGTCAGGCAGAGGTTAGAAGCAAGCATCAGCTTAAGCGATACACCTCATTGCAACCCTTCAGACTCCGTACAGAGGTAATAATCTTCCTATGAGCATACAAGCTTTGCTTTTGAAGATGTTTTGGTTTACTGAAGTTCATTTTGAGGGAATGATAGGAATCCTTTTCTGAATGTATTTGAAAGACAAATTGGAAATTGACATTGTACATGCATGCAGGAGAGAGGAGCCCTGAAAGAATATGAGTTTGCCAAGAGAGTGGAACAGTTGTTTCGTGAGGAAAAGCGCCTGCGTGTTCCTGTTGCCCAAGGCCTACCATGGACTACTGATGAACCTGATGTATGGCCCTGTTTGTGTTTTTCTGGTTTCCAAATAACCTAGTGTTGCAGATTTGAACCACAGGCATCATCATGTTTTTAGTAACAGCAGTATCTGCACAATTTGCAGGTGCCTTATAAGCCTCCACCAAAGGAGCAGACCAGACCTGTCGAATTCAGACTCCTCAGTGAAATCAGGGCCCATGACCGTGCAGAGTTTGACAATTATGTATGTTGCTAAACCCTTTATTGCCAAAACATGTAGTTTCGGAATCCAACTTCCTTATCTCTGGGTTATGTTGCTGTTATCTTTCTAATTTGAATTGGTCTATTAAATGGTGCAGGTTGCTGAACGGAGATTTCAGATGGAGTTAGAGAGACAAGAGGAGGAGAGGATGCGACAGGTTTGTTCCATATAATTGTCTGCATGATGTTGACAGTAGATCTCTGATTCTTGCTTCTCATCTTGTTACTCACTCCACTACATTTTGGTATGTTACGGGATCTGACCTCCACTGATTTCGTGCTCATAATCATCACAATGCAGTTGGCAGAGCAGGAAGAGATAAGAAGAATGAGGAGGGAAATGGTACCTCGTGCACAACTGATGCCCTATTTTGATCGGCCTTTCATACCCCAACGGTATTCCTCTGAGCCTTGTGTGTGTTTAAACATACTAGGGTTGTGCTTGACAGGGCAGAAGTTTGTTGGTATTTGTTTGCAGCAAAATGTATCTGCATTTGTAGGCCTGTTGATCTCACATATTTGCACTATTATGATCATGGCCAGATCATCAAAGCGGCTAACTGTGCCCAAGGAGCCCTGTTTCCAACACATTCACAGCAAAAAGGCAAAGTGCTGCACAATGGTCTCCACAGCATGAGAAGAAGACATGCTGTGTCTTTTTCTCCATTAATTTAATAAGTATTTCCTGAATAACTGTATCAATACTAGATGTTCATGATGTTGAAGATTGAAAAGGTTTCGGAGAAACAGGTGTGTAATCTCCTTGCCATAGATGTTTGTTGGAATTTTCAACTCTGTAAGGCAGTAAACCATTCATTGATCAGCATTAGTGTCTTTGGTCCATGTTATATGCTAGCAGATCCAGTGATGCAAAACCTTGATTGTGGTTGGGGAACTTATTGGTAAGAGCCTATGGTTCAAGCAATTGTGGCTTGTCATATATCATGGATTGTCATCGAGATGGTTGCTTGCCTGTGCTGAAGGCATGCCAGTTTCCACCACATTCAGAACACTGAAAGGCAGGCGAGAAGTGCACAATGGCTGGGGAATGCCTGCACTGCATGGGGAAAGAGCAGTTGCTGTGTCACTTATATTTTCTTTTAACCTGAATAAACTGCATATTCCTGATATTGAATGATCCCTGTCAATACCAATGATTGCTGTAGAATGTTCCATGATGGGAATCTTTAGTCCTCTGAGAAAGTGAAGTGTGTGAAGTGGTCAGGAAATTCAATGAATGATGTAAACACAGAGCGCTGAAAGATATTAGTGGCAATTGCACAGCATAATCTATTCCAACCAATTTGTTGCTGTCGACTACCTATGGAATGTCTGTAATGTGATCCACTTATTGATGCTGGGCTGTAGATCTTGGACAACATCAATGTAGGCGAACACTGGGTGAAGTCTTGGTGAGCTTTTGTCTTTTGCCACGTGCAACTGTCCTCTCTCAACATCGGTATTATCCTCACACTTATCTAGCTGAAATTTTTATTCTCGGTTTCCTAACCACCATCAGCTTCAGCCTGCTTCCCTTGTGCCTTCTCCCTCCTTGCTCATTTACCCACCAGCCCACCAGCACAGATGTGATTGAAGGTGAAGCACTTGAGAGGGCAAAAAGGACTCTTGTCTGCAGCCCTGCAAAGTTTTTATAGTGATCTCACCTCCTCTATGCATACATGCCAATCTCCAAACCATACCTGTAGATCATAGCTGCCTTGGTTCACATTCATGCAATTTCTCTTGATGTTGTTTCGAGGGTGTGGTTGTCCAGTTGTCCAAAAACTGCTTCTGGCCCAACAGTAGCAGTAACCACTCCTTGAAATACTGTCCTTGGACAAGCACACTACTTCTTGCTTCAGATATTATAGCTGTCCAGGAGTGACTTACTTTCAGTTGAGGGGTGACAGCAGAGAGTTGGAATGCTCATCAGCTGCTTTGGTGGTTTTTTACTCTTCAGTGCCCAAAGAATCTACTAGAGAACCAGAAATCAAATCGGAAAAGCTGAAAGACAGTCATCCTTCGGAATATGGTCAGAACTCTATCGTGAGCCCTGCTAGGATAGGAAGCAAAAATTCTGTATCCTATACTCATGGCCCACTTATGTGGTCTGGAAGGAAGAACTCTGCATAGTGTGGTACCATAGGGTAGCCGGCCTGTTCACCAAACTAAGCTTAGTGTCTCAGAAGTCTACGAATTTCTGCAGAATGGTGCTCCTTTGAATTTCATGCCCAAAGAGGAATTGTAGCCCTACTATTTGCGCACCCACAGAAAGTTGGGAAGATGAATAAGTAAGTCAGATGTGACCCTCCAAAGTATGGTGGGAACGAAAATCCACCCCACACTTCGAAGACTATTACCGAACACCCAAAAAAAGTCTTTGAGAGTCGCTCTATTGCCTTTATGGTTCAAAGATCATTTGTAGATCATAAGGTTGCGCTCTTATAGCACTTGAAATCACTTAAATTGAACAAGAAATGAGAAAGTTATGAGCATTGAAAATAAGACGGGTAGAAGAAAAAAAAAGAAGTTAAAACGTGTTTTATAACTTGGAAAAGCTTATTCCGCTTCTTGCTCTTCTATAATTACTCCTTTGCCTCTGCTGTTCAAAGATAAATTGAAAAGCTCAGGTTAGCGCTCCCATGACATTTTAAATCACTCAAAATAGAGAAAAATTGAGGAATCTGCCAAAGATGATAGACTAGTGTTCGGGGATGGGCTGTTCTACCCTACTGGCTGCTGCTACTGCAGTGGTCTTTATATAGGGCAATGAATGTGCACTGCCCAAGTCTTATCATTAAAATTAACATTTCCTGGTCTGATTTTTCCTAACATATTCTACAGAGAAATGCAGTCAACCATGCAGGATTTATGCATACCCCCCAACCACTGTTTGTGTGGTTGAATTGTCTTTCAGAAATAACTGAGCTGTTTGCAACTCTTTTGAGGCTGTCTTTTTCGCTGACTTGAAGCAAAGCTCAAAATTGTGAACCAACTCAGTATCTGTTTGCAATCAAATTCGTACTTGCTTGGTAGATCTGGATGATGGAATGCAGTCATTATGGGTAGATAGACCGGTGAGCGATTCAAAGAAGGTTGTATCCACACACATTGTTCATCTGCTTCTGAATCTCAAACAACATTTGTAGTCCTCCACCTAAAGCTTGCAATAGTGCAAAAATTGCTCAATTTGGTGAAGGAATGGGGAAGATATGGCTGTTTCGTGTAAGGGGGGTTCAGTGTTTGGTGATGGATGAATTAAAACAGATTAGGATTTGGAGCTTGAAATTTTTGATCATTGCATCTTTGCCTCTGGATTACAAAGAAGTTTTATAAAGCCCTAGTTGGCACACCCATCAGGTTTTAATTACTGAAAATGGACAAAAAATGAGGAAGATATGGGGCTGGAACTAGAAAGAGGTCTGGAGCCATTTTTTCAAATTTTTTGAAGCAAACTATCACTCAAGCTCTTCTTGTGTTTTCTGTGTTGCTCCTTTACTTCTGACAACAAAGAACATTTGTAGCCTTCCAGTTTGCATGTACAATGAGACAAAAATCACTCATTTTACTTAAGAAATGAGGAAAATATTGGAAAAGTGTGTGGTGATGGGCTGTTGTACCCCATAAGTTCAAATTCATGTTTTTCAGCCAAAATGTCAAGGACTAGTTTGTATCAAGAAGTCTAGTCCAAATTTTGTTATGGCCTCACTCCGCTGAATCCAATAATTTTTCGAACTTGTTCACTTGACTATCTGTCTATGACTTATTCTACAATAATCTTTGAATTTCTTTTGAGAAGGGAAGGAGGTTATGTTTTTTCTGAGGTTTTGATGCTCAAGAAAACTTGCTCTTTTCCTACCCATAGTTTGATCCATTTTTGGTTTAGGGTTTAGAACCTTGTACTGATGGTACCAATGATGAAGAGGCAGAAGGTTCAAGTGGTTGCACAATTGATAGGTGTGTTACAATGTTATTTTCAAGGTCTGCCATTATGTCCTAGCAAGGCCTTCTTGAAGGTGTTCCATGTGTTTCCAACAGCTTTCTTAATTCTGAGGGCTCTCCATTGTGCATTCTGCACTTTGAGGTGTGGTCTTTTGTTTGGATTTCAGTCCTTTCTTTTTTCTTCTCTTATTCCCTTGTCACATGTTTTTCTCTGTATTTATTTATTTATTTATTTCTTAATGGTGTCATGTAGAAAAAACTAATGGAGACCAGGAACTCTGGAGACAATCTGGAAAAGAATTGATTCAGTATATTGTACAATAGATGGTCAGTCAATGAGAAAAACTGAAGCTATTTTGAATGAAATGAAAGGGGGCCTAGTAGCAGATTTTGTGCAATTCTGCTTGAAAAAACATCATCCCTCAGTTATGTGGTACCATGTCGGCATCTACAACTATCATTGTCCACACAAATAAAGCAAATCACATAAAATTGTCTTGAATGACGCATCACATTCAAAATATGATTTAGAATATGACTCATCTAAAACACTTGTAACAATCCAAGCCCAAAACTCCATGGAATGATAAAACTTGCATTAAAAAACAAAAAAAGATTTGCAACATCAAAACTTTATGCATTTTGGAACTTCAAATCACTTTTATGATTTGAAACACACACAAATTGACATTATATATCCCAAACACGAAATTTTCCTTCCTCAATGAATATTGATCCTTTTTCTTTAATTTAGTCATGTTATTATGAACTGATCAAAGATTTCCTACTATATCAATGCTTTTGTAAAACTTCCAATTGCATTGACAAAAAGTTTGTTTTGATAATGGGATGTTGTTTCTAGCAAATCCAATTCAAGCATATTAGAGGACAACAGTGTCTCTGGTATGAGAACTCTAACAATCGCATTACCATCCCACCATTCAGGTTCTGGAAAATACAGGATCTATTTGTTCCATTTTTTGATATCATGGAATGGTCAAGCTCCTACACATTATGTTGGGTGAAACACCAGGCAAGCCCATTGGGACGAGCTAGGTGATGCAACCAATAATAGACAAGGGTGAGGCCATTCCATCACATTATGGTCTGGAGGACCATAATAAGCATCACAGGAGGATTATGTCATATAATATGGAAAAAATGACATATTCTGCCAGCCCAACCTTTGTTCAGTTTCTGCATAAGGAGCAGCAGTCACCAAAAGCATTGCAAGCCAAGGAAACGGGCGTTACCAAGATAACATCCACAGGACTGGTTCCTTCTTTTTAGTGGTAAAAGATTGTCTGGCTGCATGGATAAATAACCAGCAACAGCTTGCATATATTGTTTCTTTCTAGTCCTCTTCTTTTCCACTAGTTTCTTGTTACAGAGTTTTATCACAGGTTTACAACGACTGTTTGTTGGGATTGCTGCTTTATTTCATACTACAGTGCAAGAGACATCAGAATTGAATATGGACAGCAGCTTGAACTTCCACAACAGTTCCAAGAACAAGCATACCAGCACAGTAGAAGCTCATGTCGCATCATGTCCATGGATGATCTATCAGCCTTAAAATGTTGGGTGGTTTTATACATTTCTTTTTGTGCGTTTTGTGTGAACAAGATCACAGAACAATTATACAACTAAATATCAGTTCTGACAGATGTGAACAATTGGAACCATAACCTCTCTAAAAATTATTTCTTGGGACTGCAACACCTTCATGTTAATAAGGTTTCCCCTCCTCCCCTACACCCCACAGCTACACTCAACATACCACACATACAACCTAAGTTAAAATGCTGAATCTCTTTTAGTTTTTGTTTTCCTATTGCCTTCTCCATTTAAACACCCAATACTTCTTTCTTGTTCAATGCAGAAACAGCTACTTTAGGGGGGTTAAGAGATACCCGACATACATAAGGGTCTTGCTCTTGATGCTGGACAGCAACAAAAGCCTTTAACAATCAGTTTAGTACCTCAAACAAAACTGTAGAGAATGAGCTAGAAACAGTGACAATCAACACCTCTAGCCTCTTGAGATTCATCCAGGCCTTCCCATTTCCAGAGCAGAATTTTCAAACCATGTATGTGAAATTCAAGACTCACAACAATTTACAGGGAATGTACCACACTTTCTCACCAGTAACATATGAAGACAAATCACTAGTCATCTCACAATACCAGTTCACAATCTATTATATATATATATATATATATACTTTGTCCACAAACTGACCTGAACAAAACCCTGTCCATTCGGTGGAACTCCTTGTTGCATTTTTGTAGGAGCCTGCAGTTCATAAAAGAACCTCATTTCAAAGTGGAAGAGTGACTGGTAACCAATCAAACATTCTAGCTCTAATTCCAAGGGAAATATCTTTCAAGAGTAAAAGATGGCAGGAGTGACAGTGCCCTAAACAGCATTGTCAATTAAAGGAAGTCTCCCTATGTTCATTGTAGGAAAACATCACCAAATGTACGAACTGGGATTGTCAGCAACACAAGTTTTGGTTGTAGGAATACTCCTGGGACTTGCACCCATGCCAAGTTTGCTAACCTGTCCCCAGCATGCATGTGAACTGTCTCCCATAAAATGAGCTGCCATTAGTGACATATGTGGACTCATTTTCCTCCACCTCTGTACTTTTGGTTGAAGTCTTCTTTCCCATGTGAATTTGCACTCACATACTGTTTACATCTGTACAACGAGGTGACAGTAGACTGTATATATGCCAAGCCAATTTTATTACCACCTGCACAGTATTCATGTTGAGTGGCGAGGCAGTGGAAAAGTCATGCTGCGTCCTAGAGCTGGAGCAAAATCAAAGGTTTTTCCCACTCCCTTGTTGTCAACCTGTGTCATCCAGTCATGAGTTGCACACAATTTAGCATCTAACCCATTGCAGATCTGCCTGCAGAGAATGAACTAGGAATGAAGTGCTTGTACCCATATGTACAGCAAGTCATGGACAAAGAAGATCAACAAAACACAATGAGAAAAGGCCCAGGTGAGTGCATTCAAATTACAAGGAAAAAATGAATAGGATCTGTTATAAGAATAATCTCCACCTTAAACAAGGAGCCACACATTTGACCCTGGCTATCCACTCGGGGAACAGGCTTCAAGGGGCTCATTGGGTGCTCAAAACTGTGTAGTCCATCTGAACTGGAGAAAAAGCAGCCTACAAAAGACATCGCCAGATCATGATCTCAAGCACCAAAGTGGAATAAAGAACGCTAGTTAGCTACTGAAGCTTTAGAACCAGTTTCATCATGGTACAAATTTTGACCTCCTATGAGACGATCTAGCATACCTTGTGGGAAGGGAGCCAACGATTTGCCACAGCCTTGTTTCAAGAGTTTAGAATCATCTGAGAATGCAATGGCTCCATCAGCACATGTGCCCCAACAGAATGGTATCTTGCCTTGAGGATCCTGGAGATGACCAAGAGTAAGGAGGATAAAAAACAAAATGTGGGGGCATTCTGGGCAATGACGCAATCTTGGCATGCGACACGCTAGTTGTTACGGAGGCCATATCCTAAGCCAGAGCATGCACTGATACAAAAAAAAGCGGATTTCCACGGTTTTCACATTACAGAAAAAGTAGTCAGGTAGGTACTCACAGAAGCAACGAGCAGCTTGTGCGCCTTGTTGTCATATAGAACGAATGCAAATGAGCCGATCAGATCCCCTATCACTTGATCTGCGGAGTAGCAAGCGCGATCGCGGATTGATCTGTACATCTCTATAATGAGCGCCACTTCGTCCATAATCTTCGTAAGCCCATACCGCTGTCTAAGCATGGGCAGATTCTCCAGCATTCCCACGTAGATACAGTACACATCGTCGATTACTGCGAATGATCTGCACGCACGCATTCAGAGAGACTTGATCTCGTGTAAGGACAGAGAGCAGTGCGAAATCGTACAAAGCTCATCAACTTCTGGACATGTCGGACCAGGAAACAATTCCAAGAAGACAACTTAGGGGACATGCAGGGCGACTTTTCAACGAGGAACAGTATCGAAAGACTCCAGTGCAGCATAAGTTTCAAACAGATACATGATCACATTACTGAACCGCATAAGCATATAACGGACGAAAGCTTGCAAGCGCTAAGAAAATGGCAATATATATACCTTGGTCGCAGTAGAGCCTGGTTCTTGTGAGTGAAAGCCATGGCACTGTTGCCATCGAAATGGACAGACATTGCATCCGGATAAGCCACTTGGAACTTGGCAAGAAGCTCGCCACCCTTGGTCCGGCAGTCAGGACTGCTGGCTTCAGGGACGCTCAGTTCCTCGGGTGCATGAGCAATCGACTTGTGAATCACAGCCAACATTTTGCAGATCTCTCTCTCTCTCTCTCTCTCTCTCTCTCTCGCCTGTCTACCACGCGCGAAAACAAGGGCCCCGGAAGAGAATTTTTTTGGTTATAAAGAAAAAGAGTGGACGCCTCCAGACCGTGGTAACAGCTTCGTGAACAACTATCCAAGTTCAAGCGTACAAATCATCCGTCACGAGACGAAATTGCCGATTTACGAAAGGAAACTCCTGTCGTAATATGTCTGCTGTTTTCCCTTCTGCTGCTCTGGTTAATACTACCAAAACCTCCGAATCAAGACTAGGGGAACAAAACAACAAATACGCTGCAATCCGCCTACTGCTATTACTCCTCAATGAAATCAAAATCTGCAAAAACGATCGCCAGAAAGAAAAAATCAGCCTTTCATCACAAACACATCCAATTCCGTCGAATGAAACACAAGAAGAAAATACACATAAGACAAAAAAAAACACACACACAAGAAGAAGAAGACGAGGACACACCTCCCTGAGCACAGAAAACCACGAAACCAAATTTCTTTAAAAAAAAACAAAATGAAAACTCAATATTAAGCAATATCACACAACTAACCGAAATCGGGGACAAAACAGGGAAGAGGGAGCTCAATCGGCAACCGCACAGGCACAGAAAACCAGGAAATTCAGATCGCAGATCAGCGAGAAGAAACGCTCGAGAGGAGCGGTCGGAGCATCCAGGGAGAGTGTGGGAAGAAACGCGAGAGAGGAATGGAATGGAACACCGTCGTCCTCCGCGGGCTTTAATGCCCCAGCCCCTCATACCCGGCAGCAGTTAACGCATAAACGATGGGTTACCCGTTGAATTTACCCTCCTTTTGTGGATAATGACAACCGCATACTACCGGTTTCCCTGGGCAAAAAGCTCGCGGCGGCAGGTGACCGGTATATCCGGTCATACAGGGGAAGGGAGGGGGTGGGCAGTAAGTAACCCGGGTCATGCGGTGGCGTACGACACGTCACCGGTACTTCAAAGCATGGCCACGTCTATATGTGCATGTGGATGATGTCACTAGATCAATATGCGTTCCCTATCGTTGTTCACTAGTTCCCCTGGTGTCGATCACAGGTTCCCTTGTTTTGGCCTTTTGGCGCCCCTGGCTGTTTTCTCTTGTTCGAGCGTGTTCCCTTCGAGCGTGTTCCCTTGTTCCCCTTCCTCATCCTGACTCAGCACCGTTGGGACGATTGGCTTTATTAGTTCTATTATAAAAAAACAGACAAAAAGGGGTGGCGAGGAAAAGTACTTACGTCGAAAGCGCATTTATTGACGAGGAGGAAGGGTTGTCAGGGTGTTTTGATTTTTTCCTTTTCTTTTGGGGCCTTGTAAATTAGGCTTTTGGGGTGTAATTTGAGTGTATAAGCCTTAAGGTAAAGCACAAGGGTGAGGGCATTACCGAAAGGAGGCGAGCCCTTATTTCAGTTAATGGCCTCTCACCTCATTTCGGTAAATGCCCTTGCACAAATGGCCTCACTTTGTTTTTTTCCCATGATAGTAGCCATCAGGAATTACGATGTTGAATTTTTGAAAAAAAGTTTCAAAATATGTTCTATTTGAGAAAAATATCTCTGAAAATCTTAGCATTTCTAAGATCCAATAATTTGTGTTGAAGCTGCCAAGGTACTATGGTACTAGGCTCCATCACCCGGGGCTTCCCCCCCCCCCTTTCAGCCTCCCTTTTTTTCTCTTGATTTTTTTCTTTTCTTTTATTTTTGGGTTTAGAGTCCTAAACTTAGAACCATCTTCAGAACCCACAATTAACTAGTTCACCCTTTTTCTTTTTTTTTCCTTGATTTTTTTTGTTTAGAGTTTGAACTTCAAAACTTAGACTCATCTTCAGAATCAATCCCCCAAAAAAAACACACATTCTTTCTTTTGTGGCATCTAAGATACAAGAATCTAAGGATGGTTCCACTCAAAGCGAAAAAAAAAGGCAAATATGAACTCCTGATCTAGACATGGAGTAACCTTGTAACCTCCACAAGGTGAGGTCAGAACAAAAAATTGGATTCTCTAGGGAAATGGGAAAAGAGATCCCCAAATGCATGTTATAAGGCCTTTGATTTCAGAGACCTAAAACTCAAGGTCCATGCATAGTAGCTTTGGGGGAGGGCGGGGGGGGGTTTGGGTTGGAGTTTTTTTGACTAAAACTTCCTCCCAATAGTGATAGGAGAACCTTTGAGGATAAGCTGTCTTAGATTTCAGTTGGTTTGCAATTTGTCACAATCCTGGATACACTGAACAGGGAAACAGATGACTGGGTAGTGAAGAAAGAAGCTCGAAATAATGCTGAGTATTATGGATAGATAAATTACATTTGGTCCCCTGCTGACAAGGTTGTAGAGAGTTTTTTTCCAATTGGTTGGTTGGCAGCATTATTGCCTTTCAGCATCTGGACTCTTGATACAAGTACCAGTGGCACCGCACCCCCCCCACCCGCCCCCACACAAGTATCCTGACTAGGCTCAGTAGGAGTCCCCAAATCTACCCACCCTACTATTGTTGATTTACAAATTGAGTCCCACACAACAACACAATACCCATACCCCCACCCTCTTGTTGATTTACAAATTGAGTTCCGCACAACACACAACAACCCAATACCCATACCATCCAGGAAGGTCAAGCAAGCCCTGTGGGCCTGATATGTTTATGTTCCATCATCCATGCATGCATGCATGCATGCCGGGGTTCCAATTTATACCAGGATTTGTTCCCAAGTGTTTGTTCCCAAGTGTTCCCACCTATTTATTCACCTACATAAACTCTCTTTTTATTCTCATAATAACTGGAATTTGCACAACCAAAAGTGGTACTCACAAATGGGGGAAAAAAAACAAAAAAAACAAATGGATGGTTACAGTACCTATAACTTAAAGACCGGCACCACGACGCAGGATGGATGATGTGTGAACAGGAAACACTAACCACAGGGGTGGGTTACGAATGTACTAATCACAGTGACAGGGTATGTACTAACCACAGTCACGTTAGGTACCTAGTAACTACTAACCATCTATCTACACATGCATCTACTTCTAGTAGGCACCAAAGTGCATATACTACTTACCTACTTATTACATAGTAATAACCACTTCCATTCCCTACCTCCTTACCTATGATGCTTACCCATTAATATTAGTACTTGGTTGAACCTCGTGCCTAATGCACATGTGTGTGTATTTGACGATATATTTTACAAAATTACAACTACAACCTACATTTCCAAAACCTCTCTATATACCACATTCCACATGTATCCATCGGAACCCTGGGCGCTGAAAATCTTGATGTTTGCACTGCTTGTGCCTTGTGAGATAGCAACATACAGCTGACCATGGGAAAAGACCAGAGACACCGCAAATATATGTTGGGTTTGTTGCTCATATTGATATCAAAATCTTGAGGCTGCCCCCCGTTGGGGCCGGGCATGCCTTTCCTAGACAGGGACACATGTGCAGAGAGAGGAAGGTTATTTATTTCTGCCAGGGATTTCTTCCCTGTATGATGCCATCCATGGATGGATGACGGGACGGATGGATGGAAGCTTCACGAAAAACAACCACGACATCCTTAACTATATGTAATTTATTACCTGGTAGGGTGATGGGAAGGAGGGGAAAATATTAAACAGGCCAAAGGAAATGAATGCGTCCGGTACAAAAGTACATGTTTTGCCCTCGCCCCATCCCCCTTCCCCCTGCCCATCCTCCCCACCTCCACCCCCGTTCTTGTAACATCCCCCTGACAGGACGGCTGGCGAAATGTACCCATGTTACGAAATTTTCGTAACCTGCCATCACATGCCCATCCACATCCCGGATCCATGGTACCAACGATGCCATGGACCCCATGCCCCATGCATGTCCCCCCTCCCGACTCGTGTAGGGTTTAGCTCCTTCGCATTAGGGTTTCCTCTTTTTCACTCGCATTCCGACGCTTTTGCCTTTCTTCTTCTTGTTTCCCCTAGCTTTCGTGTTGTTTGCAAGCTCCAAATTTTAGCCACGTCTCAATTTTGTTCTTTAGATTGTGTAAGTTTAGTTGTTGTTCTATTGTTCCAAAACTTCTTCAGTGCATGCATTTCCACAACTATTTCCATTTCAAGTTTGCTTTTAAATTTATCATGTGCTTTATTATAAATGTTTGAAAAAAGTTATGGTGAAATTTTCAAGTTCTTCCTCAATGATGCCAACCAGGGTCACGTTGTTCATTTGAAGTGCGCATTGCAAATATTGCCATCCAAATGTACACATTCAACTACAAAATTAACTTTTGCAACAAATCACATATAAGTACTTCTCCTTTTATGGGTTTGTAATAAGGGGACTGAACTGTAACATGGGAAATGTTATTGTAGTAACAATGGGTAGGAGACCGAGGTGATGATGACATGGGCATCATGCCTTAAACCTTGTAGAAATGTAAAACCCTAAAACAAGTAGAGGAACAATGTAGGAAACATTTCTACAAGAAATTATACGCACCTTTTTAAGTAATAAGATTTCTTTACATAACTATGGGTGCAAGTTTAGTTACAAATAGTTTCTTCTAACATGGTGGTGGGTCTACATTATTATAGCAAGTAACAAAAAGTCGAATGGCTATTAAAAAAGTTTAGTGTTTTGGAGACTCTAAATATGGTTATAAAGAAGGAGATAAAATGGCCAAATGGGTTTGAAGGGTTGTTGAAATATTACATGAAGTTGAACTCTATTCGATTCATAGAACAATGGGTCATTCTTGAACTATATAATGAGCTTTTGCTAGAAGTTTTTTCATCACATGTGATCCCATTAAATGGGGATAAAGACCATCCTAATTTCCAATGTGTGTATTGTGGAGGGTAATGGTCAAGTAAATTGTGACTTTCTGACCACATGTTTAAAATGTGCCCGGCTGCTCCTAGGAACCCAATAACAAATAATCCCATATCTATTCTAGTGCTACCCAATATGGCTAATGCGTAGTTGTCAATTGAATGAAAGCAACATATTGAGAAAAATGATGCATCTTCTATTGAATTGAAGACGAGGACCCAAGCTTACGTAGATGCAAAAACAATTTAAAAAAAGCTCCAATCAATGCCAAGCACATTCATGTCCATGTCTGCAAGTTCAAATTTCTGAAAGGTTTATTGCCAAAACCTTGTTATAGTAAATAACATTAAAGAAGTCTGTTGAAATTTCTTGGACAAAGGATGGGAAAACATAAGGTGGGGCCATCACCCAAAAAACAACATGCAAATACATCAATTGAAAGCTCCATGTTGAATATGCCACATGAAAAAAGAAAAGTTGGATGTAAATGACCTCAAAGGTTCAAACTAAATTAGCAAAGAAACCAATGATCAAAAACAATTACCATTGTTTGTAGCATAGACAAGACTTCATTTGATGATGGACAAAAGTGATGACAACAAAGGTCTTAGTATCGAAAGCCAAGACATGCTCCAAGATGTGTAAGAGGCAAGAAAGTCCACCTCATCCCAACATGGGGGATGGAAATCAAAGTATCCCCATACCTTCACACATTATCCATCCATCTCCACTACACCTAGATATTATTCTATGAGACTTGCACACATTGAAAGACATCCAAAAGGCCCCTAATCATTATCGAAAACTTGTGGAAGTTCAAATTAATCAACATGTCATGGTCCCATGGAACCTTCTATACTTCTACCATTCAGGTTGTTTCACTTGCTTCCCTACATGTTGAGGAAGTTTGATTGTGAGAACTTTTCCTTGGATGAGTTCAAGGCCAGGCTTGCAAGTTATTAGGCTTGTCCAAAGGGGTGGGATGAATGGATTGATAGCACATTTATGGCATCATTTGGGTTGTGGACCCACAAAGATTAAGTAAGCTACAAATGCCTCCACTACTGCATTTATAAGATTTTTGGTTTACAATGCCATATGGTTTTGAAGGTTTGCAAAAAAAAACCTCTATAACATGTAGCCCATTTGTAATCCTTTAAATCTGGCCTTTAACTTTGGTTTTATTTATTTTCCACAACATTGTTGCATAAATTCACAACAAAATGTTATGAACGTTTTTATTAATCATGTGGTGAATCCTACAACTTTAGAGGATGAATTCCATGCATTGGTTGAATATATTGAACACAAGTTACTAGAATGAATAACAAGAAGCTTGAAGCCCAATTGTGAGAGGAACGTGAAAAGAGGATTGTTGGATATGTGGATAACAAAATGCATAACTTTGATGTAGTTATTGCTCCAAGAATTGAACAAAGAAAGTGGGGGCAACACACCCACTCTTTGAAATCTTCACAACGATTCCTACTTTGAGGGCCTTTGCCCCAAAATTTCTTTGGACACATAGTAACAATGAAACCATAACCATATGTGATGGAATTTGTAACATGGAAAGGGTCAGTATGTTTTACAGAATTCCATGGTGTGCTAAGTTTTTTAGGTTATAGACATTCTCAAAAGGTTTACACGTTCTTCTGGTGCACCTATTATGAGGTGCTATTGAAAAAAAATGTGGACAATGGGTTTTTAAAAGGTTAAACAATAGGCCATGGCAAACAATCCTCACAATAATGTGAGAGGAAGGGCCCATGTTGTTCGTAGGCGGGGTGGGGTCATTGGCAAGAAAAGGTTGGTAAGCCCAAGCTTAGTCTAAATACGAGATAGATTGCTCCAATTGGTGGTCACAATTTTATACTTGGGCACAAAATGTCCAATTGCAAACCATCCAAGATTTTGCAATTGTTAACAAGAAGGATTTCATTGATGGTTGGAAAATTCCTGAATGGGGTGTTGTCGACAATTGCTTTGATTCCATGTTCACAAAATGGTTGATGTAAAAAAAAGACATTGATCTTAGATGGCTTATTACAATAACAAGTTTGTAAGTCTTCCTTATGAACACCATTCTTTCAATTTGATGAATGTTAGATGTGTAGCATGATTTTTTGTGTAGTAAACAAAATTATAACATATTTCCACTTTTCTATAACGTGGTGTAAGATGGCAAACATTTACCTCTACTAACCAATTTTTTAAAAACTTGGGTTAGGAGGCATTCCAAGTTTCAAATTAGTTGAATGTGAATCAAGGGCAACTACACGGATGAAATTGAGGGATTTCACATGCAAAGGTACCTAGCTAGGGAACATTTGTTTGTGGGGTAGAACATTGAAATCTTTGATGGTGATAACCTTCTCACCCATGGCCCAACATCAATAACTGCCCACATGCCCGCTGATGCGATGAACCAACACCCTTATACAACTAGTGGGGAGGACAATCAACTTGTGGTGGTGTCGGTAGAACATGGTTTGTTTGATTAGCAAAATACCAAAGTTGTTACATCCATTATGTCTCTACCTACGACAATCTTAATGTGGACAACATAAAATCCAACACAGTTTACCCTTAAACTAAATAATTTTTTGCAAAAATATTTCACCCAACTTGAATTAGATCTAAATTTTATAACCTACCTAGCAGACCTCAACTAATTTGGGTCAAGCTTACACCTTAACTAGTTGGGTAATTTATCGTAATTTGATTTAAACATTGAATGCAACCAATTAAATCTGCACATGTGCTTAACAAGCTAAGATCTAGATTATAAACCTTGTGTGGACTAGTTAACAAGAAACTTCAACAAGGAGCTTGCATTAGCAATGACATCACAAACTACGAGTTGTACACTATCTAATGAAAAGCATGTTTTAGCCATCTTTAGACCCTACAAGGAAAATCAACAATCATTTTCCATGAGAATGCCACACTACCATACTATATGCTTAAAAGATGAAACATTACAACATTTGTGGCAAACTTCCAAGTTATCACTTACTCCCGTCATTTGATAGGTGGATGTTGAAGTTGGTTTTTACTTGCCATATATTGTGCAATATTGGTGCTAACATGTTATTGGATTATCTTTATTTTTTATAGGGTTGACGAGTTGTTGGATGAATTAAGAATTAACACAACTCTAGATGTCTTCTTTAAGGGCCTTAAAAACATGGAAATTGACAATTTTTACGTGATCTTGAGTGTTTCACAAACTTTGAAGCACCCATGTTTGACAAGTGGTTGGATTTCATGCTTGTACATACACTTGCAAATAATGTTATGTCAAATAGGTGTAGGTACATTTTGTACAAGCTCCTAAGTTATTCAATACTAAACTTCTGAACAAAGGAGGGACAAAAAGGTGGGGGACTCACTCTTAAATAACGATGTGGTTATGCCATATTTGGACAAAATCCATCGGTCCTTGCACATCATGGATAAGCAATGCACCGTTCATTGTGATTCTATACTAAGGTTCCACAACGACAGATTATCCAAGGAGTTTTGTTCAAAATGTGCGCATTACATGCGCCCTTTCCAAGGGTTTAAATGATGATGTGAATTTCAAAATATTTGTCAATATGGATACCATTCTACCCAAGGATTTTATTCAAAAGAACTCATGGGAATGTGGCCACCATGTTGTCTTTAACTTTAGAACCTACCTACAGGAACGATGGACATTGGCTTCATATCCTGGTCATCATGTGAATTCAAACTCAACTTTGTCATATCACTTTTTATGCATGTTACATATTGTTAATATATATAATGATAGCATAGACTAAATACACACCATGAATAGGCCACCATGTTGTTTCATATGATAACACAAGTAATGCCTGCAACCATGTAACAACTATGCACTACTAACTTGATCATATAATGTACTACTTTTGATTAAGGCAATTCATGGCGGGAAGAATCAATAGGGAAAATTCAATATTGTGTTATCCAAGCATTAGTGGAAAAATTGAAAGTGAAAGATGATAATAAAGGCTACCAGCCCCTTCACATGTTGACATCAAAACACATTTTGTTTGGCCATGAAGCGATTATTCGTGGTTCCACAACAACAAAAGCAACCCTGCACAATGATTGCAAGAAGCCCTAACAAGAGGTACTCCATAATCTAAAAAGGTTCTCTTTCTTGAACACACTTGTTATTCCGATTATTATAATTAATATACATTAGTTCACAATTGGGGTGAAACAAAGGTTGCCTTTAAATGGAAAAGAAAGAGGCAACAACCCACTCCCATTGCCCCTAGCAAAAAACCCAAACGAGGCTTATCAAATGCATGGCTCAAATGTAATGGCCAAGACAAGTAATGTAATAGAAATAAGCATAGACACACATTAGGATATTTGTTACATGCAGGTTGTTTAATTGATTTGATGATCACAATTACCTTATTATACATTGTACTTGACCTATCATACCCCATTGAAGTCTAATGAAGGAATATGTACATATGTATTAACTTTGTAACATATATTTCATTTTGTAAATTATTTCATTTAACAATGAACAACAACTGATTGGAATCATGTAACACTACTTTCACGTGTTTGTGTAAACGTATATACCCACTACACATAACTTGCACTTGTGTGAAAGTGATCATAACTTGGCCTAGCAAATATATTAGTGATTGAACGTACCAAATCACATCGTGAATTACCCATATCTGCCCAAGTTGTGTTGTTAAAGGTACCATTGTAGCCCACACGTGATTTCATCACAAAAATACATGCACAATCAATTTATGGATCAAGTAGATGGAAAACAACATTTAGATCTGTTAATTAAATTTCATTGGCTCATTCATTTCAACATCTCACCAAAAAACAATGGTGAGTATTTGAGGGATTTCTACCTAGGGGTTTGAGCAACAAAAACCCCATGTTAATCATGGAAAGCCTTGTCTTACTAACATGACCATTATTCTAAAAAATTCCTTCACCATTTCCAACTTTAATTAGCCATTGTTGTCCAAGTTACATTTGAATCTAACAACACCAGTAAAAAGGTATGAAACCATGGTCAATATTTACTTTTAATGTCTTTTATGTCCTAGCCACAATTTGGATTGATGCAAGTGTTCCAAGAGTACCTCACTATCTTTTGCTTCTTCAACTAGCTTAATTTGAAGCCAACGAATCTTGTCTTTTAACCTTGCTTTACATGTTTCATTTGGTGTTCTTGATGTTGCAGTTGTGTATTGAATGTCGTCAAGTAAACATCCTCCTTAAGGATTGAACAAATGTTATAGGCCTCCTTCAATAGTCCCCTTTAAGGCACCATAATAAAGTGTTATGGTCCCTTTTGCAAGTTCCGAGTGGAGAAGTTGCAATACCTTCATTTGATGTTTGCACATGTTGCCACGTTGTGTGCACAAACAATCATAAGATGCCCATTTGGATTTAAGGCTATCGACCCAATGTTTCTTATGTGGGCATTTTTTAGACATAATAAGGGCCACCCCGAAAGCTATGGTTGGTAGCATGACACATGAGTCGGGTATCATCCGTGCTTTGACGATAACATTGATCACTATTTATTATTGTTTTATGTTCATCACAAACCCATTATTTTTCTATAGTGCATTATACCAATAGTGTAGCAAAATGTCACCAATAAGAGCATGTATCGCCCAATCAACTTGTCTCCCATGAAATCTTCCTTTGGATGAACCAAGAGTTGTTTTAAATTTGCATGGTAATTTTCAATGGTTGCATTTGTATCTTGCCCTACATAAGGAAGGTTTTGATTACTTACCACCCACATTTTAGTTTTTGATAGCCATTTATATTTCACATACATCCAAAATGCTTCTATAGCTAACAAATTGTTTGTCACTTTTTCCAACACCTCACATTTTGCCCATGTTTTGGTCATTTGGGCAATTGGTGTTGTACATGATCTTTCAAAAGGAATTTAATGCAATTATACTATTAGCTACATCTTTGATTTTGATGTAAACTTGTTTTAATCAATTTCAACGAACATGCCAGAAGCACAAGTAAACCTTTGTTTGGGGCCACACCATCCTATGTTGCATGCAATGAAACATATTCATTACCATCAAAGCCAAAAAATAATTAGTAACACAAAACAAAAATGTGGCTAATAATAAAAACTTGTAACATAAAAATTTGTATAGTAATAAGAACCCATGATACATAAGTCAGCAGTAACAAGAATTGATAGCATAGACATCTGCCCAATAATATGAACCCACAAGGCATGAATCTAATAGCTATTACTTGGCTAGTAACATACATCCACAACATACTGTTTCTTTTATATCATTAATCCGCAACACATAACTTGGTTCGTAACAGGCATCCATAACACATATCTTGACTTGAAACAAACATCCATAATCATAAATGGTGTCACAACAGGCTCCCACATGACATATCCTTGGCAAATAACTAACATGAAAAACACATACCATGGATAGTAAAACGAACCCATGACACACTAAATTGGACTAATAATTAGCAGCCACTACATATAATGTGGCCAATGAGAATACTACACGTGACATAACTTGGCATAACATGCATCAATATCATGTAACTTCCCCACTTGTAGAAACCTACAACACATAACTTAGTTACAAACAAGATTCCAAAACACTTAACCCTCCCAATAATAAGGATCATAATACATAACTTGGCCACCAACATGAATTTGCAAAAGAAAATGCAATTAGGAAACACCACTTTCATGGCCACATCGTAACATCATTTCCCTTTGTCATTAGGTTTGTATCTTGATGGTGAAGGGCATGCTACTACTTTGAAGATTGCCTTCAACATGAAAACCACTTTCTTGGTAAAAGAAGACCTTGTCTTGTTCTCAACCACCTAGATCCGCACATTTTGCACATCATTCTCATGCTTCTTTTATGTTTTCTTTGCTAGCTTCCTTGCTATGTTACGAATGTCTTGTTCACTCAAAAACAAATATCATGACAATTCAGCCTTGTTTTCCATCATATCCTTCACTTGAACTTTGTGCTTATTCTTCACTTAATAGATGATTAGGCCCAATCGAAGGTGCTCTAACACAAATGTTTGAGTTTCACTCGATACACGCAAAGAGAATGTCGACCTTAACCCACATTTCATGATTTTGTGGATAACAAAACCCAATTTGTTTACATGCTTGAATGTGCCATAATAGATTTTGCTAGTGGTTAGGTGCACACAAAATTGTTTCAATGTGAAAGAACAACCTTTCTTATGGCCATCACCTCAAATCTTCATTGAAACTCAAGGCCCCTTTGTGCCCCTCCATCATTGCCTCTTGGTTGTTTTGGTTATTTCACTTCAACTCCCCCATTTTTATGTTTGGCATTGGACCATGCATATTCCTAGTACAATTAGTTGGGCCATACTCACAATGGTACCTAAAACATATCATCAAAGCGGTAGTTACATAACATAGAAACATGTGAAAGAAAATTGTTACAACCTATTACAACCAAAAAGATTTTTCATGTTCGTGTTCAATGTTTCAATTTACACTACCTAGTCATTTGGGAATCAAGCTATTTACCTCATGTTTTCCTAATATTGGGTTTAAGATTTTTCAAGATTAAGTTCATTCAATGGTCTTTCCTACTGAACCTACATTGCACATCTCCCATGTTTCTTCTCCAACTAGAAATCTAGAACCCTGACCCATGGAAGGTGAAACACATACACCCTTTTCCATATGGTATTTGTTTTTGTATCATGCTTAGGTGTTTGTTGCAACCAACCCACCAAGACAAATCCTTGAAACTGAAAGGAGTTGGGAGTGGTTGTTGTATAGAGCCCATAAGTGTTTCCATTGCTAGAATATCATGACTTTTGTATGCACTACTACAATCTCCCACCTTCGGCATTACAATAGACAACCTATTTTGTCCAACCCTACCTCTTCTATTCAAAATGCACCTATTGATCCTTCAACAAAACACAAATCTTCCCCTACTTACAATGCACAATTGTTGGTGCTACATGCAGTGGAAATAAACCTCACACACCAAATGAACTAATGTTGTTGGATCTAACCTACACAATGGTGCACTTACCAAGAGCGTAGAAATGAACTTTCAATTGTAAGCCAAGTAGGCACATGCTTTAGATTCCAAATTTGTGACAATTCAAAAGTATTTTAGGCTTGCAATAGACATAAATCCCACTTCTATAACCAATCTACAATTGTATGCCAAATATGCATACATTATGGATTTTAGTTTTGTGACCATTCAAAGGTATTTAAAACCTTTGCAAACATTAGTCCCATTTCCATAAACGATCTACAATTATAAACCAAGTTAAGCACACATTCTAGATTTTGGCTAGGTGGCAATTCAAAGACCTATACTTCTATAACCAACCTGCAATAAAACATCATCAAAATAAATATTAAATAATTAATTATTGAAACAACTATCATATGATTAATTATCAAAATAATTAGTTTGATAATTGATGATTTGAATTGAAATAAAATTCAATAATTATTCACCTAATTTTTAAAATCAAAATAAATTTAATTTAAATAGTTAATTAGTGAATTTAGATAATTATTTATGAAATATATATTTATCTGATTATAGATATTTATTTATTTATTACCTGAATTACCAAAAAAAAAATTATATTTTATCAATGAATTCATGTGAATATTTTATTATTCAATTTAATTATTTGCTAGCAATTAGATATATTACATATTAACTATTAAATTATGAACAAATAATTCATTATAAATTATTAAATAATAGACATGAATTTGAGTAGAATACATTGATGTATATAAAGACATATCCATATGTACACCTTATTGAATGTTTAATAGAATAAATACATTGCTTTTAACTTCAATTCAAAAATAGACTTTCACTCTTTATGAAATTATATGTTTTGATATGTATGTATGCCAACATGATATTGTGAGTTGCAATGTAGTGGAATATTATTAATACAACATTTGAACACCAATCATAAAAAAAGGATTAAAATATTTTTAAAAATTAGATAATTAATTAATTATGCAAAAATAAATTATCTAAATTAATCACTTTCACATTTTTTTGAATTTGATTGATTAATTTAATTTAAGGTTTAATTATTTAATCTGGTTTTCTAGGTCATATGTAATTAAGTAAATTAAGCCATAAATTAATATTTCATATTTATTAAAATATTTAGTAAAATATTATAGATTAAATAAGCCGCAAAGGTGCAACCTTTGTGGGTGTTAAGGAGCTATCCACAAAATAATCAACTATTATCAATTTCACACTTGCTCATAAAGCCTAAAAGAATTCTAGGTGTACAAACTTGAATACCTTGATGCATTTTTGATATAAATAATTTTAATATAGTTTATGTAGCATTGGGATCCAATTTGAGGTCTAAAAAATTCACACTTTATATGGATAATGAATTGGTAGTATTTTATTAGTTGCCATTATTATTAGCTCAAAACATTAGTTGCAAGGTAGTGTGGTCTTCAAAGACATGATTTCTTATAATGTTTCCATGTAACTATATCCACAAGTTTTAAACTAAAGGAAGAAATGAATAGTCTTCATGTTTTGGATGCTTTGACTAATAATGATTTAAACTTCGATATTGAGTTGGGAACTTTTGCAAGGAACATAAAAAAGGAAGCTTGTGGGGTCATTCATTTTTTCCTTTCCTTCAGAGCTTGAGCACAATATGTTATATTTAATGTTTAATGTTTAATCCTAAATTCAAGAGTTTGAAATTGATCTATTCTTTTATTGGTTGTGAACAACAGGTGGCCATAATTGAAGAACATGATAGGAGATCCTTGTTCCCTAATATGCTTTTGAAGTCGTATTATCATTTGTATTCATTGTCTAAAATTGGAAGTTTTTTTATTCATAGAATCAATGAAAATAACAATTTGGACATCTTTGAAATGGTAGCAAACACCCATGAACCTATGAAAAAGTTTGTAAATTGAAAATTGTTAATATTTTGAATATATCAAGAGGATGCAAAAAAATCCATGGTTCCAATTGTTGGTTTTCAAATTGAAACAAAGAGAATATTTCCCCTACTTGGTATATTCACCAATTTGAAGGGATGTCATTTGCAATCAAATAACTTTGATAAATTAATTTATGTGAGTAAGAATTGGTCTAATGATGCAAAGGTTGGTCGCAAGGCTCTTTTTAATTTGGTGGAATTTATATATATACTTGAAAGTTTATTTGAGTGAAATGAATTGAATGAAGGCTAATTTTATAATCTTTTCTTGAGAAATTTTATTTTGGATATTAGATCTTTGTAATCAAGCTTGTTGGTTTTTCTTTTGGTGTGTGAAAACTTTGATAATTTGCAAAAATAATAATATGAAGTCAATTTTCTTTTTAATCAATCTTAAAAATTTGATGAAATATAATCAAATAATTTGAATGAAATAAAAATTAGTTGTGAAAGAACGAATCATGCATAAAATTTTAAAAAAAGAATTGTGAAGGGTATGTAAATTGGAAAAAATAGAATTGCTTTGATTTCTTAATTATTAAAAAAAAACCAAATCAATTAGTTATTGAAAAAATTTAATAATTGCCCAACATTGGTTTACATTTCGATTTATTTTTTTGTTATTTTGTCCTAGGTAAAGACCAAAAAGTAGGGATTAAGAACAATTTCTTTATATCACGCTTTTACATGATATCATTCTTTATGCACTTCATACTTATTAGCAAATAGGGTTTAGGGTTTCGATTTTAGGATGGGTTTGGTTCTAGTTTATTAAATAGTTGAAAGAAGCATTCCAAAGTTTCAATTCTTTTTCACAATGAACCACTTTGATTGACACATCACACCAATATTTCTGAAACTTTAAACACCTCTTAAACACAAAAGGTGTCTCTTTACGAATGGGCATTGCCAAAAAGTTGAAAAAATTAAACTCTATGC
The DNA here is from genome assembly GCA_963920785.1 of Sphagnum contortum. Lineage (NCBI taxonomy): Eukaryota > Viridiplantae > Streptophyta > Sphagnopsida > Sphagnales > Sphagnaceae > Sphagnum > Sphagnum contortum. The sequence continues at coordinate 16,525,543 of OY987286.1, read as the reverse complement.
AAATGAGATAGCAAGAGGCCCAATTTTGTGCTTTTGTGAAGGGCATGAATTGCCCTCACTTCCAAGGTTTTGTCTTTGTTTTGGGCTAGATTTAGTCAATTGGAAAATCTTTTTATCAAAACAGCTTTTAAAATGTGTTAATAGGAAAAACTATTAGATTTTTCTAAATTGGATTTTATTGTTTAGCCAAAAATGTGAAGGCTGATTAACTTTTTTTATTTAAATTTTTTTTTATAACCAAATTTGGCTATGTTGTGGATAATGGCTACTTCAACTACATCACAAAAAAATAAATGATGCAATGAATCATTAATCACAACCGAGTCATTAAGGTGGGTTCCACTTTGGTGATCTATCTTGTAATTCTATCTTTTACACTTTCCTTGCACAATTTTTTAGGTGTTCATAACATCAACAATACCTTTAATAATTTTTGCAAAAACATTTCTTTTCTTGAATTTTTCCATCAAATTGGCCTTGCAAAGCACTTGTGTGAAAAATGGAAAGGTTAAGTGAAAATGAATAGTAAAAAGTGCAAAATGAAGAAGCAATAATATTTATAAGTGAAACTAAAATTGAAGAAAAAAAATACAAGGAATTGGAAAAACCCAATTTTGCAAACAAAGTCTAACAACAGAATCCCATAAGAATGTTAACAAAATCTACAAATTGAAAAAGAATTGATTTTATTTTTGATAGATTATTGGATTAATTTTTTTGTAATTTCTATTATTCAAAAGGCTTGGATATGTGATGAATATTATGTTGTGGGATAATCTCTAATATTGAAATCCAACATCAGTTATTTTTTAAAATATTTTTATATCCTTACATGATATGTTAAATGAAAAAAAATTTAACATATTCCCAAAATAATGGGCCTAGGACAAGGTGTTCATTAGTTAAATCCAACCCCACTTTTCTGGCATGTGCCCCACTAGTGAGCCTTGCCTAATGTTAGGCTCACAAGTGTTATCATGGATCCTAAGCCTATTTAGATCATGAGGTGGTAAGAGTGAGAGAGGCACCTTACGGCCTACAAGAAGTGTCTTACACCTACACTTAAGAGGCTTCTTGTAGGCAGCTTACCTCCCTCCTATGGTAGGTGTGATCTCATGTTCTCATGGGCTTGCCCCCAAATGTTCTCTGGTAAAGGTGCATTCACACTTGGTGTTAAGGACTCTAGTATTAAGTTCCCTACTGCCAAGCTAGTCATTTAGGACCTACACCTATTTGCCATGAAGATTGGTCCACTTTTCAATGGATTTTCACCTTAATTGTTGTTGACGTTTAGGGGTTAAGAGTAGGAGAGGGATTGTTCTTATGCCTACTCACTCCTTAAGAGTACAAGAGATCTCACGCCTATAAATAAAAGTAGGGAATAGCTTTAGACCAAATGGATGAAAGTAGGGAATAGCTTTAGACTAATGGATGTAATAGGCCTAAAGTCACCCAACTGACCTTGATAAGGGCCGAGTTTTGGATCTGTAACCCCTGTTCAGTGGGACCCTTTGTTGTCGTCTCCTCTTGTCCAACGCGCGACAGTGTCGGAACAAACGTGCGGAGAATCGAGCGTCGCAAGCGGTGCGCTAGAGGTCGTGATGCGTCGGCCATATGTGCACACAGCACGAGGCAGGGAATGTATCCACACCGTTGTCTAAGAAGGGGAGAGCGACTGAGGAATGTGCCCTCGGCGCTTCTGCAGTTGCACAGCTCTCCGTGAAGGTCTAAAGTAGATTTGTGAGAGCTTTTGTTTGTTTTTCTTTTGGCCCTCATTCCCGAGATTATGGATCTTCTTCGATCGGGATTACAGCATGACGGAAGTTTCATTCTGTGAGTTGCCTAGAGATTGAAAGGTACGAACACATGCAATTTCTTCTTTGCAACTCTTTTCCTTGTTTTGAGCTAGAGGAAGATTAGGTTTTCTCCTGCTTGCATTGTCTGTCACGGACCAGATTTTCTTGATTAGTTTTTTTTTTTTTTTTTTTTCCCCTCAGAATTTTTCTGTGAGCTTTTTGGTAATTAGGTACCATGATCACGAAGTCTAATGGAGGGACAGTTTTTGTATTTTGGATTCCTAATTTTCCGTTGTTTGACTGTTAGAGTAAGAAAGATCTGGGATCCTTTTTATGCTTTGACGACACAATTGATCAAAGATAGCGTTGTAACTTGCAGATCTAGTCCCCTGGATTCATCTTAGTTAGAAAAGTTCTTCATAACCCTGACTTGAATTTGCGAGCAATTACTGCAGATTGAGTCTAGTACATCCCAGACGCACCTACTGGAATAAGAAATACTATTATGGCACTACAGAGAGCTGAATTTGCATCACAGTAGCATAGTAGCTTTGCATAGCAACCCTAAGAAGGTTGTAGGAAGACTACCTAATCATCTAATTATTCTTCAGTGAAAGCAGGAGCAATTCAATCCAATCTTCAGAGGAGATTATACAAAAAATTTGGAGAGCAACTAGTTAGTGCCTCCATAATATTCTTGGCCAAAGAGCTTCCCTGCAAACGGCAGCCATGGGTAAGCTAATTACACTCCTTTTTCAAAGGCACTTTTCCATTGTATATCTTCATGATTCAGGAGGTTCCATATTGACATGTGATTGATTCAAGTATTGTCTGCAGATTATGAGAGGAAATTACAATGGTCACCGCTTTAGAGTTTTGACTAAATGCAACACAATTGTGCATGTTTTCAATACCCTAATTGAGCTGGACCTGACTAGAGCTTTTGACAAAATGCAACACGATTGTGCTTCTTTTCAATAACCTAATTGAGCTCAACCTGACTATCAAGTGTGTGCCAGTTCTGAGTGCTATCTCGAATATTGTGGATGTTTTCAATACCTAATTGATCTGGAGCTGACAATCAAGAGTGTACCAGTTCATGAGTGCTAGCATGGGTGATCAAACATAGGTTTAAGGTCATCCATGATTCACAGGTATTATTACAGGCTGACATTATGCACCCAGCAGACAAGATGATTACTTGGAACAAAGTGGGAAATTTGCTTAATTGTGGAGTTAGCCTATAAACAAATCTCCATGTTTCTCCTCTTATCCATGACAGGACTGCACTTCCGTGCTTGGTTAGAGTTCATAAGTTTAATGGTATGTGTAATTTGTCTACCAAAGATTGTAAAGAGGTGTGTTCTGAACTGAGGTGGAGTGAGTCTGAAGACAGAAGCTGGCAGGCAGGACCCAGAGAAAGAAGGGTGGCGTGCACTGAAGGGCTGGGGAGGCCATGCAACTTTGTTTGCACTGGCAGGAGCCAGCAATATGTGTGCTGCTGCCATTACTAATCCTGTAAATGTTGTCAAGGTTCGAATGCAGCTTGATGGAGCTCTCTCCTCCACACAGGTCAGCCTCATTACTCTTTGGTATTGAGTTCTGTTACTTCCTTCAGAGTTGTTAGCTCTGTAACCAATGTATCAGGAGTATCAGGATAATTTAGAAGGATGTGAGATAGTCTCAAAATAGGCCAAATAGTGCCTGGAATGTGGTCATGGCATCAACTTTTGCTGCTGTGTTTTATCCCGAATTGAGCAATGTATAATTGCCTGTAGATAGAGAGCCCCTACTACTGTGTGTAAAGCCAACAGTGAACTAAAATGCCAACACTGGATCACTCACAATGTCAGTTATGGCAGTTGCAAATGTGGAGCTTGCTACCCAGGTATCAAAGTGATTGCTAAAAAAATATAGGTCAATGCATACTTCAAACAAACATTGCTACCTGAGATATTCTTTATGGAGATGTGGCAACTTGTGCAATTTCACACACAATAATGGTTTGTGCCCATAACAATCTCATAGATTTCAAGATAGCTTCAAACTTGGATTTACAGAGTGCTTTACTTTTCCAGGAGCGAAATTATCCAGGTTTCCTCAAGAGTATGTTTCGGGTTGGGAAAGAGGAGGGAATTAAGGGCCTATGGCGTGGGACTGGTGCAGCACTTTTACGAGAAGCTTCATATTCCAGCATCAGGATGGGAGCTTATGAACCACTGAAGACTGTAAGTAAACTCCAAATCCTAACAACCAATTTTGCAGACCTTTAACTAGTGCTTTTAAAACATGAACCCCAACATAGCCTTACTCCCAAGCACACAGGAAACCCAGACCCTCAGTCTGACACTTTTTCCCTCTAATTCTTGATCTCATAAAGCAAGCAATTTTACAATTTAAGTCAGTAAAAAGTCAGTCTTCAGAACTAGCAGGCAGTCAACTTTGCGATCCTCCATGATTCAGGAATCAACCTTCCAACAGGAATTGTTAGTTAATTAAGTGAACAGAATACCTACCAAAAGAGAAGTTCCAAGTCCAGCCTTTTCTAGCCATACGCATAATGCCCTATCTATTTTGGAAAGAACTCTGATAAATTTTGGCCTATGGTTATGGAGGCCAGTGGTTTGGAGGTGATGACCCTACTCGATCATCTTTGTGGATCAAAATAGCTGCAGGGGCAACAGCTGGCACCATTGGTGGTGCAATTGCTAACCCCACAGATGTTATTATGATTCGAATGCAAGCTCCTTTTGTGGCCACCAACATTGCAGGTGAGTTTAACTCTTACTTGATGCACACATCACACATAACTTTTTCATTGTTCAGTTATGGGTGAATGCTACTCTAAGTTGAAGTAGACCCTGTACACATAGCCAGACAATTTAAAGTTTTCGAAGATTCCAACACTGTCTAAGCCATCACTATGTTCTACAAGATTGGTCATCAGGCATTTTGCACTATGAGCTGGAAGAGATAGATAGCTTCTCTGCTCATAAGGGTACACTGCTGCCTTAATTGCATGTCTGCCATTATTTCTAGGAGTGACTTTGAATCACTGGAAGTACAAGGGGCCATTCCAAGCATTTGGATCCATAGCCAGAACTGAAGGTCTTCATGGACTGTTTCGAGGTGTGGGACCTACAATGCAAAGGGCAGCAATGCTGAATGCAGCTCAGATTCCAAGTTATGATCACACAAAATATGCACTGTTAGATTCAGGGTGGATGGAGGAAGGTATGGCTTGCCATTTTGTGTCATCCATGACAGCTGGGCTTGTGACTGCCATTGTCATGTCACCCATTGATCTCATCAAAACCCGGTACATATTCACTTTGATCCCCATCACCTGAAACAAAAATAGGAGATGCTAGGCAATTCCATCCATAGGTTCCATTACCTTTGAGAATTGCTTCATGTCTGTCCTGATTTCTTCCCTAATTATCTAAGGCTCTTATTCTCTTTGTACTCACAATGCAATACCTGTCTGACTCTTTCAAATCAGATCAATTTCCAAACGACACCTTGATTATTTGCTAATGAGGTCAAAACATTGTTAGAAAACATTGGTTTATTGGAACAAAGTCACCAACACTTGTTGATTTCTTTGTATCAGATCCAAGTGCTAGGCAAAGACTGTTTATCCTGCCTTGATATGATTGATTGAAACTTAAGCTCTCGGTATTAGTATTGCCTGCTGTTACACCCTACCTCAAGATTTTGGTGTTTGGAACAGGATAATGCAACAAGGGGTGCGGACTGGTGGGGCTGGGGTACTTTACTCGTCAACACTCGACTGCTTTTGGAAAACGTTACAGTCTGAGGGGCCCAGGGGCTTATACAAAGGATTTATTCCTGTGTGGATGCGCATTGGACCCCACACAGTTATCACTTTTTTCTTCTATGAGCAATTCCGGAGAGCTCTTCAAATCAAACCTTTGTGAATGAGCAGCACTGCAATTGGTAAAAATCTGGAACTGACTATTTTCTTGAAAATCATGAGGGAAAGTTTCTACCCCTGCAATCTTGTATGTAAGTAGTACAAGGAATTGATTAGACTTAGCATCTCACATCATGAATAATTAGCAAAGGGTCTTTTGCCATTTTTTTTTCTATAGCTATTTCTAGGGCTGTACAATAAATTTCACAAATCCAGATCTGGAGTAGGGATTAACATTATGCTTTTAAAACCATTAGATCTAACCCTACAATGCTAGCAGGGCCCAAAATGGCCTTCAAAGTGATAGAGAGGGTGAAATTGGTTGAAAATGAGATCAAATTTGTTTTCCTCTTAAGCAATGGTTAAATGAAGAAGTCTTCAAGGAGTTTTTTAGGACATTAGATAATTGCATGTTTTGCATGGCATGTGGATTTCATTCGACTTTTGCTTGAACCAAGAGTTCTTCAATGTTGTTTGCGTAGTTGCATTTGCAATGAATGCATTTTTATGCTTGTTGTGAACTAAAAAACTCCCATTAATCCATTTTGTGAACCTTGCCATTTGCTTGGTATACAATGATGCAACTTGTTGCATTATTAGATCCATGCCAACCCTATTTTACAAAGGGAGCAAATGAAACAATATACAATGATATTATGACTTGTGCAAACATAATCAATCGAGGTTTAGTTCCATATGTTCACAACAATATGCTGCAAAGCATTTGATTTTTATTGTATGTAAAATAGTTGATAAATTTAGTTTCAAGTACTTAATGCACATTACATATAGTAAAGGAGGGGGGGGGCACCCCCAAGATTTTGATATCAAGATCAACAACAAACCCAACATATGTTTGCCGTCTCCGGTCTTTTCCCATGGTTAGCTGTATGTTGCTATCTCACGGGTCACAAGCAGTGCAAACATCAAGATTTTCAGAGGCTAGGGTCTCAATGGATACATGCGGAATGCGGTATATAGAGAGGTTTTGGAAATGTAGTTTGTAGTTATAATTTTGTAATATGTACCGTCAAATACACACACACCTGTCCATTAGGGACGGGGTTCAAACTAGTATTGTATACGAGGGTTCTGCTTCACCTAGCATGATAGCCAAAGTCACACCCATTGTAATTTTTTTTGGAGAGCCCAATTTTGTGATGCAATTATCCACTTTTGACATTGTCCTATGCAAGCAACTAAAAATAATAATGTTGTCAAAGTACAATTTACCAACATAATGTTCTCCAAGGCAAAAAGTTGGTAGGGGAAGGATGTTATAAAACTATGAAATTTTTCAAGTCGGGTAGGCCAATAGTTATTCTTACCTCACATGTGACAAGAGTTCAAAAAATAGTGATTGAGTAGTTTACATGTGACCTAATTTTAAGTTTAATTAATCTCATAAACATAACCTTGGCAAAAAATAATGTAGACTTGTCAACTTTAATAAAATGTTTTGATGAATATTTCACACGCAATGTTGACTTGAATATGTTTTCAAATTTTGATTAAAAGGTGTTTATTAAAATATTACAAAACGATTTAAGTTGAGATTTAATTATTTTATGTATTTATGTTCATTTAATTAATAAATTATTATTATTTTATTTTATTATAATATTTTTTATTAATTGAAAAAATAAATATCAAATATTGGTTAATTAATTAATTATTAAAAATTATAATGGAATTTCATATTAATTAATTTATTATTTTTATTCTCAATACAAACAAAAAGCTATTTTGCATCTTGTTAAATTTAATGTTACCACTTGTTGGAATTATGAACATTATGAAAGTTAATCAATATCAAATTCATTAAGGAATCTATGGATGTAGAATGTGGTTTTATGGTTTAAAATATACGAAGACATGTTCCTTCCATATGAAACAAAATGTTGAAATTTAGGATATTGTACAATTATGTTGTGTAAGTCAAAATATTTAATTATAATTGAATATGTTTCAAAACATAAATAATGTATTATTTAATAGGTCATTAAACCTAAAAAAACAATTGTGGAATGACAAGGTGAAACACAAATGCCCTTGAATGTGAATCATGCATTTTTAAATAAGAATTTGCACAAAGGAATCTCTTTGATTCATAGTGATAATAAGTTGAAATACATGTGATTTATGGTTAACATGCAGTTCATCTAAATAAAATATCAAATCTTTGAGTAATGTAAAATTTGAAATCAAGAGCCAAACTTTGAACATGTTTCAATTGCATAAAAAATGGGAAATTTTTATAATTAAACAAATATAATTGTTGTGATCAATTTGTATGGTTTTTAAAGTCTTGCCCATCTCAATTTGCAAGCATTTAATGAGGTTGTTTTAAGTATGAAGTGTGAGTTATTTGATAGTGGTTATTAGAGACTTTGATTGGTTGTGGGGTTTGTTGTTTTTCATTCGTGTCAAAGGGACAAAGAGTCTAGCTATCATAAAGAGATCATTTCCCCTTTTTTTGGTTATAATTCCTTGCACATTTGTGCATTCATGAATATGTAATAAACACGTGTGAAAGATATATGAATTCTATTTAAATTTGGTGAAGCATGATAAACCTTCTTTTGAATCATTTGAACAAAAACATAACAATTGGAAGGAATATTACACCTTGTGCAAGGACATTTGATTTTGAAATTAGTTATAGACTTCAATATTTGCACAAATAATGAGTTAAAACATAACTAGCAAAAGTGTCGCAACCCTAGCCTTGGCTCGCGACCAAGGCAAGGGGGGTTGCAAGCGTGCGGGCCTATAAGTAGACCCGGGAGTCATATCACATGCTCCCGGGAGTGCAAAGAGTGTGAGGGAGTGAACCCTCACACTCCCAAGTGAACTCCCACGTTGGGAGTTGGTGAGAGTGAAGTCCCAAAAGGACTCCCGAAAGTTCAGAGAGCGTTTTGAGGGGTCAAAACTCCATGGCTGGTTGCGCTCTTTATATCAATGGAAAGCTCTTGAAGTGTAGATGTCCAAAATGGGCTCGCATTGCTCATTTGGACATCTGAAACGCAAGTTATGGCCAAAAGAAGGCCCGGGAGTCGAACTCCCGGGAGTCCGCCGGTTTTGACTCCCGATCGCTAAAAGTCGGGAATCGACCCGAAATACTTGGGCGCAGAAGACGTGCGACATACCGTTGGAAAGGTCTCGACGAGACCTACAACTTTGCTTCAGACGGCGAGTCGATCGGAGGTCTGCTCCGAAAGTTATGAAGCCTCAAAGTCGCGGGAGTCCCGAAAATGCGCGATTTCGGGACTCCCACGCGGGAGTCCCGGGAGTCCCGGGACAAAATGGCCATTTGGATGCCAGTCCCGCCGCGAGCTGCAGAGTATACTATAAGGGGGAAGGTGGTGGCTTCCCCCAAGTCCGGGCCGTGGTGAGTCTTGTGTGTCCGTGTTGCCCGTGGCTCGTCCTAGCACCAAAGGTGCTCTAACCATGCACTAACCACTTTGTGTGGGTTTTGTGCAGGCCCGTGTGAGTGAATAAGCTTGTCACAACTTCCTAGTCCTATCCCGGAGCTCCAACACGCCCCTCTACCCCTCCAAGTGTTGTGAGCTAGGGAGCGGCTCCAAGTTCCCACTTTTTCCGCATTGTCCCATACTTGGACCCTCAAGTGGGTCCACAAGGAACTTGGGAGCGCGTCAAAAAGTAACAAGGGAAACCATTTTGTTTGAAGCAAACTACATTTGCATGACATGGAAACACATTATTAGTTCAAATATCACAACATGAATGCAATATAACCCCAATAACTTGTACTATTTAATTTGACCATCTTGATATGTAATGACAAACATAATTATATCAAAATTTCACAATGTAAATGGGTGAAAATGTATGACACATATTCATCTTCCAATTATGTTTGGTTCAAAGGTTAAATGCTTTTTTTCCATGTTGTTAAAACCTTTCAACTTTATTTGCTTCAAAGGATAAATTTTCCTTCTTCTTGGCTAAATCATCAATCTTTAAAATCATTTGATTCAAATGACTAAAAAATTATGCATCAATTGATTAATTTGATGTGACATTTTAATTTGACTTGTAAGAACATCATGTTTTATTATGATAATGTGACATTTAAAAAATTTTGCATTGAATCCTACATGTATTAAAGATAGGTTATTGATATTTTATCAGTTAAATATGTTACTAATATTTTATTAGTTGATGTACATATGGGTTAGATAATGGGCTAGTTATTAGTTGACATTTAGTTTGAATTTGAAATTGAGTTTCATATGTGAGGAGCACATTTTTTTTGGAAAAAGCTTCATTTTTTTATTTTGCTTTTGGAGAATGGAGTTTTTTGCTTTGATTTCTTTTTGCAATTATGTACATAAAGACCTGGGTTTAAATTCCAATGATGATGATCCATCAAAGTTGTTTTAAGGAATAGCTTTTGTACAAGGGAAGGTTTTAGTTTCCAAACCTTCCAAATTGAAGTTTGAGCCCAAGGCCAATAGTCTAAGCACCGAGGTGAAAATTCAAAAGGTCTTGAAATTAACACCTTCCCTTACATGAAGTTTTGGGAAACTTTTTAAGTTGTTATTTAGCTAGTTTTAGGCTATCTTTAGGTTTTTTTTCTTTAAGTCTACATCTTCTTTATGTGTGTCCATCATGTCCATTTCTTTTTGTGATGTCACTTTTTGTCTCCATTTATTTTTTGTGTGCATTCTCATTTTCTCCATCTCCTCCTCCTTCGTCCTCATTTAAGCTTGCTTACATCTTCATTTATTTTTGTTGTCCTTTCTTTCTTGCTAATCCAATCATTCAAAATATCTTCATTAATATGTTATCCTCTTAAGTCTCTTTGTTGATCCAAGATTTCAAAGCATATTCATTAATTTGTTGTCCTCTCCTTCTCTGATGATTAATGAAAATACCAAGGCTACAACACTAAAAACATTATAACAAATCTATTTAATAATGAGTATTTGATCAAGGATCTTGTTGAACTGTTGTTTTTGTTTCGTGTTGCAAGTCGCAAAAAAAGAGTTTTCACTTTATCCTCTAACTAGGTAAGAGTATAATTATTTTTTATTTTTTACAATTCTATTATTTTTATTTTTTAATTTAATTTTTTTTGTTTTCTTATCTGTAGGTGTAGATTCCAATTTTAGTTTTTTGTTTTGTTGTTGCTAAATTTACTTTTCAAGGTTTTTCTTACGGTGCTCCATTATGCAAGTGTAAATTTAAGTATTTAAATTTTTGTTTGTCATTGTTGCATTTCTTTTTTAAGGTTTTTTTAAAATTCTATAATTCTGGATTATGTATTTCTTTAATCATGTATTTCTTATTCCTTTTTTGGGTTTTTTTAATGTTGATGTAGTTCCATGTCACATATATATTTTTAAAATATTGTAATTTTTTTGTTGATGGTAGTATATAATCTTTGATTAGGGGCATAGGTTGGTTGATTCGCTAGAGGCAAAACTAGTGGGTTTGTGGAAACTAGTGTTGCTTTAGTAGTTTCGTTCAACATTTTCAATAGTATAATTGAGTGAAAATTGTTGGTGACGAAACAACACTATAAGCTTCTAACACTAGTCTTAAGAAATCCATAAGGAAGTTAGATGTTCTTTCCATTAAGGAAAAATGGAGGATGTTCAATCAAGCCATGTGTTAGTTGATATCTCTAAGTGGTTTGAATTGAAGGTTTGGTTATTTTTACATGAAAAAAAATTTCATTCGAGGTTGCTTTTAGCTTTGTAATGTAGATTTTGAAAAGGCTTTTTTGTTGGAGTGCCCTACTGGGTTGGTTTTGAGGTTTTGCTAAGGAGTGTCCAAGAATTGGCGCATTGATGTAATGAGATGTTCGACATACCAACATCATCCTCTTATTATCTAATTGTTGATGTTATTGATACATACAAGGAACTTGTTCACCAACATCTTGTTTGGCCTGTGCAAATTTCAAGTTTTCATCCTTTTTTTCTTCACCCTAAAACTAAATGGAAACATAACCTTATGGCATTACATCTAATATTGGTCTAGAAATATCTACGGAGTTTGTGATGATTATGTTTTGAGTTTGGAAAAACGCATATTGAAAAAGATTTTTATCTTTGCTTTTAAAATTTATATATTTCAATGATTTTGAAATTGTATATGAGGTGTTTGATTTTCATTTTTTTGGTTGCATTTCTTGGAAATTGATTATTTGATTATTTTTATCCTCCATATTCTTCAATGCAAACATGTAGCTTCTATGATATTGATTTCAAGTTGATTTAAACATCATGGTTTCATTTGAGCGTAAGCATTTTGTTTTGGTCTACTTTTTGATGTAGCCAAACATTCACTTCTTCATCTGAGCTTAAACATTTTGTTTTGGTCTACTTTTTAAAACAATTAAACATTCATTTTTTTGTTTGAATTGAAGCATTATGTTTTGATTCACTTCACTTCTTCATTTGAGTTGTAACATCTTGTTTTTTGGTGGGTCAACTTTGTGATGCAACCAAAGTAACAATGTTTCAAATATTCACCATTTCATTTCAATTCTAAACATTCACCTTATCATTTCATTTGTGATTTCTTAAAAAACTTGTAACTTGAAGCAATTCTAGTCAATTTTATTATGTTTCCCAAAAATTTTGAGTCACATGATGAGTTAACCAAATGTTGGCAATGTAGTTTAAATAGGTGAGAAAGAATGTTTTTTAAAAATGCAAATAAAAATAAAAAACAATGATGAGAAATGCAATTTTAAAAGTAAAAAAATATCAACAAAGAAACTAAATGAAATATACGAATTTTAAAGTGAAAAAAAAATTAAAAGAAAAAGAAAAAGATAGGAATTTTGAAAAAAGAAAAAAGAAAATTAAAATGATAAAAAGAAAAAAGAAAAAGAAAAAAATATTGAAAAAGGAAAGAAACATATATCTTCTGAAAATTTTGAAGATCCTAGTATAGTTTGAATTTGGATTGAATTTGAATTCAAGTTACGTGCAATTTCATTCAATATTTTCATTTGAATATTGACTATTTTCTTTCAAAATATTTTTTTATTTGGAGGAAATAATTTTTGAAAATTTCAAAACATTTTTGAAAATAATAATAATTAGTGTCCGAATTGAACTTGGCCAATGTACTAAGGTAAATATTAGGGTTTACTTATGTGCATTAAAATGTAATCATGGGTTCAGGTAAAATGCATTCCAAAGGGGGACTCTCTAGAGTAATCATCCATTTGGATTGGAATAATGGGATGTATTCATCCACCGAGGCGGTTTCTAGTTCTAGTGGATGAAGAAGGGGTGAGAGTGATTCTAGACTGTTGGATTTAGGGCAAATGGATCGACGAGTGTCATGACCGCAGCTCCTGGGAAGCAGGCAATTCCCGTTTCCTTGTGTTGGGAGCGAAGACGAAGAAGCTCTTTTGCTGTTGTTTTGCGGTGCCCGTCTTTCGAGTACGTGTCTTCGATCGCTGCTTCTGATCGGTGTGGTTGGGGGCGGCGCTTTGTCTTCCACCATGGTGCAGAGACTCACGTACCGCAGGCGCCACTGCTATGCCACCAAGTCGAACCAGACGCGAGTCGTCAAAACTCCTGGTAAGAGATGGCTTCTTCCTTCCCCTTTTTGTTTCCCCTCTTGCGGAATGGATTGCAGAGGCAAAAGGCGGAGAAAAGAGAGGTAGAGGAAAAATGGAACAAAGGGATGGAACGTTTGTCTTTTTCAAAGTATCGCAGCACAAGGATGGAGAGGGTAAATAATGACCTAACTTGTGAACTGAAGCTACAAGAGATCGCAAAGTGTCACTTCCTTCTCTCCAGACGTCTGTTTATTTGAGGGCTGAACAAGGGAGATAGGAAACTGTGAAAGATTTTTTATGATCTAAGTTACTGTTGTCGCGGTTTGCGACGGTGCATTGTTTTCTTTTATCCTCTTCCAAGTCGGTTAGGCTTTTACCGAGAACTCGTTACACAACCTCGGTTTGCTGTAGAATGCGGAAGTTAAGAACAGGGACATCTCGCTCACTCGACGTTTTGTTGCGGACTGGGGTTGGATGATGCAGGTGGGAAATCTGTGTTCCAGACAGCCAAAAAGCGGGCAAAGGGCCCTAAGTGCTCCATTACAGGGAAGCGGATTGCTGGGGTATGTTGGATGCTTATTTGCTGGAACCTTTGATAACTTTGTCCTGCATCTTCATTGCCTTGGAGGATGTATTAGTCTCCAGCGTTTCCTCAAATACAGCGTTAGGGTTGTTTTGTTGATACCTGGGGTTTCTTGTTTCTTCCCCACCCTTCACGTTCTCTAGCTTCATCAAGGGCTTGTCGCTTCTTCTTTGTGCTATATATTTGTAAGTGCTCCACTGGCCTTGTACAAAAAATTATAGAAAATTGATTTAGACTAATCACACTCATAAAGTATGCATTCATTTGTTGTTCCAGATTCCCCATTTGAGGCCCACTGAGTACAAGACTTCTCGGCTCCACCGCCACCGGAAGACTGTTAACAGAGCATATGGAGGGAACATGTCAGGCTCTGCAGTCCGTGAACGGTATGTTCTGGTCTTTCCTTTGCAATATCCATTTAGAGGATGTTTTTCTGTTGGTGCTCAGTCAAGTGTTTGAATCTGATACTGGTATATATGGGCCATACATTGTCTCCAAGCCTACATATAGCTGTTTGTGAAGGGTGAATCATATTTCATTCACCTAGTAGGGTAAATTGGGTGATTAAATGTGTCTGTTACTATTATTCCATCCATTCTATGGCAAAGGAAACTCATTTGACTATACTTGATTACTGCAGCATCATTCGGGCTTTCCTGGTGGAAGAGCAGAAAATAGTGAAAAAGGTGTTGAAGATACAAAAATCAAAGGAGAAGCTGGCTGCCAAGGCCCAAGCCTAAGAGAATCATCTGTGTGGCACCCACAATTTTCAACAACGGTTAGGATGTGCAGAGTGTTTGTGTGCACATTGTGTTCTGGTGGGATCTTATGCTGACTCTTCTATGGTCCATTTGTTTACTGAGGTGCAACTGTGTTTGAACTGGTTGGCTAGGTGGGATTCAGTAAAGCTTTGATGCTTTGTTCTCTGGACGAGTATTTCTCTACGTAATATTTGATGTTTCCCAGTGTGGAACATTGAGAGGATGGAGAGTCTTAGTGAGGCAATTTTATAGGGCTGGTGCTAAGATGTTATACCTCAGGTCAATTATGACAAAACGCTTATTTTGTGAACTAAGATTTGTGTGAGATGGGCATTGGATTTGGAAGTGGGATTCTTCATACATGGGTTTTTGGGGTGTTCTGGTTGAAATATACAGCTTGTTATGGTTTCTCCAGCTGTATTGTGAAATCATGTCTGCACTACTGGTTTTTTGAAAGTATTAGAATGCCTTTCTGAGCTGAAGTTTTTGTTTGAATTACATTTGTGTTCAGTCTCTTGTAATGTTGTGCATCATTTTGATGTTGCGTTCAGGATCTGAGCTAGCAACCAATCTGTGGTGGTTCAGAGGGAGGCCTTCTAGTTGCACATCCTGTTTGAACAAGTTTGGCCAGTTATTGATGTTTTTTCGCAGTTGCCAGGTAGGTTTTTCAATAAAAATTAGGTTATCAATATTAAGAATAATTTGGCTGCTGGTGAGGTTATCAATATTTTTGGGTAATTATGTTGGTTATCAAATAGCTGGTTGATAACCTGATGGTTATTCTGCTGGTTATAAGGTTTTTTGAAAAAAAAGTTTTGAAATTTTATTTGTCTGCATGTCTGTTTTCATATCATAAAACATTTTTAGCATTTCAGGATTGATAACCTACCTGAGTGGTGATTGGATCATTTGGGTAGTTATAAAATTTGAGAATTCAATATCAAGTGATTAGGTTATTAATAGATCATAATAAGATCAATAACTGGCTGGCAGGTTATCAATATCTGGATTGATAACCGTGGTGAAACCCAATAACCTGCCATCATTGGTTTGAACCCATTTGGGTACACGAGGAGGCTTCATGAATAGCTAGCCACTTGCATGTTTTGAAACAATTGTAAATCACAAAATTGCTGAAGTTATGTATGGTATTGCAGTTTTCAAACATCTTATATCTACAATGTTTATTAACTTGAGTTTATGCTTCCTGAATGTTTGGATAGGGTTTAGGTGCCTATGAGAAAATGCCTCGAGAGGTTCTAGACCATTATGTGTTGTTAATCCTTGCGAATGGGATTGTTAGAAGAGCGGGCTTTTTAGTTTATTTGTTGTTCATTGTTTTGTAGATTTGTGGTTGGTTATTGATGAGCAGAATCAACATGTGAACGTTCTTTTGGCTGTTGTGTGAAGTTTTGAGTTTGATGGTTATGTTTTGTTGTTAATGTTGATTGGATTGTTGTATAATGATTTCACTAGGGAGGGGGAGGGAGATGAGGATTACTAGTTCAATCATCAAGGCTATTGTTTAAGGCAATGTTATAGATAAGTGATGTGTAAGGTTTGAATTTCCTTGCTGTATCTTAGGTTTCATCTGGTGGTTTTGGAGGTCAAAAAAAATTCTTTCACTTTACTATGGAATGTAAATCTAAGGTGTGTTTAATTCCTAAAGGAAATAAAGGATGAAATTAGAATGAATCAACAAATGTGACTCGAAAAGTAAATGAATTTGCATAGATAAAAAAAGAAATGCGATTATTACAAATTGGAGTCAAAATGGTGCATGGATTTAAACATAATGGATGTTATTGGATTTTGGGTTCTTGTTGCTATGCAAATCACTTTATGAAAATGTATAATAATGATTTTGTTATGCGGATTGCATTGAAAAGGAATCATCATTTTATGAGGTTTTAAAGTGATTTTTGTGTAAGGGAAAATAAATTATGTTTCATGAGTATGATTAGTTTATTTTGCTTAGGGATGTCATCCTAATGTTCCAAATGTATGTTTGAAATTGGTGGTTTATTGGTTCTGTTAGCAATAATATAAAACTTCAATAGTTATGGTTATTTGTATCTATGATAAGTGATATTTGATATGTGAATACATAGGGGCATTATAAGAAATTACAATTGTATAGTGTTTTCTCGAGTTGTATATAAATTTCATGTTTGATTATTTGGAAAACCTAAAATACAAGAAAATAAACATATAAATAAATGTGAACTTGAGTTGTATAGTGTGCCATGTTTTCTTGAAAGACGATGAATGTTTTTAAAAAATGCATTTTGTTAAAAGGATTTTCATAACAAACCACGATGTATTTGCATGGGGGCACATTTAGTGTAAAGTTTGGGATTTATGTGTGTCAAATAACCATTTTTAGGCGGGGTGTTAAATAATTGTCCACCCTATTTTTTATCACCATGTTATTATCTAATTTTTAATATATACATATTAAAACCACCCTATAGTAATTATAATTCATTATTGCAAATTATTACACACCCTATATTATAATTAAATTTATTATTTGAATAAAATACATTTTTATTTTTAAAATTCTTAATTTATAATTTTTACTCAACAACCAATATATTGCATAATATATTTTTATTTACTTATTTTCTATTTTTATTTACTAATGTCCCTTCAGGTGTATTTGAAACCTTGTATATTATACAAAACATATTTTTAAAAATATTTCCAAAAAAATTAAAGATTTACTTTATTATTATCAAAAAAATAAATTTTGTGCATTCATGATGTAATCAAACATGTTTTTATTTGCCTTCATAACCTTTTTGGACAAAATTCTTGAACATGTAATTTTGTATAAGTAAAATTTAATAGGATAATTAAAATTTCACAAGAAAGAAAGTAAAACCTTCACAACATGAACCTTTAATATCTAAGCTTTTAAGTTAAAAAATCAAATTAATCATTTACAAATTTATTTATTTTTAATGTATTCCATCATGAATGTTTTGTTTTACAACACATACCCCTTACGTTACAATGTCATAACCCAATTGAAAATATTATATATGTATTTGTTACAGAACAAAGTGGTGCAAAACTGAAAAAAATTAGTTTACTTTATACTCTCACATGAAGAAAGAAAATGAACACATTTTAATCCAAATTACACATGTGCTTGTTTATATTAAACATTGTATGATAATAAAAAGTTCATTTATTGAATAATTTGAATAAAATATTGTCATGTGATAAAATGCCAAAATTTATAACTCAATGTGTTTTGTGTTGGGTTGGGTTAAATTAATTGATATTAAAAAATAAATCTCAATCAAACACATTCAATTACACGAGGGCAACTATTTACAAAATCACTTACTTCACAACCACCTTTGCCATTTGAAAAACTTGAAGCATTACATGAAACAACTTTTGGAAAAGAACTTGGAAAGGTGTTGTGTAATCATTGACCAATTGTTTCACATATTGCAACAACTTACATTGTCATCAACAACTTTGAAGAGGAGGAGACAAATCTAGTAACTACTCAACTAGTTGAATCTAAATAACCATTGAAGTTTTCATCACAATCAATTCAAGCATGTTTGTTTGACATATTTGAACAAGTTCCATCATTTGTACCTATTTGAATTCATACTAGAACAAGTTCAAAAGTGCATGATGCGACACAATGAAAAGGAAATGATGGAAGAGATCAATTTTCTTGTTAAAGTTTTTTTTGAAAGTGGCCACTAGTTGAGGGAAAGGAAATACAACATATGTTGCAACAAATTTGAATGGGGTCCAAAGAGTAAGAATGGGCAAAGGTCGATTGGCAAGCTTGCTAATAGTGCATTGATCATGCCACGAAAATATATGTTGGAGGAATTTTTACGTACTTGGGAATCCACAAAATATGATTAAAAAACTTTAGATTTTTTTTTTAAATCCATAAAAATATATATTTGAAAGCTTTTACAAATTTTCAAAAAATATCCTTCTAAAAAATGCTTGGAAGGTTTTTACAAATTTTGAGAAACATTTCTGAAAGAATATGTTTGGAGGTGTTTTTAGAGTTTTCAAAAAGAATCCATGAAAAATACGTTTAGAACTTTTTAAAAGATGTAAAATTAATAAGTGTGTTAGAAAAAAGTTTCTAAAGATAATTGATAGAAGTTTTTAGAAAGATGAAACTTATTCTAAAAGAATAAGAATAATTGATGAAAGGTTTAAAAAGTTATGGTTCGTAGAAATTCCTAAAAAATTATGGTTAGTGCAAGTTTTTTTAAAGGTTGTTTAGTATAAAATTATGAAAAACTTAATTGGTGGAACTTTCCAAAATGTTGATGAATTTTTTTGAAGGTTCCATGGGATAGTATAAGAAACAATCAAAATGACATCACAATTAATATTGTGGATGTAAGTTGTGACCTTTGTATTTATAGTAATTTAATATTTAACTTGCATCATACCTTATTCAAACAATAAAAATGTTTAAGTCGTGTTTATTATCAGGTTCCTTATTTATTAAATATTTAACTAGAGCTTGAAAAATGCTACCAAGTGCGTGATTGTGAAAAAGTTTAAAATTTCGAAAGGGATTGGATTTGAAAGCCAAAGGTAGATGAAAATTTGAACTAAAGAACATGAAAATAAAAACAATGATTTTTAAAAACAAATTCAAGTTGTGTCTTTGTCTTCTTTCAAACATTTCTCATAAAATAATCTTTTCAATTTATTTTTCCTAATGTTTTAATCTATAAATTTTAACATATATTAATTAATATTAATTTTGAAATTAAAAATAAATTTAGTGTTCATAAATTTGAACATGGATTTTGCATGCACCAAATTTATTACTACAGTAGAACCTGTCTAAGTTAATATTGTCGGGACTGGGGGTTTTGTATTAATTTAAACAGGATATTAATAAAGAAAGGGTCATTAAATAATTCTCTGCTCGCGCCATTTGTAACATTTATACAGTAAAACATGTCTAAATTAATATTGCCTAAATTAATAACATGTGATAATTAATATGTGCATGTGGAGTTCAATATAAAAAATTTTTGGACCGCCTGTGGAATATCAATTATTAACTTTTGGAGGTTTATTAAAAAATGTATGGGGCCTGACTTGGGACTGGACCGCACATATTAATTATCACAGGTTATTAATTTAGGCAGTATTAATTTAGACAGGTTCTACTGTAATGAAATGTTTTATGTGTGAATAAATCCGAAGTTCATTAACTTGAGTGTGCATTGTGCATGCATTTCAAATTATGAATTATTGTTGATCAAATTATTTATGCAAAACCTAAAGTTCATTAAATTAAAAGTAATTTTTTTTACGTATTTCAAATTATGAATTATTGTTGATCAAAATTATTTATGCAAAATCTAAAGTTCATTAAATTAAAAATGATTTTTTTATGCATTTAAATTTATAACTTCTTATTTATCAAATCATTTAGGCCAAATCCATGGTTTTAAAAATTGAACATGAATTTTTCATGTACTTAAAATTATAAATTTTTGTTGATACAATTTTTTGTGTTGAATTCAAGGTTCATGAAACTAAACATGCATTTTATATGCATTTAAAATGCTAAGTTTTTGTTAATAAGATATTTTGTGTGAAATCCAAGGCTCATTAAATTGAGCATCAACTTTGCATGCATTTAAAATCAAATGTTTTTGTTGATTAAATCCTTTGTGTTATTTGTGAAATAATGATTGAGTCCAACTACTATGAATTGGGATGAGATGTAAGTTTAATTAATCTAAAAGTGTGAAGTTTTGGATGAAGAACTTTTCAAGGTTAAACTTGATTCCATATGATAAAGGCCTAAAAACAATTCAACATTACAATTATAAGTTGAAAATAAAATTATTTTATCACAAAAATATAAAAACATGTATGTGAATTAATGGGCATACATTACAGGGGTTTGATTTGTAATCCATGTGATGTGATAAAATAAGTCCAATAATACCACCCATGGGTAAATTTTAATGACTAAAATTGCAATCAACCAATTTAGTTACATAGTTATTATACTTGTAAAAAAAATGTTATAAGTTTAACATTTAAAAAAATTCAATATTTCACTAATGAGTTCCTCACATGCACATGACAACCATTTGGCCTTGTTGTGTCATCCATTACCTCTTTTCCATTTTTTATTTAGAAAAAAATATTCCTCAAGTTTTAGTGTTGCATCATTGAATGAACGATCTTCTAGGATTTTAGTGAATAACCTCCCATTATTTTGTCATATGTAATCTAAAATTAAAGATTGACACATCCAGATAAAAAATCATGTTATCAAAACAATATATAAAGAGGAGATTATATTGACTTGACAAAATAAAAAATTTGAACATATGAACAATAATTAAAAGATTTTATTACTTGAAAAAAGACATGATGCATGTTAAACATGCAATGCAATAGGAATATAAAGATCATAATTGGCATCAACAAAATTGAAAGATGGAACCCTCAAAAGTTTTACTTATAATATCCCATGGAATTTGTTTAACCTCTTAAAAACTTCTACCCATTAAGCCTTCCACAAAGTTTGTAAAAATATTATTAACTAAACCTTTAAACATTTTTTTTATATAACCAGGCTTTCTAAAGCTTTCCACCAATTAATCTTTATAAATTTTTTTACCAACTAATCTTTTAAAAACTCCCACCAAGTAATCTTTTATTAACATCTTGGAATTTATATATAATTTTAAATTCCAAACATATAATCTTTACATTTTTCTAAAAACATTTCTTTAACATTTGGTGTTTATGACATATGCCACCTTTCACATCTTGCTAGTAATATGGCCTAACATATTATTCAAGTTCTCCCTAATTTCATCAATGAGGTTTCTAATTAATAAAGGTTGCCCATACACATTGTTATAAACCATGGTGAATACATTTACAAATTGTTTATGTAATGTCACATAGGAGGTCAAACATATTAAAAATGTTCCATATGGTGTAAAACATAATTTTTTGAATAATAAAAGTATTGCATATCTAATTCGATTCAATAAAAATCATACATTTGATTTCATTTTTGTAAAATTTTATAAATATTTTACATGAGACACATTATTATCGTAGGGTGTCGAAAAATTTGTCATGTTGCATCCATATTGCTCCATTGTAACTTATAGTTGGGAGTGTGGAATCAACAAATTGTGGGAAACATATAAAGGAAGGAGTACTATTGTATGGTCAAAAATCTTAAGTTATGATAAGATTACCTTCACATTAATAGAAACAATTTTGAACATATCTTGAAAACAAAAATACTCCTGACAAATTTGGTGAAACTCAAATGGGAAAGGAGAGACGAAAAGTGGAACAAAAATAAACTATTATTGTTATTTCAACAACTAACATTATTTGAAAGATGTTTATAAAAAAATTACAAAAGTAAAACATTTCATTTGTTGATGAAGGTGTAGTTGGAGGTTTCAATGTTTTGTAATGGCTACTATTAGTTAGAGTGTAAGGGGAATTAAATATTATACATTAGCTTACAAATACAAAAACCTCCAAAACTACATCAAGGATAACAATTATTTAAGCCCTATGACACATAAATAAATACCCTATATGGGGAACATCAACATGTAGCATGGTGTTTTTGATAATCAACATCAAAAACTATGATTTTGTTGAATTGGAATTTTTGAAAAAAATGGCACCATTGTTCATGTTGAAAATGTTGTTATATAGGTTCATATTGGGCTTGGAATGAATGTTGAAGTGTTGCCATTTAAAATGCATGATCAACATGATTCACATTTCAAAGCAATTTTGTAACTTGCATGACAATAAGATTTGGAGTGTCGCAACCCTAGCTTTGGGCTCGTGACCAAGGCAAGGGGTTGCAAGGTTGCGGGCCAAGAGGAAGGAAGCCCGGGGATCAAGGCAAAGGCATGGCAAGGTTACAAGCCAAAAGGAAGGAAGCCCGAGAGCGAAGGCAAAGGCATTGGAAGAGTGCGTGACCAAGAGGAAGCCGGGGAGTCACCACATACTCTCGGGAGTTTAAGGAAGTGCGAGGGAGTGAACACTCACACTCCCAAGGCAACTCCCATTTTGGGAGAGGGAGTCCCAACGGACTCCCGAAACTTCAGAGGGCGAGTTGAAGGGTCAAATCTCAATGGATTGTTGTGCTCTTTATATCATTGGAAATATCTTGGAACTTAGATGTCTAAAATGGGCTCGCATTGCTCATTTGGACATCTGAGACATAAGTTATGGCCAAAAGAAGGGCTGGGAGTCAAATTGGCAATTTGACTCCCGACCACTAAAAGTCGGGAATCGACCTCTTCCCGATGTCCGATTCTAAAGTGCAACATGGAGTTGGAAACCTCTCGACGAGGGCTACAACTTTGCTTTAGACCTCGTTGCGATTGAACTCTGCAGTCGAGAGATATGAGCATCCAAAGTCCCAGGACTCTAGCCCGAGACAATTTCGGGACTCTCACTTGGGAGTCCCGGGAAAAAGAGCCATTTGGATGTAGCCTCCGTGGAGACTTGCAAAGTATACTATCAGGGGAAAGGTGGTGGCTTCCCTAAGTCCGGGCCGTGGTAAGTCTTGTGTGTTTATGTTGCCCGTGGTTCGTCCTAACACCAAAGGTGCTCTAACTATGCACTAACCACCTTGTGTGGGTTGTGTGCAGGCCCGTGTGAGTGAGTGAAGCTTGTCAATTCTTCCTAGTCCCATCTCGGAGCTCCAACACGCCCCTCTACCCCTCAAAGTGTTGTGAGCTAGGGAGCGTGCCCTGACTCCCTTTTCTTCTATTGTTTTCCATTTGGGCCCACATTTGGGTCCTTTGAGGAGTTGGGAGTGCGTCATGGAGTTTGAGTATTAACTATATGACATAACATTTTAATAGATTATAGGTAGGTAAGACTTTGATAGTTTTACATTAATTTTTTCCCATGCATTAATTAATTGATATATATTGATAAAATTGGGTGGTCTAAATGGTTTAATATTATGGATTTGCAATTTGAGTTCCAATAGATCAATATGGCAAATGAATAGATTACAAAATAGATTATAATTATTGAAATATGTCATTTTCAAATTTCTTCAAGAAGTTGAAACCAATGTTTCTATTTTTAAAAAATTTGTTAAAACTCTTTTTGAAATGCTTTTGGGTAAATTTTTATTCATTGGATTGACTTGAAATTCATTCACATGTTCATGTGTATTATCCTTTCTTTGTATAAGTAAATAAAAAAATTCAACATTAATTTAAATTACCACTTCAAAATATGAAATAATGGTTTTGATTATTTTGGTACATATTAACTTGATTACATCTTGGCTTGATTGAAGTCAATAAATTTAAAAGTCAATATTGCAAAATGTTGTTTTGGCACAAAAAATTGTGTTTTTTAAAAATATATGCCAATAAAAGTCCTTGGAGGGGAAAATTGATTGATATTGGTGTTTTTTTTCTCCTCTTTGGATTATTTTTGTCACAAAGAGAAGTTAGAATTTAAAAATTCATAAAATAAATAATTTTAGAGGTTTTCAATTACTAGAAGTGAGGGAAAAAAAAAAAAGAGTAAAACTTGACTTTCATTGTGTAGCCAAAAATATAAAAAATATGATTAAAGATTTTAAAATGTTTTTGGTTTATAACTAGATTTGGTTAAGGATGATTGTCAACTTTTTAACATTTTCCTATGGATGATTGCCACTTTGATTACAAACAATTAAACCCAAAAAAAAAAACACTAATTGAGATTTTGGACCCAATCATGAGAAAAATGGATGCACAAAGCCAAATACATTCAACCTCCGATGCAAATAACATACAAGTTTGTGCATGGCTAATGCTAGTGATGCTAAAAAAGAAATGTCAAAATAGTGATGGCTTGTGCTCTTTGTAATGGTATTGATACTCCGTTTGTAAAAAGGTTCACAACATTGATAAAGGAGGGGTTTCGGTGCTTTTTATTGTGCACACCATGTTAACACATCAATGGAAAAAATTGTTGACTTATTGGTGAAAACAAATAAAAACCTCTATGAAAAGGGGGGGAGAAACACATATGCTAGGTAATAATTGCTATAAAATTTGTTAGCCTTGCATAACAAGGCAAAGATATTGTGTTTAGATTCATTATAGAGTGTAATAGCTTTAAGGGATTTTGGCCCTTAGGTAGTAGGTCTATTTCTATATGAGGATTTTTGAAAGATGATGATATTTTGGCTTGTGTTGAAACTTGAGATTAGAAATAGATACTTGTGACTCGAGGTTCTAAGATTTAAAAGAAATTGAAATACCCATCACCAAATGGGTTGGTTGTTTAATCCTCCAAACTTGAAAGAACTTCAATGTCAGAGGTTCCATCTCAAAAGTGAAAACCACCCAACAACTGGTACCTCTATAAAATCATGAAATTAGATACAATCCCAAACATCCCAAATCTCTAGACAAGTCAGAAAATACATGAATTCAGTAAAAAAAAAAAACCCAAATCATTTTGGTAATAATACCTACCAGAATTGGAGCAGATCTCCACTTCTGCAGAGATTTTTTTGTCCTCATAAGGTCTCAAGATCTGTTGAGGTTTGTCCAAATGGATTGATCAGCAACACGTGGTGCATTCATCAGGAGAGTAATCTGCATGTATAGGGGGGTGGTCGTGGCGTTGACGAAATGGTGCTACACGTTGCATCAGCATCATCATCTCGACCAATTTAAACTCCTGCTAGTCATGCTGCTGCAGCATCCAATTTGCTGAGTCCGTCACCGTTCTTGCACTTGCTAAATCATTAGAATTCAATCTTATCTTTGCTCTCACACTCTTTTTGCTAGTTATCCTAGTGAGAGCTTCAAACGATCGAGTTTTTGTTTTTTGTTTTGTTTTTGGGTTGCAATCCAATCCAGCTTGAAACAATTATTTGCACAGGTGAGAGAGCTTCATTGTTTCAGAAGAGTGATCTGTTGATACCCATTACTATGTCTTTTTGTGTGCTGTGATTTCATCTTCCAGGTTTTACGGCAATCTGTGGAATTCAATGACTGCAGTAAATATGCTGTCTGTCAATGCAGAAGAAGTTCTCTCTATCTATATTTTTCATGAGATTGGAATAATTGTTAGTTTTCTAAATGTTTGCCTCTTGTCTAGTTGTGCGCTCAGGGACTGATTGTGAGATTATAATTGGGTAGAGAGCTGCTGCAATAGTTACCCAATTATCAAATTGGAAAGATGTCAGGAGCTCAAGGAGCAAATCCACCAGGGGCATTCACGCCCACGACATACGGGACCAAGGCTGCAGACGAAAGCAACCCCGGCGGCAATCCCAGGTACAAGACGGATTCCACAGAGGACGAGGGAGCTATACCGGTAACGATGGCAGCCGACCACGTTCCTAATCCCCAAGAAGCTGCAGGTCTGGGCGGTCCCACTTTCGGTGCCAGCAATTCTCCTCCCGCAGGCAAGGAAGACGAAGAAGAAAAACACGCAGACATGGGCTTGTCTGGCACTGCCATGGGCGATTAAAACCATTTCTGAAATTACGAATTCTTCTCTCAAATTCCGGACTTCTCCATTGCTTGCTCAAACAGTGGAATGACGAGCTTGGATCTGTAAACACAAGAGAAGAATTGCAGAAATTTCGGAGGAGAAGAAAGAAGTCAGAAAAAGACACGCACGGAGATCGAAAGGGTTTTTCTAGGGTTTTTTAGGGCAAGTCTGTTTGTAAATATTTCTTTACCAGGCAAATAGCCAGGTAAAAACAAAAAAACAGTAAATCAATGTGAAAATAGGTAACTTACTTCAGTGTATACTGAACTCTCTAGTAAGTACCTTTCTTGCTATATCATCCATCATTTATTCATCTACGCAGCTAATTCATTCATTCATTAGACCATTTACTTACCACCCATTCATCCATCCTTTATTTATCCACGCATTTATTCATCACTCATCTGAGCATTTTACTAATACCCACCACCCATTTCCTTTTGCCACCTATTCATCCATCATTTATTCATCCACGCACCGTTTCATTCATCTGACCATTTTACTTCACCCTATCTAATTTAGCAATCCACGCCGTCATGTATTCCGGAATTGATCATCCATTCAAAGACGACACTCATCCCTCCATCCATCCATCCAATACCATCCATTTTGATTGTGATTGGTCGTCCCCTGTTCCAAGGGATAAAAGCGTAGTCAGTCACTTTGGATAATTTGGTCACTTTTTTTTATTTAGACCACAAATAATTTATTATTTTAACACAGAAATTGCAGACTCAAAATTTAAATTTATTTATCAAATTGCCTTAAATTAGCGCTAGCCTAATTTTAATTTCTGTTTTTTTTTTTGGGGGGGAGGGGGAGCTTAATTGGCTAAAATAATTGTAAAACATAGCTTCACCTACTTATTTATATAATTTTTTTGTTAGTTTCACAGGGAAAAATGAAAAAACAAAAAAAAAGAAGATTTTCATTTGTTTGAATTTCTGTATTTTGGAGAATTTATTAAACATAAATAAATTAAAATCCAACCAAAAAAAAAAAAAAAAAAAACTAGTGGACGTGTGCTGATGGCGCTTTGCTTTGTCAGTCTTTGAGGGCGAAAGCTGACGAGTTCCGACAAAAGAGTGAAAAACTAGTCGCTGCCCGTACCAGTTTTCTCGCCCCTCCAGATTTTGACACGTGTCATTGAGAATCGGTGAGCTCTTGGATCTCGGCAGTCGGTTAAGTTTAGAATCAACGGGCAGAAGTGAGAAAAAGATAGGGAATAGTTGAGTAAAAGATGGGTTTGCGGTTTGATTTGTGTACGTGCACGGCGTAGCGGAGCTCTTCGTGGTCTCTTTTCCGACGACGGCTTTGCTCTTGTTGCGCGGAACCGCTTCGCGTAGTTTTGCATTGCTCGCGAGCTCACGAAAAAAAAAAAAAAATCCTATTTTTCGGAGAAGAAATTGATCTGTTTTCTCTCCTCTTCTGCTTTGTTACAGATCTTTTGTAATATTTGCAATTTTTTTTGTTGCTGATTTTGGAAAAGAAAAGTTTCTGTTGTCGAAAGGCGGTTTTGTTTGTGTTTTCTGCACAATATCTGCGAACATTTTAGTGGTGGTGCTGCTGTTGTTATTCTTCAGAGGGGGAGCTGGCACACGTAGGGTTTTTTGGAAGGTCTGTTGTCTGTTCTCATCGGCTTCTCTACTCTGCTGCTCGAGGTTTCTTTTTCTGTTTTTGTTTCTTGAGTGGATTCTTTCACTAGGAGTTTTTTTTTTTTTTGGTTCTACAGAGATCGATCTTCCTGTCTGCACCCCCGAGTGTCCCGACACGAGGGTTTGGGGAAATTCGGGAGAGAACTCTTTCGCAATTGTTCTTGCTGTGATCAAGAAGTTTTGCATAGTATCTTTGTGGATGTTGTGGTCGCCGTTGTTGATGTGGGAAAGGCTCTGTGATAACTTCCCGCCGTGGAGAATTGATGCATCAGATTGCTCGCTCTAGGGTTTCGTTTTCTGTTTTGCTTTGTGTAGGTTTTCGGGGCTCAGTTACCGTGTGCAAACAGTCTCTGGCCAGGAGTTTTTGTCCAGCAGGAAAGCCAAAGATTTCAAAGGAGAAATTGCCTCTCTTAGCGGTTTGTCCAGGAGAGAGAGAGACTACTTAGGGTTTTGTGGGGGAGTCGCATGGTGGGATCATCATCGTTACTGTTGCTGCATGGACCGAATCCTGTTCTACTAATGGCTACTCACACCTGCGCCCTCGGACCAGACGGAGTTCCTTCCGTGCACATATCTTCAGTGCCTTCTCCTCCCACTTCTTCTGTATCCTCATTGCGTATCTTTGTCAGAAGCAGCCGGGATCGGTCTCCGGCGGCACAGCGCCACCGCCGAAGAGTCCTGGCCTCAGAAAGAGCGGCCGTACCCGTTGGCCTGCCTCCTCTTTCTCCTTCTCCAACTTCTTCACCTAGTGTGTCCGGCAGCAGCAGCTATGGACTGAGTCGTAGCAAGAAGCCGGAAGGTGGACGCCGCAGCAGTAGTCTAAAGTATGGGGGTCACAGTAGCAATGTCAAATTCGAGGCTGCAAAGGTGAAGACGATGAGGGGGGATCTGGAGATCGTCGAGAAGGAGACTTTCCAACCACACCTGGGATGGACATTCTCTGATGCTGAAGCTCACGATTTCCAGACTCTTGAGAGCGTGGGAATAAACAGTAGGGATCTGGAAACTCTGTTCCTGAAAAGCCAGGAGCAAGGACTGGCTGCAGGTGAGGACGACCAGGAAGTCATGAGCAGGCCCAGGGGAGGGCTCTATTCCAGTTGGTCTCAGCCACCAAGGAGGGTGGATGAGGAAGAAGATGGATTTACACCAATGTTGCTTGTCGCTTCGCAGTCCACTCCACCACCTAGGCAAAAGCAGGAAAGCTCTGAGCGTGACAATTTCTATGCCAACTGTGGCTCTGCAATTCGCACTCTGAGAGAGGAGCTTCCATGCTTGTTCTACAAAGATCTTAGTTTTGACATTTACAGGTATCTCTGGTTTCATATCTCCTTCTCACAGCTATTCTCTCTAAACTTCTTGCTCTGAAAGCTATGCTTCTCTCTCTCTCTCTCTCTCTCTCTCTCCCCTTTCTTCCTTCTTCCCTTTTTTGGGTTCTTCCATTTCTTGGCTTTTTCCCTGCCTCTCTCTTTCTTTTTGTTTTTGTGTTCATCTTTCTTCTTGGGAGTTTTTTCATTTTTTCTCTCTTTTATGTCATGTTGAGCTAGCCTGCATCATGGTCGAGTTTTCCTATTACTGGAGGTCCTGTGACAGAAATTTAGTATCCTGGTTCATGTTTGACATTAACCTGCATCGATTGCCATGAACTGATGAAATCAGTAGGGATGTTATACTAGGTGGTGGTTGGTTGGTTACCACACATGTTGCTGTGTTGAATGTCCCTGAACCATGTTTATGACCATTGCCATGGTCCAGATCACCCTTTAATTTTGTCTTGTGGTCTTCTTGTTTTCTCTGTCCTTTAGGGCAAGGTTTTGTCATTGTCATGCTTGCAGATTGGATGCTTTTATGTTATCAGATCCGAAGTATCCTAACCTTATTTTTGGGTCATATCTTGATCCTTTCCAGGTTGACTTGAATTGTAAGTACTGAGGATTTCTCAGTATTTGCAAAGATTAGGTGTATATATCTTGTTGTGGTTGCTTCTTAGAATTGATGAGGCAGGTGCCCCTTTTTCATGTGAGCCTGCTTGTCAATTAGACCACCACTGAATGGTGAGAGCCACTGGCTACTGTATTTCAGATGTGTGTATGTGTGCATTAGTTCATCTTGATGTAACAGCTGCCTTCAAAACTTTTTTGCAGTGTGATTGAGGATCTATTGACTTTTTCTATTAGCTTATCCTCTTGATTGCTAGTCAGCATGATGACTGAGTCTTCATAGTGCATTTGGAAATTTGACAGATTCCCCTAAGTTTTGAGCAGATTGTGATAGACTTATCTACAACCTGCTGTCTGGAGCTGATGAAGGCAATGAGAAGTTATGGCAGCTAGTCACTGCCATTCATGATGCAGCTTGTGGTCTGAGTTATATTCTTGTTGTGTTTGTTTTGCTTCCGCTGGAATCAGTAACTTCTGTTTTGTTGCCTAACATGTTTCTGTGGAGTTGCTCACTGCAATCACATTGATATTATTTGGTGTGCTGATCCATCATACATGCTACTGTTGATGGTCCCTGAACGGGTGTGAAACTGGCACTGTTGTTCATACTGCTTTCATCTTGTTTTTGTTTCTTTGTTCTCTGTTTTGTCTTCCCTTCTTTGGAATTCTCTGTGGTCGGTTGAAGAAGTTTTAACCTTGCTTTGCCTTTTCTTAATTGTGAGAATGGAAATTTCTCAATTCTTATGAGAGATATTTGGTGTGCTGATCCATAGGTATTCCAGTGAGTCAGGTTTACCTTGAGTTCTAAGCTAGTTGGACCACAAAGTGTGTCTTGGGAATTTGTTGAAGTGATTTAATGGCTGCTGTTTCCACCCAAGTTTCTGAGTTTATTACTTCATTTTAGGTCTGTGTAGCAGGATTTGGGTGCCTAAAATAGAAAGTACTTGCTATTTGCTCTTGGTTCTTGTGGTTTGTTCCACTGTGGCATTGACTGTAGCAGGATACTGAGAACTTGTGTTCTCTCGCATTGTAAAATTGTAGTGAAGTAGTTGACCCTCCTTGCATTACGTCTTGTTTTGCACATACCCGTGGGTTGCTAACAAGTTGTGGAAATGCTTGTGTTTGCAGAGATGATGTGGTATTCCACGATCCTATGAATACCTTTAAGGGCATAGATAACTATAAGCTTATTTTCTGGGCTCTGCGGTTTCATGGCCGCATCTTCTTCAAAGCTCTATGGGTTGACATAGTCCGGGTTTGGCAGCCATCAGACAATGTGATCATGGTGCGGTGGACCGTCCATGGTATCCCTCGTGTGCCATGGGAAGCTCAGGGCCATTTTGATGGAACCTCAGAATACAAGTTGGACAAGGATGGAAGGATATATGAGCACAAAGTGGACAATGTAATCATGAATTCACCCCCAAAGTTCCAGCCACGTTCAGTTTTGGATCTAGTAAGGGCAGTGGGAGGCAACACAACCCCAACTCCTTCTTTCTTTCAGAGAGCTGGAATCTTTTGCCAGTTGTTGTCTTGCTACTTGCAGCAGTGTACATGGGTTCGTTTTTATTGGGCATTGTCAAGTACTTTGGCTTTAAAAACCAGTTCTGGTGATGGGTGTAACGAAATGGTACCAAGTCTCAATCCATGATTGTTTGGTTGGCTGGAACCTTTTGGGAAGGAAAAATACAGCTGCTGTGAAGAGGTTGACAACTTGTTCCTGTGTATTATAGAGAGTGGAGGATGGCTCTGCAAAATTGGCCACAGCTGTGCTTTCAGAGAAGGCTACAGTTCACTCCTTTCCCTTGTACATACTAAGTTCAATCGGAGGATCGACCAGGAATTGGAACTGACAGTTGCAAACATTGCTGGAGCTGTGATGCCATGCAACATGAGAGCAAAGAGGCTAATGTCCTCAGCTTTCCAGTGTTTTTCATTGCAACAAGAGTGATTCTTTTGTTTTTATGTTAGTAGGGTTGTGAGTACATGTTTATCAAGAGCTGGATGGGACACTTTCAATACTGACTAGAAATGCTAGGCCAGTACAGTCTATAGTGTACTGCGCTGTGGGGTACTCCTTAGCTCTGGAAAGGAGTCAAAGAATATCCATTGATGGGTTTGAAGGAGTATACTGTAGGGATGGAATGCCAGTTAACTCTTTGGGTGTTCTTGCATGCCTGAGTAAATGTGGAGCTTACTTCTGGTGTTTGTCTAAGTGATGTCTAACCACTTGGTGCTGTGAACCCCTCACTGTTTAGCAGCAATAAGATTTAGCCAACACATGAAGTGCAAAAGGTATATACTACTATTCAGGATGGTGCAAAGGCACCAAGGATGGCAGTGTTAAGAAATTTTTGTAAGACGGAGGGGACTGGTTTTATACTGCCCCTCTCTGCTGGACAGAGTGTAGCTTGCAATGAATGTCAAGCTTTTGAATGTGCACTTGTTTATGTCCTGCTTAAAACTCTGGAGCAGACTTGTTTGTAGGTCTTGTTGCAACAATCTGAAAGATGACTCAAAATGTGTTGTGCTTGTGTAAGGTCTCTGAATACTGTTCTGTAATTGTTCTTCAAAGCCAAAAAGGTCTGAAGCAGACTTTGCCATGTTATGTGGAGCTCTACACATTGAAGGCAAAGAAATTCACACAACAAAGAAATTCATCAAACATTTCCTGTAGTCTGATTGTCTTCTTGGAGAAATCAGATCATCAGCATCCTTTTTGTGAAACAAACCTCTTTCTACAGAATCTTCTTCTCTCATCAGCGAGCTCTCTTTGGACCTTGTTCACTCCTTGCTGCAATTGAAAAGAACCTGTACTTGGTGCTGCAGTATCAAAAAGACATAATCAGCCCTTTCAGAATCCTTTTGCATCTTGTTTGCATTGAAGAGAATTTCAGAGCAGCTGTCTCTCGAGGTCTCTAGAGAGAGGAGTTTGGTGTGTAGGTTACATTTGGAAAGAAGCGTCAGCAGTAGTATCTATATTCTTTTGGGGTGGGTCTTGAAGATCTTCAGCAGACAACAAAGAACAAACAAAATGGAGCTGAACTATGTAATCGACAAATCCACTATAGCAGAGATTCTTTCCTACCCCTTGCTGATCGAGCATCTCAGACAATCGTTCTCCAAGAGTTCAACTTTTGAAATCCCTGAGCGGCAGCACTATGCACTAGTTGTTGAAGAAGAAGGCTTACAGGAAGAAGAACGATCATCATCGGGGGCTGGTACTTTGCTGCTAATGCCAGCTTGGTGTCAAGCTCCACAAAGTGCCTACATTGGGGTCAAGATTGTGTCTGTGTTTCCTGGAAATGGGTCCAGAGGATTGCCTGCTGTGGCAGGCTCCTACTTCCTCTCATCTTCAGAAACCGGTCGGTTTTTCTTTTCCCCTCAAGTGCCTCATCAATACTTGTGTGATGATTCTTCCCATCCTTGTTGGATAAGCCCTGGAGCTTCCTGTGAACTTCTTGTTGCTTTCTTTTCCTTGTTTCTTTTGTTCTTCTGGTCAGAGCTCCAAACCCTAATTTCCTTGTAAATGACAATTTCTCCAAATCCTGGTTTCCTTTGAAGAGTTGTTCCATCTCTCAAAGTTGTCACAAATGTCTACTGCGAATTTTTGAGAAGAGTTTGGAGAATTTGTGACAGGGAGGCCACTGGCAGTGATGGATGGAAGTGAATTGACTCTCTGGAGGACAGCATGTGCATCAGCTTTGGCAGCTGATATCTTAGCAAGAAAGGATAGTCAAGTGATGGTGATGGTGGGCTCAGGTGCCCTGGCTCCCCATCTCATCAAAGCCCATCTCTGTATCCGACCTGCTCTGAAGAAAATAGTGATCTGGAATCGCACATACTCAAATGCCTGCAAATTGGCCAAAACTCTGAGGGCCACCGAATCCTTGAGTGGAAAAGAAATAGATGCATGTTTTGATCTGGAGACTGCTGTTCGTAATGGAGATTTGGTGAGCTGTGCAACATTATCAAATGAACCACTGGTGTTAGGATCATGGCTAGCTCCTGGGACACACTTGGATCTTGTGGGTTCTTTTACACCCTCCATGAGAGAGTGCGATGATGAGGCTGTGGAGCTTGCAAGAGTGTTTGTTGACACTGAGGCAGCAGTAAAGGAGTCTGGAGATTTGCAACAACCAATTTCAAGGAATGTGATTTCAGAGACACATGTGGTAGGAACACTGGCAGATTTGACACAGGCTAAAGTGACTGGAAGGCACACAGCTGAGGAAATCACTTTGTTCAAATCTGTGGGAACAGCTTTGGAAGATCTTGCAACTGCACAGCTTGTCTATGAGGCACTCAAGTGAAATCCACACATTTATTGGCCATTGGTAAATGCAAAGCTATTGTTATAATCAAGTCTAGGAGGTGGGAATCCAGTTCAAATGGGAGCTTTGGGTAACATCTGATTACGCTGCTGCTTCAGGTATTGGTGCTTATTTACTTTGTCATCAGTTTTGTTTTCTGAATTCAACAAGGTCTGCCTTCAAGTTCTGAACATCTGGATAGTATTTCCTCAAGGCCAAGTGACTGCAATATCCACATTGTTCATGAGCAAATTGGCTATTCTTGGAGCTGACAATAAGGATAATCAATGAGCTCCTTTCCATGTTCTATATCCATGAGTTTCCATCCTGTGCATCCTTCCATCTGCTGGAAGCCTGCATAAACATGGTTTTGCATACGTCCGTAGTGTCAGCACAAAAAATCTAACAGTAGTGCACCCATGGGGGTCTCTTCCACATTGGACAGGTTACTTCGTAATGTCAAGGTCCTCAGTTCTGAAGGTTTTTCAGGAGTGTTGAATTCTTGTGTTTGCATATTCAGATGTAATATTTAACCACATGTTTTTTATTATATGACTCTAGAGTCTATACTTCATCACAAAATGATGGTTCAATCATTCTTCAGTATTCAACCTGCCAACACCCAGAGTGTTTTGCAACTTTAGAACCTAAACCCTGACCTTGGGCCACAAAGCTCCAGCACATTTTCCCCAAGCCATACCATAGATCTTCTTCACCTACCAGACTTTGTGCTGGAAGAAGATACCACAATAGGGTGTGCACAGTCCTGCACACCCTTGGGGAGGACTAGAATCAGTGCCTAGGCCAAAACCCAACACAAGGACACTATGATAATTGTAATCACATTGATAAATGATTAAGGAGTGCGGCGCAGGGCTCTAGCCAGCAAGTAGCTGAAGGCTGAATCAACTGTTGCTAGAAATACTATAAGCAGCATCACTACCACCATTGTCAAAATTGCCATTTTAATCTGCAACACCAAAATCATCCAGTAAGAAAACTAAGGATAGCTTTGCAATGTATAAGAAGTAACCAATGCCAAATGCCTTTCACAATGAATCACATACCACATGCAATAGACTAGTGGCTACAAGTGACTGTACATTAGATAGTTCAGGAGTCAATTACTG
Organism: Sphagnum contortum; assembly: GCA_963920785.1. Classification (NCBI taxonomy): domain Eukaryota; kingdom Viridiplantae; phylum Streptophyta; class Sphagnopsida; order Sphagnales; family Sphagnaceae; genus Sphagnum; species Sphagnum contortum. The sequence continues at coordinate 16,490,326 of OY987286.1, read as the reverse complement.
GCCCTAGCCACTGTCAGTTTAAGGAGGATTTCAAACACAGAAGGAGGTAGTGTACTCTCATTTTTGCTGATATGTTGGGAATAAACTCAGAACCATCTCAGATGGAGCCGTGGACAAAGAGTTGATGAGGTCACAAATAGCTGCTCACCATGAGCATTTGGCTCCAGAAGTAGACTTGTTCAGCTTCTTCAAATAAAGGATGAGATATGCTAACCAACTGGATGCACGTGGAATTGGCAAACTGTAAATGGACTAAAATTTTTGTAGTGAGAAGGTTAACATACAGTGCTTTGAAGAGGTGTCCATTGGATGTGCCGGAGCTGGCCAGGCTGCTCCCACAAAAATTGCAAACAACCCTTCATAGCACTGCAACAGTCACCCAGCATCAACCAATCATTGTTATGGCATGCCACCTTGTACATGTACACAAAGGAGAAGACTTCCTCTTTTCTTCTCATGCTGGATTCGAATTCTCTACAAGAAGATCTGTAGGCACTTCAGATTTTGGAGCCTGTTTGTAGCCTAGTTATTTGAAGAAAAGTACTCTTGCTAAAATCCTTAGAGACGCACATATCAACAATCTCTACCCTAAAACCCGAAACCCTAAATGCTGAAGTCTTCAGGTTCAGCCCACTCGGTTTGTTAAAACCATTTGAGCTTCTGAAAATTCAGTACTCCAAACACCTTGCCTGTAGAAAGATTTGAGAACCCAGAGCCACAAAGCATCCTCCTGCTCGTTGTACGCTTTGTTGGAGGTTAGGGATCTATCAAGCCTTGTAGCTTCTTTCGTAACCAACTCCCTCCTCCTCCTCCTAACTCTGCCGTTGTTTTGATCACCAAAACTCCATGGTAGAACAAGATTACACCGCAAAAGTACAGAATCGTCTTCAAGTCCTCTTCGAAACACTCCAAGTGAGTCCCTAACTCCTCCTCGTGAAAAGCTGCTCAGGCTTGAAAAACCTCTTGCTTGCACATTCTTCCAAGGCAATCTGAACTGATGACAACGATACTGAGAATTGCATGCAGCCACAGATTTGCGGAGGCGAAGAAGAAGCTGTTGATTGGAGAAAAGAGAGCCAGAAGAAGAAGAAGAAGAACTGCAAAACATTCCACCTCTGTGCAATACGCCAGAGGCACGTGATCCAATTACACATTGTGAAGCACAAGGGAATGTTGTCACATCAACAGAGGATATAACGTGAGCTTCCATTGCAGCAGCAGTGGCCTGTCTATTGCTTGCAGCACTGGCAAAACCTTTGGTGACACATTCACTGGGCCAATTGTGGTTGCAAACAGGGGTTAGGGTTTAGGGTTTTAGGGTTGGCCTTCTCCGTTTGCAGTAGCTACTCTGGTGTCGTTTCTCTTTTGCCTCTTGTTTGCGGCTTGCAAGTACTTTCAAGAGGGGAAATGGCGCCGTGTATAGTGGAAGCTGGAGTTGCAGGGCATATGTTTGTGTGATGCTTAACACAACAGCTGCAGCGGCAGCATAAGCAGAAAGTAGTGGCACCTACTGTTGCACTAGAGTAGCTTCTGCTTTTGCGGTTTCTACGGGGCTCGGATCATCATGGGGAGGAGGATCCGAGCCTCTCTTGTGGTGGCTGCGGCTCGTTTTGACCCGCGTTCCCAAGAAACCTCGACCGGAGCAGGAGGTAGGTATTTGACTGGTCTTTTTCCAATTTGTCGTTCTGAGAGTTTTCGGAGGAAGTTGCATAGGAGGTCTGATTTTGGGTCTGTGAGTTTTCTAGGGTATGCACGTATTGAAATGATTAGAATGCATCCTGTTCATTCCAACATGTCAACGACTGCGAAGCTGGGGGTTATCAGGAGTCAATTCTATAGATTCTCGAGACTTTGTAGTTGTAAGAAGTTTTTTGTCTTCCAGATGGTCAGTCTTATCGTCTTTCTAAATATAAAAGGCTACCCTCTTCAAGTTCTTCTAAAGAGAACTAGAGGGTTGGTTCTTGAAGACGAATTCTTATTTGCGATTTCTGCTGCAGTCGTTTGATTTCTTAACTCCGTGCAGTAAAATCGACCCAATGGATCTAAAAGCTCATACGAGAGTTCTGATAAATAAAGCGTTACATCCGATGTTGAAGCTTCATCGTTTTAAGTTTTTGACGGTTTGAAAAATTGCTTTGAACTTTCGGTTTTTGTGGCTGATAAATAAAGCAGAGATCAGTTTGTTTAAAAATCTTCATGGCTTCAAAGCTGCAGAGGCTTCAGATTTGATCTCTTACCTTGATTTCTTATTAGAAAATTTATTTCTCTGTTTTGGCCAACGTGTGTATAGACAATGCATTGGTATCCCCATGGGTACAAATTGTCCCGTCTATTTAGCTAATCTCTTGACTTAGGAGTTTGATTTCATGAATCGTCTCTCGAAGAGTAACACATGTTGTGTTGTGTTTCATAGTGAATATTTGGTTCGCAGGTTTGTGGATGATCTTTCTGTTCCGAATTTTCTAAATTTTGAAAACTTCATGTACCTTCACCCAAATTCTTTTGGTAGCGGCATATACCCAAAAACGTCTTGCGAGTTGAATTGCACGTTTGAAAACTTTTCTTATAATTTCTTGGGAAAATTTGGAACAAATAGATCATCTAGAAACTTGCAAACCAAATATAAACTATGAAGCACAACAAGACATGTGTTACTCTTCAAGAGACGTTTCATGAAATCAAACTCCTAGGTGAAGAGATTAGTTAAATAGATTATAGAATTTGTACCCGCGGGGATAGCGATGCATTATCTATACACACGTTAGCCAAAACAAAGAAATAAATTATCTAATCTGAAATCCAGCCAAGAGATCAAATCTAATGCCTTTGCAACTTTGAAGCTTTTTCAAAGTTGCAGCGGCATCAGATTTGATCTCTTGGCTGGATTTTTAAACAATTTGATCTCTACTTTATTTTTCAACCACAAAAACCGAAAGTTCAAAGCAGTTTTTCGAACCATCTAAAACTTAAAACGACGAAGCTTCAGCATCCGATCAAACACTTGGGGAATTTCTCAAGAGTATGCATGGAAACATGCTAGAGCATTTGCATTTTCCATGCAGGCACCTACCCTACATTTGCATAGCAATCTGTCAACTGAATGTTACTTTTTCTTTGTTGAATTTTGATCAGTGTATGCACCAAGGTAGTTGTTCATGTTTTATTTAGGAGAGGAGAATGTCAAGATTGTTGAGTGTTACAGCTCAACATGTCCTAGGATTAGGGTTTAGGGTTGTGTCTTCGTATTCAACTCTTTTCACCAAAAGTCGCATTATAGGAAGAGTTCTTTGTGTTGCACGATGCAAAGTTTCTACATGACTTTTCAAGCACCTCTAGTTTTTATATTTTATTGTTTGTTGCTGCTATGAGGAATGTGAATCCATCCAATGGGCAAGCAATGTATGTATCTGGTGTTAGTGACACAGCTACTCTGTGTCTTTTGTGAAATCCCATGGCTGCCATGCTTGTCAACACTTTCTCTCTCTGTTTCCTTTTTGTCTTTGTTTCTTTTTCTAACCCTTTCATTCTCTTAAATTGCATCATATCTATCAGCATTTGTTCATTCTGAAGGCTTTGATTATTTCGACAGCATTGCAAATTTCTCTTTGAGCAGTACTTGCAGAGGAGTCTGGACATGGGGCATACAAATGTCATTCGTCTTGCTTCAGGAATGGGAGCTGAAGGCTGCAAGTAACAGCAGTAGTAAAGGAGTTGCAAGGATCTGTGATGAAGGGTGAGGGCCTATGATTTGCAGTGGTAACATTTCCTGCTCTAGCAAATTTTCTCTGAAAGTATATACCAAGACTGTTAGAGATGGTCAAACACAAATTGATGTCCATATTTGTTGTCTGCAAGTTGCATATGAAATGGTGGTTTTCATGGATGTAACAAGTTCTTGAAGCAAATGTGGTATGTTCAGTGCAGGTTGCTGCTCATTTCGATGATATTATCACAAAGCCCTTGCTAACTGGAGCTCTTGAAACCTTCAAGAGATACTCTTGCTCCAAAGGGTATTCATATAGGGACATGTCTCTTTGTATGAATCCCCTTTGCTTCTCTTTTGCTGGCTGTTATGACACACTATGATGCATGTGAAATGGAGCCTCTGAAAATGTTCCTTTGCCTCTGCATACCTTTTTTTAGGTTCAACATCATATTAACTACACAAGAATGTTATGTCACTGGAAGTATTTTAGTAATGCTCTCTTGAGCTAGTACACATCTATGACAATCTTTCTTTCACAGGAAATATCTATTGCTGTACCCTGTATACTAATACTGGTTTTGGACAGAATAAGAGCCCATTTGCGAATGCCTTTTTTTTCCTTCTTGCCTTACCCCTAGATCCTAAACCTGAAACCTTCATGTTTCAAGACAAAATGTTCAATTCATTGGTATAATTTGGAAATTTGAACGAGGCAGTTCATATGGGTGCCAGGAAGCTTTGAGATAGGAGTTCTTGCACAAATCATTGCCACATCAAGGAAGTACGATGCAGTGTTTTGCATTGGAGCTGTGGTGAGCAGAATTTCATTGGCCCCACAATGACATTGTGCTAATGTTGGCATGATTTATCATTGATCTTCTCTCTGGTACAGTGCTTTGCAGATTAGTCTTATGAGAGGATGCACAGGACATCCTACTGGTGTAGATTTTCTGAAACCTGGGTTGAAGAGTAAGAAACCAGTCTTTATGTTGAAGATGGTACTTTAAGATGAAGACCATTTTTGCAGGTAAGGGGAAATGCTTCTCATTATGATACAGTTGCAAATTTTGCTGCCTCTGGGATCATGTCAGGAGCCATTAAAACAGGTAGGGCAACATAATGTAACCTATCAATCCTACTTGGTGCTTGGATTCCCCTCAACTGCCAATTTTGCAATAGTGAGTTCTTAGGTTGGCAGATCCAGCTCTAAACTCATGAAAGTTTAGAGAGAAGAGACATAATTTTTAGTCACATTTGTGTTAAAAGCAATTGGTCTGTTTTGACTACATTGAATTTTGTTCAATGTGTGATGTGATTAAAAATACAACTAAACTTATTTAAAAAGATTGGTTTAAAGACACATATTTGTAGCTGTGCATCAATTGTGAAATAGGGGTAATGGCTTTTGAACAAACGATGCTCAATGGTTTTCATAGGTTTGGTAAATTCATTTGAAGGCGGATTTGATACTCAAACATATCTCCAGATGTGGCCTAAAGAACACCATTAAAAGTATGGTTGATACATGTTTTATAGATTAGAAGTTGACTCTTGCCTTTCACAAATTCGGCTTTAAATTTATGTTGAAGGTGCTCACCAGTAATTCAAGCTCAAGCAACTCAACATGAAAGTCTTCATCCTTAAGAAAAGAAGACCTTTTCACCCTAAATACTATGGATCTTTTGGAGTGAGAAAAGTAACTAAGTGGGTTGAGAGATTTTGATATGTGGAGAGGCTTGGCAAACATAATCTCAATTTATACTTGTAATTTTCAATTGAGATGTTGGGTGCAATTTGTGGGGCTTTGAATTGCTTCCTTGCAGCATTAATAAGAGTGAGCCATTGTTTAAAGGGTGAAGGAAGGATGCAATAGATGTCAATCCTAAATTGAAAATGATTTCAACCTAATTGATATTGATAATACTATCACAAAATACTCGCTATGTATGTGGCAATGGATAATAGCTTTGACAACAAAAAAACATCTTGAAGCACAATTGTCAATGGACACTAAATAATTCATTGGCACATTCTTTTGAGCAAGAACAAATTTTTTTTTGGGAGGAGCAATATTGAACTTCAAAGACATTTGTGATCTCAACTTATATTAGCAAATCTCATCCTATTAGACCCCCCCCCAATTAAGGCTAGTGTGACCAAGTTTGTGACACCAATCACATGAGGGAAATTGAAAATGAATAAGCACAAGGGAACTTTGAATTAGCAAAATTGAATATAAGATTTACCTCAAAAGGCATTCTACTAGTAGGGTCCACTTCACCTCTTGGCAATGGCAAGGTCTAAGAAAGGTTGGTATTAAAATTCAAGGTCAAAACACTTTTTTAAGGCAACTACATTAGAAGCTATGATATTCCACCTTTAGGACATAACATTTGAAATTTGCCTAAAAATTGTTGAAGTAACATCACAAATCTTTAATTGTTGCCTCATGTGGCAACTTCCCCACAAATTTGTTTTGTCCTTAAACTTTTGATAGGTGGAACTTGTGGGGTCCTTATCCCTTAACTCTTAGCATGTGCATCACCTAGGTCATCAAGCCTAGGTTCACCATAGCTAGAACTTGGAGGCAATGGTGGGGGCCATGCCTTTGTAGTTACCAAAACATTGTCGATGTTTGATGATATGCTAGTGGTTAGTGTAATTAAAATTTGTGCTGAAATCAAATTTTCAACATAAAATAATTATTTGATAGTGAGATGCCAAACCTGAAAAGTCACTTTGTAATCTATGAGTAGTCTAAAAAATTTGATCACAAACATTTGTCTAATGACACATGGCGTCTAAGGATGATTTTTGTCGCGCTCCCAAGTTCCTGGTAAACCCACTTGAAGGTCTAGGTATATGGCAATGCGGAAGGAGTTGGAACTTGGAGCACGATCCCGACTTCCAGCACTAGAGGGGGGGTAAGAGGGGCGTGCTAGAAATCCCGGGAAAGACTAGGAAGAGTTGACAAGCTTTACTCACTCACACAGGCCTGCATGAAACCACACAAAGTGGTTAGAACTCATTCTAGGTCCTTTTGGTGTTGGGACAGCCACGGGTGAACTCGGACTCACTTTGACACACCACACCCCGGGTTCGGGAGTAAGCCACCACCTTACTCCCTATAGTATACTCTGTGACTCGTCGCGGGGGTGGCATCCAAATGGCCTTTTTGTCCCGGGACTCCGCAACTTTGAAGCCTCATAACCCCGCGTGGGAGTCCCGAAATCCCGCAACTTTGGACTCCCGCGACTTTGAAGCCTCATAACTTTCGTAGCAGACCTCCGATTGAGTTTCCGTGTGAAGCAAAGTTGTAAGTCTCATCGAGACCTTTCCAACGGTATGTCGCACGTTTTCTGCAGCCAAGTATTTCGGGTCGATTCCCGACTTTTAGTGATCGGGAGTCAAAACTGGCGGACTCCCGGAAGTTCGACTCCCGGGCCTTCTTTTGGCCATAACTTGTGTTTCAGATGTTCAAATGAGTCATGCGAGCCCATTTTAGACATCTACACTTCAAGAGCTTTCCATTGATATAAAGAGCGCAACAAGAAATTGAATTTTGACCCCTCAAAACGCTCTCTGAAGTTTTGGGAGTCCTTTTGGGACTCCACTCTCACCAACTCCCAACATGGGAGTTCACTTGGGAGTGTGGGTTCACTCCCTCACACTCTTTGCACTCCCGGGAGCATGTGATATGACTCCCGGGTCTACTTATAGGCTTGCACACTTGTAGCCCCCTTGCCTTGGTTGCGAGCCAAGGCTAGGGTTGCGACAATTTTTTCCGGGAGATCATTTTACTAAACCATTTATGCTATTGCATAAATGGAATTCAATAATTTGGTGCCATGAACATTCAATTGTTCATAATGGATGAAACACTTAATAACAACCCATGCCCCATTGTGAGCACCTTTCCCATGTTCACTCCCAAAAAAAAAAAAAAACTACATTATCTTGCATCCACCTATCAAGATAAATCATCTAAATACAAAATACTTAGGTTTCAATTAATTAAATTGACTCACATATCCATTTGACCATACATAATGTCGTGTGAGCTTTAATCCCTAGTTTGAAATATACTTCCAATTGATTTGGAAATCAATATTTCACAAATTCATTATTTTGTTTTTGATCATCTAACACATAGAAATGATATTCAGTCAAAACCTTGGAATCTTCATCATACAATTCATAATCAATATAATAATTTGGTGGGAGTGCCAATGCATTGATTGCATTTCATTTTGAATTTGGAAAACATTTTGTTGGGCCTAGCCCCCATAGGGATATGGACTATTGCATTGGATCCAACTTTGGATGTTTTACCTTATTACAACCAGTTTCACCATTTGTCCTCATTGTTCTAGCCTTTACATTTTAGGCAACCTTTCAAGTCATGTCAAGAGTGCTCACCCTCTTGCTAGCCTCTTTTCCTAGGCTAACTAGGTTGTTTTATCTTTACAAATGTCTTCCTTCTTGTGATTTTCCCTAGTTCTATTCCTTTTGTTTTTTGGGGTTGGTTTCAAATTCAGTTTAACTCCATTTTGGGGTTGTTTGAATCTTGTTTTGTGTGCATTGATTTGTGTTATAGGAACCTTCAAGCCATCTAAAACGAAGTTAAACAAACTTTTTATTTACCCCTTGACTAATTGTTCAAGACTCAATGGACGAGTTAATATGGTTCCTTTTCCTCTTGTTGCCATGTTGGTGCTTCCATTATACTTTGAACTAGTTGTTCAAGTCAACGAGAGGTTTTTACTCACCTCAATAGGTTTATGGTGGGTGATTGGTTTTCTTTTTAAGAGGAGTATTTTTGTGCTTCTTATGCGCCCCATTCTCACCACTCAAGGGAAGATTCCTCTTACCACTTGTTTTCACCAATGTTTAACTTAAGGGAGAATCGGTGAGTATATATAGTTGTGTTACCAAAGCTCTCGAGGCCATGATGCTAGTTATTCCCTCGAAGGATTCCATTGTTGCCTTACACGAACTGCACCCCCTTCCTTTAAACCTTGTCCCTCCACATATTTTTTGACTATTAGCTTGAACACATTTTTATCATGGATAAGATTTTGTTTGCCCAAGCCTTAGCCATTTGTATTTAGGTGGGTTTTCTAGAATGGTATATGAGCATCTCTCGAGATGCTTCACACTAAAAAACCCATCCTTAGGGTTTTTGGAATTATTCTAGGTTATTGTTGTTTGCGGGGATATCTCTAGGTTAGTGCCCCTAATGCTAGAGGCTAGTAGATTGTTGGCAATGACAAAGGACATTGGTGGCTTTCGTCCTATTGTTGTAGGCAAAATGTTTCTTCAATTGATTAATCATTCCATTGTCCTATAACTTTAGGGGTCATTTCAAGAGCATTTATCCCCCCATTAGTTTGGAATATTGACCCCTAGAGGTTGTGAGACCATCCTTTTTGGCATTCAAACCCTCCTTGACCTACACCTTAATTAGGTCGTGATGAAGGTCGACATTGAAAATGCTTATAATAACATTTCTCAAATTGTTACTTTTAGATAGTTATGCGATGTCAGAAGGCCTTTGGCAAACATTATCATCCCCTTCACCAAATTGTTTTATGGTGTTCTTTTCTGTACTACCAACATGGGCGACATATGAAAGGGGTCGCCATTATTGAATCATTTTCAAGCATGAAGTAGGGTGACACCCATGAAGTCTTTTATTTCTTTTGACCCATTATTAAACATTCTTATAAACCATTGTGCGAGCCCTAATTGCGTCTTTCCATCCTTAGCGAACGATACCCACATTGTGGGGCCTATGAGTGAGATTATTCACAGCTTTGACCACTTTTCAACCCAATTAGCCCTAGTTGGGCTTAAGGTCAAGATGTCAAAATGCAAGTTTGGAATCCATTAGGGATTTTTCTAAGCATAGAGATTCTTAAGGGTGCACTTTGGTCACAATTGGTCTACACATTTTAGGTATGCCAATGGGTTTTCAAGACTTTGCCACACATTTTTTGGATGAAGCTTTATTTCAAGACATGGCGCATATCGATGATCTTTTTCTCCTAAGAAACACCCAAGTTATTTTGGGCATTTTATCCTTAAGTATAATTTGTCGACCTTCTTATCTCACACAAACAATACTTTCTTTTATTCCTTTTGGTCTCTTTTGGTAGGTTTTAACAAAAAAATTATGCAAGTATGAGGGGACATTATGGGTCTAGGATCATGAGAGTTTTTTCAAGGCCCCTTAACAAGGTGTCATGCTCAACTACCAATATCTTTTGGTGTTATAGGCCTTTTCTTTATGGAGGATTCTATCCCATTTGCTTTTCTATGGAGTTGGGTTTTAGTGGTTTCGTATTTGTGCTTTAAATTTCATATTTTCAATAAACTTGTTTTGGAGGAATTTGTTTCTCAAGTTGAAGGGGGCCCACACCTACTTCAGTCATGTTACATGTAACTCGATATGGCCTTCCTCTTGCAACTAAGGAGATGCTCTTTTCTTTTGAAAGTTTAGTAGTTTTCAACACCTTAAGTTTATAGGCATATTTGATGGACATCCATCATGACATATCCTTTAGGTTTATCTTGGAGGATGACTTCGTTCTGTCAACATCTAAAACCTGCATTCATTCCTATTCGGGCAAGGGGGCAGAACTATGGTTGGTTACTAAATCTATCCATTCATTTTAGATTGCACATTTTATTTTCATTTCAATGTTGCATTTTTGTCTCGATTTGATTCAACCTTTAACATCTAATCTTTTCACATGTGAATGTGGACATGGGTTGGATGCATTTTGCATGCATTTCACTCATTGCTAGTTTAAAGGTCAATGGACAAACACACATGATGCCATCTGAAATGTCATGAATGTTTGTATGGAGAGAACGGTGGTATGCCCTTACATCAAGAGTTTCATTACAAGATCTCTACATGACCCGAGAGAACCATGTATTTGTTGTCAATGTGGTGGTTATTGACCTAACATAAGAAATGATGTTTTTGAGTGTCTTTAATCGACTAGCAAGTGTAGTTGCAAAACTTAGCACCATTACTAAGATCCATAAGTACAGAGGGCTTCATGAGGGGCACCATATTATTCTAATGGCTGTGGAGGTGCACTACGCACTTGGGTGTGATATGGATCATTTCATTAGGGAGTGTGCCTATTTTTTCCATGATACACAATCAGAATGTCATGTCTCATTGTCTTTTTACATTAAAATTTTTAGGCAACGTGTTAGTATTACTTTTCAATGTGCTTTAGTTTTTTCTTTAAAGAGGAAGATTATGTTGGCAAGTGATGTTTTTCCTAGACCTCGCATTATTATTAGATCTCATGATTTGCATGCAAGCAACATTAGAAGGGTTGTGGGTGAAATAGCTTCCTACAATGAAAGGGACTAATTTTTATTTTATTTTTTGGTTCTTATGGGTTGTTCATCTTTTGGCCTTCCCTTTTTGTCTCCCATGTGATGGTTCTGGCCATCGATCTTTTATTAGACTAATGTGAACCCGGTGCATAATGCACCCGTCGAGCTCCCCCCCGCCCGGTCCTTCCCTGCCCATCCCCCCCCCCCACTGTGAAGTGGTTAAACTTGGTTCATGTTTTAGTTTTTTTTAGAAACTTTTAACTTTTTTATTTTATTTTATTTTTATGTGTTTTCTATTTTTATTATTATTTTGTATAATAAAAAAAAGTTTTTCACTTTTATATATATATTTATTTGGATGCAAGTTTGAAGTTTGGAGAAAGAAGACACACCTCATTCTTTTTCAAGTAAGGTTTTTCTTCAATATTTATAAGTTCTATTTTTTCTTATTTTTTACTCTTTATTCGGTTTCTTCATTTTTGGAATTTAAAAAAATATATATATATTTTACTGTATTTCCCTTTCCTTGTTTCATTTGTTTCCATTCCTTTTTTATAGTTTTTGCGTTTTTACTCTTTTTTTTTAATGTTTGTTTCATGTTTTTATTTTTTCTATTCTTATTTTGTCTATCTTCAATTTTTTTCTATTTGTATTTATTTATTTATTTATTTATTTATTTATTTATTTAGTTTCTATTTTGTTTTTCAAAAAAATTCTAGTTTTTTAAAAATGTTCTATAATGAAAATAATTTAAAAAAAAATTGGCCCCCCCCACCCCTGTTGGCCCCCCCCACTCCTGCTGCCCCCCCCTGTTGGCCCCCCTTGTCAACTGCTCTAACCGCCACCAGCAGGTCCAGTGCTGGTTCCGCCTGGTGTTAAAACACGAAACGTCTTGTGACACATAGACGGACAGACAGACACCATGTTAGCTTTTATATATAAGATTTTTATGAATCATGGTTTTACAATAGGTGAACCTGTTTCTTTTGTGAAAGTGTTTAAATTGTTTAAATTGGAATGGATTTTTTTGGTGTTTAGAGTGCAGACACAATAGGTAGATGTACAACATCTTATTTATTGGTAGGGCCATCGTGTTTGTGATGCCTTGTTTTTAAGAACATTTGTAATTTACCTTCAACCTTCCCATCAATTGACTAGAAAGAAATTCAACAAGATGGATAACTAGCTAGCTCCATATCACTCACTCCCTTTCAAGAAGACCTTGAACCTTGCCTTAGAATATTATAATTTTGTTGGGTTTTTCTAAATTAGTTTTCTCAATGACAATGTCCGACAAGTTCATGGATGAATGTTTTCCATGAATGGAGTCTGAGAGGGCACTTTTTAACAAAATTTCATCCATGAAGGTGTCCCGGAGAGCTCACATTCATGCTCTCACTCCCTGGCTCTTTGGGACCTGATTTTTTGTCACTCTCGGGACCTTGAGCTTGCCTTAGAATATTCTATTTTTGGGTTTTATCAACGACCTAGTTTTCTCAATGGCAACTTCCAAACGAGTTCATGGATGAATTCTGTTCATGTAAGCAGTCAGTTCGACCGGTCATTAACAATTTTTCATTCACGAAGGTGGCCCCCAGAGTTCATATTCGCGCCCACTCCGTGGCTCTTTGGGACCTGATTTTTGTCATTTTCAGGACCTCGATCTTGCCTTGGAATATTTTTTGGGTTTTCTCAAAGACCTAGTTTTTCTCAGCTGCACATTCCAACGAGTTCGTGGATGAATGCTTTGGATGAAAGCAGTCACAGCAAGCGAGAGAGTCTTTCACAAGTCTTCATCCACGAAGGTGACCCCGAAAGTTGATATTCGTGACGACAAGGTTTTAGGGTTTGTATCTCATACGCGGCGCGCACGAGCTTCTGTTTCTTTGTCGCTGCTGCTGCAAGGAGTGGAGACGCAGAGGAGTTGTTGTAGAGGAGGAGAAATAGTAGAATCCGCGTTTTTTGTAACTTGAGTAGCTTGAGAAGCACTTGCAAAGAGTCGAAGAAGAGGAGATTGAGAATTAGCTTTCTAAAGATACTTTTGGCGAAGAGAAGCAAAGCGGCAAGAAGTGGAATTCGCTGACGCTTCGGTGTGGGAAAGGCAAGAAGAGAGAGAGAGAGAGAGAGAGAGAGAGAGGAGGAGGCAAGCGATGAGTGCGAATTTTTCTGTGAAGGTTGGAAGACACAATGATTTTATATCGCCATCACAAGCATGCGTCGTGTCCCTGAATTCTCTCAAGAAGTCGTCCCCCCAGGCGTTTGATGACGATGGCTTGGTGCAGATACAATCCAAGAAGCTGCTGAACCCCGACTTCAACCAAGCATCAGCCTTATCCAAGTCTGATCCTGTGAAGGTGTCGCTCCACGATTGTTTGGCGTGCAGTGGATGTATCACGTCAGCCGAAACCGTTTTGATCGAGCAACAAAGCACAGGTTTGCTGCTTCTTCATCAAACCCCCTTCTCTGTGTTAGGTTTTGTGGTTTCTGTTCTCAAACCACCACCCGCTAGGCTCATATATTTTTCTTATACATAAATCTGCCAAGGAGATGCCATAAGATATGTACTTCTCGTCTCTTCTGCGTATTGGAAAGATTTAGGGTTTCACTATAGAATCATTTCTCACGTGCACTTAGTATTTCGATTTGTTAGTAGTTTGATCATTGCATGTATGGAAAAATTTAGGGTTTCACAATACAATCACTTCTCGCGAGTAGTTAGTATTTCCATTTACTAGAAATTTAATCATTGCATGTGATGAGTTTTGAAATTGCTGAACTCAGTTTGCTTTGAACACTGTGCCTGTTGAACTTGCCTAATGCCTTTTCCTTGAGCAGGGGAGTTTTTGAGTCAGTTGGACACTGGCAAAAAGGCTGTTGTGGTGTCATTATCTCCACAATCAAGGGCATCTCTTGCTGCCTACTATGGTGTCACCCCTCTTCAAGCATTTAAGAAGTTCACTGGGTTTATGAAGTCAATTGGGGTGAGGGCTGTTTTTGACACCAGTTGCAGTAGAGATTTATCTCTGATTGAGTCTTGCAAGGAATTTGTCACGAGGTTCAGAGATAGCAAAAATCTGCCTATTCTGGCATCTGCTTGTCCAGGTCAGTATTCTTGTTTTAGCACCTTCTTGTACATGTAAAGGCAGGTAACTCAACAGAAACATACAATCAAACATCCAGATGCTTGCTTTGTTCAACCAGATTTATGGATGTTTGATTTGAGTCATACATCCATTGCAGCTCATCTGGTACCAATTGCATGCTTCATTTTATGGTCTGTCATTTCAATTTAGTGTTCAATCTTGCAAATGTCAGAGGTCTCAATTTCAGTTTCTGGGAGACAATTGAGGGTCTCAACAAAGATTTGCTGGGACCAGGTTGGGTGTGTTATGCAGAGAAGACGCATGGGGCTGACATCTTGCCACATATTAGTGCTGTTAAAAGTCCCCAGCAGGCTATGGGGGCAATTGTTAAACGATATGTTTGCTCTAGTCTAGGACTTCAGCCAGAAGATATATACCATGTAACTGTCATGCCTTGCTATGATAAAAAGCTTGAAGCATCAAGGGAAGACTTTGTGTTTTCTGGAGAGGTAAATGGAGAGACTGATGGCCCACAGATGACTGAGGTGGACTGTGTTCTGACTACAACTGAAGTCCTGGATCTCTTGGCCACCAAGTCGGCAGATTTCACAGCATTAGAGGAAGCTCCTTTGGACAGACTTCTTGCAAACGTGGATGAAAGTGAACAACTTTTTGGTGTCCAAGGGGGTTCAGGAGGTTATGCTGAATGCATTTTTCGGAATGCTGCCAGTGTGCTATTTGGCAAAGACTTTACTGGACCACTTAAGTTCAAGGTTTTAAGGAATTCTGACTTTCAAGAGACGTCCCTGGAGATTGGTGGAAAACCAGTGCTGCAGTTTGCCTGCGTCTATGGATTTCGAAACATTCAGAATCTGGTACGAAGGATCAAATCAGGGAAATGTGAATACCATTATGTAGAGATCATGGCCTGTCCATCAGGCTGTTTGAATGGAGGTGGGCAGATAAAGCCTAGAAAAGGTCAATCTGCAAAAGATTTGATCCAACTAATCGAAGTCGCTTATGCAAATGACATAGAGATTAGAGATCCATTTAGCAATAAAATCACCCAAGGCTTATACGATCAATGGCTCGGGCATCCAGGTTCAGCAAAGGCATGTGAGATCATGCAAACTCAGTACCATAGTAGAGAGAAAACTGTAGGGTCATATATAAGTGACTGGTGACAACACCAATTCAGCAACAACAATAACATTCACAGAGATCTCTTGTTTTTTTACCACCTTTGTTGCTTCAGTATCATCAGTGTGCAATAGAGAGGAATGATATTTATCAGGACTGAATCTTCCTGTTGATTCTGGAAATTTGAGACAGAAACTCAGGACACAGAGTTTGCCTGAAATTTTGGCCAGATTGTATTATACCTTATCTGCACCCACTGTTGGGTGCTGATGAAGCCAGTGGGTAGTCATGGAATGTCATCACTGCTATTTCTAACAAAGGTGATGATCTGATACTTTGTGAGCGACACATGTTAGAATTGCATGCATTGTCATGTTATCTTGAAAGTTTCATTGTAGGGATTTCTCTGCAATCCCATCCACACAGTATGGACTGTTGTATTCTTATGGACACCACACTTGAATACCACAATATGATGGAAGTTTTATGCATGCTACAATTCTAAAATAAAGAAGAAAGGTGAAAGAAAAACTATAAAGATAATTATTTGTTACATTGATGGCTTCTAGAGAATGAAAAACAAGAAAGGAAAGAAAACATAAGGTTATTTGAAAATGACATAGAACGTATAGACAGAACATCTTGTTTAGCAATGCATTCTCTTATCACCACAGTACCATGAATTTTGCAAGCTCCAAGCAAAGCCACCCACATAGCTGCACTTGGGTTTAGAGGACACTGCACTTGATCATGTCCTTTGCCTTGTGCAGCCGCCAAATGCTCCTCCTTGAGGAGATAAGATGGCTTCTGTCCTGTCGAGTGAATCTTACTTGTAGCCTCAAGGGTGTAAGGTGTAAGCCTGTGGGAGCAAGCCTTCCTGATTGTAAAGCACAAAAGGTTTTTGAATTCCAATGGTGGAAGTTTTTGCATGCAATTAGTGGAAGGCTTTTTCACTTGACAAAATGATCTTCCGTGCAAAGAGGTGCATTCAAATGCAAGCAAAAAACCCATGGAGTGCTTAATGATGGAAGTCCAATGATGTTGGATAGGGATTGTTGGAGTGTGGTAGATGGGTAAAGTTTGGCCTATTGCTCCATGTTCCAAAGAAGTAACATGAGATAACAAGGATGGTCAAGCATGAATTAACATTCTTCTTCATGTGAAAAGATTCAATTCTACAACATGTCTTTCAAGCTTAAACCTCAAAAAAAGAAGGTTGGGATAGTCTCATGGTTATAATATGATCATCCAATACTATATCAAATAACATATATCTCTCAAAACCTTTGTATGCCCTATAATAGTGAAATAGGCTAATACGTTATTGGCCACATGCAATATCTTTTGAATATTGTTAAGTTGATTAACTTCTACGCAAGCACCAATCAATGACACAAATAATGTTAACAATTTTCTTATTTCAATCCTATGAAGGATTTGTCATATCTCTAAGTGCACAATAAGCAATAACATTAGAGATGGTAGTTGAAAGCCAAGTTCATCATTATGGAATTGAAGAAAAAAAATCACTACATTGGCCTTTTCTTGAGTAAATCATCTTTATGAAAAACTCATTAAATTATCTTGATTAGGCATTAATCATAAAAAAGGGGGAGGAAATGGCCATACAATTGATCTATGAGAAGTGTTTTAAAAACCATATGGCAATAAGTGGAAATAAACAATTTAACACGATAATTGAATTCCTAAAGGAAAGTAAAGTGTGGCCGCTACAAGATTACCATGCATTGCCAACTAGTAGATCAATGGGATTGAAACAATTGTTGACCCATATGGAAACAAATGATGTTGATGAGGATTCTAGTTGAAGCATGCATGGAATTAACATGCTCAAGTAAATTTTTTAAACGACTTGAAGAAGACATGAAACATGTGGTTTATTAATTGGCTATTAATATCTTCATGTATGTCATGGTAGGCGCAAAATCACACAATGGTTTTGTAGTTGCAACTCATTGACATCTTTTAAAACCTAGCAAACAACATTAAATAATAGTGAAATGTATAATGAGATACTTATTAAGAATATTAACACAATCATCACATTTTAAGGTAGTAGATCTATTTAACCAAGTATGACAATTAAACACTAATTTTTCTTTTTATCTCCAATGAATGTATGCATTCAAAATAGGTCACAATGTGTGTGTCCAAATATTTGACCCACTTAAATTAACTATGATCCATATGAAATAATTAACATTACAAAGGAAGTTAATTGAGGGGTTGGGTTGTTTGTCCATCCTTTGCAAAGTCTAGGGACAATGAATTTCAAGGAATTGGTATAGGAGTGTTTTTTTTGGGATTTATCCCATGAAGTTTGTCCTTCGAAAAAAAATTAACTAATTTTTATTTATTTCATTTTAAACCTTAACTCCCTCATTCCTTTCCCTTACCCATCAACATGGATATGAAAAGAAAAATTAAAATGTGCCTTTTCATTATCCATGATATCTATATTAATTCAAATTAAATTTATTAGAGATTGACATAAATAATGATGAACTATCGAAAAAATACATGAAAACATAAGAAGAAGAAAAATATATTTGATCACTTGAAGTGTGAAACAACACATAACCCAAGTTGATATTGGCTAAATAATGGTGCTTTTGAATAATCTATTTAAGAAGAAAGGCAAGTTGTTTGTCACAATATTGAAATCTCCCAAATTGTGGCACCTCTTGTTTTGGTCTTGGTACCATTAAAAATCTTTGATGAATAATGGTGCATCAAGTTGGTTTTTAATGTTTCAACTTATCGTGGTGAAGTTATCGAATATTGAGCATTATTTCATTGAGAATTCATTTAATAAAAATACTAATTATTGAGAACTTGGGCACACTCTTGGTATTGTTGGAAAGCTTTGTGAATAAGCTTTAATGAAGGTGATTTGAAAATGTTTAGCTTTAAGCTAAGGGAGATATTGAATTGAGTAATTTTAGTCATTGAAAATTCAATTAAATTATATTTTTTAAAAAGAAAAGAAAATTAATTAAGTAAGTAACCAATTTGCACTTGGGCCACTGGCATTAATTACACCCACTAGTAATAATAATAACAACAACAATTTTTGGATGACATTGGTTTTCAAGAGAGAAAAAAATGTTTCTTTGTATTGAGTTTCAGTAGGTACATAGAAGGGTGCTTAGAATTTTTTTAAAAAATTCATTCATATTTTTAATAGCCAAATCTGGCTAAATTATCTTCTGGATTATTGCCATGTCAGTTACATCACAAGATTGATGAAAAAAAAAAAATTAAAAATGCATGGGAGTCAGTGTTTTTTTATTTCTTTTCTTTTTTAAAAACTTTTTCGATGTAGCCAGGGTGACAAATATCCATAAGCTGACATAGCCAAATTTGGCTATTAAAAAATAATTGTATATATATATACTTACTTACTTACTTCACCCATGTATAGAAATCTAGATTTTTTAACATTAAAAAAAAAATTGGAGTTTTAAAAAAGTGATTGAATTTGTGTCAATTTATTTCAAAATTTTCACAACAATTTGTGTGAAATTTAGTACCCCAAAAAAAAAAAAATGCTGCCAGAAATACAATTGGGGTGGTAGAAGTAAGTCACCCAAGTAGTTCTTCTTCTTCTTCTTCATCATCATCATCATCATCAATGTTCACTGGCCACAACACATGTAGAAGGAAGGCTCCTTCTTGAACAAGTTCCAATATCATTGTAGTGGACTTGTGTGTGTGTGTGTGTATAGTTTTCAACTCTTTGCAGCTGTCTTGCATGAGAGTTGTTGTGTTTGTTTTAAAGAGTGTTTCCATCTGATTGTCCCTCTTCAACTGGTGTCACTATTGAGTTTCAAAGCTCTAACAACTGGGCTATCTTCTTCTTCTTCCTCTTCTTCTTTCTCCTTTCTGAGTCTTGGGTGTCAACTAGTTGGCAAAAGCTCGAGTTTCAAAGCTCTAACAACTGGGCTATTATCTTCTTCTTCTTCTTCTTCTTTCTCCTTTCTGAGTCTTGGGTGTCAACTAGTTGGCAAAAGCTCTGTGTCACACACTCTCTCCCCACTAGTAGACTGAATCTCAAAAATGCTAATTGTTTCAGATAGAAAAATCAGCAATTGTTTTTGGATTAAGAGCTCCCCAGTTATATCATGTATCAACTTGCCTTCTGACATTGCCTTTTCTCTCTCTCTCTATCTCTCTCTCCTCCCTTGTGCAAAAGAAATTAAAAAATCCATGTGAAAGCATGTCCAATTCTTGGTATATTGTTCTATACATAACCTCCTCATATGACCATTGCCGTTGAGGAGGGGTCACTATTCTCGCACTATTGAATCTCAAAAATCTTAGCTTATAAAAATCTATTTATTTTAGAATGAATAATTTATTTTACATTAAAAAGGTATCCTAAGGCAAAAGAAGAAATAATTATGGAAATTCATATATTTCACCTTGCAAAAATATAATCTTAAAAAAATATCCTTTAAAAAGAAACCAAAATCCTTCAAGATATCATAACTCTATAACTAAATCTCAAGTTTCAACACAAGCCAAAATATCACTCTCTCAAAAATCCTCATATAAAAATAGACTTACTAACTAGGGGCTAAAATCCCTTAAAGCTACTATGCCATATAATGAATCTAAACATAATTTCCTTGCCTTGGTAGGCAAGGCCAACAAACTTAGACTAGTATCAAATGGTTTGATGTTTGATCAATGGACCAAGTAGAAATATGGTTGCATTAAGTTAACTCCTTGTTTTGGGATCTAATTTGTTATGACATACCATTATCAATTTTCTCACCAAAATAGACAAGGATGTCATATCACATGATGTTTTTTCTCTTTTTTTTTTTTTTTTTGGGAGTTCATATTAAATTGCTCAATCTCAAATGAATGTTCATACTTTTAGTAATCCCAAACAACCAAATGAGATCATCTCTACCACCAAAGCCCACTCAAGGTCCCTTATTGAATGTAAAACAATATGAAAAATGCAATAGCTCTAAAGGTGAATAGATACTTTGTCGTGTTTGGTTGGCAAAACTTTGGTGCCATATTTGTTCTTATATATTTGTTAAAAAGAACCTTCAATAATAATTTTTTTTAAAAAGGCCAAACAACTTTGACAAAAAAATTCCCAAATGGATGGCAAGTCCCTATACCAACTTTTAATCCAAATTTTGTGGACCCACCCAAACCTTCTAAGTTGAGGAAATTGCCTATGTGGGTGCCTCCACGACAATGCATTTATGACTCAATTGGGTCAATTGTGGGGCCACACTCAATTGTAAACCTTTGTATAGTTGTCAATGTTTGACATAATAGATACAATTGTACATGTTGATATACATAAAATAAATGAACCTCTATCTAGTGCCTATCTATCAACATGTGACTCTTGAAGTGAGTTGCAAAAGCCCCCACAATTGATTCTCAAAACAATATCTTTAAATCTTTCTATACCAATGACACACGACTTTGATTAACATTATGTTATTTTAATAAGACTTTTTTTAATTATTATTTTAGGAGTGATATTAGATGACAAGTTCTTAGAGTTTGCGACAATTGTGTAATATGGAGTAGGAAGATAAAACATGTACAAAACAACATTTGACTTCCATTCAATTTTTGAAACAAATTCCTATTCATGCATGATGGATGGATGGCCTTGAACTCATTTCAAACATGTTACTAAACAAAATAGTTGCAAAGAAAATTGCATAATTAACTTAATGGATGTGACATTGGGGTTCTCACAACACACATCCAAGCATCTTTTGACTTCAAATCTAAATAAGTTCCTTTGGATCAATTGATTTGTTGCAAATGGTTTATTGAAGATCAAATTTCATTTATTTTTAAAGAGTAATGACAATTTATGAACATATTTTTAGCAGAAGTTCATATTGAGCTTTTGGTTGCATACATTTAAAAGGAATCCAAGTTGTGCAAGGATTGAAAAATTGCCCCCCTAAGTTCCACATAAAATAATTTTAAAAAA
This sequence comes from Sphagnum contortum, assembly GCA_963920785.1. Lineage (NCBI taxonomy): Eukaryota > Viridiplantae > Streptophyta > Sphagnopsida > Sphagnales > Sphagnaceae > Sphagnum > Sphagnum contortum. The sequence continues at coordinate 16,469,031 of OY987286.1, read as the reverse complement.
AGAAAGAAAGTAAAGCATAAAGTTTTTTTTATTGTGCCTTGGTTTGTTCTTCAAGCTTTTATTGACTTTGTGCACCACATCGTCTAAAAGATGAAACACATGGAATCTTTATATCACAATTAGTGATGGTGTTTGAAAATTTTAATACACCATTCACAAACCATTGATTTATTTTGTAATTGCATTTTGTCAACTTGGGCCCTAAAACATTTAGTAAGTTATGAAAATGATGAATATCCAATTGCTTCAAATTTGTTTCTTTGTGTACCAATTACCTTATAAAATTTGTTTAAAACACCTTATTTAAGAACAATGTACCATTTTTTTATAATTTAAAAAATCACTTTTGTAAATAAATTAAAAAAAACAACTGCTAGACATTTTATATCTTCAATGGAAGAACATTTGACAACCTGAAAACACCATAGTTATAGTTGCCATTAATATAACATAATGTATCACCAAAGTTTTAAATATAATCCAAATTTGAACTCCATGATTTTGAAATAAATTGAAACACCTTTGATGAAATATTATTCTATGTACATATACACATTAATGTGCAAAATCTCATCAACAAAATTCCTATTGAAAGAAATATGTTTTAATCCTTTTAATAATGTCAATTTTCAGCTTGCACAAATTAAAAATAAACTCCAATGGGCAATTTCATCATTCCTAAATGCACCAATTTCACAACAATATTATAAATGAAGATGTAAACCACCATTAATTGCACATTTTCATTGGTAAGCTTTTTTCAATAATTTTAATATGTCACCACAAATTTTGATTGCAATGAAGATTATGCGATTGTGATCCCTTTTTATTTGCATCATAACTTGAAAATGTATAGGTCTAATGGCTTTCACCATGGCTAAAATATTTGAAACTTTCACATGTAAGGCAAGATCAAATTTCTATAACAAATGATGTTGCAAAGCAACTATCCCAAACCTAAAACCAAATTTAAAAACTAAAGGCTAGTGGGCTAGTGGGTACGATACTAACATGTGCACTTCAACTTTATGAATTGATCAAGCTTATTGACCAAAAAATCAAAGGAAGCTCAAATCAAAGGAAGCAAAAGTCGAAAAATTAGACTTCTTAGGTAATGTAGTAGGTATTAATCTTCAAAGTCGACATAATGAACTAGGTTTAGCCATAGTAGTGTAAGCACAAGCTACCAAATGCATACAATGACTTGGAGGTGAATTCAAAGAACCATGCACAAGTGACATTGCAATGTGCACATCATTACAAATGCCAAACTTGGCAAATGATTCCAACTTGTTTACAAATAATTAGTGATGGGATGAAACATATTTATGTGTATGACATATTGTATCCACATTTTCGAAACTTTTTTCATTGTGGTTTTTGGTAGATTTTAGTCTAAAGATTTTTGAAGTTGTAGATGAATGTTTGATATGTGACAATTTTATCTTTCCATCCACATTTTGAGTATATGTAACCTTAGTATGCTAAACATTTTGAGTCAATCATAATGTGTTACCATTTCCATGTCTAGATTTGAAGGTTGAATTTGAATTCTCTTTTGAATTTTTGCTTGAAGCAATATGTCCCAATCACAACAATTGGTCTACACAATTGGTAGGCCACATTAGAAACGTTGTGGGGAAGTTAAGTTGTTGGATTTTGAAGACATTGGATCAGTTGATGAGAATCTATTTAAGGAAATCGGAAGTGGCGACTAGGAACTAGCCCCAACATCTTTTACATTTGGAGTCAAAAGGCAAAAAATCCTAAAGTTGTTCATTGTTCATTTCAACATAGATTCAAATTATATTATTTTGTGTTAACTTTTTTTTGCTCAAGTTATTTCTTCCATTGCAATAAAGTTTCATGCAACTCCAAAATGCATCCTTACCAAGCTTCCATGGAACATACATAAATGAGGGGTTGAAAAAAACATCACAAAAATTATTTGAGCCTTTGCATTTGTGAGAGTCTCAAAGACACCCTTCAAATCAAAAAACAATTTTGGCATTGATGGAGGGAGTAGATCAAATAAATCTGATTAATAACGGGCATCTAGTGGATGGTGCATTGTTGGGTGCTGGTTCACTATGGTCCTACCTTAAACATATCCTTTGTGTAGCTGAGAATAGGGGATGTTGGGTGTTGGGGATTTTGCCATGGAAACTTGAAATCAAAGCAGTTTAGAGTGAAACAACAATGTAATAGATTCAATTGAAGCAATGTGCTCCTAAAACTCAATTATTCCCATGGAAAGATGAATTGGAAATGCTTGAGTAGAATTAGAGGGTGGTCAAACTAGGGCCCAAAGATCCCTTGCCTTTCTTTGCACAGGGATGAAATTGGGGATGAAACAGTAATAAGTAGAGGGTGGTCAAACTAGGGCCCAAAGGCAGGATCGGCTTTACAAGTAACTTTGTTATCCTCCAGGGTCCAGACAACATGTCTGTTGGGAGAAACAGTTGGCGACCAACAATGAAAACGAAGAGGTTGAGTGTACCCATCTTCCAAAAATTACAAGGTTGAGTGTACCCATCTTCATCCTTCAATTATACACACACACACACACACACACACACACAAGAAAGAAAAAAAAGGCTGAAGTCGGTGAAGAAATAGGTGATCTAGAAAAGTGAAGGAGTTGCAATGGGATCAAATCAAAAGCAAGCTGTACTTTCATGCCATTTACTACCATCTCAGTTTGCCAGTTGCTGCCAGTTTGCAGGACCCTTCTTGCTGTCTGTCTGTCTGTCTGTCTGTCTGTCCTTTTTCGTGGGGGAGGGGGGAAGTAAAAGTTAGTTCCTTGTTGTAGACCCTGATCAGATTCAGAAACTCTCAGGCATCTCCCACAAATGATTAAGAGTTTCCTTTCCAGTGTCAGAGTTACACACAGTATGCTCTTGTGATCACAACAACCTAATGGAAAGTCACTGAAATTGAGCACAGCTACACGCGGTAATGCTGTGACCACTCAAATTGAGCACATTTACACGCGGCATGCTGTGATCACAAACAACAGCTTAATGGAAAGTCACTGAAATTGAGCACATTTCTACGCGGTTTGCTGTGATCACAGCAGCCTAACGGAAAGTCACTGAAATAGAGTCCTGTTTCTTACATTGTCTTTTCTTAGCTGCTGCCAGCTCTATAAAACTTTATAAAGCCTTGCAACAGACAGAAAGGGAAAATATTCAACCTGAATCTGCAATCAACTGAATGAGGATTGCATGACCCATTTTCAGACAAAGCCTTTTATTACTTGCTGCAGCGTAGAGAACTGAAGTCATTCATTCTCCTGTGCTACAATCAATGGTCCTCCCTTGCCCCAAAAAACAAAGACTTGCATGACAGAAAACATGACAGTCAGGGTGGTGATCTCATCATTAATTGCTGTTCTCCATTTTCACCCAGTAAAAAGCTGGCCACCAAAGTAGGCTAGTTCACCAACGTTCTGCTAGTTACAAATGCTGAACCACAAGGCTGACAAGAAGTGACAAATCCCATTTTGCAGAGAAGGAAGGCAGTACTTGTTCCATATTCCTCTATTCTTATGACTCGCCTCTTTTAGACATTAGAGTTATCCGTGAAGTCACTCTCTGTGTTACCCCCCTATCTCCTCTGCTTTCGCCCCCTTGTCCCCTCTTTCAGCGGTATCTGCAAAGTAAGGAAATTTTTTATTGAACTTGGGTATGAAATGTTGAAACTGAGCATTTAATGCACAAGGTTCGAGAGTAATTATAGTAGTTGTACAGGTAGGAGTAGTGAAAAATACGTCGCAGCAGTGCAGGCGCTCTCAGGAAAAATGAAACACACACAGGATGAAACTCAGTTCACCACCAAAATTGGTGGGAAAAACTAGTTTGGGTCCCAGTTATTTCCTCTTGGAAAATGGTTCATTCCTAGTTACGTGGTTGATGCCCTATTATGCCAAAACTGGCCGTTCTCGTCCCCCTAATCGCCTGACTCTACAGATAACTCTATTGTTTTCCTTGGACTAGGTATTAGTTACCTTGAGCCTGACTACATACAGACTGTTAGGGAACACCTCAACTACATACCTAGTTGAGATGCTCCCACCATCTACCTAGTTGAGGCACTACCCCCACCATCTACTACCTAGTGGAGGCAAGGGAGTGCTGAGACTAGGTTGATGATGGCCTTGTACACTATGTCATGAGGTGAAAGGTGGTCAATATTGTGCATAGTTATGGTTGCTCCCGACCTTTTTAGCTAATTTTTTAGCAACTAACCTACTTATTTTAGGAAGTCAAGAAGAAGAATAGTCAGGATATGGAGCCAGTAAATGAATGCCATGCTAAGAAATTTTCTCACAACCGTAACTATGAAGTTCTGGGTACTGTAAGTGAAGTCTTCATCTAAGTGTCAGGTTGCCATGAGATCCAAACAAGGAACAACCCACCAGAGCTGTGATACTCCTGGTCAACTTTGAAGCCACCCAACCAAATTTTGCTGCATCAAAAATGATTTCTACACTGGCCAGCCACCTCCAAGTCAATTGCGTCCTTTCTATGGATGCAAAAAACACAAGCCTGGCAATGGTGAATGGACTTTGGAGCAACTTCAACTCTGTGTGTGTGTGTGTGTGTGTGTGTGTGTGTGTGTTTTTAGTAATAATTTTGTTTTGTTATCTGTTGTTTGGGAGGCATTGTTTTGGGCAAAGTTAGTTTGTTTCCTTCTGTGAATGCTGAAAACACAAGACTAGCAATGGGTGAATGGACTTTGGAGCAACTTCAACTTTGTGTGTGTGTGTGTGTGTGTGTGTGTGTTTTTTAGTAATAATTTTGTTTTGTTATCTGTTTTGGAGGCATTGTTTTGGGCAAGTCAATTGTTCCATCCTTGAGATCCAAAACTTGCAACCTCACCATTTTGGTGAATAGACTTTGTAGTGACTTCAACTTTCTTTTTAGCTTTTCTTTTTAGTTTTTTGGCTAGGTAATCCAAAGTGGAGGTCATGTTACTTGTAGACAACAATCCTTCCTTGTTCAGGGAAATTTCACCATTGAATTCAGAGCATTTCAGATCAGATACCCTCACCAAAGGACAATAAGTCCATTCCACCATCATGTTGAGAATATGAGAACCACTTTCAACAAAACTAATGCTGACAACCTAAAGCACATAAAAGCTAAGGGGAAACTCTTGATTTGACTATTGACAATATGGACATTGCACAAGATTTGACACTAAGCATCAACCAACCAAAGTTGCTTGAAGCAATTGGGTGCCCATCTGTGCCAAATCAACCTAACAAACTTTTTCCTTGTTTTTGGCATTTGGTGAAAACCAGTTAAGCCTAACATGTACCAAAATGTGCCATACAAATGTCTTATGTGTCCCCTAACATCACCCCCTCTGAAATTTCAATTAGTCTTGTAACTATTCATGGCTTGAAAAGCCCTATTTTTAGTTTTTTCATATGAATATGAAATGCCTTCAAAAACTTGGGTGGAGATTGAATCCACATCTATGGCATAGCATGCAAATGGACTTCTTTTGCTACATAATTACCAAGGACAAAAACTTGAAACATGATGATATCACACAAAAATAATATCATCAATGCAGTAGTCCTCTTTCATTACCAAGAAGGCTTTCAATCACAAGAAACACACAACGGCTGCACCCCCCATGAGCTCATTGAATATTGTTGCATCACCATTACAAAACATCGCATACTGCTATTGCATAACAAACAATTCATCCCCTAGTAGGAAGGGATTTGGGTGAGGGGAGTATTGGATGAACCCATTCCCCTTCCTATTGGATGGACCCAATCCAATCACTCTCTATCCAAAACCCCCTACCCAAATTCCCATTTCATTACCAAAAACTTATTTGTTTGGACCACATCCACAATGGAGTTCATAAATAACAATTTTATATAATAATAAGTGGATATCTCCAAGAAGTGTTTGAAATTGTACTAGGGTATTTATGAAGATGGATTTTGTTGAATTTTACATTTTGAGATGTAATTAAAAATATCCACTATTTAAGGCATTTGTTCAAGATGCTTCTAAGTTTTGATGATCTAATAATATCATCTATGTGAGGTTTGTGATAAGATCCTAACAACAAGATCTTTAGGATGCTAAAGGAATGTTTCACAAATGAGGCTAATGTAGATTTAGGTTAATCCATCACAAAATTTTCAAAAGTCAAAACTAATTTTATAAAAGTTAAACATTACAATTTCACTTGGTGTAGGTTTCAAATACATTTTTGTTATGTAGAACAAAATGCAAGATAAGAGCAAAAGTAGTTCTTGTCAAATTTCATCTTATAATAGTTTTCAGTGTTTTTACTTTATTGAAATAATTTAATATACAATGATAATTATTTTTTTAAAAACTTAGTGGAGGTATTCACCATTATTTTCATTTTTATTTGCATATCAACCATTGCCAAATGAAATCCACATCATTGAAACAACTGAATCACCATTAAAGATGCAGATGACATGTCATTTGAACCCAACCTTTGAATGTCACAAATTTCAATTGCACCATATTATGCTTGTTAAGTTGTTAGTAATAAAATAAAAGGCAAGCACAATAAAAAAAGCCAAAGCAATTGTTGAATGTAATGAAAGCATCTACTTCCACTCTATGAAAAATCATCATTAATTTTATTTAATAGATTATTTGTTCATTTTTAAAATGGTATTTATTATTTATGAAGTTGGATTCTTATCAATTTGGAATCAATAAATTATGTTTTGAAATCCTTTACATATGATTTTTTTTTTTGAAACAATGCATAAAACCAATGATATAAAATTGAAAGTGTTATTTAATTACTCAACCCTTCCCCAAATGATTTCAAATATATTATAGCCTCCAATATACTTCATAAAAAGGTCGACATGTGTTGAACTTTTCAACATCCTTTTAATTATGTGGGATTGGATTTTTGTTTTTATATTAGATCTTATTTTTGAATATCCTTATTGACTAAAATAGTTCAAAAATTGTGATCATGATTTAAGATGTAGTTATACATTTGATTATAATGTAATTCTTGATGCAATATTCTCAAATGTTTATCATAATATGGGTCATATTTGGTTTCAATATTGATATTTAATCTTTAAAACTATATGAATGAGTGCCAAATTTGGTATTGAAAGTCAATACATGCAAGCCACATGTCAAATGAAGGTTGTAAAAAGGATTTTGTGCCTTGTCGCAATGGTCCAATCAATTATCATTTTTGTTGCATTGGGAAAGTTTCAAAAGGATGAATTGAGGGTGTTTTTGGGCATTGTAGCGAATGTCATCAGATTTTAGCTAAACATAATGAACAAATGTGTAGTTTCAAGAGGGATTGCAATGAAAACATCCACACATTTTCAAAAAAATAAAAATTTGATTCATTAAAATATCATGGAATCATTTGTGACCAAGTTCATTCAATGTGTTTTCATCCTTTTTAATTTCAAAGAGATGCTATTCATTTAATGTAGGAACATTCGACTTCTCAACAACAAAAACAACATTTAAGATATTACATATGTGAAATTAAGTTTATCAATTATACACATTCTCTCATCCACAAATGGGATTCCTCTGTAACATTGTTGAGAACAATTTGAATTCCTCTTCATATAAACGATTTGCATATCATGAGTTGACAGTTGATTATAAAATACCACCAATCTCACCCCAACCATTCATCATATTTCAAGTTATAAAATCACTAAACATCATTTTTTTCACCCCCACAAATTCACAAATAATTGAAAATATATGTAAGGTAAAGTTACTAAACAACATCTCTTTCACCCCATTTTCAAAGTAAATGGTTACTTGAGGGCAAAGTTGAGGGTTATTATCTTAGGAATACTTCACTTTCAAGACATTGCCTTGTGTAAAAAGGTTGGCATAATATATATATATAAACTTCATGATACCCCATGAATTAAAATGAAAAAGAAACAAGATGTTTCCAAAAGTGAAATGCACATTGGAATTTTAACTTGGTCTTAACACAATGCAATTAAGAACAAATAGAATTTTGTTTCCATGAACAAACAGGTATGATTCCTTTTAGAAGAGAAGACGAGAACTTATATATTTTTAAAATTTAAGTCCCACACTCACCTCTTGCCTTACACAAGACCTTCATTTTGAGAAGAGACCCCATTCTTGGTCCTTACCAATGTTGGCTAGTTATTGAATCTTGATTATTAGGTTGGTTATTAATAACCTATAACTTGGTTCTTGATTTTTTGATAATTGACTAAATTGATAATCACATGGTATTTGAAATTTCAAAAATCTAATAACCTATTTGGATGACTTATTTATCATCCATGTATGTTATCAAATTTTTAACATTAATACAATATTCTTATTAAAAAATATTAATATCATATTTTTAAAACCTTACAATGATCAATCACTGAAAAGATAACAAGCGGTTATCAAACAATTATTTTGATAACCTACCTTTAACACAATTGACTATTATTGTCCAAATCTTTTGATAACCTATTTGACAACCCGTTTTTTTTGGTATTGATAACTTGTGTGGTCTAGGGAAAAAGAAAAAACCCCCTTGTGGGTAAACATGTTGGTGACTAAACACGTAGTGTTTCAATCACCTCTATCTCACTCAATATACTTCCTTCTTAGTTGTGGTCTGAAGATAAAATGTAGCCCACTAGAAAGCGCACCCATGTCATTTAAATCAATCAACATTGGTAAAAAATTGAGGAAAATACGCTATTTCAAAATTTGGGGGGATAAAAATTGATTAAAAAAATGGATTGTACAATGGTAGCCCATGATGGCTTGTTTAATCACCTAAAACCAAACAAACACTTGCCCACTAATGAACATTATCTACTTCCATATCAAACTAGATGAAGATTCGGATGAAACATTTTGATAAAATAATTGTTCAATTTTGATCATAGGTCTCAAATCATACCCAAAATAAGGTTTCCAAATAAATGGTAATTTGCATAAGTAATCACATGTTTGCCAAATCTGCTACCTTTTCACAAGTATTTGTGTGTGTGGATTTTCCATTGCACCCACCAAGTAATTTGACCACCATTTCCCACTCCTACTTTTGTTCCAACTCCAATTGCAATATTAGTTAACACTACAAAGGTGGCTCCCACTCTTTCTTTTCATGCCTACTACTAATGCAACAACTTTTTTTAGTCCATCATCAATACTCTTACTTCATTCATGTTCTTTTCAACAAGTTTTTTGTTGAACGATGTCTAGTTCTTGCTATTGTTTTAGTAGTATGTATATTTATATTTTGATCATGATCAACAACAACATTAGTTGTTGCTCAAGGGGACATAAATAGTAGTTTGTTGTACAACTGAAAATAAGGCCCACAAACTCCATAATCCAAGTTTGAAGCATTTAGTATGTATTAGATTATTTTAGATCTTATGTGTTTTTTTCGTTTTTCATGTGTTCAAAACCTTGCATGCACACCTGTTGTTATTACATGTGAAAAATAGATGATGATTTATTCCAACAACTTTAATTTTTTTGGAAATTCCCCTTTTCCCCATTCATTGTATTGTTACAAGTCCTAGTAGTTAGAACTCATGAATCCTAATTCATATTAGTTTTATTTTTGCAACCTTGCTTACTAATTAGCTCTTAGAAAGTGTATCAAATTTTGCAACAAATTTTTTTTTTCATTTTTTTTTTCAAATAAAACCATTTATTTGCATTAATTTGGAATTAATCATTTTCATTTGTAGGTGTTTTCTTTTCATTTGTCATTGCTCTTCCTTTGACCTAACTCGACCTAATTTAATTCCATAGTTGTTCTCTTCATTTGCTATTGCTACTTCCTTGACCTTTCTTTTAATTGTTGCTACCTTCTTTCATCTATTATTCAGCTGCTACAATTCTATCATCTAGTGTTCCGATACATTACCTTTCTTTAAACATCTAGCCAATTATTTTTTTATTCTTTAGTCATTGGAAGGTAATAGTCTTATTACTTGGCACCCTCATGTTTTTTGCTTAGCCTCTGCATGTAACCTTGCTTGTTGTTGAACCCATGTTGTGTAGCCCAAATTGACCCCCATGTACTTACATGGATTTTTTTGAAAAGCTCTTTGAAAATCATGGAAAAAGTGGTCACCCACTTTAGTAATAGCTATTGGAGTCCAAGTTGTAGTGAATTAAACTCTAGCATGTTTTTTAACATTTTTTTGAATTGTTCAACCTATTGGAGGTCCCAATTTTGCTACTTATTTGGCTCAAATGTCTTCATTTTCCTTTCTTTTACATGTTTTGATCTCCTTTATAACTACCTTTTCCATTGCTTTTATCCTTAGGATGTTTTGGTATTCAAAACCAGTCACAACATGTGATTAAGAATAATCAATTAATGGTTTTTTCCCCTTGGTGTGTCTTGTAGGTAAATGAGGTAGTGATAATAGGTTATACACCCTCATGGATTCTTGGGTCACATTTGGAGGTAGCTAAATTTCCTGCAACAATTCTAAAATATTTTCAAGATTACCCTCATCTAGATTTACAACATTAGCCTTTATTGATTTGTAGTTTATCATTGTAGGGCTATGGGGCATATATACATAATAATGTTGGTCATTTTGTGATTTGTAAATAGGTAGATCTTTAAACTTGGTTGCTAATTTGTTTCAGTCATATGGAAAAGTTTTATAATAATAATACATCACTAAAGATTATTCTCAGCTTCCTCTTATGTTGTGTAATCTTTTTCATTCACTGCATTGTTCACATTTGCTACAATGTAAACCTTTGATGGTCTACTAAACTTGTTATCCATTGCCTTCGGGTTCAAAGGGCATGTACATGTAGTCTTCAACCCATGCTTGATGTTTTTTTTTGTGGGTGATTTCTCTGAGGCTTGATCTATCCATCCAGACAGGGTTATGTTTTGGTTCCATGTGATCGCTTCTAAACATAGTTACATCCCTGACCTTTCTGAATGTTATCTTAAAAGCTTTAAAACAATACACATTTAATGGTTGTAATGTATGTGATGTGTGTGATGGCAATGTGATCATGTTTAACCCAAACTTTTTTGCGTATTTTATTACTTATAGGGTAACATGGTTGCCATGTTGTTGAGGGACACTTCACTTGGAATTGACTTGTTAAAGAGAGACAAACTCTTTAAACAACAAAGTAGTCATCCATGTTTTTTTTTGCATTGCCATACAAGTACCTGGTTTGCTAAGTTTAATGTAGTCATTTTTTAGTCTCACGTTTGAAGATGTAGAAACCAAATAGAACACCCCCTACAACATTAACTACATAGTTAATAGTTAACCATTTTTGAAATTTTGGGATGATGTTCTAAATTGCATTAAATCCTCTCCTAGCCAAAACTCTTGCTCCAAAACTATCTACTAGCTTGAATCCCTATTTCATTAGAGTTCCATATATGATCAGAACTATAATTATGCTAACTATTGTACAATGATTACAAGTTGGTGGCAAAAAAGTTACATGAATTAGGTGTTAGCCCATGTGTTTTGCAAACTTCCAATCCTTTTACCTATCATATGTTGAGTTCTAGATGTTTGCATTTGAACAAGTACCACCAACTATTGCTTGGTATTCCATTTTGGAATGGTGTAGCCCTTATTGTGTTAGTTTTGTAAATGTCATCTTTAGTTATTATAGGTTAATTGACAATTGACAATTTTGCATTACTAATGTCCATGTAATCATTAGTGCATTGTTTTTTTTTGTAAACACACCTTATGGCCCCATCTACTAAGATTTGGTTTTTCATTTAGGTGGTCTGCAAGGGAGCTCATTGGGGTGTTCCATGACACGTTGGCCTTCCTTAAGGAATGTATCCCTCTTTCTATCCACTTGTTTCTTCTGGATTTTGATGGCACTCGATTTAGTTGTGGTGCTAATCTTTTGTTTTGTGAGTCAAGAGTAGGGGGAAAATTTTCCTTGTTAGCTATAGGATTTATTACTTGCAAATGCAACATGTTGTTTTGTTTCCTATGAAAGACTATCAATTTCATGATTACTTATCTCTTCTTGGTCCCAACCTACAATAACTTGGTGGAATGTGATTTGGCCCCACCAACGGTATTTTATCATTCTTTAAATTGTGAGGTAGCTTTTTTGGTTTTAAGGCACAATTACATAGTATGTGCATACAAAAGCAACCCAAGAATCTAGAAAGTGTAATAAATCTAGAATTTTTGTTATAGCATGTTCATGGATTGTTACAATAGAGCATAATAACTTATAAAATTACAAAACCATCCCAATTTAAATCAACAATTTTTTGTTGTTGTGCATGCAATGGGGAAAAACGTGTAGGAATGATTGATATGATTTAGTTGATCTTTAGCTTTCTTGAAGCTCCTTGATGCAACACTTTGAACTATGGATTTTTGGATCCAACATTAATCTAGATGTTTTGGGAACCTTTGATTATAAATTTGGTTTACAATTTCAACTTATATGTCTAATGTTGATCCTTCTTCTACATGCTCTACTTTCATATTTTGCATATCTACTTTTGAACCTAATTTTTGTTGTTTTTGTTGTTTTACTTTCTCTTTGAAACTTGTTTTTTTGCAAGTAAACTCTCAAACTTGAACTATTGTTCTCTACATGTTCTATTCTCATTGTAAATCAAACTTCCTCAACACTATAGCATTAGGATTTAAAAATTCTAAGCAAAATTGAAATTATTCTTCTACCCTAGCTCATAGAAAGGACATATTTGGAGCTCAAATTAAAAATAGAAAATGATGTACTTGTATGGAATAGTTCCTACATGTACTGGATGTCAAGAAGTTATTTCGCAAATAACTTTGGACTTTGGTGTAAACTTTGTTGGAGTTTAAACTTTGATTTGTGCCCTATTTTTTTTAGAGGGAATGCTCAATTTTGATGCATAGTAGGAAACTTCGGGGACTCTCCTTTGGGGCTAATAAATGTGGTGCCTTGAAGGATTCAAAGAAAGGAAGTCCTTTGCTTATCCTTGTGCATTGTATCCCTATTAGGTTTGGGGTTTATTAATGAGTAATTTCATGCCCTTTAATATGAGCCTAAACCCCCATAACCAAGCAATCAATTTTTTATTTGCATTTATTTGCTTATGTTGGTTCTTTGAAAAATAGTTAAACCCGCCGAATTATGTGCATTACAATGGGCTGGTCCTCTCTCCCATAACCAAACACGACTACACATACAATGTGCTAATCCTTCCCCATAACCAAACATGACTACATATGAAATTGTGCTCTTTTTTGTTTTATTTTTTGGTTATTGCTTTGTCCCATGCCCCTAATTGCACACACAAAAAAAGAGATTTCGTTTGCATTGTATGAAAAAACTGAACATATTTTTTCAAGACTGGGCATTTGGTCATAGGGTAGCATTCAAACGCTTGCTGCGACCATTCATCAGCGCTGGTCTGCACAAGAGGTTAGGTGATGACGATGATGATCTGCTGCTGCTGCGAGGAGGAGGACGAGGACGAGAAGGAGGACTCAGGAGTATGCCGCATGGGCTGTGGACAGCAAAGCAATCTCCTGGAGCTTTGTCCAAGAAAGAGGAGGATTTATATATAAATCAGCTCTTTTTTTTTTCTTCCCCCAACTGCATGATCGATCATCACCCAAATGTCAAAAGACACGCAACACAATAACAACAACAATAATAATGATCCTCTTTCTCTCTTTCTCTCTCTCTCTCTAATACAAACAGATTACAGATAGAGTCCAGAGACTCCAGACTCGTCGGCGTCGTGGTGGTGGTGGAGGTGGCGGCCATCACCCAGTGTAAATTCAGTCAAATTGCTGCGCTGCGCTGTACATGTATGGTCGATTGTTGAGAGGTGACGCGTGACGACGACTTGCAAAGCTGCAAAAAATGTAGTAAAGTGGGTAGTACCATAATTCTGTTAATGAAAATGATAAAACAAATGCACAATGGAAGTTGTTGATTTTGTTTAAAATATTTAAAACAATGATTTCCTACCGGTCTGGTCGCCAGAACTAGGCAAGAATCTTTTTTTAAAAAATCGAATTTAATTTCCTTTTACTTTAGCCAAATGTGGTTCCATTCCTCTAGTGGATAAATCGCCAGTGCACCTACTTGACAAATTTGAGAAAAAAAAAAAAAAAAAAAAACTGAAAATGAGATGGTTCGTTCTCTCATTGATTAGGTACCAAGCGATTGCTTTTATTTCAACGCCTGCCTTGCCTGCCTGCCTGCCTGCCTGCGCGCGGCTCTTTTTACGCGGTTTTAGTACTACTTGGGCGGACATGGAGGGTCCTCGGAGGAGCCGTGTTTGGTCCCCTGCCTCTCTCTCTCTCTCTCCCTCGCCCACTCCCATCGCTCCAGATCTCTAGTGCCCCCACGCAACCTTTTTGTTGTTGTTGTTGTTTTCAAGCAACTTGGAAAAAAGGATCCGGCCCGGCCTTCATTTATTTAGTTCGGCACGCATTCCAACAACAAGCGCGGGCTCGTCTCATCGCATCATAATAATGCCCACTGCCCTTTCTCAAATCACATCCATACATATGAGGATGAATAAATGTTCAACATACTCAAGTGGAACCAACACACATGGGCTGGTTACCATGGTTGAAAACCCAAGTGGATCCTTTCCTTTCCACTCACTTACTCTTGTCGTCGTTCCTGACTAGCTAGCTAGCTAGCTAGCCTGGTTATGCACTAATTAATTACATATTTTATGGAATTGGAAATTTGTGGAATTAAATTTTATTTTTTTTCCATTGTTTAGACTTGACTAATTAACTCAAATATTTCACCATGCAAAAATATAATCTTCAGAAAATCCTCCCAAAAAAAAAAAACCAAAATTCTTCAAGATATTATTATAACTCTATTATAACTAATCTCAAGTTTCAACACAAGCCAAAACACAACACAAGACCTATTATTATAACTTAGGGGGGGCCAAAATCCCTTACGCTACCATACTCTATAATAGAATCTAAACACAATATCCTTGACTTGGTAGGCTAAGGGCCAATAAAGTCATAGGAATTAAGGGCCTCATGAGTAGAGTTGAGCATAGGCCCCCAAGTCCCCCTAAAACCCACACTTCACATGGCCTACAAACCGCCTTGATTTTTTTTTATACAAAATTTCTCCCATATGATACTTGGTAGGCTACTACTCCTACTTGATGGATGAATGAAAACACCTAAAAAAAAAAGGATCATGGATTGATGCAACCATTCATGCATACCGTAGCCTTAGGGTCATCAGTTTCCACATTGACAAAACAAATAATTATTTGCTTCTTTAAAAAAAATTCTAAAAAATTACATTCATTATTATAAATTGAAATTATTGAATTTTCTATTATTATTATGATGATTTTTCAACATGTGAACTTCATATTCGCACAAAAATAATTCATTTCACTATTTTGAGGATTAGGGTTAAGGTATTCTTCTCTTTATGGCCTTTGGCAAAGTATTTATCATAGGCACCAATGACGATCGACTATTTTTTTGAATGTTTTTATTCTTATGTTTTCATACGGTTTTCAATAATTCATCATTATTTATGTAAGAGTTTAAAATTTAATTTAAATTAATATTCATTTCATGGGCATGAAAAGACACATGTTATTAAGAAAGAAAAATATGAAATAATTAAAACTTGAAAATGAGGTAATTATTTCTGAAATTGTCTTTGTAAATGGTCTATGGACCAACCGACCATATGAAGGATTCCCAAAAAAATAAATCCCTCATCACGGGGAATTTTGGAGGGCCAATTGACCCCAACTATATAACCTATATATTAATTGGATTAAATGACCTCTACCAAGGTATTATAGAGTGGTGATATTAGGTGGATAATTTAGCGTGGATTTTAGTGGTGACTAAACTCAAGAACTTGCAAAAAAGGTAACCATGGTCAATGGAGGATGGTGTGGTCCCTAGTTCCTAGTGTACCTAACTAGGGTACTCAAAATTAAATGCTTATTAATTTGATGCTCAGTACTCACTGGAAGAGAAAAAGAGAGTTCATTCAATTGAAAAATACCCAACCAAAATTTCAAATTTTTCACATACCCCCAAAAGAATAAAATAAAATAAAATAATTAATTAATTAAAAAAAAACCCTGGATTTCCCACTTCCAACTTTCCAAGTTCCAAAAAAAATAAAAACAATAATTAAAATTTTTAAATAATTTTTTAAAAAACTAAATTAAAAAAATGATAGACAAAAGAAAGTGGTAAGTTGGTTTTGAATTTTGAATGTGTGTGTAAGGAAATAGGGTTGTGAGGTTTTGTATTTGATAAATAATTTTGTTATTGGGGGGTTGATGAAGAAAAAAAAAAAAACCCTTTGGTAGGTATTGAAGCTCTCTTTGTTGCTTGGTTTCTTCTTCTTCTGCTTCGTCTTCTTCCTCCTCCTCCTCCTCCTCGTCGTGCTCGTCTTCTTCATCGTCGTTTTCGTCGTCTTCCTTGTCGTCTTTCTTCTTCTTCTTCTTCTTCTTCTTCTTCTTCTTCTTTTGTTGCATTTTGCAGATTTTTTCTCAACAGTTTCGCTGACAAGCCATCAATTTTTATAAAAAAAAGGTTCCGTCAATCATGGGGTTTTTTCTTCTTCTTCTTCTCTTCTTCTTCTTCTCTTCTTCTTCTTCGTGGACTTCTCTCAGAATCATCTTCGTCAACCATTGGAAGAAGCTTCTCTCTCACTCAGATTGTCTGTCTTCCTTTATAAGTAACGATCGATCCATCGCTCCATCTATCTATCTATCTATCTATCTATCCATCTCGATTCTCACCAGATAGTTGCAGCTATTGTCTGATCGGATTCTTCGTACACTTCAAAAAATATATGTTCTGTTGTTGTTGTTGTTGTTGTTGTTGTTGCTGCTGCTGCTGCTGTTGTGGTGTAATGCCCAGTCTGCAGAAATCATCAGTCTCTCCCTGTCTTCTTGCAGTTGTTGGTGTCGGGGTGTTGGGTGTTGTTTGCTTCCCTCAAGTCAGCGTGAATGCGTGTGTGTTAGTGGATCATCTTTTTTGAGCTTTCATAGTTTCCTTTTGTTTGGATCTGTCTGGGGTGGAGGGAACTTCGACCGGAGTCCAGACAGTTGAATTCAGCTGTGATCGTCGAGACTATAAGCAGCTGAGCGTCTCCATCTATTCCCATAACGTGTCATGCACGTTTTGTGTAGAACTGCAATTCTGATCTGAAGCCTTTAGAACTAGACCGATCAACAAAAGCTTGATCACTGTGTTCGCCGGCCTGCTTTTCAGCTACTCTTTCTCCTTTCGCGTCTGTAACTATTGTCGCTGCTAGCAAACTATACAACAATGAACTGGAGCTTTCTGTGCGTTCGGGTGCTGATGTCGATCGCTGCAGTATTCGTCATCACTCTGAGTCAATCTCCAGGTACGGAATCACTGCGCCACATCCGTTTCCAAATCTCCAATGTGTTTGTATTTGTCGTATAAGTATTCATCATCACTCACGAGCTGCGAGTAGTTGGACATGAGTGCTAGCTGTAAACCATGTAGCGGAGCGATTGCTTCAAAAAACTGAGTGCATGAAGAAACGACAAGACCAAGTAGTTGTTGTCATGCTGGGATCTTTGATCTACAAGGCTCTAACTGAGATTTGGTTGATCCATGTGCAATTGCCAGAATTGTTGCAGGCGGGCTGTGATGGTGCAGAAACTGATCTTCAAGAAGCTCATGTGATGATACCAGCAGCTGCAGTTCTGGAGCAGCTTGACACCCCGCGGGGGATCAGCTACAACCAGTACTTGGTGCATGCAGCAAATTCTGAAGTACAAGGCTCTCAAGCGGGAGCTGATCGCCTGCAGCATACTCGCAAGCTGCTAATGCAACAACAGACGACAATAATAGCAGGAGCTTCTCTAATAATGCTGCAACAACAAGAAACAGTATTGGGGAAGGAACTTGCAACAACGAAGGTCGACGACATTGCTGCCGCATCCGCGGGAAGAGGACGAACTGTTCGAGAGATTCTAGAGAATTATCGTCTTCCTCACAGGAAATTCACCTTCGCTTCTGCTAGAACGGTACCCACAGGACCCAATCCGCTTCACAACAGTGACAGATCGGAGGTCATTCCTTGACCAAAATCAAACAGCTCAAATTTTTTTTCTTCTTACCACTGTGCTCAAATCCTCTGATCAAGACAAAATCAAAAAAATCGCTCAAATGTTTTGATCCAACTCCGAGTTTTGGAGCGTGGAGGAGGAGCTTGGTAATTGTGTTGCATATATAGCTGGAGAAACAACAACAGATCTGATCACTGGGGGGTGGGGGGGAGTGATTACCAATTTCTTGACTGGGAGAAGAAGAAGAAGAAACAGGTGAACTTCATCAGGAGATTGCAACTTCTTCTTCCAAGAGATTTGAAGAGCACCTCAAAGGCAATGCGTTGTGGTGAAAGGGTTTTCTGTGAACCTTGACATGTGGGGGAGAGAGATCATGTGCTTCTATGTGAACCTTGACAGACGAAACTGGGGAGGAGAGATCATCATGTGCTTCAATGTGAGCCTTGACCCAAACTGGGGAGAGGTCATCATGTGCAGATGCTATGAATTTCTTGATGGCAATTTGCAACCGCTGCTGCAATGCTGGTTGTAATTGCCATGAATCCTAAAACCCTGAATCCTAGGAATATTTTTGGCAGTTTTGTTTGCAGCTCAGATGTTGAACAGGATTGATTCTTGAGTGCAGCAGCAGCAGCAGCTCTAGAGTAGTAGAATTAGTGAAATTCTTTAGAGACAATTTTTTTGTGTGATCATATTACACCAACTTACACCTGAATGCCAGTAGCAAGCAGCAACCATGTGTTTTGGGGTCTGATCACTTGGGGTGGGTATGTATTATCCTCATCATCATCATCATCATAGCACACGACAATATGATCATCTGTTTGTGCAACAACCTAGGGGTACTGCCCAAAATGCAGCAAGCATGTTAGTTATGCATACCCAAATGAAAATATTACAAGATTACAATTGTTGGCTTCAATCAGGGATTGGCGCTGAACTTGGACATGAATCAGAGATTACTGATTCTTCAATCAAGAGATTAGTTGATGATTAGTGAACAAGGATTAGATTGGATTTTGAACTGGATCAAATTGTTCTTTGAGCTTTTTATTAATTTGCTCCCTTTTTTGGGTGAAGAATTGAATTTCTAAGGATTGCATGTGAAATCTCAAGGAGTTTGTTGCTAGCTATTGCACATATTTAGGTTTACCTTACATCATTGTGATGCATATTCATGAGTTGAATAAGAAGCCATATTTTGTACATCTGTGGTTGATCACACATGTGAGGCAAACTTTGTGGTTTCATCCTTTCCTATACGAAATGTATGTAGTCTTTAGAGCCATGGTCCCTGACATTTGTGAGCTTAGTCATCCATTTGTGTATAGTACATGTTCACTGTTCATTGTAATTTGACATTAGACTTAATATGTACCTTTGTGACATTCCAGTGTCCAGGCCATATTCTATATTGCAAAAGCCATATTCTGTTGTAGTTCTGATGTATTGGTTAGGGGGAAGTGGTTTTTTGGCTTTGTGAATTCCTGATTATTTGAAAAGTTTCAATTGTAGATGGGTTGCTTTTCTCGGTAAAAGGTTTTATTAATCAGTCTTATAAATGTTCTCTCCCTCAAATAATGTACTTGTTTTCCATTGTGGGTTTTCTTCATGTGTTGCAACAGACTGTATTACTTCATCAGAAAGTATTTTGGACTCCTCCATTATTTTGCCATGAACTGAAGAAACCCATCCTCCCACATTGAACATAGCTGCAATTGACATGAACCTTTTGCACATAAACAGCAATCAATACCTTAGCTGTACTAGTCCTTGTACACAGACCATGTGATGCCCTTTCTGTCACCTCTTCACACTGAAGTTTCATAGCTATGCACTGCAATCAGACACTCTTAAACACATGTTCATGAAATCCACAATCCCAGAAGACAACAAACATGACGCAGATCTTAGTTTATATAGCAGAATCAATTAACCCTGATCAGGAGTGTTCTCTTTTCTTTTTTGTGTGGCAACAAAAATCAATAGTCATATGGTTTCACAGCTTTCAAAAAACATCAAATTCTCATGACTTGTGAAATCTCTTGAATGTTTATAAAGTTTTCTGTTATTGGCATCAATGGGTACCCCTTGACAACAAAGTATGTAAGCACGCAAAGGGGGGGACCAACCCCATCAATGCAAAGGAGAATGTGACAAATAAACATTGGACGATATACACTGTAAAGTTGAGAATTGTTGTGCAAGGCATAATTCAACACCTTTGGCTTCTTCCAACAAGAGGCTCATCTTTTATTCCTCAACCAAAAATCATACACAATGCAAAAGATTATCTACCTGACCTATGGTAAATTATAGTGTGTCAAAAAGGGTTTTTTTTAAAAAAAAATTCAGCTTGTAATATAAAAAAACTGGCCCAAGTTTTCTAAAAGGTTAGCAAATTTACACTTGTAAAACAAAAAATTCCCAATTATTTTGTCAAAACAAAATCACCTGTCTCCAAGTCCTAGTCATTGATCCCCTGAAACCAGGGGAAAACTAGGCCTTTGAACTCTCTTTAGGAAGCTTCAATAGTATCCCTTGGGGTCTTTCTTAAATTGATTCACAGAAGTGAAATCTTGATGAACTTTTTGAAACACATTTGCTCATGATGGCTTCACCCATTCTCTCTATATGCAGAAAAGTCAATGATACTTTGGATTGTTCTAAGAGCATGGACACAACAACTAACAAATCATCAATCAACTGTGGAATATGCACATGTCTCTTCAATGGATAGTAGTATTCAATTATTCATAATTTGAATTCCCTTACAAAAATGAAGTTTGAACAATCATGGATAATAAGAAAATATTATATGAAGAAGAAGGTTCAATCAATCAAGATCCTTCGAAGAGAAAACATGTGCATTTATTGAACATACTAACATTTCCAAACAAGACCCTTGAGACAAAGATAGAAGGTGAATGCATACTTGGAAATACAATGTAACTAGTGATAGAAAAAAATTATGTTGTATGTGGATTTGAAGTGTGTAATTGTTTATCACCTTCAATCCACTCTTGAGAAAGTCATAAAATGTTGAGACTATGAATCAAGCATCAAAACACAATACTCCCAAAGTGCTTATAAGCTCAATGTTGCGGTCATTAGTGATTTGAACCTGCAAGAGAGACCAGCATTGTTATGATTGATACACCTCTTTTCTTTTAATTTATGTTATGGAATATTTTTTCTCACAATTTCTATTCAGTTGGGATTTTGATCATGCCTAATGAAAAAGCTCTCTCAATCCTCACCAAAAATATGTTAACCTCAATACTATATGCATCCTCCACAGTCCAAAAACTCTTTACCAAACCTGAATGATTGTCCAAAACAAAGCCAGCAGATATGCTGATGGACTGGCAAAAAAAAAAACAAAAAACTTTGCTCCTTTATCTATCTGCGATTTCACACTATGGATCAACAGAAGTGATGACTACTCTGTAAAGGGAGGGAAATCTAAGCAGGCTCCAAGAACCAGTACAATTAGACAAATGCTATATGAACAAAACACATGGTTAACATGACAACATGATAGATATCAACATGTAGGAGCACTTGTAAAATCCTAGAACATGCAAACACATCTTGAGATTTGTGATGAGGTACCAAGGCATATCAGGTTATGATTGGACAAAACCATAAGAGAAGAACAAGGCATTGTGGTTAAACACCGCAAAATGGATTGCTGGCTTCAAACACTGTAAGAACCAAAGAGATATGGCCCCACATTGCAGCCCACAAACACATTCCACTACAGCATAGACAACATTTACTTAAAGTGCAAGGAGATGTGAAAGCAAAAAAAAGAAACAAAATGACAGTCCAGAAACATACAAACATTGTGAATCCCACCACCGACTTGGATACCTTTCTCACCACCACAACCTTCTACCGCTGCTCCTGCTGCATCCGAATCCACAAATCCTTGTCTTCCATTTCTGTTTCCGCCACCTCTCCTGCCCTCGTTGCTGAGCGAGATGTGAGCGCAGAAGAGCGCCAAGCTCTTCCACTGCAATCTCGCCAACCCATGACCTAATCCAGTCTTAATCAGAGGTTAACCTAATTCAAACGTCCTAATCCAGCCTTAATTAAAAGTTTACCAGCCTTAATCGGAGCTTAACCTAATCCAGACGTCCTAATCCAGCCTAAATTATTTAGGGATTTGAGCCCCTAAGCATCAGATGAAGGGCAGAATCTCTCCTGAGCGATAATTCTGCATCAAGGATTGCGAGGTGTTTTCCATTGTAAAAGGACAATGATATTGTCACATATGTCACAGTATTCCTGGAATCTGTTTATGAGGGATTCTGAAGAGACAGAGAGACATTACAAAAATCATTTGTGCAGAAATCTCAACAAAAAGGGATAGAGATGGAGCCCAGATTTTCTACAATTGCACTTCAGATCACTTAAAATTTCAGATGTTGACCATAACATGAGCATGGTGAAAGAGAAATCCAAAAAATGAAAGACAAATGAAGCACTCTGGGTGTATCTTATCTGGGTACAAAAAACAACAAAAGAAAGGTTCTTGAAACAAAACCCGAGATAAATCCATTCAGTCACCAGATCACTTGTACACAAACTATAACTCAACATTTATAGAAAAGGGTTGACAACATGTCTACTAGATCTCTTACAGAATTTTGGCAGTTCATTTCTCACTCAAATGAAATTTCCTGATGTTCACAATTGGAACTTCAGGTCATAGAACTATGAACAAGGTTCATCCTGAATGTGTATCTTTTTCTTCCTGTGTGTCAAGAACAACCAAACTTATCAAGTTTATGAACAAATCTCAAGTTTCCTAATCTTATCGTATTGAATTGTACTCTCTGTAACTACTTTTGTATTCTTCTGTAACTTTGGGATTCTCTTCCTGAATTTCTGGTTATGAGAAGTGAGTTATTCCCAGTGATGATTGGAAATAAAAGAAAACACTTGGGTAGAGACTAAAATAGTTGTGTACACCTCAATTTGCTGAGAACCCCAGAGGTATGTGTAAATTTCAGTTGCATCAGACACTTGGTTGCTTTTTTCCAGATTTAGCTCCGTGGAAGGCAAATGAAGCCATCGACAATGTGCCAAGCTCAAAGCTGGTGTGAATACGCTCACTAGTCAGTGCTTCACCTGCGGCTCCAAGGGCAATAAGCAAAGGCATAAAGTGATCTGAAGAAGGATGAGCTCTGCGAGCATGAGGCGCTTTTGTTGACCAGTTGATCACATCCTCATATCTGCAACAACAACAACATTGCTATCTTTCAGTTTGGTAAATGACTCTAGAAGAAAACCCAAAGTTCCAATGTTTTCACATACCTCTTGCTTTTAGGGTTATCTGGTTCCAAGTCCAACAACCTCTTGTGTGTCCGTCCCCCCATACATGTGACGTGTTTGTTCACAAAGACATAGAGTGAATTGATCTATGATCTGGTTCACTCAATACATGCCACATTGTCTTTTCGTTCACAAAAGTCATAGAAAGAAGATTCACAAGATGGTTTTTTGCAGCTCAATCCACACCGACATTGTTTGTTCACAAAAGATATAGAACAAACCACATGAGAATATGTGTTTTGCTCATGAAGAATCAGAACCAAACCTGTTGTTGGTCAATGATTCATTAAGCCACTGATCAAATTCCTTAGCCCACAGCTCAACTCCAGTCGCATTTAAATCAAGTTGCCTGAGGTTGTGGGTGGCAGTTCCAGAGCCCAATATAAGGTAGCCTTCATCCTTGAGAGAAGTGAGTGCACGACCTAATTTGTAGTGGTGGGCTCCATCCTTGGAGCTTTGCACAGAGAGCTGGATCACTGGGATGTCTGCTTCTGGATACATTAGCATCAAAGGTATCCATGCACCATGGTCCAGTCCTCTCTTATTATCTTCCACCACTGTTTTGAATCCTGCTTTCAGCAAAAGATCCTTCACTCTCTTTGCCAACTCTGGTGCACCTGGTGCTGTGTATTCAAGCTGCAAAATAACAACCCAAAAAACAATAAAATGCCAAGGGTTTCAAACATGTGTATCATCACCATCCACAATTACAAGAGTGTGGGGTAGATAGATTCTTCTGAAATGCATGAACAAAAAAAAAAAGACACATATTCTTCTCAAGCAAAAGGTGCACGGGAGCTTGTCCA
Source organism: Sphagnum contortum (assembly GCA_963920785.1). Taxonomy (NCBI): domain Eukaryota; kingdom Viridiplantae; phylum Streptophyta; class Sphagnopsida; order Sphagnales; family Sphagnaceae; genus Sphagnum; species Sphagnum contortum. The sequence continues at coordinate 16,444,768 of OY987286.1, read as the reverse complement.
TGCGCAGCATATAGGTATGTACCTCATAAGGCTCCTTTGGAAAGCCATAGAAATCGTGGATTGTGCTATTCCTGCTCGCCACAGTCACCGACGGCACCGCTGTGTCCCAATGTCCTGAGATTGCAATAATCGCTTTGGGCCTGCACAACAGTGGGTAATTCCATTTCCAAGAGTTGAGAAAAATCATCCCACAACAAACGACCTCCTCAACAACCAAAAAGTCCCTGCAATTTTTTTCCGGGGATCCGGCACGCCATCTGAACAACAGCACCGCGTGCTATTCTTAATTAAGCTTCCTTGACATCTATTAGGATGCAAAGAAAAATTTGTTCACCTTTCGTGCATATGCAGCTTCGAAAACGCTTTCAAAAAGTCCGTCGCAGGCGTGTTCTCAAATGCTTGCATGGGCGATCCATGCGACACGTAAAAGGTAGTCATCTCTCTCCTCTCCTCTCAGATCTTCTCCACGTTCCTGATATCCAAGCTCAATCTCCTCAACTCTCGGTTGTCAGATACGATCTATGGACTGGGGGAAAAAAGCAGCAGCAGCAACAACAACGGGGGCAACAAAATGGCCAACCCCAACAAGTCGTAGAGAAAAAAAGTTCACAAAAATAAAGAAGAAGAAGAAGAGGAAGATGATGATGATGATGATGACGAGGACAAAGAAGAGGACGATGATGAGAGAGGGAGCACAATCGAGGGTCGAATGATGTAGGAGAGCAGTGGTGCTGCGGCGATGGATGTAGTAGCGTGAGCATTGAGTTTGGTTATAAGCTGAGCATTGGAGGGACGAGTGTGCACGATCGCGGTGACTTCGGTGGTGCGTTGCTTCCGAGCGGGTTTCCTGGGCTTCTTCTGTTCCTGGGAATGGAAGGCCGGCGACCTCCAAGCAAGTAAAGTCCTCTGCGTCGATTCCTTCCAATTTAACAACGTCATAATTCCAACTTAAAACTCTTTCTTTAATAACTCAAACAACTCCCTCACAAAATAACAACAACAAAAACCATTACAACTTTTTTGGGGGTTATAGCCTTTTCTTTTCTTTTTTCTATAGCCAAAACAGCTAATATTATTATAAATTTAAAGTGCTAAAATCTACTACTTTTTATTTTTTTATAAATTCAATAGCCATAATTCTATCAAAATTTAAGATCAATCGCCATATTTATTTACTTGGTTCAAGTACCTAGCCACAAATATAGAAGAAGGTTGTTTTTTTTGAAAAAATTCCGTCATATTTCACTTTTAGTCAAACTTAAAATCTTCTAATAAGTGAAACAACTCCCTCAGAAAACAACAACAACAACCATTACAACTGTTGGGGGGGGGGGGGGGAGAGGTAGCCTTTTTCTATAGCCATAAAAACTATATTATCAATTAAAAGTGCTAAAATCTAGTGCTTTTAAAAAAATTCAATACTTAAACCAAAATTTAAGAAGAATCACCATATTTCTTTACCCGGTTGTTTTTTTTTTTTTTTTTGGGTTCTTTTCCCCTCATACTACTTCTCAGCTGATTTTTGAGGGCTTTCCAACGATACCAAAAGCATAACATAACAAGGAGTTTCATGGTTTCTCAGCTGATTTTTCAATAACTTTTGCTTCATTGGTTTGAAATTTGTGACATGATCAGCAAACACACCACCTTGTCGAGAGCTTTCCAATGATATATCAAAAACATATGGTTGCAGAGGGTTAAGGTCTGATCACCAAACAAATCACACTTGTCTGAATATATGTTAATGTTGTTGAAGCAAGTGTGAACACATTGAAACTTCAATTGATTTTTCTCTCCAAACTCAATTTTTTGCAATTTGTTTGAATTCCAACAACAAAATCCACTCAAAAATCAATAATATCATCGTCCCCCCATCTAATAAACTGTAATAAATTTGACTCATTTGAGGGCTTTCCAACAACACCAAGAATACCCTCGAATTCCAATAAAGTTTTCCAGTTTCAATTCTATTTAATTTTCATTGAGGAAATGGTTCAATAATCAATAGCTTCCAAATCATAACCGCTTTGATTTATTTTTTAAAAATAAAAAATAAGTTTTTGGGAGGGGGTGGGAGGGAGGGGGGGGAGGGGGGAGGATTTTTTCATTTTTCCTTTGTTCCCTTCAAGTTCCCATCAAGTTCCCAATGTGTTCTCCAAGGGTGTTCCCACTAGCACCTCGCTTTAATCTCATATGTTACCCTCTATGCATTAATGCACTCACAATTTCTTCATTGTTATTTCACAACCATTGTCGAGCAGAATATTTGGACGGCTCTATTACAAGTTGGAAGGTTTCTTTCACGGTGTAGACCATTTTCCTTATGTTTCAAATATTTCATTATATTTAATAATAACATTGCCACATGTAGTGCAACCCTTTTTTTTTTCTTTTTTTTTTTAAAGAAAAAGAACATAGCTTCTATAGGTAGAGGAAAATGAGGAAAAAAAAATTGGCCATAGGAACATAGACGAAGTAAAAAGAAATTTAAAAAGGATTATTAAAAAAAAAAGGAAAAAAGGTCAGTGGTTTCCCATAAGATAAGGGTAGCCCTCGAGGTCCTTCCAGTACTGATTCACCTAAGAGAGTTTCATGCTGTCTTTCCTTTTACCTGAGCACCTCCGCTGCTGCTGCTGCTGCTACATATATTTTCACTGCTCCTGTTACTACAACTATTATAATTAGTCTCGAACCTTGTGCATTAAATGCTGCGTTTCAGCATTCGATACTGAGATTTAATAAAATTTCCTTACTTTGCGGATACCACTGAAATAGGGTATAGGGGATGAAAGCAGGCCCAAAGACACTGTGACTTTATAGATACCTAACTTTAAACTTATCCAGGGTAATGAACATTTTGTCGGCTCTGGGCTCAATGTTTGTTCTAAAATGTTCAGTATTTGTACATAAGAGAATTTTAGTTAAGTTATTTGAAAAACTTTATGAGAAAACTTGGTGTTTTTCCAGTGTAAAAATGTGCTTTTCTGAAGTCAGGAAAATTGAAATTTTATAGAAACTTTGGTTTTGGACCAAAACAATTTCTAATGTTGCATCCAGATTCTTGTTTTGGCAAAATTTCTCCACAAAGCAACCAAAAAAATCCAAGAGGAAATTTTTATTTTTATTTTTAAAAGAAAAGATTTTTCAACATATTGAAAATTTTAAAAAGTGACATCGCAAATGTTGCTAAAAGAGAGTACTTTAACATGTCACCTCGGCAAACAATAATGAGCATGAGAGTTACATTGCTAAAAGTATGATGTTGTTGGCCATTCTATCTTTCCATTTTGGAATGATAACAACCATTTGATTGGCTATAAGTTCTCCATCCTACGGTTGAAGTCATTCAAGGTGTAGACTTAATGAGTTACCATATATGAGGGACATAAAATTGTTCACAAAAATAGCTAGCCATTGACAACTTGGGGGGCTAAGGCTAAAAGTAATGAAAGCTTGCTACTTGAAATTGATCGTCAAATTGGGTTAAGATTTGTGAATGACCTACAACCTACCAATCACAAGTGTTAAAGACTAAAGTTTGAAGTGCATGATTTATCATTCATAATTCTTATCGTCTATAAATTATGTGCATTTTGTTGATTGTTGAAAACTTCTAGCATAATATGTCATGTACGATGCATCATAAGATTTAAGAACCAAGATTTTTCAATAGTGATTTTGTAAATTGGTCACTTTGATCAATAATGCACATTCATCAATTCGCAAAAGCATTGTTCAAGTGCATGTTCAAGGTTCTTCAAGCACTTGTTTTCAAAGCTCAAGGGGAGTCGTGACTTGCAAGTTGCAACATGTTCAAATGTGCAAAATGTTCAAGCACACTATGCAACACAACCTTGGAAGTTTTCTTATTTTTCATTTTGTGTGATTTTGCAATGTAAAATTGATTCATTTTGTAAACTTATAACTTTTGTTGTATTTTAACCTAATTGGTTGTTTGTTTGTAAATTGTAACATACATGTGGTATTTGTGTGGAAAAGTTGGATGCCAAATTTAGTTCCATCATTCCATGTTTTTTTCCAAGTCAACCCTGGTTTTACAAGGTTTTTTTGTTGTCTCTTTTGCTTTTATTTGTATAAATATTTTTTGTTCAAGTTTTTGAGGTCAATTTTGACCATCATGGCCCCACCAAAACTTTCATCAAACTTCAAGTATAAAGAATTGTTTGGTTATAGGTTTCTTACGTTTGCCCTAGAACTTTCTACTTTTGAATCACCTCCTTTTGAAGCATTGAACGACCTCCATTCAAGTTCTAATCCTAATGTTGCTTCATTTTGTCCATGGTGAGCTCACATGATGACAAAACCTATAACATAACAATATACAACAACATCATTTGACATATTTACTTCTTTGTTTTGCAAACACATCTTAACAATAACCTAAACAATGTAAGCACATCATCCTAATAATGACATAAACAAACAAAAGTTGGAAAAACCTACAAACACCAAATAAGAAAAAAAAGGAAAGAAAAAGAGTAGTAGACATATTACCTAATGTCCAAACTTGCTGAAAAAAATTTAGTGAAGTCACTTGATGACCAAACTTGTAGCAGATTGATTCCTTCTTGGCTTTGCAAGAACATCCTAACAACATCTTAAACAAAATTAAACTTGGAAAAACCTCAAGAAATAAACAATAGGAAAAAAAATAGTGTAAAAGTAAACAAACCTATCAAGTAGACAATCAATAATTGAAGAAAGGTCCAAATTAAGTTGGAAATGAAGCACATTTTCCTCCTTGCTCTCCTCCACACTCTCGTTTAAAATCCAAAATATAAGAAATGCATTTCAAGAAATGGCGAATTCAAGTTTTTCAGTAGAGATGCAATTGCTTTGAAGCAAGTGAAGGAAGCTTTGAAAAAAAAAAGTAGTGTAAAAGTACACAAACTTGTTAAACAAAAAATAAAAAATTGAAAAAAATTTGGAAATGAAACATGTTCTCCTCCATGTTCTCCTCCAGAATCCAAAAAAAAGGAAAGATAGAGGAGATGGTGAGTTGTAGTTTTTTGGCAAAGATGTAGTTGCTCTAAAATGACACTAATGGTGGTGTTAATGGTGATGGAAAAAAAAAAAAGGTTTGTAGCATCATGAGATGGTGTGGCAAGTACTTTGAAAAATCATGAAAATACTAAGTTAATTTTGCCCTAAATCTCTATATGTGGACAAATTTTAGATAAATAATTAAGAAGAAGTTAGAAAATTAGTGGTACATAACTTTTGGATGGTAGGTGCCCCTTTCCTAGACGTTAAGAAAAAATTGGAAAAAAATATTACCTCCAAGTGTGGCGTAACCTTAATTATGTTCCTTGCCACCTACGTTTAATTGAAGGGCCAATTATTATAAACTTGTATTAATGTCAACTAGTTTGTCGCGACCCTAACCTTTGGCTTGCGACCAATGCAAGGGATTGCGAGGTTGCGGGCCATGAAGGAAACCCGGGAGTCACATCACTTGCTCCTGGGAATGCAAAGAGTGTGAGGGAATGAACCCTCACACTCCCAAGTGAACTCCCATTGTGGGAGTTGGAATCCCAAATGGATTCATGAATCTTCAGATCGTGACTATAGGGGCCAAAACCCATCGGCTTGAAGAAATCTTTATATCATTGGAAATCTATTGAAATTTAGATGTCTAAAATGGGTTCGCATCACTCATTTGGACATTTAAAACACAAGTTATGATCAAAAGCAGGGCCTGGAGTCAAAGTGGCAATGTGACTATGACCACTAAAAGTCAAAAATTAACCCGATTTACTTACGAGCAAGTATTGTGGGACATATCGTTGGAAAGCTCTCGACGAGGGCTATAACTTTGCTTTAGACCACATTGCAATCAAAGATCTGCATGAAAAATTATGGGCTCCCAAAGTCGTAGGAGTCCCAACTATGGAAATTTCAGGACTCCCACTTGGGAGTCCCGGGACAAAAAGCCATTTGGATGTGGCCTCTATGGAGAGGTGCAAAATATATTATAAGGGGGAAGGTGGTGGCTTTCCCCAAGTCCAAGCCATGGTGAGTTTTGTGAGTTTGAATTGCCTATGGTTCATCCTAGCACCAAAAGTGCTCCAACTATGCACTAACCACTTTGTGTTGGTTTTGTGCAGGTTCGTGTGAGTGATTGAAGCTTGTCGATTCTTCCTAGTCCCATTCCGAAGTTCCAACATGCCCCTCTACCCCTCTAAAGTGCTGCGAGCTAGGGAGCGTGCCCTAATTCCTTACTCTTCCATTGTTTTCAATTTGGGATTCACATTTGAATCCTTCAAGGAGTTGGGAATGCGTCATAGTTACAAATATACAATCCATGGAGAGAAGGGTGCAATAGTTCAACATTGTTATGTGACCATTGTCAAAGAGGTTGGCACATGACATCTTTATCAACACCAATGTTAATGTTCCCGAAAGGTAATTGTGTTTGTCCATATTACCAAAAAAAAACGTAATTGAAAAATAACAACGTTATCCATGACATTGGAATTGTAAAAGTACTTGAACAAATGAAACCAAAAAGGATGCCTACTTGATCTAAAATTTATAAATGCATTCATTGATTGTTCATGATGGCATGTTCACTCACACAATACATGCATATTTCCTTTTACTAAGAGATTCATGTGAACAAATTAAATTTGTGTATCTTAAAATGTTTAAAGCTATAATACATAGCTAGGTTAAGAAAATAATACATTACCATTAGGCTCTAATGAGGATTAAACATTTAAGATGATTATTCCTTTTTTTAACTTTTGCATTTTAGGATGCCTTTTTGATAGTCTACTCACACACATGATTATCATTTTCAACTCATTCATTAACATTACAAATTTTCTTTCAACATTTTCTGGTTTCACATATCTTTTTAATGTTCATAACATCATTTCCAAATAGACGCAATGATAATTTATGTACATATGAATAAAAGATCAAGAGATCACATTTATATTTTGCATTTTTCAAACCCCAAATCTAAAACACAACTTGTGCCCATATTTTTCATGATAATTTTATGCACTAATCATGATTATCACAACAAATTTCATTCACATACTTTCACACCAGTCATTCCACACATAATCACATTTTCATTGCTCCCAACATATTTACAATCTCTTTGTACACATACAACTTGGATACAAACCCTTGTGAATAGAAATTCATGCATATAATCATATGCATTTAAAATTCTCTTAGCAACACTCCACATGCACAAACTTTCTTGTTCACAAATTGAACATACATCAAGGCTTAAATAGTTCTAAACTCTCTTTTGTTGTCAAAATTTATTCTTGACAATCAGTTCCTAAGGAACATTATAACTTATTGACCATTTACACACAACTAATAAGAAGTTTTCAATCTTTGCACAAGAGGAAAAAAAAGGCATCAATTAATTGTTAACGAACTAATAATATGACATATAATGCTAATGCCATCAATAAGTTAAAAACAATGTCATATAAACTTTGCTTCCTCATCACAATTCCCATTGTCAACTTGTTTACGAACAACTTATTTGCTCCAAATTAACGTTTCTTCTTTTCAAGTTTATCAAATATCATAAACATAAAATACTAGATATGAATAGCAAGGTAAAACTCAACAAAAATAGCAAAGAAAAGTGTGTCAATTTCCTCCACATCAATATGTAGGTCACACAACATCATAATGGTTATTCCTAAAACATTCAATGCGAGGTTCAACCATGAAATAAATGTTGGAAGCAATTAAGGATGAGACTTAAATGTATCTAGTTTACAAATTTCATATCATAGTACCTTGGTAGGTTTCAACACATGTTTGTGTCGAATAATTAATTAATTTTGAAATTTTTATTTCAATAACTAAAATATTTCTAAAGATTCAACATTTTCCTTCACAAAATTTTGTTTTGAGAAAAAAGGGGGGAAATTTTCAACCCTAAAGAAGAAAAAAAGCCACCCAATTATATATGTGTGCATATAGATGACAATATATGAACATACATAGGAAGCATTAACGTGCAATAAAAAGGTTTAAATTTAAAATATTTTGAAAAGAAAAAAATTGAAAACCTCTAATGATGTATGCATACATATATAAATGACAATAATCTAATACACATACGAAGCATCATAAAGTTCCATAGAAAGGTTTTAACTTAAAAACTATTTTCACAAAAAAATATTGAAAACCACTTAGTGATGAATGTATACACATAAAATGAAAATATATTAATATACATGAGAAACATAATAATTGTGCCATAGAAGTGTTTCAACTTAAAATATTTTCAAAAGAAAGTATTTAAAACCACTCAATGGTGTATGTATGCATATAAATGACAATATAGTAATATACATAACAAACATATACATACTCAAATACGTACCTGCATACATACACGCATATGTATGTATGTATGTATGTACTGCATGATGTTGGGTCGTCGGCTCCCTCCCGCCTTCCTCCATCGCAATGCGCTTTGTCCATATTCGCGATGGTTTGAATTTCTTCTGCCAAATCTTCCACCCACCCAATTGTTGTTTTTGCAATTCCACACTTAGATGCACCCAAATCTGTAGCTGCTGCGTTTGTTTTTCTCGTGACCCATCAGTTTTTTCTTTATTTCTCCTCACTCTTCTGCATTGTTTGACGTTTTTGTTGTATTTTGACGTGTTTTTTTGGTGCTCGTCTTATCATCTGTGTTCTTAGCTAGCATCATGCTGCTTGTTGCACAACAAAACTAGAAGGAGAAGGAGAAGAAGAAGAAGAAGAAGAAGCGAGAAGAAGGGAGAAGAAGAAGACAAAGAAGAACGAAAACGAAGTACGAAACCGTCGTCTTCTTTTCTTGAAATGCACTCCCTCCTCCTCCTCCTCCTCTCGTAAGGGATTTTACACAACTTGACTCCCCAACCACAGGGGGGTCTTGGAGCTTTTTCATATGAATCAGTACCACATTTATGAGGCTATTGGGCGAGGGAAGCACTCGGTGAGTGAAAGAAAGTCTCCTCTTTCTGTGGCCTTTTAATCTTTTGGGTTGTTGTTGGCATTGGTGTTGTTGTTCTGGTTTGTGATTTGTGATTGTGGGCGGTGTTGTTTTTTTTGTTGTTTGCAGCTACTAGGGTTCTGGGTCTGCTAATATTTGTTTGGGTTTGGTTTTTTTCCTTCTATTGTCTAGGGTTTTGGAGTTGGGTTTCTCTATTTCTCTTATTATTCCTGATTGTGGAGTAGGAGTTTGCAACTTTGAAATGCTAGTATTGTGTGTGCACATCTTCTTCGCTACTACACATCTTGCAAATCACCCAGGTGTAGGGATGTGGTCTATGTGCAAACTGGAGGAAGGACATGGAAATAGGGTTTAGTTTTGGAGGCTTGGATTTTGTGCATTGTGCTGGGCATTTTGTGGAATAAAAAACTGCAAGTTGGGAATGCTGGCAGTGTGCTGTTGTTTTTAGTAGTGCTATGCATTTTCAGAGTCAAAAATTGGGGGCAATGCTGGATTGAGTGCAGACTGTGTACAAAGGCAGGAAGAAGAAATCGATTGAGTACTATGCCATCAAAAGCGTTGAGAAGAGCCAGAAGACCAAGGTTTTACAAGAGGTAAAAGAAAAGCACAGCAAAGTCCATTGCCACCCCTCTGGGAATGTAGAGGGTGCAATGTGAACTTCTTCCTCACAAAATTCTGGTGCAGTCAAGTAACAGTGATTTTTTGGTGTTTTGGCTTTGATATTGGGCTTTGCAAAATTTTATAAACAGTAGTTATAAAGATTCAGCTCCCCATTGTTAAAAATCTTATGCAGGTCCGGACACTTCACTCCCTCGATCACAGCAATGTCCTCAAGTTCTATGCCTGGTACGATTTTGTCAATAGACAAGAGTTCATCTATGTTTTATTGGATTGTAGATAGGTGTAATAAGAGTAGTCTTCCTTCACCCTTTCTGCAAGCATTTCCCATTGTCCTCTTGGTCTTGTTTTCATTGTGATTCTGAAACCAGAGATTGGCAGTGCAGGTATGAGACATCAGCACATTTGTGGCTTGTTCTTGAGTACTGTGTTGGGGGGGATCTCCTGACACTACTTCGTCAGGTATGTACATTCCTTCTGAAACCTTCTTTTGCTGTGATGGGTACTCATGTTTATGGTCATGATATTATGTTTTCATCACTCCAGTCAGGAGTAGCAGTGTTAAGGTCTCAGACATTCTGCATTGAATTGTGACATGGGTCAAATCTTGTTTTCAATACTGATGTACCTTAAATGAGTGATCTGTAGCTGCACACCTGCAGTTGTGGGGAAACAGAAGCAGAAAGAGAATGTGTCGTGCCCTTCTGTTGATAGCCCACAAGAGGGAAGGACTCCTGAAAATGAGAAGCAAAATAGACTATGCTCTTGGTATTGTTGAAGACAAGAAGGTGAATTGTATGGAGGTCATTCAAGGGCTGTTACAAGGGCACACATATACCAATCTAAAGCTAATCACCTTGTGCTGCTGCAGGATACTCGTCTCCCAGAGGAATCAATCCATGATTTTGCCCGTGACTTAGTCCAGGCTTTACAGTAAGCCTCACTTCCCCTTCAGACACACCTGAATCATATAAAGTGGCTGAGTGATGTGGTTTTCGTTCAGTTGAAGATAGTGCCATGAGTGTTTTTGAGTGATAATGGTTTGAATACCATATTCAGTGAGACCTGGGATAGTTGCTTTAGGGGTTTTCAGAAGCACACGAGCAGCTGCAGAGAATTCTTGCAAGCAAGCTCTAGCTATCTCCAAATCTGGGCAGCTTGTGTAGTGCAATAGTCAACCATCTTAGCAAATTCTTGTATATGGGTTGAATACACTGCCAGTTCTGGAAGATTGTTTGATTCATTCGTCAACAATCTAGCCATGAATCCTTCTGTACAACCCATATGAAAGGTGTCAACTTGTTGGTGGCAGGTTCTTACACTCAAAGGGGGTGATCTATTGTGATTTGAAACCATCAAATGTGCTACTGGATGAAAATGGACGTCTTAAGGTAGGATAACTGTTTTGCACACTGTTATGACAGTGGGGCCCATTGGTCTTTTTTCAGTTCTATTTGCAGTTCTGTATACACAGTTGGGATTTCATATGACTGAGAGACAACCACTGACCACTGAAGAATTTTCTCTGCATTTGTTGCTATGATGGTTCAATGCAGCTGTGTGATTTTGGTCTTGCAAGGCGGCTTAGTGATATTTCCAAGAGCCCTGTCCAGCAGGTATGACCAGCCCAGAACTCTTAGTTTTAAAGCTTCTGGTGACATGGGAGCAGCACAACAGGAATCAAGAACCCTCATTGTCATATGTTCAGAACTCTGGCTATGACCTAGTGTGGACTACTAATGTGAACTGGGCTTGTGCAGCTGCCACAAGCAAAGCGTGGAACTCCATGCTACATGGCTCCTGAGCTTTTCCAGGAAGGAAGTGTGCACTCGTTTGGGTCTGATCTCTGGGCTCTGGGTTGTGTTATGTATGAATGCTACACGGGTAGGCCACCATTTGTATCTAGTAGCTTCACTCAGCTTGTTGACTCAATAATTTCGGATCCAATGCCGTCTCTTTGGGGAAAACCAAGCCAAGAGTTTGAGGATCTTGTCAACCGTCTTCTGGTGAAGGATCCAACAGAGAGATTGCAGTGGGCAGAGCTTCGGGATCATCCCTTCTGGAGAACCAAGTGTAAGGCACTTCCCTTGCCTCCTCAACCTGCTTTGGTGAACTTTTTGAACCAGACACACAAAGCTTCGTCTGTAGAGAATGAGCCGCTGTCTGAGAGAACCATGCCAGTAGAGAAAAAGAAGACTCCTCCTGAGAGAGCGGTAGTTCGTGAGAGGGGGTGGTCACGAGGTCCAAGTACAGTGGATGTGAAGCGAGCTGAGAGCAACCGGCAGGCAGGGTCAGAATTGAACACAAAAGATACCAGTGTCCAGGAGAAAAATGGTCTTTCTCACACTGCTCAGGGGCGGAAAGTGGGGAATGGGTTGGTGGGTGTTGCTGCGCTTGCTAAAGAAAAGGCCAATGGGGAGATTCCAGGAGTGAATCTCCTTAGGCTGTCAAAGATAGTGAAAAGTAATTTGCTGAAAGAGGCAGAAAGTGAGACGTACAGGCAACAGGCGAATTCCAAGGATGCTACTGATGACACTGATGTCACAATTGAGAACCATGACTTAGAACTAAATTTTGCAGAAGGTGCCGAGAGTGATTCAAATGACGAGGAGGATGAAGGAGTTGATGCATCTAGACCCACTGTTGTCTCTGAGGAAAATGTACCACCCAGAACTGTATCCAAACCAGGGTTTACACCAGCTGACAAAGTGAAAATTGGCGAGGGAGATAATGCAAATGAGCAGGCTTTGCCTCACTTTACGCAAACTGAAAGCAATGGAGAAGATGAAAGCCCCCCAAAGGTTTTGCCTGACATTGAAGGCACTCAGATGGATGCACCTCGCCAAGTTGCAGCTACCCCTCCGGGTGTTGGCATTCCAAGAAAAGGCTTGCAGCGTGCTGTACCTGCGTCTGGAGACCCCAAGAAGGCCGGATCAACAGTGCCCCCAACACCTACAAAACTTTCAGTTGTGCTTTCCCAGTCACTATGGCACCCAACAGATCTTGCAGTGAGACCAATAATGCTGAACCGGCGGATAGAGAAGGTAAACCCCTTTTTCTTTAGCCTTGGACATCTATCTGCTGTAGCTACTCTTGTCTAGACACTGTGGGAAAGGGACAGGACATACAGGCCAAATCTATTTGTTCAAACATTTTTGTGTGTTTGTGGTGTACAGGTGCCAGAGTCCAGTTTTGACGCACGAGCTCTCCCTGTTGACCCTCTACCAGTCATTGAGTTTGTGAAGCTTCAACCTGAGCAGCTGGAGAAATTCTTAAACCGTATCATTGCAAGCATACAAGGGAATACAGCTATGAATGAGAAACTCAATACCCTGAAGTATCTCGAGTCTCTATGCACCAACATTGAGGCATCCAACATTTTGATCAATGGGCCCTTGATGCCTCTCCTGGTGAAGATGCTGCGCACTTTGAAACCCCCAGGTTTGCGTGTGCAGCTGGCATCTGTGATGGGCTTGCTTATTCGCCATGCCACACTCATCGAAGAGGACCTTGCAGGCTCAGGAATTGTAGCAGTGTTGACAGAGACTTTGCGTGATAAGCAGGACAAGGTATATATGCATTTCCCAGATGGGTGTCAGAGAACTTTATTTGCTAGATTCTGAATTGGAGGATTGGAGGATCAAGTGTTTTTAAACCTTATTGCTCTTACGTTTCTGCCTTTCTCAGTGCCATCAAAGGGTGAGTTTGTTTTGAGACTTGGGTCTTGAGGTCTGTTCTATTTCTTAATTGTTTGGTTTGCTTACTGCAGGTGCGGCGCTGTGCAATGGCAACACTTGGGGAGCTATTATTCTACATTGCAACACAGAATGAAGTGTCACCACGCTCTGGTGCAGGTCATGAAATTCCTGTGAAGGATGGCAGGTCTTTAACATGGCAGGTTAGTGTACATTGAAGCTTGAAACGTCTTAAAATCCTGTTGTAAGTTGAGAACTGCATGATAGAATGTGATAGGTGGAGGCTGAACTAGTTCTGAGTGCATAAGGGAGGAATTCACTTTATCTCTCTTCTATCATAGCCCGCTCATAACAAGGTTTTGATCACTGTAGATTCCCAACACGACTGTTGCACTTGTGGCTTCTGTTCTCCGGAAAGGAGAGGATGATGTAACCCAACACTATGCCTTGAAAACTATTGAGAATATTGCAAGCCAAGGGGGGGAGTGGGCAACCCGTTTCACAAGCCCAGAAGTTCTTAACAACTTGTGTTACACATTTCGAGCATCTGCAAAACCAGAAAACTTGCGGGCCACAGCTGGCTCCTGTTTGGTGCGCCTTGTTCGTTTCAGCCCCTCCACCATTCCAGTTGTTCTTGAGAAGCTCACCTTTAAAGAGCTTGTTGCTGGTCTGGCAAGAGGGACAGCTAGAGAGCAACAAGTGAATATCAACCTCATGAACATGGCACTTGTGGGAAGCAGTGTGATCACAAATATGAGCAAATACTTGTTGGCACTCTCGGAGGAAAGGAGCCTTGTGCCCAGTGTGGTTGCAATGCTTGAACAGGCGAGTCTTCTCATTGTCTACCCTGTGCTTGAGTGCCCTATGAGAGAATGCCTGATCATGCAAGAAAATTAAATCCTAAAACCCTAAACAGAAAAGCCCCATTTAGCAGGACAGTGACATCCTTTGTTTCAACAGGCATTTCAGTACATAACTCTTGTTGATTCTCGTATGTGGAATGTGGAATGCTGGATCAGGGACCAGAGATTTTGAGGGGCAAGGCATTGGTATGTGCTGCCCTTTTATGCAAGATCAATCGTAGGTGGCTTCCCTCACTTTGCAATGCCAAACTGCTTGCATCAGTGGAAAGACTCATGAAAGAGAAAGACCCATATGTGCAGCAGTGTATGGAAGCCCTGGTACAGACTATTGTGGGTGTGATCCCAGGCATTTTGGAAAGTATAGCTACAGACATTGTGAATCTCACCAGTGCAAAGAGAGCAAATACCACAGGGCTTGGTGCTGCACCATTGATTGGACGAGGCTCTGCAAGATCCTCCATTCCCTTGTTTCCAGTGGTGCTTCAGTTGATGAACAGCCCAACATTCAGGACCCGGGTTATAGACGGACCTGTGCTGGCACATCTGGCATCCTTTCTTAAGCGCTTGGAGACTTCCAGCTTCCAGGTTAGCAGTCGTGCCAAAGTCTTGGGTATAAATGACTGTTGCAAAGCAATGGCAGGATTGTAGAGGATTGTTGTGGAATTTTGGAAGTGGCATTTCCAGAACTACCACCCAATATGCATTGACAGGCAGTTTTGGCTTGGATACTTATAAGTTATTGCAGAAGATAACTGCAGGATCAAACTTCACTTCCGGAGCATTTTCTGCAGAGCTCTTTATGTCTGGGTTGTGTGCAATAGGCAATAAGCAACTGAATGTGAACTTAATTTGTGTGGGTGATGTGCAGGGACAGGATGAGTTTCAGTCTACTTTGTTGCAGATTGTTGAAGTTCTGTCACAGCAGCCAGGGATAATGCTGGCCTACCCAGACATTTTCATAGAGCAAGTCCTGCCAAGCCTGGCTGTTTTGTACAAGAAGAACACGGATGGGGACATGCGATTTCTTTGCCTGAAGGTTTTCTTTGATCTCTTGGTTGTGTTTCTTGATGACATCTCATCTGCAAACTCACTAGACAGCTCTGAGTTACCAGAAACAACTGGAATGGGTGCACTCCGCAGGTACATTTTTCCTTCTGGGTTAAGATATGACCTCATTGCTCTTAATCAGTGTACTCCCTTCTACATTCTCAATTCTGTGTAAGCAGCCTCGGGAATAGACCTGAGAGGACAGTAATGAGGTGTGGATTTTAAGGTTTTGATGGGCAAAGCTATGCAAATATTTGAAATGCAACTCTGGTCCACAGGGAGAAGCTGGAAGCTATTGTGAAGCAACACCTTCTACCTATGTACCCAGTTCTGGTGGAGGATGAGGACCCAATTCCGATGTATGCTCAAAAGCTCCTGGTCATGCTTCTGGACCTCAAATGCATTAAGGTTGCAGACATCTTGCAGCTCAAACTGGTATCACAATTCTTTGATGTCTTGCTTGGTGACCTCCTAAGCATCAATCTCCATAACGTGCAACTGTGTCTGTTCCTGGCATCTTCGCCAGAAGTTGACACCGCTGTGCTTTCAGAGCTAAAGGTTGTGGGTCGTGTGGGGGCACTTTTAGACTTTGTATATGCTAAAGGCATGCAGGATTTTCTCGACCCTGTTCTTTCAGTCTGTCGATTCTTTCTTGTCCGAAATGCTGGCAACAGCCAAGAGTTCAGCTGTGGTGCAGAAGCAGCAACTGCTGCCAATGGGGTTGATCAACTTCGATCAGGTGAGTAAGAAGACCAAATTATACATTTTAGGATGTTGCACTGACTTTTGCAAGCTAATTGATGCAGCGAGAAGTTCAGCAGAGTTGAATCGCCGAGGAATCCGTGGATTTTTCTTGATGCTTGAACCTAGAGTATTGTAAACTCATAGCTGAATTGTTCAGAGATCTTGGATAGTGAGTTTGCAGTGTAAACTAAGTCTAATGAGGTCAGCAGATGAATGGATGATGTCTGCTGGCCCTTTAAGTCTAGGTGAAACATCTGGGATTTGTTGCTGTGGTACTTCTGTTGTCAATGGGAAAGAAGCAGCCTGTGCTCTCTAATCACCTTCTATGTGAGTTGTGGACTGAGGCATGTGAATTGCAGAACTGTCCCCTGATCTGTTTGTGTTTCAATCTCAGCAATACAAGACATAGGAGACATGGCGAAGCATGCAGGCATCTTCCTGGAGCTGAGTGGGAGTCGTGAACCCCCAATTGCAGAGGCTGCAGCAGAGTGCCTTGTACTGACTGTGAAGGCATCACCCAGCTCAGCAACTGGCCCGATACTCTCAAACATGGGGCGAATTGTTTCTGTTTTGGAGACTTCTGCACAGTATCACACACCATCCCTCCTCACTCAGCTCCAGTGCCGAATTCTGTATGTACTCATGGTGTGCTGCAAAGAGCAACGAATTGGTGATGCCACCCAGCGATTGCATCCAGCCCCTACCATTGTGAAGTCTGACTTCATTTTACTGGAGAATATAGTGATCCGGCTACGTAAGTCTAGCTTGCCACAGGTGGCAGAGGCTGCTGTCAATGCTGTATTTGAGTTGCAGCGCTTACCCAGAAGCTAATGATAACTTGGGTGGTAAAATGGGGGGGGCATTTGAAGAGGTGCTTATGAATGATTTTTTTTTTCGCAACTTGAGCTCTGGTGTGTACGCATTGTAACATATGTGGTTAAGACCAGAGTTGATTGTAAGATAGCTAAGACGGTTGTATGTAGGAGCAAGAAATCAAATGGAATGTTTGGGGATGGATAATGGCTCTGATTGCACGCTTTGAGTGATGCCTTACATGGCCTCATAGACAATTGTGAATGCCCAACGGTTGGCATTGCTGCACAAAAATGACATGATGACACACCTGTCTGTACTTCAGACCAGATTGGTCTTTAGCCTTTTGTGTGTTGTACCAGATTGGTCTTTAGCCTTTTGTGTGTTGTAACACACAACCATCAACAAGACTCCCAGGTTACACGTAGTGCTCTGTCAACCTGTTTTTGTCTCTCTCCAATTTCCTTCTTTTGTAGCTACTACTAGTTCAGGCAATTTTGTTTGGGGATTGTGGGGGCTTTTGACTGCATTGGATGGGTGGAGTTTACGAGTGCTGGAAACTGCTGCTTGTGACTGGATGTGATATCCTGCAGTTTGAAAACATCCATCCATCAACCCAAATGAGGTCTTGAGAAATCTTTTGTTTGTGTGCAAAATAGTCCAACCTTGAACTTATTTGCATAATAATTTTTTATTTTAATTTATAAAAAATATTGGGTGAAATAATCCCGAATTTTTTTTAAATAATTTTTAAATTTAAAAAATATTTTTTTAAAAAAGAAAAAAGGATTTGAGATGTGGAATCTATGGACCCATTGATCGAGGCTTGGGAAATGGATCGAGACATGGATTGAGAAATGGACATGAATTGAGACATGAAACATTGGTTGAGACTTGGACATGGATTTGATTGAGACACGATACATTGGTTGGGACTTGGACAAGGATTGAGACACGAAACATTGGTTGCGACTTGGGACATGGACCGTGATCTGGTTTTTAAGACCCCGGAAAATGTATCAAGACATGGCTTTTGAAATATGGAAAAGTTTGAGACATGGAAAGATCCAGAAATATGGGTTATGACTTGGACATGAATTTGTGACATGGATTAGGACATGGAAATGAATTGTAGGGATGTTCACGGCGCGGCTAACGGCTAGCCGGCTAAGGATTTTTGTTAGTCGGCTAGCCGGTAACTAGCCTGGCCAGCCGCCGGCTAGATGCCGGCTATGGACCGGGATTGCACCGTCCAGAGATTCGCGTGTAATATTGTGCTTCTGCTTTAGATGCAGACAAAGATTTGAAGTCGCTGAATTAATATAGTAGGTCGTAGAACAAGATCTGCTCGCAATGCACATGACCCAATTTGAGCCTGGGGCGTCCTTGAAATACTGGCGGACCCAGGACGTATGCTTACGCTTCTTCATTCGACCGCCTGTCGAAGAAAATGTCCCCGAGGTAGACATCGGAATAGACCCTTTGCGAGATTCTAAGTTTGACGAAGTAACCGAAATAATATCATCGTTAGAATTCGCGATCTTGTCCATACTGAAGGAGTTCGAGCGTTGAGAGAATCAGAGAAACCGGTTGAAACGCGAGCTGAGATGACAATGTCCGTCACGCAACTCCACGGGGTATTTTAACGGCTAGCTATCGGCTAGCCGGCTAATTTCTACCTTTAGCCGGCTAGCCATTTATGTCAACTAGCCAGCTAGCCTAAAAACAGCCGGCTAAGTGCCCATCTCTAATGAATTGAGACCTGGAAATATGGAGACATGGGGTTGATGCATGGATTGAGATGTGGATTGATACATGGAAGTATCAAGACATGGGTTGAGACATGGACATGGATCGAGACCTGGAAAATGAATGCATGGAGGGATGGCTTGAGACATGGGTTGAGATCCTTGCACATGGATCGAGACATGGATTTGAGATATCAAGTAGAGGGAGGAAGAAGGGGGCTGGCTTGCTTGCCTGGGTTTACGACCCGACGTTTGCTTGCGACAAATTAGGGTTTGATGAGGGCGTGCGCGTTCGGAGCTAATCTTTGGTTCTTCTGATTTCTGTTTTGTTGCTGCTGCTGCGCGGGGATTTTGATTGCAATTTGCGGAAGATTCTTGACTAGGGATCGGCGGGAAAACGCGAGAGTGTGAAGATGAATTCCAGTGTTGAAACGGAGAGTGGCTGGAGAGCAGGGCCGCGGAAGCAGGAGGAGGATCACGATGGTAACGAGATGGAGGAGGAGGAGCAGCAGCAGCAGCAACAGGAGGAGGAGGAAGAGCAGGAAGAGGAGTTGGATAGTACCATTCTTCAAGTTTCACTCCACCCTGCTCCCTTTGTCCGCATCCACAAAATGAGCTTTCCTGAGCTCTGCAGAACTTTCAGGTTTTTGTGCACAAACGATGAAATGCTTTCCTTTCCTTCGCTTCACACGCGCTCCAACGGTCCTTTTTTTTTTGGTCTGTGGGGCTTTTTTTGGGAGGATTTTCCTGCACACAGACGGGTCACAATTCCTGGATAACACAGAAATTCTGAAAGCCATTTCTTTGTAATTATTTCCCTCCAAACCTTTAGAAAAATCTCAGAAATTCTATCCAATCCAATATGGCATGGTTTCTCATTAGCAAACATTGCACTCCCTGTTTCTGACTGTGTCATGCTCATTTGCTTCCCTCCTTTGTACAGCAGAGATGCGGATATTGTTATGTCCACATGTTATGTTTCTTCCTGGAACATACATTATGCATCAAGAGTATGTGGTTTCTTTTCTACGTTGCACAAAATTCTTGAGGTGCAATATTATGTGCCAATTTGAACTAGGGTCTTTGCTTTCAATCTTGTTTTTTTTTTTTTTTTTTTTCGGGAACTGGAACTAGAGCATGGGACACCCTGTTCCCATCATCAAGACAAAATCAGAGAAAACTTTCCATCTTTAGTATGAGAATCAGTGTTGTCCATTTCTAGAAAATCTCAGTGCTGCTTTCAGCACATTTGTCCATGTCCACTTTGGTGTGGATATCACTGTGAATTTAGCCCCATGGATCCTGACATGGATAACTCCTTTCTTGAAAATGCTGCCAATCTTTGTCATCAATGTGTCACTAACAATTGAGGCTTCCCATCCTCAGTCATGGAATAAGTAACTTCCTATTTTCCATAGAATTTATTGACAGTAAGCTGAATGTCCAGGAGGCTCTAAGCTTCTGGTTTCATCTGGCTTTCAGTTTAGTTACCTTATCAGGTTCCAGTATTGTTAGTAATGATGTCTGGGGTGATGGGTTTCTTTTGTTTGGACAAAATCTCTGCAGTGCAGTAGCATGGTGTGCAAAAACAAATCTTATTTGTTGCGCTGTGGAGACATGCACAAGTGATCAAGGGTCAGTGACTTTATCTTCTTGTTTTGCTTTCTGGTGTATTCCCTATTTTACCTTCTTTCAGTGCCAGCACACATATCTAAGTCAAAGTCAAAGTCAAAGTGTCTGGATCCTTAGATACTTATGACTGTAGACCTTGAGCTTATTGTCTATAACTAGCATGCAGTTTTTAGAATAGATCCAGGGGGCCGCAGATCAAGGAAACAGTAAAATTTGGGTTGCTGTATAAGCTTGTCTTTCCACCACCAGGAAGTTTCTGACCCAGTATAGACATTTTGTTAGCCAAATGGGTCATTCCTTCACTTGTGGAGAAGGCGGTTGTGCACAAGGAAGATGAAGGGGTGAGAGTAAATTATGCAGTACTCAAACTGCTTGAATTTCCATGGCTTCATTAGGGGTCAACAAATGGGGGCTGGGATCAGGTCCAGTTCAGAGCCAGCATTCTGGATACCGGTGCATGTGGTTGACCCTGAGCGCCCTACTGAACACTCAATTTTCAATGTCCCTGCAGGTATCTATCATAGCCAATCTGTTCAAATGCTACTGTCATTTTTGTGGTTTCAGCTACTTTTCAACTTATGCCATAGAACTGTGCAGTGGTGTTTCTCATGGATATTCAGCACTTGTTTTTTACAAGAAACCCTTAACCCACGATGGCCAAGGGTAAAATCCATACCTACTACTAAAAGCAAATTTGTGTAAAATGGAGAATTTTGGTGATTATATTTGTGCAGATTCACCAGGTGACACTGTTCAGTTTCTGGAGTGGTCACCAACTTTGTGTCCACGAGCACTGTTAATTGGCAACTCAGGTGGCAGGGTCACAATATGGACACAGCCTTCTCAAGTAAGTCAAGCTTGGCACTTCTTTTCTGCTTTCTTTGGACTGCATTGTATCGGTTTATTGGTGCAAAGACCCCTGATCAACGCTTGTGCTGTAAAACTAAGAAAACATCAAGTAGAGATGTGTTTCTGAAACAAGGAGGTATGCAGGGAGGGCGGAATGTGGGGAGGAGTTGTAATGGCTGGAGCTGTGAGCATGAATGGCGGCAAGATCAATCTGTCATGACCAAATGGGTGCCTGTAATGTCTCCGGTATTCTCTCACTACCTTCCATATGTTGGGATGGGCAGACCCTCAAGTCTACTAGTCTGCTGATGAATCCATCTTGAGAACATCCTCAATTAGGATTTCAATATTGTATTGTTGACTTTTCTGTTTGTGGTGCAGTATCGGTGGACATCAACATCAAGCTCAAAAGGCTCATTTGAAGAGAGGTTTTTGGCTCACCAGCCTAGGGCTAGTGGTATTAGTTCTACTCTCTTGTCTGTAGCAACAAGTACAGATTTTTAGTTCTCCCTCTGCTTTCCTAGACTCCAGGATTATCAAAGTCTGATATTTTTCCTGGTGGCAAAGCAGATGTATTGCATCTGAGCAGTCACCAGTTGTCTGCTTGAAGGTTATGTTCAGGGTGCTATTATTAGCTGTGCCTCTTGAGAGCTAGCCGACGTCATGACTTCCCATTGCTTCCATGAATTAGAGAGACACTCAGGACCAGAGCTTTGTAACACTTGCACAAAGTTGTGAGCAGATTATTGTACACTTATCTACACCAACCGTAGGGAGTTGATGAAGTCAGTGGGGAGTAATGGCAGTAGTCAATGCCATTGATTATGAGAGTGATGGTTTGATACTTTGTGAGTGGCATTCACAAGGTTATGACTGATATCATTCTTGTTGTGTTGTTTTGACTGAGCTGGAACTGAAAGAGCATTTGTTTGGTTGCCTTATATGTTTTTCTGTAGTTATAGCTGCAACTACTTCCATATATATTCTCAATGATTAGCAAAATCTAATGATGGTGTGGTGATGGGTTGTGTCTTCTTTGCTATTGCAGCACAATGGCCCAGTTTTTTGTGTGTATGCAGTGTTTTCTACTCAGGCACAGTGCAGCTGTACTGGCGACAGTGGCCTGGGACTACTCCAAAGTGGTTCACCACAAAGAAGGGAGTCTTGGGTGCAGGGCCAAGTGGTGTTTTTACTGGTGACATTACTGTCAGTGATGGTGGGGCACTACTTTTTGCCGGGGTTCCTGTTGCGAATCCATCAACGGTTGTGGTATGGGAGGTGATTCCTTGGGGCCTGAATAGTCCAGGAAGCACTCAACAGGTGACTGTGAAGCCTACAGTTGGAATGCATTTTCCATTATTGGCCTCACCCCCTTCATGGCTGGGTTTTGCACCACTTGCAGCATATCTGTTGTCATGGCAAGAACAGGTTGCTGAAGAAACTAAGTTGGATGGTGAGGATTCAGTGGGCCCACTACTCCAGTGCTCAGTTGTTTCCAACTTGTCAGCTTACATTTGTCCAGAAGCGTCTGCATCAATTGGATGGGGTTCTGGGGTTGTTACAACTGCCTTTGATCCCTCCAGTGGAGGGACTGCTCTTATCACAGTTATAGTTGAAGGTGAGTCTTTTGAATTCTCTTTGTGCTCTCTACACCTGCTTTGATCAATAGTTTTGAAGATTGGCCTGCAGTGGGTTGGAAGGCTTACATTGTGTTCAACTTTAATTGTTTGTAGAAATGCATTAGGAGCTTGCACAGGAGTGTATTGCTAGTGTGTCTTCCAGGGTTTCAACTTTGTAAGAAGCTCAAAGAACTTACAAAGTTGGAACTCAGGAAGTTCGGATCCATATTAAACAAAGGAGGACAAATTATGGGTTGTCCCATCCTAATTTGGGATTTTGCAGGCAGGGTACTACATATCTCCAAGGGATCCAGATGCTGGGCCTTTGGTGATGGGATGGAAAATACAAAGGTGGGAGAGTGCCCAAAAACCAGTAGTGATACATACACTACTAGACAGTGCAGGGAGTCCGCCAGCCATGATGACAACATGGACAGCAGTGGTGAACAAAACCATAAACAAAGATTTTCCATCAACCGGCCAGCCTAACAACCAGCAACAACATAAGAAAGGGGTTCGCCCAACAGATCCAAGGACAATAGGCAAGGCCAGCTTTTCTGCTCATGGGGGGGAAGTGGCTGTAGCGATGTTTGGAGGTGAAATTCATGTATTCTCAGGGGTGGCCTTGGCACCACTTGATGTCTTCACAGTCCATGTGATGTCCTCAAATTTAGCACCTCCAGCCTTCTCACCCACAAGTTGCTGTCTTGCCTCTGTGTGGCGTGATCGCAAATCTGATACATGTGTGCTCCGCATTTTGCGGATTTTACCAGTTTCTCCATCCCCATCCTTAGCATGGGACCGTCATTTAGCTGACAGGTAATTTTCATGTTCTTTTCTCTTTGAGAACCTGGACATGTTTTAGTCTTTTTGTAGTTGCTGTAGGCCTCTTCTTTTTCTGGCTATAGAGAATTTGTATCAAGATATAGCCCAGTCATAGAGTGAGCCTGCACAATGCTAGTGATTGCCATGCCTTCTGCATCCATATTTCTCTTCCTCAAAGCTCCACTTGTTCTGACCAAACTAGGTGCAGTTTATATGGAAACAAAACTGGAGCACAAAGCATATTATTAATATATCTTTTTTATAGGTGTTGAGTGCTAGCCAACATTATTCTGAGTTTTCCTGTCGCTCTGGGCAACAGAAAGTCAGGATTCGGATTTCTGTTTAATTTTTTACCCAACATTTTGGATTATAAATGTATCTCCACCCACCATTAGCATCAAGGAAGTCGATGGGGAGTCATGGCAGCTAGTCACAGCTATTCGTGATGAAGGTGATGGTCTGATACTTTGTCAGTGACACTCATAAGGTTATGACCACACCTATTCTTGTCATGTTAGTTTTGGTTTTGTTGGATCTGACATAATGGGTTACCTTCAAAGTGTTATTGGAACCAGGCTATCTACTGCTTTTAATCCTTTCTCTGCAATCACATTGATATTGCTACTTTGTCCTTATGCCTTTTTATTGTGCTTGAATAATTTCCAACAGGATGCAACTGACCTGTATAGAACCTTAGGACCTGCAAACTGAATTGCAGTAGCTTTAGTAAAGCAGGTTTTGGTTTTGTTCACTGATTCATAGTAGGTTTGAGGAAATCTCAGCTGCCACTTAGCAATTTTGAAGGTTCGAACAGAGAGTGGGTTGGATAACAGGTTTTGGTGGAGCTTGGTGAGCGAGGTAGATTGGTGGGATGCTGTTGCATGCACTCAGTGTGCTGCTGATGATGGCACTGGTATTTTTTCTGGCCTAGCAGTATGTTTACTGTTCAGTTTTGGGTTCAGGGTTTGTGAGATTTGTCAGCATGAGCACTGTCACAAGATGTGTTCATTAGTAAGTTTGTTAGTTATAGCTTTGTTTGCATAGTATCCAGAACAGTCAAAGTTCTGAGCCTTGAATCTCCTAAAGGTTCTGGTCTGGCTGGATAGGTCACTCACTCAGGTAGTTCAACTCAGATCGTCCCCTTAAGATAGTGATTCAGGTTTTCAGTCCTGACTTCTAAACTCTGTTCTGAGGCAGTGACACATGGTCGAGTGATGGCAATGCTGGATGCTGACTTTCACAACCTGGACCCTGCGCATCGTCAGCACTATGGCCCTGTATGCTGTTTTCTCCTTTCAACCTTCTTTACCAGTTTCAGCTCCTGATGTTTACCAAGGTCTTTTCTCACAACCTATTATAGCTAGAGTATAGAATGTTGGTGATGCTGTTCTCCAGGGGCTGAAATGTCCTGTTGGGAGGGGCATCCAGGGCATGAAGCCTGCTCTAAACTACATGATGCAGCCCTATGTCCTTCAACACTTGAAATCAGCAAACACAATTTTCGTAATCTGCCCCAAGCATGTGCTGTGTGCTTGGAGCTCATAGGCTATCCAGAATCACTCTAAGGAGTTCCATTTGTTTGCAAAGTTCATTCTAAGGGGTTAATGGTTCTTATTAATGTCAGTCAAGAGACACAATCAAGCAGACTATGCTGCTGGAACATTGCTTGGGCTCCAAGTGGTTTTCTTGAGGTCTTATAATGGTTCGAACTGTCTCCTGACATGTATGTGCTGTCTGAGACCTAGATTTCAAAGGAGTTCCCATCTTCTTTCCCAATGCTGGGTCACTAGAGAGTAGAGGGGACTCAATGGAGGTGTTTGGTGCAGGCACTTGACAGAATAAAGTGTCGGATATTGGAGGGTGTGGAAGCAGCCGACGTTCGGGTGTTAGTGTTGGACATGCAGGGACGGTTGATGTTGGATATGTTGGGACGTGGAATAGAGGCAGCACTAGTGAACCCATCCACACTCATTCCAGAGCCATGGCAAGCCTCCGGTGAAACACTGACAGGGCTTGGTCCTGATGCCATGGCAGTGGATCCTGCCCTGGTCCAAGTTGTTCAGGTCCTCTTCCTTCATACATCACTTCTGCTCCAGTCACATTTTCTTTCAGAAAAGTCTGGAGAGGGAGATAACTTTTGCTGAGTGTGATTTGTTCCCAAAAGTAGCTACTCTTTTAGTAAGACCAGGTGGGAGGATGTCCTGGTTCATAACCTTACATATGATGTTGTGGCAAAGTGTTGTTGTGGAGTTTCTCTGCATTCTTGAGTCTTATAAGTGGGGAGCTTTTTGAAGCTCACTTGCTGCTCATTTGCCTTTTCTATTTCTTCTGTTATATTCTGTTGTTTTCTTCCTATTGTTCACACTGTTTTGTTTTTTGGTTCTTTTAGCTCTGTTTTTCTCTATGTTTTTCCCTTCTGTGGTGTAGGTGCCAGCCAGTATCATGGCTGGGTCTTCCCTTTGCTTCTGTACTTGCAACAGAAACTCAGTACACAGGCTAGTGGTTACACTGGCGATACCCACTCTAGGGAGTTGATGATGTCAGTGGGTAAGTTGTGATAGATAAGTCACTATCATACATGTTACTGTTGATGGTCCCTGAACAAGCAAGAGACTGTCAATGCTGTTCATACTGCTAGTTCTATTGTTCAAGTTCAACTTGTACCCTTCTTTGTTTTCTACTTCCTGGTTCTTCAGTCCTTATCTGGAAGTCTTTCTTTGACTTCAAGGAAATGTTTTTTCTGCCTTGTCCTGGCTTTCTTAATCATGAGTATGGAAATTTCTTGATACTCACGAGATTTATTTCCTCTGCAATCTACTAGATAAGTGTTGTGGCAGGTCATTGTCTGTGGTTACTACTGTCTCAGAATGTGTAGGATATAGCTGTAGATCCACTCTAAAGGCTTTATGGAGACCTCTGTGCAATTAGTTTGGCTTTGAAAACCCACTACTGATCTGTATACAAAACATGCGGGGATTGAGGGGTGCAGGGATATGTGGATGCTGTATTGGATTTGGCATCTCATTTTTTAACACGATTGCGAAGGTATGCGAGCTTTTGCCGGACTCTGGCAACAGCACATGCAGCTGCAGGCAATGCTGCATCAACTACTCCATTACGGTCCTCTGCGGCTCCCAGTAGTACCACCCTCCCTCTGGCCCCTGTGACACCTGGTATGTTTGCCTTACTTAGCTTTGAAGAGCATGAGAACAGGCAGTCATCTGTAGTCTTATATGTGTGGTCTGATGTGTCATGAAAGACTGTAATGAACCAGGATGACAGAGAGCTGGAATGAATCCTCTAGACTCACAAAGATGTAGGGCTTGCATGGGTTCCAGCTTCTATGGAGGTGCTTGAAACTCTCCTCAGTTATCAATTAACTTATGTTGAACTCATATGCTCAAGGGGGCTGAAACCTTAATCCATCTCTCTGGCATGCAAGATTTCTTGACTGGACTCAACACTCATTGTTGCTAATGACTGACTGTTTGATACAGTCCAGGTCTGTGAATTGGCTCATGTCATCTTGAGTGAGGTGAAAAGAAAGTGGCAGGATCTTCATAGTTTAGGATTCAGAAAGTGATAAAATGTTTGGGAATCCAGGGGTGCAGACAGGGACAACAAGCAATGGTGGAACAGCACAAGTGCAAGCATGGGTACAAGGAGCCATAGCCAAAATCAGTGGCACAACTACTAGTGCTGAGAGTCCTGCATCTGCTGCAATGTCAAGCACTAATGTCGTAGGCCCAGTTGGACCCCTTCCATTGAGTGTTAGTACTGCAAATTTCCCAGGGACTCCTGCAGTGCGCCTTATTGGTGATTGCCACTTCCTACACAGGTTGTGCCAGTTACTCCTCTTTTGTCTGATCTTTCGGAAACGTCAGTTGCTGCGATTTGTAGGAGGGGTGGCTGGGCGGACTGGTGAGACAGTCAATAAGGTAGGGCCAGTGAAAGAGGAGGCCATGGCTGGAGTCCGAAGCTCTCCAGCCACTGTTGTCAAAGTGGAGGATGGGGGTCAAATTGTGAACCGCAGCACAGGCACCATCACAAAAGGATCAGATGAGGTTGCCAACCCTCGATTGGCCCGGGTGGGTAATGGAAATTGTGGTCAGGGCTATTCATCAGAAGAGGTGCGTAGTGTGGATTTTTTTAACCCTCAACCTTGTTGCCCCATTTTGTTCTGTACTCTTTTGCTGGGAAAGAAGATTATGCAGTTTTTGTTTTGTAACATGTTGTTGGTTTCTGTGAGATCTTTGGATAAGTTATTTAGAGGACCATCTAGTGCAGCAACAGAACTGCTCACACAGTGATGATGCTTGATGCCAAACTTTTGGGGTATTTTGCAGGTGAAGAATTTGTTTCTGGTGTTAGTAGATTTATGCAAGAAAACAGCACAGCTGCCACATCCACTGCCAAAGTCACAAGTAGGAAACAACACTCCCACTCCACAACTGCACTTCATTGATGGCCAGTTCAATGTGGCTCCTGAAGTTGTGGAAGCTTCGCTTGGACCTCATATGCAAGTTTGTAACCAAACCTACAACTTGCCTAAATTAGATCTTCAGTTCACAACACCATAAGCTTAATCTTATGTTTACAGGATGTTTATTTTGGTAGGTTTAAGTTACTGTCATTGTCCCTTCTGCAATTGAACCTTTGGAGAGCTACAAGATAAAAAGGTGGAATTAACTGTCCATGAGTCATTTGGAAATGTATTATCTGTAGCTGAACATTGGTGAAGAAATCTCTGCTCACAAACAGAGACAGGGTCCTGAATCAGAACAGCTTTGTTGTATTTGAGTTATGACAAAGAATTTATGACAGGACAGTTGGATCTTGTCACAAAGGATGTTGATCATAGTGACTTGAGCTGCCAGACAGAAGAATAATCCCTGAAATATAGCCCTGAAGTTGGAAAACCAGATTTTCTTACAAACCAGATGCAACTATGTTACTGACAGTATGTTTGGTTGTGATTGAAAGAATTTGCCACGTCCAAGGGGGGCTGATACTGCTGGTTTGCTGATGCGGGAGCTGGAGCTGCACCCTCCTTCAGAGGAATGGAACCGTCGAACATTGTCAGGTGGGCCATGGTTAGGCATGTTGGAGGCAGAAGCGGAGGCAGAAATGGAGGCAGTTGAGAATCTGGACCCCAATCCTATTGAATTGTGGCCAAGGAAACGGAGAAGAATGGAGCATGATGCTGGATTTGGGTTGCGCACAGCAGTAGGTCTAGGCAGCTTTTCTAACCTACTTGGATCACGCCATGATGTGATCACCTCAGTCTGGAAGGCAGCTCAGCATGGCATTTGGCACAAGGTTTTCTCTCTACCCTGTACTTGTTGTGCACACACCCACGGGTCTGTATTGTCTTATAGAGACATTTATAAATGTTGTGAATTCAATGTACCTGCAAAACTGACATTATTTCCTGGGAACCATTTTGGTCGGTTTAGAAGATGATTTGGTGTTTAATACTTGGTCTCTCTGTTGACAGTGTTTGCGATGTGGGAGGCAAACATCATCTTTGTCCACAGCCAGTAATGTTGCAGTGCCAAGCCCAACAGTCAGGGAGATGTGGGCTGGACGATGGGCTTTTGGATGCCCCATGTGTGGTGGCCGATGGTGCCGATTCATAGCTTGAATACTTTGTATTATTCTTCTGTTTTAGGTGGGCAATTCCTTTGGTACTGCTCCAGTAGTGCAACTTGGAAGGTACTCTTGTGTTCTATCTGAAGCTTCATTAACTCCATCTTCTAGGGCACTAAGACTATTTTTCTGTTATTGGTAACTTTCAACCTTCAAGTCTCCAAACTACCAGGTGAGAAGGATAGATAGATGTGGTGAACGGTTTAGCTTGTGACTCAAAAGGTTCTGAAGTGATGAAATTGTCCAAAACTTCACATTCAGCAATCAGGTTTTGACTCATCAGCAAATGTGACATTGGCTATATTTTCAGGATGAATAGTTCTGAAAAACATGCCTACATGAATCTTGAAAGAGGGGTCTAGGGTATGAAGTGTACACTCAAGAATTTTTGGATTTTTCTGTATTGGTGATCATGGTAGCCATGGTCACAATGGCCAATTGCCAGTGCAGAAGGCTCCAGGTTCCCTTCATATTGATGTTGTAAGGGATTTACTCCAATTGCAAAAATGAGCTAACACAATGAATGCATAGGAAAGGGTAATGTCTTGCATGTGTTGGGGGAGAAATTGAAAAGGCCATAATTATGGGTGAGAATAGTTGTGGAACTTATCTTTTAACTGCATGTGAAGACTTGGAAGAGTATTTGCTGTAATATGCCCCAAGCAAACAGTGTTATATTGACAAATTGACATGGTTAATGGCCCTTGATTTCATGCACAGTCCACTTGTTACGGTCACAGCATTTTTTTTCCCACAGGTCTTGATTGAATTGTTTGTTTTAGGAATAAACTTGCTTGGTGATATTGTCCTTGCCTTAAACTAAAGCTTGTCCAGCATTATATTTCAATAGACAGGATGATCTTTCATCATTCTCAGGAGGTCATGTATCCCAGTACTGTATAAAATTCATGTTGATCCATCTCAAAGCACAAGGAGAAACCAAAAAGTAAGCTTACTGAGCTTAAAGCGAGAAAAGTAAGCTTCTGAGCTTAAAGAACAATTATGGGGAAAAAGCAATCATGTACTTATCATAAGACCAAAAATGTTCCACTTCCAAAAAGATTCATCCAGAAAATGACTAAGACCAACATTATACACCCTAAACACAGCTAGCTGTTGCTTGCAGACTGCAAGTGTTTCCAGATATTTCCTAAAGGCATGAACAAATCGTGAGCAATGCCACAGCTACTATTCTAGGGAGGAAAGAGTCTGGTGTGTGACAAGCAAATTGTGATGGAAGTGAAACCAGCAAAGCTATCCTGCCTCCACACTGCTGGCTCTTTCTTTAAAGTAGAGCCACACACAATCAGATGCCTACCATAGTGAACATGTATATAACACACTTGTCACTTTTCTTCATATAACAAATGCCCATATTTCCTAGCAGAGATTGTGTTGCAGCAATGTTCAACCCATGGATGAGACTTTGATGCTGGAGAGGATCAAATAAAGACTCCCAAGTACAAGTTGTAAAACAGTGCTCACTTGGTGTTACTACTCACATCAGGCCCCTAACTGCACATCCACATGTTAATGCATAGATTCACTGGGACATGGTCTGCCATCTGAAAATTATTGCAATACAGAGGGTATAGCAAAGGCAGATGGTGGAGTAGCATTTGGCAAAACCGCTGCAGCAGATCCAGGCACTGCCAGGCCAGTAGACAAAGAAGAAGGAACAAGAGGAGCTCCAGGAACTGCAGGAGCTTGAGGTTTGGGAATCATCTCATGTGTCATCACAAACCTAACTGTGGGTGCAATATCATTTACCTTGGAAATAGGTAAAGACAACCCAGGTCCAAAGACAGCACCGTGAAGAATAGTATCAGTATTCCCAACCCTCACACTCAAGAGGTAACCGGCATCAAAAGACCCATCCAATATCCCTGTCACTGGCTGGCCTATGAGAGTTTCATCAACAATGGCTGCAGCTGCCAATTCAGCTTTCTTCTTCCGTATCCTTTTGGGTTTGGCATCATCAGACTTCTTTGGTGTTGAAGCTTCAACAGACTTCATAGGTGTAGATGTTTGAGGTGGGATACCTTCTCCACTACTCTCCATACCAGGAGTGACAACTTCACTTTTTCGAGGGCGTCCACGCAGCCGCTTTGGAGGTGGCTGTGATTTGGCATCAGTCTCCATCTCAGATCTTTCTTTTCTAGCTTCTGAAGTATCTGGAATTCCTGAACTGCTTAAATCTTTGTCCACCATCTCATATCATGATCTCAACAGTAGTTGGTTTAGGAATGCAACCTGAATCAGCTTTGCAGAATAGTTACAAGA
Organism: Sphagnum contortum; assembly: GCA_963920785.1. Lineage (NCBI taxonomy): Eukaryota > Viridiplantae > Streptophyta > Sphagnopsida > Sphagnales > Sphagnaceae > Sphagnum > Sphagnum contortum. The sequence goes on along the minus strand of OY987286.1, from coordinate 16,413,376 downwards.
ACGGATTGGTCCTGTTGGAACTAGGTTCAGTACCTTCTGCAACTGCTCAACATCAGGAACTTCCTGTCAACATCAAAACCCATTCAAACATTGTCAGATTAAAGGTAAAACAGACTAGTATTGAGATACAAGCCACAAAACAAGATATGTAAACTTATAACATATATAGAAAACAGAAAGCACTAAATGTCTGGTGCATTGTCATTGCACAATCACGTTGAACCATATATAAATATGTGCAAAACTTGATACCAACAAAAGTTAGACTGAAATCAACTTCAACAAAAAGTAGGAAGCAAGTGCAGAGTATGAGATTCTTACCAAACCATTACCCTGTTCTCCATAACCAAGATGCTCAAACCCATATCCTCATGTGCTCATTTGAAGATCCCATCTGCAAGCATCATGAGATCATAAACAATGTGAGATTCACTGTTCCACATCAGAAATCAGATGACTGATAACAGAGATTTTAACAAAGAAACTCAAGACTTCAATCCATTCCAGAGAACAAAAATCATCTCTAGCGGCACCCTCCTGTAGCACCACTTAGCACCAGATGTAGACAGGCAAAGGATGAAGTCTGAAGTGGCAATCTACAATATCTTCACTTTGTGAAAAAAACATGAAAAAACGCAGTCCTGCTAACAAACAAAACACAGATGAACAGGAAAAAAACATGCAACCCAAGTCTCTCTGCCTATCCAAAGCTCATTCCACAAAGCCGCTGCAGCAATTCAGGAAGAAACTCTGCAAACGGAAAAGCAGCAGTAGAAGTATTCAAAACCCATGACTGCAACATTGACAAGCACATGAGGGCTCCACCGACCTGAAGGCTCTGCATGCAAATGAGATTTCTGCAAACCCATTAGCGAGACTTCTGAGCTTCATCAACTGCAGAAAACAGATTTTTAGGAATGGCATTGAAGAGGAGCACAAGAGCATGATGCACACAGCAAAGGAAGAAGTCGAGGAGCCCCTCATGATTGGTATTCAAGTGCAAGCATATAAGCCAAAGCTTACGACAATAGGAGTTCTTCAAAGACACAGTTTTTGATCCTTGCAAGGGTGAGGAGCAATGAAGGCCAACAGACTCCCAAGAAGAGCACGCCAGCTCCGAGTAGCATCGTCGGAAGACTGTCCACGTGGTGATAGACATGGACACAGTCGACAGCAGCCGCCTGTGCAAAGGATAGAGGAGTTGCAAACACGACGTCTCCTCCATCCCCCGGAAACTAAAAACCTCATTGACCAGCACTCTCACAGGAATCACATGCACACGAAAAACAGAAGTGCAAACTGTGGAAATGCACTCACAAGACCAAACCCAACAACAACAACAGAAACACAAAACCTTCCTTCTGCATGCAAATGGGTTTCAAAGAACCAGAGTTTTAAACAACAATCACTTCAAACGAAAACCCAAGGAAAACCAAATCCTGAGCATCAGCAGAGCTATTAACAGAACAATCATTTCACACAAAACCCAAACCTGAGCATCAGAGCTTTACAGAGCAATCGCTTCATGGAAAACCCAAAACCTGAGCATCATCAGAGCATTTCAGAGAAATCACTTCGTGAAAAACCCCAACAACCGAAATTGATTGCATGAAAAAGCTTGCACCAATAGGCCAAGAAACCTCAAAGCAAACGATACAAACTCCAGCAACCCAACAAAGCACTGCACTTATTATCAGAGCTTTACAGAGCAATCACTTCATGGAAAACCCAAAACCAGAAATTGCTTGCATGAAAAAGCTTGCACCATTTGGTCAAGCAAAGCCAAAAGCAAAATGATGAAAACTCCAACAACCCAACAATACACTGAACTTGTTATCAGAGGCTTTTCAGAGCCACCACTTCATGGAAAACCCAAAACCAGAAATTGCTTGAATGAAAGACGTTACATCATTTGGTCAAGAAAACCAAAACCAAAATGATGAAAACTCCAACAACCCCCAAAAAAGACACACACACACAAAACTTCTGTAATGCAAGAAATTTGCTACAAAGAAAAGCCTGAAATGAAAACCAGTTGTTGTTGAAGCCAACAAAACAGAACTCTAAGAAAGAAAAAACAGAACTACTTACAACAACAAAAGCAATTGTGCTCCCAAAATGGGTTCTCTGGTTTAAATATCGTTTGCTGTTTTGCTATTTAAAAGAAAAGGAGTTTTGGCAATGCAAAACTCCTTCCAATTCCTAGTTACTCACAAGGTGGAAAATAAAAACCAACAACAACAACAAGAGCTTACCTAACAAAACACAATATACCCATACTTTATCTTTGGTTTTGCATCATCCCAAGTTCTTCTTCAATCTGCAAAAGGGGGGAAAAAGAAAAGAGAATGCAGAACACTAAATTACATATATATGTTTATATATTTATCATGCTTTTGCTTGGAAGAAGAACACCAACAACATCAACAACAACAACAACAATCAAAAGAAATTTGTGATTATGGACATGGCAACAACAAAAGGAATAAAGCCCATTCCAAAGTTTAAAATTCCTCCCCTCACTCCCCCGCCAACTTTTCCACCAACCTAAGCCTAAAGGTACCTACCTACCTACCTACCTTCCCACCTACCCACCCACCTACCCACCTACCTTTTTGTATCTTAAATTAAAATCTTGGCGCTCCAAGCATCTGACAAAAGAGTTCCATTGTTAATGGAACTTGAGAAATTTGTTAATGGGAAACTAAAGAAGGCTCTCTTACCTAATTAGGGTTATCTACAACAACATTGAATCATCAAACCCATTATAGAATTCAATTTACCCTAAACCCTAAACCCCATCATAGAAGCATAACATTATGTTTCCCTAAGTTGTCACCCCCCCCCCCTCTCCCCGAACCAAAACCTAAAAAACAAATTAAGTAAGCTCCCCCATAAGTCTTCTAATTGGCTTCATGAAATTTCTATTCTCACAATAGTTTATCACCATTTTCAACTTGGACTAATACCCCCATTATTGTGGCACAAATTTTGGCCCAAGGAGGAAGGAAGGAATACCTAGGTAGAGATGAAAGAGAGGGGTAAGTAGGTAGGTACAACCCTAAACCCTAAACCCTAAACCCTAATTATGTACTTAGAATTCTATCTTTCATTTTTTTTTTGGGTCCTTGGCTTTTCAATTGCCACTCACTTTCTCTTTCTCTCTAATTACAAATACATTATTGTAATACCTTGGCAACTTTTTATACTAATTATTATTATTTTTGTAAAAAAATAAAAATTATCACCAAAAAAAATTGTCAAGTAAAAAAAATTTGTGAATTTTTTTTTTTAATCTTTTGAAATATTGAAGGACATTTTATTTTCAAGATGAAATCCTCAAATTTTTTATTAATTATTTGGCAAATATATGTTAAAGTTGCCCTTATACAAAAGACTTTTCTTTTCTTTGTGTTGTTAAACCAAGAAATATTGGTTTGGCCTCCTTAATAACTCATTTGTGCATCATGCAAAGTGATCAAACCTTGTGAAGGAAATTGCCATTGAAACTTTTCAATTAAGCCATGAATAACATTTGTGCATTGCCTTCTCATGCCTTGCATTACCATGAGGCAATTGATTTTAGAAACCCAACTCAACACACCTATGACACCTATGATTATGCATTTTTTTGGTTCTACATATAAGTATTACATATGGATACATTCATGGAAGTGGAAAGTTGCATATTCAAGCCTTGTGTTTTGTTCATCAATAAACCAAGTATGATGCAAAGCATCATTAGAATGTTCAACATTGTCCAAAAATTGCCTATGCATGGTGTCTTGACCACAATACATCTAATATAACTTTCCTCCACACTCTTTCATGGTAGTAACAAAATCACAAATGAAAATGTCCCAACTTTGAACAATTTTTGATAAGCCATGGACACTTTCCAACATGGGGATAACATAGGTTACACCCAAGAGAACATCAACATCACATAGTAACTCTACACTTGCTTGTGTCATGGGCTACTTGTTCATGAAACATTTGAATCACAAGTGACTTGTATTATGTCAAGATCCATTTTGACAATGAAAGCATTGAAATTGAACATGTCTTCATGTTGCGTAGAATTTTTTAAACCCTTTTGTTCCAAAAACTCCTCCAGTTTACATTTCTCTAATGTTATCTTGGGGATAAAGAATAAAATGTGGATACAAATTGAAATAATGCCTTGATCTCAAACACCAAACCTAGTTTTGAAAGAATCTAAACTACCAATATTAAAATTTGAAAAGCTCCCAAATCAAAACATGTTTGCCCATAATATGTTTTGTTCTACCACCATTCACCACTTGCTCCAACATCAATAAAATTGATATGCATTTCCAACCATCAACAATATAAACATAAACAACAAGCCAAGATTGGCAATCCAATGTGGTCACTTCATCAACAGAAGGGGAATAAACCTTTTTAAAAAAACTACCAACCATGTGTTTGTAAGCACAACTTGACACTTCTATTTAGCCATGATCCAAGTACTTAAATCACTCCAATGGTGATAAGGATTGTTTGGCACTTAGACAAAAGAAAATAGCTATTGCATGCTCTCATAATTTGTAATTGGGCATCCTTGTTACAATGGATGGAAAATTGTCACAAATTACAAAAACTTCCACTTATTTTCAATTTGTAATCCAACATTTACTTTGTGAATTACATAATATCTTGAATGCATTATTGCAAATTGGCATTTGTTTTTTGCATGCTTGTCACTTGCACTCATGTTACTTTGACATTCAACCTTGCAACAATGCTCTTGTACCACCCAACATGTGTTTGTAAATCATCAAATTTGGGGACAAACAATTTATTTCTTTTCTTCACAAAAATGCAAACTTTACACCTAACCATAAACATCTTGCTGGTAGGGACCATCACCACCTTTCCCCAAGACCGTTTTGTAGCCCATATGTCTTGAAATATTTGGTTCAACTCCCATTTTGCTTTCCTACATTTCTTGAGTTTTGGACAAGTAGGATCATAGGTAAATAGAAGTGTTTTTCTTTTACACCATCGATAGTGCTCAAGAGAAAAACACCTCCTACACACTTGAATGATGCATCAACATCTTGCAATATGTTTAAAGGTTTCATCAAAGGGCATTAATGGTTGCTTCTGCCATTATGGATTTGGAGCCAAATGAAGGTTTCCCTAGTACAATTCATGGTTTTTTGATTCGAGAATCTAGTATTCTCCAATAAAAAAGGACCCCATTTGGACAAGTGTTAAAAAGACAATCTTATCAATTTGGACTTGTCCAACGTGACTAGGTGGTCTTTTTTAGTAACAAAATGTTGGACTATTTGACTAGTCATTTTGATTGATGGATAGTGAATCATTTGACTCATCAAATTTTTACCTTGTTTTTTTAGGTTATTACCAATTAATATACTTTTGTGTAAATAGGTAGGTAGGTGGTAGCCTAACCTACCTAACCTAGCTTAATTTACCTAACCTTCTTAATTTAACTTAATATTCTTAACCTAATTTAACATTCCTAACCTTTTACGCATGTACATAGGGTACAAATATTAAGAATTGAACCCTTCACTTCCCAATGATAATCCAAGTCCTTTTATCAATGGATTACACCTTCCAAAGTTGACAAATTTGTCAAGTTTTTTATTCACTTGTTTATTTCACATCATTAATTATGTAAGTAAATAAAAAAGTTAGGTATTTAATAAGTTAGTGAAGTTGTAAAAAAATTCTCCATGGTTGAAGTTGGAATTAATTATTGTCCCAAACATTTATAAATCTTGTTTTCTCCCATCTTTTTATTATTGTAGGTTTCATTACTTTCACTTTTGTCCATGTTCTTGCCCACATGTTATGAATTTCAAATTACTCATTTTGAAATCCACGACAGGATTTTCACCCATGGCAATTTGCAAATTGATGATGTTTATGATTCAACAATTGAATGCCATCTTGAACTTGAATGTGTGTTTAGGCATTGTAAAGTCATGTCAATTGGTTGCAAAACACTTGTACAATTAGTCAACATGAAAATCACCAAATAGGTTTGAATGTTTATTCATCATCCACATTAATTTGTCACCTATCCATTTCACTGACATTAGTGTAATTTTGTAGTTATCCAATATTTGTAAAATATATATATTTGCCCACTATTTCATAAACATCTAAACATTTGGCTTTAATTTGTAAGCAATTTGGAAAAAATGCCAAGTGTCATGTCTATTACGATGGTATTGCTTGATTATTGCCATGATCAATGGCCACAAATTTTGCTGAAACCAATTATTATATTTTCCCCATGTGTTTGCTTCTAATTTAATACCCTATCATTTTATTTTATTTTATAATGTTTCAATTTGATTCCAAAGTTATTGTAAATTTTATTGGCCATCCCACTAATCACTTCTTTGTCATTGACTCATTCCTTTTTCATTATTTACCTAGCTATGCAACAAATCAAATTCTTATTGTAAAATTATTTCTCTTGCATATCTCGAAATAGGGTGAAACAACTTTTGCAATTACTTTTGGTACCTTGATCATTAGTACCACAATCCATCAACGATGAATGTGCATTTGTCACAAATGTCATTTTCACATGATTAATATTCCACAGATGAAAATGAATAAAATATTAATTATATAACCAATTAACCAACTTATTAGTTATAATTTTTTATTAATAAATTTTTAATTTAAATAAAATAAAATAAAACATTAACCAATTAATAATTGATATCTCAATACTACTTAATTATCTAAATTATCTTATTAGTTATTAATTATCAATTAATTAATAAATAGGTAGCCTAGGCTAAATAGGCAGGTAAACATAAGTAGATAAATAAATCACTTAGGCTAGGTAGGTACACAAGCATATGTAGGTAGCTAGGTTGTTTAACTATTTTTGCTAACCCTAATATCTTTTATCCACGAGAATGGGCATGTAACACCAAAAGTAGCAACTAGAAGTGGAATTTTTAAAAGATGGGTAGTTATGGAATATGAATAATAAACCTTGTGGGAATTACACAAGAGGATTTTTGAGCAAGGACCTTTGGGTTCAATTATGGTTGAATTACTTATTTTGAGTTAGTCACAAATAAAAATGAATTGGGTTCATTTCATTTGAATTGAAACACTAGATCCTTTGATAAAAGGATGCCAAATTAAAAAAATATCCATCCATTAAAAAATGACTATTTAAAAAACTATCATGCACAAACATATCAATTTTGTAATTGATAATTTTTATTAGATCTAGATAAAAGGGGTGAATAATTCATTCACTCTTCTTTCAAGTATTTAAGGGGTTGTGAGAAGAGTTTTGAATTCATTTTCCCTTTTCATACTTTCATGTTGTTAGCTGTGCATGCTAAAATAAATTACCAAAAAAAATAAAAATTGTTTTGCTTGAAAAACTAAATAACTACCTACATAAGAAATATTAAAAAATAAAATAAACTGCTTGAATAAACTTGAAACTTAGATTTAATAGGCATTTAAATCAAGAAAAAACATTAGGTGTGAAAGTTAAATTAACAATAGGTACCAATATCAAGAACTTTAAGAAAGCCCAATCAAGCATATATCAATGCCAAAATAGAATAATGGCTTAAATTGACAAATTATGTCCGCTAATGTACTATACATTCATCCAAATTTTAAATAATTTAAAATTCATGTACATTATTATTTTTGACATTCTGAAAATCATATTTTTCTTGTCAATTTTTTTCTTTTGAAAATAAAATAATTATTTAAAAAAGAATGTTGAAGTTTCCCCAAAATACAACAAAAAAGGATCTCTTAAATGTTCACTTTGGTGTAAATAATCACACTACATCCTACCACCCTCTAATGAAAAACCACTCTTTGTGTATATTTTATGGAAGACATGAAATAAAAAGGTATGTTAATGAAATAAGATAATATTGAAAGAATATTTTATTAAACTTTTTAAAATATTCTAAATATGTTCAAGGTTGTTTTCATATTAAAATTCTATGCACCTTAATTTATATTAAGTAAATTATATATTTTATTTTATTTTTCAATAAGTTGCACCGTGTATTTTTTGCATGTCGTTTAATGTATACATGATCATATATATATACCTTTAGTGATACAAGTGCTTGGGTAGCTATTGTAATTCATATTAATTAGTTTAATCAATTGTGGTGCATTTTAAAATTTCAAAAAATATTTAAAATTATTATTATTATTTTTTTGTAATGAGCCCTTTTTGATGAGCCGATGACCAAAAAAACTTCTCAAACTTTGGGACTCCCATTCCCACAATAGAAGTTACACATTTTGGGTTTAAAGGGATATTATTATAACTCTATTACAACTAATCTCAAGTTTCAACACAAGCCAAAATATCATCATTTAAAATCCTCATATATATTTAAAAAAAAGACCTATTATTATTACCTAGGGGTCAAAATCCCTTAAGCTACTATACGCTATAATACCTCAAGAAGGTTGTATGTTTGTGAATTTCTTTAGAGTTTTTTTTTTTTTTTTCCAATTGTGTTGTTTCAAGGTCAATATGAAAAATAATTTGATTTTTTAAATTTAATATACGAGGTTATATTGATAGTTTGACACATATTATCAAAGGATTTTTCCATTGTCAACATTTTTTAAAGAAATAATATAAATAAATAAATAAAACTAATTTAGATGCTTACGGTTTTCATGGGGTGTTGCAATTGGGTTAGTCTCAAATTTTCCATTGCCACCGACTATGGTGCCATAAGTTTCTTAAAAAGGAAAGCGGGGTAAACTTGTCACCATGTATATTTAATTTGATTGAATTGATTATTTTGAAATTTAAAAAAAAAAGAGTCAACCCTCATTCCATTTGGGAAGATGATTTTCTTAAAGAATAATTATTTATTATTATTATTTTTTGGTTTTTTTTCCCTAGGGGTTAGAGAAAGGGTTTTGGGTAACATTAGAAAAATGAATTATGAAACTTCACACATTTGTAGTTTTTTGGACCATTCTACCATTTGATAAAATAATTTGTGCAAGGAGTAGTAAAAAAGGGGGTTGAAGTTGATTGCTTTTGAAAGTTAGTCACTTGGTAGGGAAATGTGCTTATAAAAAAAAAGGAAGGGCATAATAATAAACAAATTTGCAAAAAAAAAAATACAAATCCTAATGAAAATCACAAAAATGTCCATGGTAATTTCCATGTTCAATTAAAAAATGAATATTGTTCAACATTGACTACCATATGGGCCAATACCCAATATATTTAACAACAAATTGCAAAAAAATAATAAAAAAAAATCATTTAAAACTTCCATAATGCGAGAATTCAACTTTGGGGTGAAAGGACATACATCCATGACTTTTTAATTCATCCATGTTGTCAACATTCATTTATAATTTTCATTTCATGAAATTCATTCTCATCCACATCTAATTTCATCCATGCAATCGATTTCATGAACATATATCATCCTCTTGTGGACCAATTGGCACTAAATCTGAAATTGTTTTGGGAAATGAGGCCTTACAAGCAAGCACTAGAGCTTCGACCTAAAAGCTTTCCAAAACATCAAATGCATATTGTCATTTGAGCAAAAGTTGAATCCTTTTGAAATAGTGCAAAGAATTTGTTGACTATTATTTCATTAAAACCCTTTTAAAGAAAAAATTGTATAAGTTTTTTTTTATTAAGTTTTGAAAATGCCTTGTTCTTTGTGGCAATCCATGGAACTTTTGGGCAACCTTTTTTCTTTGCTTATCTCATGCCTTTGAAAAAAATGGCAATTTGTTAGAGTTGAGTTTGAGATTTACTTAATAATTTCACTTGTCATATAAAAATATCATAATAGACTATTGTAAAAGGTGGAAAATAATAATTTCAAAAAAACTTAAGCATGAATTGATTTTTTGAATTTTTATTTATTTTCTTTTTTTTGTCAATGTGGAGTTAAGCCTAGGCTACCATGTAGCCTCAAAGCTACTAAAAACACCTAGTTGCATACCAAACCTTGTTTTTGACACTTTGTTAAAAAAATTCAACAATGTAACGTCGAATGTGTGTACTTGTCGTGGTTTCATCCATCATTGAACTTGCCTTTCTTTTTTTTTTCCCCCCTTCTCTTAGAGCAACTCCACCCATATTCACAATTTGACCTTGCAACAATATTTTTTCTCATCCAAGATGATTTATTTATTGATTCCAAACCCCACCCATAAACCTAAACCTTGGATGATAAAATGTTTGTTGGGCAAATTTTTACTAATCTTCATCCAAAACATGCTATGCAATGTGTTGGTTCAAGATCTACTTACAAGGTCATAAGGTGATTCAACTACCTAGTTCACCAAAAGACATTTTTGATTTCAATTTCCACTACAAACATCTCTTCCATGATGTCAAAACTATGTACCTCAAAATTTTCATAATTCTAGTTGTAGGTGGGCCATTCAACCCCATCCTTGTTTTTGCATTGGAACTCATGTTTTTACAAAACATTTTCTTCAATATATGATAATAAGCATGTATTTGTTGCTTAGGTTCATGTTTTCATTACATTCAATCTCATCAATAAATTCCATTCGGTAGTCGTCATCCATCATTAGCTTTCAATATTGCATCCTAATCCATAGGTATAGGAGTTAGCCTTTTCAACCACTCTCATGCATTCCCTCTTAGGCGCAACCTTGCAATGAAAAGCTTATCTTGATCATTTTTTGTCAAACATCGGTGGTCATCTCCAATCATCAACCTAATCCTACATATCTTCATACTCTCAACAATGTTCATCTATCCCTTGGATGCTAGTCATGGTTGCAAAGTGTGGGTATTCTCTTCCATACGGTTACACATCCATCCCGTGCATGCCAGTCATGCTTGCAAGGCGCTTTCCACTTCAAACTTTCTCCTAGTTCAACAATAGGAGTCCTTTTAACCTATCTATTCCAAGCTTCCCCATCTACATTAGATCACCACCACATTATGCTTCATTAACAGTCATGAAAACCCAAAAATCCAACTCCTTTCATTCATTGCTCATCAACTTCCAACACAAACAGTTTCAATGTAGCGCTCTCATGCTCTATTCCAATGAATTCTGTCTCCTTCCCAGAGTGTTCGGTGGAGTCATTTTGCCTCAGGCACCCATGGTCCAATTTGGCAGAAAATTTGTTAATAAATGTCACACATTGGAGCTCTCTTCTAATGACATATCAAATCTTTCCACAAGATTGTAAATTGCTACATAGTCCTAAATAACTCAGCACACACATACTGCAGTAATCGTCACATGCAAGTTGCAGTTACCACCAGGAAGAAAACCAGAATTTGGTGGAATGCTCTGTTTACTTTATCTGGATGGGTGTTGAGCAACAGAGTTATTAACACAAAGATCAAAGAAAAATGCATGGCCTCTTCCCCATTGTGCACAGAATATTCATGGTGAACAGAGCCTCAATGGGTCTTCCACTATCGCAGTGTAATAATACCGCTAGACATGCTACAACAGAAAGAAACTAATCTAGGGTTTGAAAAGATAGACTACTCACATCACCAATAATCCTTGCAAGAACAAACACCAAGTGATGGAAGCAATTGGCATCCCTCACTATGGTTGATGTTGCAACTATTTTTAGAAACAAACTTCATAAAAGTGTGGCAGTCATCACATACCCATAGACTCTAGATAATGCGGAGTGGAGTACCAGGAGCCATGCTCATGAACCCAGATGCAATAGCTAGTTTCTCACTATGGTGAAACAAATGAAGGGCCTTCTCTTCTTCCTCCACATCATGCAGCACATATTTAGTATCCAGTACATACCCTGTATCATTCATCAGCCCTGACAATCTCTTCAGTTCTGCATGGATTTCAACCATCTGAGGGTGGTCTTGATCTTCTACTACAAATGTACACACCTCATTATTTACTTCAATCCAGGTGGGACCTGGCTGTTTCTTCACACCTCTTTCCTTTCTCTGCAGTTCAACTATCTCACTGAGATCCCAGTTGCCAGCAGCAGCATACCTGTTTGATAGCAGCACATAACCTGCAGCATTTTCAGGCTCCAGTTCAAGAACTTGCTTAGTGACATGTTTTCCCATCTCCACATTGCCATGAATTCTGCAAGTGCCCAGCAAAGCTGTCCATACAGCTGCATTTGGTTTACAGGGCATCTCCTTTATCACATTCTCTGCCTCCTGCAGATGCCCAGCATGACCAAGAAGGTCAACTATGCAGGTATAGTGGTCCAATTTTGCAGAAATCATGTAAACTTTGCCCATCAAAGCATAGCACAGTAGGCCTTCATCCACTGGCTACAAGCTGATACAAGACAAACAAAAGCAATATCATCAAGCTGTACACCTTCTTCACACATCTGTTTGAAAATTTAAAGACCTTCATCACAATGCCCATACATGGCAAATCCTCCAAGTTGCACATTCCAAGTGACCATATCTCATGATGGCATCTTATTGAACACTCTGCAAGCATCCTCCATGCTTCCACATTTTGCATACATGTCAATCAGGCTATTGCCCATAAAGACATCTGAGTCCCATCCACTTTGAACAATCTGCTCATGAGCACACTACCTCTTCAAGTGCCCCTACACTGGCACATGCATTCAGCACCCCCACATAAGTGACAGGGTCTGGCAGCAGATTTTCCTGTCACGTCTTATGAAATAGTTGCAGTGCCTTTTGCCCTTCCCCACATTTCACATGTCCCAGTATCATGGTGGTTCAAGTGACCACATCTCTAGATGGCATCTTGTTGAACACTCTGCAAGCATCCTCTGTGCTGCTGCATTTGGCATACATGTCAACCAGCTACTTCCCATGAAAGCATCTGACTCACAACCACTTTGAATGATCAGCTCATGAGCATGCCCGCCATCTTCAAGTCCCATTAAGCTGGCACATGCATTCAGCACCCTGACAAAAGTGACAGAGTCTGGCTGCACACCTTCCTGTTGCATTTGTTGGACTAGTTCCAGTGCCTTCAGGCCTTCCCCACATTTCACATGTCCAAATATCATTGCATTCCAAGTGACTACATCAAGTGAATAAGGCAGCATCTTCTTGAAAACTTGGTGCGCATTGTCCATGCTGCCACATTTGGCATACATGTCAACCAGGCTACTCCTCACAAAGCCATCAGTCTGGCAACCACATTTGATGATCTGCTCATGAATACACCTGCTCTCTTCGAGTGCCATTATGCTGGCGCATGCATTCAGCACCCCCACAAAAGTGACAGGATCTGGCTGCACAACATCCTGTTGCATGTGTCAAAATAGTTCCAGTGCCTTGTGCCCTTGCACATCTCACATGTCCCAAGTCCCAACATCATGGCAGTCCAAGTGACCACATTCCAGGATGCCATCTTGTCAAAAACTCTCTGAGCATCTTCCATGCTGCCACATTTGGCATATATGTCAACCAGGCTATTCCCCACAAACAAGTCAGTCTCGCAACAACCACATTGCATGATCTGCTCATGAGCACGCCTGCCTTCTTCAAGAGCTCGTAAACTAGCACATGCATTGAGCTCCGGAACAAAAGTCAACCTGTCAGGAGTCATATTACCTTTCTGTTGTTGCAGCAGTTGTTGGTAAAGCTCCATTGCCTTCTGATGTTGCCCAGCCTTGAAAAATCTTGCAAGCTTTCTATCCCATGCAAAGATGTCCAACTGCTGCTGCAGCAGCACAACAGTGGTGCCGTTCCATGGTGCCCTTGCGACCGGCTCTGCTGCCACCCATGGAGCAGGTCTTCCGTCCCCGACCCACACTGCCTGTCGCATTTCTTTCTTACGCTTGAAATCTGGATATTTTACGTTCTCCTTCTGCAACCTACAATCCCCCCACCGCGAAGGATCTGAAAAGAATTCCGCCAAAGCTTCTCTCTCCCGCCTGTTGCTGCTGATGCTGAAGCTGGTCCACACTTCTGTCCACTTCTCCATGAGACTATCGCTCTCTGCAGTGAGCGGTGCGCCTCGATTGTGAGTCGATGCTGCACTGCCATCACCACAAAGGGAAGAATCGAAGGAAGCGAATCGAGGGGTTGGGTCCTCATGGGTGGTGACCCGTGAGGACCCAATCCCTCACGTACGTGTGCGCTTCGCCGCGCGCTTCTCTCTTCACATAAAGTTTTGAGTTCATGCGCGAACGCGTGGTCGTGTTCTGTGCAGGGGACGTGGACATGCTTGTGTCTGCGTTTTCTTGTCATTTGCATTCAAGAGATTTTCTAGGGTTTGTTTTTGGGACGGATTTGTGTGGAATTTGTGTTTCATTTTCTTCTTATCATCACGAGTTTTTAAAGTGTTGCGTGTGAAGGTAATGGATCGGAGGAGAACGAGCTTTGCTCTGATCCGAGAGGGAGGCGAGCAAACAGAAGAGAGCTGCTGCTGCTGTTGCACGTGAGGAAAACGAGAACAAGACGAGCGAGAGAAGAAGAAGAAGAAGAAGAAGAAAGAGTTTGTTTAGAGAAGGGTTTGGATGCTCCGAAGAGATGGGACAGACACTGCGCAAGCTAGCTCCAATAGCCAGGAAAACTCCACTAAAACCTCAGCAGCGGCACCAACAACAACAAACTGCTCCTGCAGCAGCCCGAGTCCGGCAGTCCGTGGAGATCATTCCTCAGGCTCCAGAACCTCGTGAGCGGCATTTCCTCACCCTTTCTACCCCCCCCCCCCCCCCCTCCCCCCTCCATTCACTTGCTATGTAAGGAGATTGTCCACTTTCAAAGAGGACACAGGAATGCCATTGAGCTCAAATCACATTGCAATTTCTGTGACCAGATCCTACATCTTCCTTATTCCTCATTCTTCTTGTTCGGGTGCTTCTTCTTCTTCTTCTTTTTTGCATGATGGTGGTAAGAGCTAATAACAGGCTCTGATCCTTTTGTTCATGGCAACAATGGTAAAGAAAGGATGTGTCTATGTGTTGTTCCTCAATTGTGTGATTGTGCAATGTGGCTCACATATACTTGGGAAGCGGATTTTGCAAGAGACTTCAATCAATCAGCAGCGCCATGGTTAAACTTCTTGTGTGAAAATGTCTGAAGTTTCTCGATCAGAATCAATGACAGAGCATAGATTAGGGCATCATGAATTGATGCCAAAATCAGGATTGTTCTGACCTCTTTCACTTGGAAAGATGATCCTTTTTGCTGTTGGATCAAGAATTCAGGCCTTCAAACTCTTTGAAATTCTTTTACCGTATTGCAGTTTTGGCTACTGTTTGTATATGGAGTTCAAGAATGCCAGATTGTGTCTGAAAGTAAAATTGTATATTTCTGCTGCAGAAATGATAATAGAGCCTGCACAGAATACGAGGGATGGGTTGGAACTTGATCCCAAATATGCAGCTATGATGCAGCAGGTGGTTGGAAGAATTAGTACCAGGCCTGGAGGCACTCAAGAAACGGGTCCTGTATGTTCTTCCCCCCTTTGAAACTCTCAGTCACCCATTTTGTCTTCTTCTCTCTGAAGTTCAATGTACACAGAATCTGGCAGTTAGCTAATTCACCTGTTTTAAGACACTTCTTGAGATTTTCTGTCATCATTTCTGCAAAATTGTCATGCTCCAAATGAGTGTGGAAGCATCTGCACTCCTGGAAGTGTTTTTGTTGAGTGATTTGGGTGTCTTTTCGCAGGCACATGAGGCTGCAGAATATAGACGACCAAAGCCAATGAATCGACACACATCTGCACTGACTGGTCCTGATGAGGAACGCATAGTGGCACCTGGGACCTTGAATCTGGCTCAAATTCATGAACTTTTTCACCTTTACCAACAAGCTCAAGTTGAAGGCCAACAGGAAAAGCCTGTGGACACTCAATTTTTAGCTCAGAAATTCAATGTGGATGTAGTACTCCTGGAGAAAGTTTTGCACTTCAGTTCCCTCCCAGAGAAGCCAAAACAAGATGCAGGAAACCAGAGAATAGATCCTTCACAGAAATCAGGTGGGCTGGAAACATAAATTTCATGGTGGGGTTTTAGATCTAGAGCCAAAAGCCTCCTTTTGAGGCCCTGAGGTTTAAAGGCTGTTTTGATAGTTTGGTGGCAGTCACTTGAAGATTGACTTGGGATGGAAGTGTTTTAGTTTCCTCACACAAAACTGTTCAGAAAACTCAGGGGATTGTAATAGGCTATCACATGGCTTAATGCAAGAATGTTAAGTACTGCAGACAGATGGGAATAGGCTTCTTTGTGCTCTCAAATTTTGGGAGCCAACAATATTGGTAGATGAGCGGGAGCAACACTCTTTGTGAGTTTTGATCAGGTTGATCCTCACAAGAAGATTTTTTGAGATCTGCAATGCTTCTTTTTTTTTTGCACCGATCTCTTTCCACTGGAAAGTATGTGCACATTTCAGAACCTTGACAGTTCAGCTGCACAGTGGCCAAAGCATTCTGGATTGTGTGGGATCTAACCTTCCATACTCATTGTGATGTTACCTTCAAATTGTGGTTGTGGAGATTTTTGCAATTTCATATAGGTATATGGTTGCAGCATTAGAAGTGTTGGTGGGATGGACCCAAGAGGAGAGTCTTGGGGCTGCCATGGCCCAGAAGCCTTGAGCACTCAAGGATCTATCCTGGAAAACAGCCTTGAGGTACTTTCTGCATCATCTTTTTCCCTGAGCATTGTGGGCATGTTCTTATCTTGTTGTTGAATTTCAGTTGTTTTTTTTTACACTTTCTAGATTTCATCAATCAGGGCAAGATCTTTAGAAACAGAGTGAATTCTATTACATTGGATAAACCATATAGATAAACCATGCACACTCTGCAAAAATTTTGTAGACTCCTACCCTCTGAAACATGAGGTAATACATCATTTATTCCATAGCTTTTCAGTGTTATATTTTCAAAATGGAATCTTTAAAATTGACCAAAAAAAAAATCTTATGTTGAAAATGAAGTTGTGTGACCCAGAAATGGTTTAGGGTTCAAGGAGTCACATCACTTTGTTGTTGCTCCAAGGAAAAGAGTGCACATGAAAACTTGTCTTCCTTCTAAAGATGGAAAGCTTCTGGGTTTTGCTTTATGAAGACACCTCAAAGGATGGCACAGGTGTTTGGCATGTTGTTAGCTGTTTTCTTTGTTTTTGTTAGCTTGCAAGAATGGTTGTTGCTGCTAGTGAGGGAGAGATGGAAGCAAATTTATGACTAAACATATTTGGAAGATATGAGGTTGTGTGGACTCAAGCTCAGGAACTAAGATCAGAGGGAGGAAGCTCTTGCCAGAAGACTTCTCAACAATCAGGAAGCTAAGTTTTCAAAGAATTGGGTGTAGAGCTATTGTGTGGTTTTTGGATGAAGTAGTAGTACTGATCTTAGACTTGGAAACAATTTTCTTTCTAATTCCACTATGCTCTGGAATTGTAGATAAGGCTGAGTTAGTAAGTAACTTCATGAATAAACTGGATGTTGAGGGGAATGGTGCAAATTCTAGGAGGCCAGAGCTCAGTATTGGGATGCATTTAGGGGGCATGGTTGTTGATGGGTTGAGGGACTGAAAACCTTGACAGTGTGGAGAAGTTCTTACTGTAATTTCTTGATGCATGAACCTCAATGGGGTGTCTTTAAGGGTACATAGGATTGCTATATGACTGAAAGCCAAGGGAGGAAGGGATATTTTCTACCCATGGGTTTCTGAGATTTCTGTGACTACTAGTACTTAAAAGGCTTGTATTATTGTGCATATAGGAGAAAACATTCTGTGAAGACCAAGGTGTAGAGGAAAGGGTGAACCTTTGACTAGATTGTTGAATGCATGAGGATTGGGTTAGGGTTAGGAGCTCAAATGGTAAGCTGAGAGAGTCGAGCCCATCTCAGCATCCAAATTTTTAGATGAAGTAATTCTACAGCAGTTATGTCATGTCACTGAAAAGGAGAAATGGCAGTAGCATGTGTAATGTATTAAGGAATTGAAAGAGCTGCAGATGAATGTGCAGGTTGTAAAAGTGTTTTGTGTGAGATTATATGGCTATGTTGTGACAAATCGTTTTGTGACAGAGCTGCAAATGCTGTGAATTGTCTCAGTCTGTGCTTGTTTGAACGGTTTTCTATACCAGTCTTCTTTAGTTACACATCTACTATTGTGTGTCAGGAAAAAGGGACTCCCAAAACAAAATGATTCAAAAGGCGAAATAATTCTAGCAGAAACCATACAAATTCCTGATACTATTTGCATGAAGTCGAAATTGAAATCAAAACTGGAACTGAAATAGCTTTAATCTATCTTGGATATTAAGGTGAAACATTCTCCTCGTGGATCATGATAAACTAACCTTTCAACTATGTTAAAATGGTTATAGATTGTTTAATGTGAAGGTTGTGAAAGATATACTTAACAAGTACTTCGAGACTCGGAGGTCCTCTAAAGCACAAAAACAATGTTTGGAATATGATTTGTGCACTACCCATTAGAGTAGTTTCATGAAGGTTTGGTAGTGTTCAAACCCAAGTAGCCTAGGAGTCTTTAAGATGCTTGTCATCCAACCCAAGTTAGGTCATACATATTGTACATGTGTAGCCATTTTGTCCATGATTATAAGAATATAAGAAAGTGTTTCCATGGTATGGTGTAGGCAAAAAGTAGTCACAACTTGACATTTTTTTTTATGTGTTTCTATAAATATTTGAAGAATGTAACACATAACGTGTGCACATTGTACCCTAGAAATACCCAAGAATTTTTCATGAAAATCATGTCACCTTTTGGCAATGATTTACCCCAAAAAAAAAAAAAGGATTATTTCCAACAACGTATGATCTTTTCCAACATCTTTCATTTTGAATTTTATTTAGAGAAAAATCTTGATTTTGTTGATAGTTTCAACAACTAAATCATATCTACTTAATGTTAAAACAATACTTTTTCATTTGGAGATACTCAAAAAATTGGCTAAGATATTGGGAGGGGTGGAGGGGGGCGGGGTGTCCAAAACTCACATTTTCATTTATAAGGCATGCTTGACATTTCAAGTGAGGGTGAAACATTAAAGTGCATGGTGCTATTGACAACACATTGGAAACCTATTGGGAAATTGGAGAGCAAAAAATTCCCCTTGAAAGAGTAAAAAATTGGCACTCTTTGGTGTGTGTTGGCTCACCTCATTGGTTGCCAAGAATTTCTATCCCTACTTGTGTTTGTCACCATTTTTGGCCTAGGCTAATAACCGGGGCATGAATTGTGTGGAAATATTAAGAGGGGTCATGTAAGAAACTCTATGCAATTGAGCAAAGTACAAACTTAAAAGCTTATTCCATGTAATTAAAGCTAATTACAAACTTGAAAAACTTGTTCCAACTAAGTTGGCAAAATACAAGCATAGAGACTCTAAACATTCTAGGGTTACAATTGCAACAATAAAGATACGAAATTTACAAAATGAAATTAAACACACTTCACCAACCAAATTCCTCAAGGACTAAAGATGATCACTTAATACACTTCTTTACAAAATGAAATTAAACACACTTCACCAACCAAACTCCTCAAGGACTAGAGATGATCACTTAATACACTTCTTACTTTTCTTACACTCTAGTGTACAATTGCAACAACAATGATAAGAAATTTACAAAATGAAGTTAAACACACTTCACCAACCAAACTCCTCAAGGACTAGAGATGATCACTTAATACACTTCTTACTTTTCTTACTCTCTAGTGTACAATTGCAACAACAATGATACGAAATTTACAAAATGAAATTAAACACACTTCACCCACCAAACTCCTCAAGGACTAGAGATGATCACTTAATACACTTGTTACTTTTCTTACACTCTAGTGGACAATTGCAACAACAATGATACGAAATTTACAAAATGAAATTAAACACAATTCACCAACCAAACTCCTCAAGGACTAGAGATGATCGCTTAATACACTTGTTACTTTTCTTGTCCAAGCCAAAAGAAACAAGAGAAAACTCTCCGAGACTTTATTACATACTAATCATCTAATAATCACATAGGTACGCACATATCTACCTACCGACATACATACATGTACATATCTCCAAACTATTGTATTCCATGCTCTTTTTACTCATCATATGATAACAGGAAGGTGTTGGCAAAAGAGTGCAAGTTTCAAGCTCCATGGCCAACTAGTTTGCAAGCTTTAATACTCTGTGTGCTCTTTCAAGTTTCACCAGGTCCAAGAACTCATGTGGTTGTGGGCTTGAATCCCAGACCAATCATTTGTTGTGGGTTTTTTTTTAGGGTTTAGGGCAGTTACTTGAGTGTACAAACCATAACGATGTCGGGAAGGGAGCTGTATTCAAACCAAGTTTTGTGTTCAACAACATCCATGTCTTCCTTATGTGACTCCATGTAACTTCTGTAGACTGGTGCACCAGGTCTGATGATATTATCAGCCACAACGACTGTCCCCTTGGAAATCAATCCGGCTTCTTTGAGCAACAAGAAGTCTGGCAAATAGAATTCCTTGTAATGATCAATAAATACAAAGTCGAAAGTTGAAGCTCCCATCGATTTCAATTGCTGCTTCAACTCGTCTATTTTTGTACTAAGAATCCCATGCACCACTTGTACTTCGGAACTCAGCCCTGTGCGAAACACGAGTTTAAATGGAGGTAAGATTTTGAGGGAAAAAATAAATAAAAATCTTTGTTTCTTTCATCGCCCCGTCTAAGGACATCTTTTCCATTAGGCTGCTGTGATGACAGTTACATACAGTGTGCTGTGAATTGTGATTACAGCAGCCTAATGGAAAGAGACCCAATAATTTAGTGGAAAATTAACATGGAGCTGGAATCACGAATTACCTGCATGGTGTATCACTTGGGTGGCAATCTCAACATTGGCAGCAGAGATTTCAAGACTTATAAGCTTGCTGGACGGTTGTTGCATCGCGGATGCAATACGAACAGCAGAGTAGCCGCAGTATGTACCAAGCTCCAAGGCCGTGCGCGGATTGCAAGAACGAACGTATGTATCCACCAAAGCACCTTTAATAGGACCTACACACATCATCCAGGACACGTTCTCACAGTACTCATCGATGGCCTTTATCACCGATTCAGCGTTGTCCTTCTCTGCCGTCTTCAGCACATGCTGGAGGAGCAGTGTTTCTTTTTTTTCTCCAAGTTGACCTGCAGCTAGATCCATTTGGTCCGCCTTGGTACGTACCCTCGTGTCAAGTATCTTTACAATTCTCACCACTGCTTGCACTGCTATATATCCACTAGTTCAGATTTCATGAACAAGGGAAAAAAAAAAAGGTTCTCTACTCCAACCCTTTTGCTGGCGCTATACCATGATGATGATCATCATCATCACGTTCTGCAGCACCTCTCGATCGATCTACAGCCGAATTCTTCTCTTCTTACTGGATCCTACGCCAAGCTTTGCTCCAAGAAGTACCTGATTAATTCCCACCACCAACTAGACTCTCGAGCTACTAGTGGCGCGCGTTCTTCACAAGAACTTTTGCAGATATATTCTTCGCCAAGATTGCAGGATTGGCTAGCAAATCCTACCATCCGCAGTATTTCAAGGAGCTCGACGTCCACGGTCCCGCTCCAAGCCTACGCACGTGTCAAAGGCATACTCTGGGATACCCGTACTATGGAAACCCTAAACCCTAAACCCATTTCCTGTTTTCCAACTTAAACATCCTCATAATGGTAAGTTTGCCATGCTAAAAATGCTACAATGCCTAGTGCACTTTGCTAGGTGGTGTCCAAATTCAAACATTCACAATTTCTCAAATTCTCCAATTGCACCTTTCACAAATTTACAACTTCACATTCTCAAATCACCATTTTCATATCTCCACTTTTACATTGCAAACTTGACAAGTTTTACATTATTTTATGGGTTGCCCAAAATTTTTGGGCTGCCCCCTTTTTTAGAAAAAAAAAAACCCCAAACTTTGTATTTTTGGGTAGTTTTCTTTTTGGGGGTGGGTGGGTGGGGGGTGGGACTTGCATTAGTGGCCTACCCTCCTAACTCCTAGCCTACATACTCACTAACTTACATACTTACCTACTTAGGCTACCTATCCACTTACCTACCTACCTACTTACCTAGGTGTAGACCTTTATCCTCACCTACCTACAATTTAGGATACCAACTCATGACCAAGTTTGCAAATTTAGAAATTTAGAAATTATTAAATCAAGAATTACAAATTTACAATTTGACAAATTGAAAGTGCACTTTTGCAAGTTCACAAGTTTGGAAGTGTGCAAAATTACCAAATTACCAAATTACAAAAAAACGTAAAATTACAAAGTTACAAATTGAAAAATTGCAAGATTATAATTTGCATGTGCTCATTTGTAAATTTCAAAATTTATAAAATTATAAACTTCTCAATTTACAACATTAAACAATATTAAAATTGCAAGTACATGTTTTGCAAATTAGAAAATTACATGGTTATAAATTGCATGTGCTTGTTTGTAAATATGTAAAATTACCAAATTACAAAGTTACAAATTGCAAGTGCACTTTTGCATATTTACAAGTTTGCACATGTTACATTTTCATGTTTTCGTACTTGAATTTACTAGAAATTTACAAAATTATAAACATATAAATTTCTAATTTGCGGGAATTGTAAGTTACAAATTGCACAAATTGCAAGTTTATAAATTGCATGTGCACATTTGTAAATTTCAAATTTATAAAATGAAAAAGCTACTCAATTAAAAAAAATTTAAAAAAAACTAAAATTGCAAATACATTTTTGCAAATATGCAAAATTGCCAAATCACCAAAGTACCAAAATTACAAATTTTGCAAGTGCATTTTTGCATATTTCAAAATAAATGCACATGCTCAATTTGCATGTTTTCGAATATGTACTAAAAATTTGTAAAATTATAAACATATAAATTTGTAGGATTTTCAAGTTACAAATTACAAAATTAAAAATGAAAAATGAAAAATGTGTGAAAAACTTATTAATTAATTTATGTGTCTCAACCCTAAACCTAATGGTTAAGTTAGTAGTGTATGTAGTTAATAGAGTAGCTAGGTTAGTAGGGTAGGTGGTTAGTACAATAGCTAGGTCACTAGGATAACTAGTTATTAGGGTAGCTGTGTCAGTAGGTTAGTGCAATACTTATGAGGGTACAATATTGATTATTATTATTATTATTATTAGTGCTCCTCCTTTTTCAAAGGTTGCAATGCTTTAAAGGTTTGAGGTTTTTAGTAGAGATTTCATTTAAGAATGAAACTAGGGTAGAACAATATGGTGACCAAAAGTTTGCTATTGTGATATTGAACATGAGCATAGGGTTAGAAACTCATGATTATAAGGGGTTCTATATATTACTTATGGGCTAGCCTATGCATGGAGTCTTCTTGACTTCAAATATTCATAACTTATTTACATGAGTTTTCAAAAATATGAAACAATATGAAACAACTTGTGACAAATGTATTTTTCAGTTATGTGTAAGGGTTTGTTGATTTGTATGTCAAAAGGCTTTTCAATTCATATTAATAAATGGCCCAAAGTTTAAAAGTTGGAGTCATAGGCCATCTTAATTTACACTTGCTCCCATTCGCTTTGGTTGAATTAGCACCCAAGGTGGTACCATGATAATAAAAACTAAAAACCTCAAAATTCTTCGAGTTTGCTTCTAAATATGATAAATATATCTCATGCTTAGACTAAATCAGAGTCTCTTAATCCAAATCTAAACATTCTAGTGTTTAATTTTGTCACTAAGTGGTCTCACTCGAGAAGGTGAAGGTACCAATGTGGGCGGTAGTTCACCCTAGCCATTTGAGATTGATTATGCTGGTGGGTGAAAGGTCACGCTTTGTGCTTTGTACCTATTTCTTGGGTACCTCTCCAGAAGAAGATGTATTAAATTTTGTTACTTGTTTAGAAATGGGTTGAATGTCAAACATTGTTATTTATTGAGTTTGGCAAGATGTCAAAAACCTCCCTACAAAATTTGCAAGGGTTTTTTGCAAGACTCAAAACCCCACAACCTTTGCCTTTTCAAGAAGAGACTAGATGCAGAGTTCATTGGTTTTTGCACACATTTTCAGAACACATTTAGTACTTGAGAGATCCAGACTTCATATTTTGGTCCCCACACTTGTTGTTGTTGGTATGTTTCCTTTTCAAGATTTACAGGTTTGGGAACAAGAGCCACTTTTGTTGCAGACCCAAGTTCTCTTTGCAAAATAAAGTGTTGTTCACATTCACACCCCCCCCCCCCCCCCCCCCCCAAAAAAAAGCCCAAAAGCAATCAATGTGAAAGGCCAAACCCATTACTTGATAAGGTACACAATGCAAGCCTTGGGACATCTAGATAAGGATGGTATGTTATCAACATGTGTACATGAGTTGTACTCCCATTTTACTATGTAATTTCCAAATTTTACATAGTACATAAAGTTGGGTATGTTATCAACATGTGTACATGAGTTGTACTCCCATTTTACTATGTAATTTCCAAATTTTACATAGTACATAAAGTTGGGTGAATCCCAACAAACAGAAGCCCAAGCCAATGGGCTTTTTGTTACAGTCACCTTTTTAGTTACCCTGATTTTATTTTTTATCCCTTGCAAGATACTACAGAGTCTCAGAGACCAGAGAGCTCAACAAACTCCAGAGAGACTCTATCAAAGCACAGAAAAGGAGAGTTTTTTTTTTTCTTTTTTTCTTCTGGGGATGTGCGTTAGGATGTTTTTCTCTTTTTGAAAATTTTGAAAATATTCTCATAGCACATATTTTATAAATTTTTTTTTTTTTTTTTCATTTGGGTTTTCATTGTGAGTTTGTGTAGTACATAGGGTTGTTTTAGGGTTTGCAAAACCACATTCTCATGATGGAAAACTACATTGTACTTTCAAAAAGTTTAATTTTGAGATATTTGATTTTTATTTCAATTGTTGGGCACATGAACATGACATTGGGATCACATTGCACTGGTCCATAATCACAAAGGATCAATTCTAGCAAAATCACATGGTCATGATTCAATGGTGTTGCTATCAGATGCTACCTATCACTTGTAGAAGAGCTAGGTGTAGTAGGATCTTTGGGCTTAAGTACTTGGACAAAAAGAGTAGTCATTTGTAATTGTCCATCCAAATGCATTTTTTTTCTTTACTTGTTGATTCTCCAATATCTAAGTTGTTATGCTCCTTGGTAATTGCATTTTCAAAATCTCCATTTTCTATGCAATTTGTGCATTTTTTTAATGACTCTTGCAATGGACGAATTTTTTAAAGATAAACATCTGTGATTTTCTTATTTGGTTTGCCTCTAGTACCAAGCATATTACAAGCTTATGCTTGAAATGAAATTATTTTAGATATTTTTTAAGTTGCTTGGTCAAGTGTTATATGTTTTTTTTGTCCTCAAAAATTAGAGTTTAGTGTTCATGACTTTGATGGGGTTGTTCTAGAATTATTTTTGAAAACTCATCTAGATGTACCACTTGAGGTTGAAATCATCACCACCACTTGCACCATTCATTCTTCTTTGTGCCATCTAGAATGTTATGGAAATAGTTGTACCATGATCATGAGAAAAGAAGATTTGTTACATTGCAACCTTCAAGTTCTTCATGATATTTTTCTCGCATTTTGGTGATTCTATTTCAACATTGTTTCCAAGTCTACAACACCTTGTTTGCAAACACCATGTTGATTTTCTTTGCAAGCTTTTTCCCACTTTGTAACCATGGGTTGTTTGTGATACTCCTAATGTTTATCCTCCCATAAATTGATTCTAATTTCCAATTTTGCATGCATCCATAACCTCCTATCAACTTGAGGCCTTTCAAAAACTTGAATACCCCTAACCCAACATCAACACTTAAACCCAAACCCTAAAAAGAATGAAAGTTTTGTGCCACCAAAAGATAACATTGTGACTGAACTTGACAACCTTTCATCCATTTCAACCTTTAAATAAACTTTATTTTACAACAAAAAAAAAAGTTTTCTTATATTCTAGTTTGTGGTGTATATTAATGTTCATATTAATATGGGGCTTATGCACAATTGTTTGGTTTTATTTTCTTACAAGACATGTTGCAATGAGAGGTTCCCAACAAATTGGTTTTCACCACGTACATTAAATAGTGACAATGCAAATTGTTTATTTTGTAACATCATGCTAAAAGCAAGGGTGAAAGTGCATATGTCCTTTTCAGGCATATACACCTTGTATTCATTGCATGTGTTTTGAACTAAATGATGAGTTTGCAATTGATGTGGATCGTGGTTCATGACATTGGAGATTAGAATGTACCATATGTGGTGTGAAATAATGAAATGAATCAATTGTTGATTAGGAAGACTAAAAATCAACATTGTGGCTTCAAGTATTTCAAGTATATAAATCAATCATTATCTAATTGTGTGGTGATTCAACAAATGAGTCTATTAAATATGGATGAAACTAAATGATGAATGAATGATTTTTCATATATGAACATGAATTAAGTTACATGTGTTAAGTTTACACTTGTTGTGTTTCAAAATCTTATTGGTTGAGTTCCTTAAAATGATACATTAAGTGACATGTGACGTTTGAATTGAATTTTGTCATTTCAACCTCTCTTTGTGCCTTTTGGAAGCTAGACTTTGAGGTGTTAAAATGATGCAAGTAGTAAGATTGTGCTTGAAATGTACCAAGTGAAAACAATTTGTTTTAGGAAATGTGTTGTTACCAAACCTTAGGTTAGCCCAAGATCTTGAAAACTAAACATTATATACTCAAATTACACATTTTCTAATGTGTTTCCTAAAATATCAAAAGAAATTGTGGTCACATGTTCAAGATAAACCTATTTTGAAGAAGTTATGACATTTTAAAAATTCAAAACATTGCATGTGCCCTAATTTTGGGATTTTGAAAAGAATGACCATTTTGATGGTATTTGCAATAACAAGTCTAAAATATTTTATAAGGAGGAAGGTGATGCTTCATTCCAAGTTGGGTTGTATGAGTTTAGGGCAAGTCTACAACTTAGTTTTGAATATATTTTCATTAATCACTTACATTGTTTTGCTTGTGCAAATGAATTGATCAAAAGGTGTGTTGATAAAATGAATGTCTCTTCACCCTAATCCCATCCAAAAAATCTTGTGTCCCCTATTGTTCAATACCAAAAATTAAAGAACCATGTCCAACTTTAAGGAATTACCATTAATCCATTGAGACAAGCCTAAAGCCATGTCATTTAAGTTTTTTAATTAAAGGCAATAGTCAAACCCCCTTTTTGTGGTGAAAAATGTTCATCAAACAACATTCATAATTGAATTCTCCTTTTTTTTTAATTGAATTTTGGAGAAAAAACCAAATTAAATGAAAATTTTCCTTTGATTTTATGGGGGGGGGGGGGGGGGAGAAAACAAATATAGTAATTCCCCCTTTTTCTTCCTTATTTCTCTTATCACTCCTTAATTAATTATTTCTCTTGTTTTATCACTATTTATGCATGGAAAAACTTACTTTGCTAATAATTAGCCTAAAGTTTCTTTTCATTTTTGGCATTTGTCACCATTTAATTTTTAGTTTGAAAAAAGAAAAGGTCACCATTTCTTGTTTGCTATTACACTATTGAGAGTCACCTTAACACTTAATGAGCTTTTGGAGTTTCCTCATGAGTACCTTACTCATCACTATTTCACCACAATGTTTGCCCTTGGCATCGGCCTAGGCATAAAGGGGTGTTGAAAACAATTAGAAATATTTTTCCAACGCATCCAATGAGGTGAGCCAATACAAAATAAAAGAGGCCTGATTTTGTTTCCTCTTTAGGGGTGGGGGTGAGAGGGACCTCAAGAGTTCCCCAAATGTTCCCAATATTGCTTTTAATGATGTTCCCACCTTTTTTGTTCATTAATATGATTTGATATGTTTTGTCACAAATCCATCTTCCCTATAAAATATAAGATGGATTTTTCTTATATTTTTTCTTCTTATATTTTGCTTATATTTTTTCTTCTTATATTTTTCTTATATTTTTTCTTCTTATATTCTTATATTTTGCTTCTTATATTTTTTCCACAATTACCATGTGTGTCTCCCACCTGTGTTCTCTAAATTTATCCCTTATGCCTTGCCAAAAATCCTAAGTGTGAATTCTAAAAAAAGTGTTTTGATTTTATTGAATTTTCAATGACACAAAATTGTTCAATATTTAATAAATCTTGCACAATAAGTCTAAACATTACAAAATCACATGTGTGCGACCCCTTACTCATGAAGGCTTCCAAAGCAAGGTGTTTTTTTTTCCCCCTCAATTTTGTGAGGTAAGGTAAGGGGAATTGTGATCCTCCACAAGAGGACTTGGCCAAATTTGGCTATAGGTTAAAAAGGAATATACATATATATATTTTAAATACCCTACTATGTACTGCAACATGCAAGAACCTATGGTCTAAATATGGTAATTCATCCTTTTTATTCTTGACATATGGCAAATTTAAGGGGTTTTTTTTTTTTTTAAATCCCAAGTTAAAGTCCTCACCCCTTTTCTTTTGGCTACCAAGTTCGGAATTTTTTTCCCAAAACAAACATCGTTTCCAACAATAGCAAGTGTGCAGCAAAAGGCACCATGTGGATTGGGAGATCTCAACATGCCAAACAAAACAAGGTGTGTTATACACAATGGCCTTGCCATTCATTTAATATCAAAAATGGACATTGTATGATAAATTGGTCATCGATAGGGAAAAAATAAAAAGTATATATATTTTTATGATACAACATCATGTTTTTGTAAAAGAAAATTTGTCACGATTATTTTTTTCAATTTCAAACATCACATTAGTTACAAGGAACCCAAAAAGGATCTCACATTGAATGATGACTAAGGGTGAGTAATAGTGGCATTTGCCACTATTACCAATATTACGCTAATAGTGGCATGTCCAGATTTTTATTAGTGGCACCAAAGTGGCACTAGTACTAGAGTGTAGACAAACTCCATATAGAGCAACACTATTACTTCTTGGCAGTGAGTTGGAGCAACCGTGTGTGCTCTTGGGCATGAAGGACACATTCGAGCCCAAAATCAGAAAGGCTCTGCCTGAAAATATCCTTCTCGTGCCTCAGTTTGGAGAAATCTGCTTCCATTGTCGAAGTGCCGGGAAAAACCGAAGCCAAGCCTCCAGCAAATTCAAACAGAGCCGGAAACCGCGATCCAAGAAAACCCCAACCATCCATAAACGAAGTTTTGTGATTGCAGGCATCCATCGATAATCGCAAGTTGTCCTCTGCATGATAGCATCTAATTAACTCTCCGTGTTCTTCTTCGATGGTTTCAATATGCTGTGGTGTAAACTTGGCTGCCTGCAATCGTAGAATGTGCTTGCAAACAGTGACACAAAACTGGGAGCGCCCATACTTAACAAGCTCGTGCGGCATTACCGGTGGCAACTGATCATTGGCGGCAGCTTGCTCATTGGCACAATTTCGCCTAGTAGTGATCGACGTAAGCTGCAAAGCAGCAGAAAGGAATGCTGAACCAACCAGTCGGAGAACGTGATGCCGCGCACCATTCTCAGAAGGGATTTCGTCGAGCTTCAAAGACACAAACGTTCCAAGACCCCGAACAAACTGCTCAACGCTAGAGAGTGGCGCCACAAATTCCCCAATTGAGATGAGACCACCAGAACCAGCTACTGCCTCTGTCATAGCCTGAAGCTCGGACTGAAGCAGTGGACCTTTGCTTCCCACCAGCCGGTAGAACGTCTGCGATAAGTTAGATAACTCGGCCACTTGCTGGGACACCAAGGTCGTCATTCCCTGGAGGTGCATGAACACCAGTGACGCTTCTTGTGCAAAAGAATGGACTGCCATCATAAGCACCCACCAGGCTGTGGATGGCCGGCATGGCGGGAGCTTCTCGTCCAAGTACGCAAGGATAGCGATTCTGTGCTTCTTGAACCAGCTCATGACCTTGATCATGGACAGCCAACGTGTAAGAGCTACCTTCGGGCACGTGGTCTTCATATCAGCAATCAGATTCTGCTGGTGACACAGGTAGCCAATAAGGCTAACGAGATTAGAGTAGAAATCTTCTTTGAGCAAGTTGTCATAAACATCGGCCATGATAAGGTCAAGCTGGTGTGCACCACACCAAACCCTGATGAAATTGGGCCCAATGGCATTATCCAAGAATGTAAGTAGACCGACGTGCCGTCCTGTCATGTTCCTCGCTCCATCAGTCGCAACGCCGATTAAGGAGTCTCTCCAGCCTGGACAAATTACATCCAAAACCTTCACAATCATGTCGAACATCGATTGCCCCGTGTGACGTTCATTCATTGGCAGAGCCAACAATTGAAAATTGTGGATGTTGTCGCCGGCCCAGAAGCGAACCCAAATGTCCAAATAGGATGTACTTTGATGTGTAGCTCCATCCAATGCCAGCGAGAAGGCCCAGCAATCGGAAAGAACGTCAGAAAGCATCTGCAGGTTCAATGCGCACATCACTCGAAGAAACGATGAGACCTTGCGACGGTTGCAACCAGAATAACAAGCCATTCCAGTGAGCTCCTTCGTCGATTGAGCAAGGCGAGAGGTGAGACGAAAAGTCAAACCAAGCGAAGTGAACTCGATGACCATATCAAACAAAGAGCCGTTCTTGATCGCTACTTTGTATGCAGCAACAGGAGCATAAGCACTCCTTTCTGGAGAAAAATCCTGGACCGGAACGAAGATACTCAGAGCCCGCTTCTTGATTTCTAAAGGCGTCAGGTCTGGACGGCGGCGACCATCTCTGCAAACAGCAGCCTCCACTTCCTCGGCTTCTTCATCCGAATCAAATTCATCGTCAACATCAAAGTACATGCTGCCAATGATCGTGTCGACAATCGCCACATCAATTTGAAACAAACGCGGTGCAGTTTCATTCTTGAAGTGGCTGAGGAGAGTGTTCTTGATTGGTACTATCCCATCAAAAAAGCCGCCCTTGTCATCTACAGCTTGATAATGTTGCCATTTGCATGGGTGTTGCGTCTCGTTATGCTTCCGGTAGCAATCAGGCCTAAATGGCGCTGTGAAATATTGGGCATTTTTGGTGGCCTTTCGCTTCCGTTCTGGTTGTTCTTCTCTTCCAAAGATTTCGCAAAATCGACAAACAACACTGCGGACCAACGTCGTCTTGGGATCAACATCGGTCACTCGGAGGCCATACGTCTCCTCGTGGCCTTTCTGAAATGGTGTAGTTCGCTTTGCCGACATCGTCCAACACAGGAGACAATCAATCGAGGTAGAAATGGTGCGCGGACGGCACGACACTCTCCCGGCGCACTTCATGGAGTTGCGTTGTAACCAAAAAAGGAGGTCTCACAAAAAAAACAGAGACAACACAGCTCACAATCAGAACCTTGAGCAATCGTCTGGTCCAGACTGGACAGACCTACAATGCAGTTGCAGTCCAGAATACCAGCTCATCTCAAAAGAAAGAGGCCTCAGAGACAAAACTCGGTGACTACTTTACTCATAATCTGTTTCTGTCACAATACAGACATTCCTGCCACCAAGATTGCTACAACAGTTCCTAACCCAGTCGCATTGTGCTTGTATCTACCACTTAGTCTCCTTCGATCCAATAGTCTGAGGTATCTCTGGTTACTAAAACGCAGCGGAAAATAGAAGCAACTAGCTTCCTCTAAGCTTCTTTCTCTCCCCCTTTTCAGCTCGATCGACCTCTCCTCTTCTCTCCTAAGCTTCCTTCCTAAGCTTCCTTTCTCGCATTTCTCACCCAGCCCCAATCAATGAGGCGCCGCTTCCATTCATCAAACACGCCGTCATCTCCCATGCATTCCATGCAAATCAAGTCATCCTCACCTCCTAATCAAGGAGGCATCCGCCGCCACTAATCAAGTGCAGTGGTCAGATTACCTAGATCAAGACATTTGTGTTCACATAGACAGTGCGCTCATGAGATCTTTGTCCGGCTACCTATTGTTCGGTCACAGCGCCACAGACCTTTTTAATAGTGGCACGCTGCCGAGCACTGATAGTGGCACTAGGTGGCATTTTTTGCCCGAATGCCACTATTACTCACCCCAGATGATGACAAATTCTAATAACCTACTTAAATAGTTAAAAAATTGTTACCAAACCAAAACCAATAAGGAAATGTTGCAACATGATTTTCAATTGTTTGAAATCTAATGATTTATTTTTATTAAAAAAATGATCAATTATTCTTTTTTCATATTTTGAAAAAATCACGTGAATTTTTGTGTACAATGAGTGCATTAACCATTTTTTTGGTGAATATAGTTTCATATTTAATTTTGTGACTTATGGATTGGTGACAAAATCAACTAGGGTTGGGTGCACATTTGAAGAGGTGAGGGGAGAAAAACCAAATATCAAAAGATGCATTTGAATCCTTTCACAACCAAATTAAAATGAATCATCTAACCTAGTTTCCAAGTGGCAAAATCCTTTGAAGCTACCATACTCTATAATGATTCTCAACATAACATCCTTGCATTACAAGGCAAATGTCCTGAAAAGTAAGGAGTATGCCTACATATTTCAACAACAACATTAAAAAAACCTAATTCAGCTTTATGCAAAATAGCCAAACTATGTTTAACCAATTGAAATGAGATAATTGCTTACATTCCTAGTGAAGGTCATAATTTGCAAAGCCATATGATGGGTAACCATCTTGCAAAATTAAAAGAACATTTTATTATATCATTAAAATGCACAAGAAAACTATAGTTTTGTGATGGAATTTTCGACTTTATGTATCTTATATATAAAAGCTAACATGTCTGTCTGTGTGTCACACGACGTTCTGCGTTTTAACATGGCAAAATCGGCAGGGTAGTTTTTAGTTACGCTTGCATTTCCAGGCCGTTATCAGGGGGGGGCCAACAGGGGTGGGGGGGGGGGACGGGCAGGGAAGGACCGGGCGGGGGTTTTTTTTTTCGTTTTTTTTTTTGTCCTCCCTCCTTTTCTTGGGGGTGGTTGGAGTGGCGTAGCCACGAGTTACCTACACTCGTTCAACATAACTCACGCATTTGTCTACAAAGCAATGTAGACCAAATAATTCCAATTTGTTCAATAGTTAGTATATTTCCATAAACCAATTGGTGGGAACAAGAAGTATGGGATATGTTTGGTTTTTATTTTTCCAACCACCTTTATTTACGCCGTATATTAACGGATTATGGTTTTGAGGGTCATCCATTATGAAAAGACTTTTGTTTATGTGGATATGTGGAAGTACATTATGATGATTAAAAGAAATGTGTGGTTTCTGAACCTATAGAAATGACTCAAGAATTTCATTATTTTGATTTTGTTAGTCCTTGGGAACAAATGTTGCATAATGACAAATCAAATAAAAAGTAAGCAAAATTTGCTTACAACCATCTTGAAAAATATGCAGTTTCATAATATAGTAATTGCATGTTGAGCTCAGTTTTACGGCATGCCAAATAATTTTCTTTGCTTGTTCAAACCAAATTCAATCTTTTCAAGCCAAAATAGTAATTATGTTGACCTTTTGTGAAGACATTGTGTTCGGGTGATGGGAGTGAGAATAAAGCTTTTGATACTTCATTGGCTTGATAATTAAACCTTAATCCCAATTCCCAATCACTAAACCCTAATAAAATATAAACATTAAACCCTACATTGAAATTTTAAAATTAGACCTTAAAATTAAAACTTTTAATTCCTTAACCTTAATTTGAAAGTTTAAAATGAAAACTTGAAAACCTTAACCATACTTTTAAAACCTTAACTTTAAACCCTAAACACTTAAAACCCAACCCAACCCAACCCCATAATCCTAAAAGCCAAGCATTCAACCCCACATAAAGTTTGTCCTAACCCCAAATTATAAAAAGCCAAACTTATCCATATAATTAATAACCATAGCCATATTTCCATAACTAATAACCAATTGCCATACTTGTACCCATATAACTAATGTCCATATATCCAATAGCCATAACCAATTGTCGATAGCCATATAACTAATGGCCATGTAGCCAATGGCTCTTGTACCTCCTTAGCCCATAGCCCGTAGAGCCCCTATAGCATAGCCCATAGTTGACCCAAAAAAAAGTCCTCGTACCTAGCTAAGGGATCCCACCCTGGGTTTCCTCCATTTTGGTCCCTTATTTGGACACTTTACAAATAACACAACTTCGGGGATGATGAGATAAAAAAAAGAGGTGATGAAAGTGGGGCTCAACTGGGCTCCACTTTGTCAGAGAAAGCAAGCCTTTTGCTGATCTTGTGCAGATCTTTAACTATTCTAAAACTTAAAAACATTTCATGGTTCAAGTAGGTAGCCAAAAAAAAAAAGAGTAAAAAGTTATGTTTTTCTTTTCTTTTCTTTTCTTTTCATATTTTGTTAATAGCCAAATTTTGACAAAATTGGTTTATGGATGATTGCCACCTTGATTACCTACATCACAAAATTGAGGGGGGAAAGAGAAAAAAAAAAAAGACCTGGACTACCGGCCTCGTGCAGAGATCTCAAATCATGAAAGGGCCTGTACTCAAGGCATTCTCCTATACTTTATTATCGGTATGAATCCTCCGCCTCCTTTTGAAACACAAGTGTATTGATTGGTTGGTAAATTGAAATCAATGAAATGTTTTCCATTCATGTATCTATCCAAAAACCAAGTGTAACCCAAACCATTAATGGATGCAAACATGGAGAAAGAGAATGTTCTTCATCCAAAGGGACACAGTTTTTTAGTTTGAAACTTTCTTAACGAGGGAGGGAGTCGAAGCTGCCGTCTAACGAGCGAAGCGTGTTTGTGCTGCCTTCCCAGCGCTCTTGTTGCGCAGACTTTGCACGCAAGCCCCGCGACTGACTGACTGACTGACCGAGTGAGTGCGTGCTTGTTTGCTCGCTTGCTTGATTGATCGATTGATTGATTGATTGATTGATTGTGCGGGTGGGTGAATGGGTGACGCTTTAGCTTTTGCGGAAGTCTTTGTAACAGGATCTAGAGAAGAGATTGTTGGCGTGAGTACCTGCCTATGTATCGATGTGAATGAGACTTGGGACTCACATATTTCTTTCTTTCTTTCTTTAGGTTTTGTGCCGTTTCAGTGTAGTGCCTGATCCGTCACGCCGTCGTCGGGCACCGATCGGCGCAAAACGTGGATCAAACACGCAATTGGCTTTTGTGTGTGTGTGTTTGGGTTTTTTTAATTGTGCTCAAAAAATTTGTTGAGTTTTCTTGAACTTTGTAAGAGTTTGTGTTTATTCCTACATGGTTTTGTAACTGCACACTACTTGCTGTTGTATAGCACGGGTTGGTTTCGTCTTTTTGGTGTCTGCTGAAGAGACCAAGAGCAACGGGAGTTTCCTGCACACGTTGAAGAAGCAGACCAAGAACAAGAACAAGAAGATCGGGAGAAACATTATACTAGTAGTAGTAGTAGAAGTAGAAGTAGTTCCAGTTTAGGGGGAGATCGGAGTGACCAGATCTGGATACCGCGATCGGTGGCGGCGGTTCGGTCTCGGGCGGCGCCTCGGGCGAACATGTCGGACGCCTTGGTGAATGGGTTAGCAGGTGCAGGTGGTGGCATTGTTGCGCAGCTCTTGACGTATCCGCTTCAAGCGGTCAACACACGACAACACACAGAACGGAAGGCAAGGGCTGTCGTCATTACGGATCTTGTTGCGAAGGGCGACGAAGATGATGCTTCCTTATTGTCGCTGCCATCCAACAAGAATTGGCCCAGAACGGGAGGAAGCACCTTTGAAGAGATTTGGAAGGTGATCAAGCAGGAGGGTTGGGAGGGATTGTACAGGGGTCTGGGACCTTCGTTAGTAGGAACCGCTTGCTCCCAGGGTGTTTACTATTTTTTCTACCAGACTTTCAAGAATGAAGCTGAGGCGCGAGCTCTAACGAACAAAAAGCTAGGTCAAGGAGATGGTTCAGTGGATATGTTTACATCTCTTTTCACCGCTGCACTTGCAGGATGTGCCAATGTGCTGCTAACAAACCCTATATGGGTTGTTGTCACCCGGATGCAGTTGAGCAAGAGGACTGCAGGAGGGCTGTCGAGTATGAAGAGTAGTACCACCAAAGGTAGTAGTAGTTCTTCAACTGCAGATGCAGTGCCCATTGCTTGTCAGCATGGAGTTCTTGAGACAGTTAAGGACTTGTACAATGAGGCAGGTGTGCTTGGGTTATGGAAGGGCGTGTTACCAACTCTGATCATGGTCAGCAACCCTTCCATACAGTTTATGATCTATGAGAGCTTGCTGAAGAGACTGACAGCAAAGCGCCCTGTGAATGAACGAGGCTTGAAACGCATATCGGCTACAGAGGTTTTCTTGCTCGGTGCTATTGCAAAGCTTGGTGCAACTGTTGTGACATATCCACTACTGGTCATTAAGTCTCGGCTTCAAGCCAAGCAGGCAATTGGTGGAGACAAGTCTTTGCATTATTCAGGCACATTGGATGTGGTAATGAAGATGTTGCATTATGAGGGGTTGGCAGGATTCTACAAGGGCATGAGCACTAAGATTGTCCAGAGTGTTGTGGCAGCTGCAGTTCTCTTCATGATCAAAGAGGAGCTTGTAAAAGCTGCCAGGGCTCTGCTGGCAAAAGGGGTGAAACATCCCAAGGTTGTTACTTTGAAAGCTGTCTCATCATAGTTGGATGATTTCTTTGATATAACATGGAGAAGGAAAATTCTTTTGTGAGCTCACATCTAAAGATTTCCAATTTGCACTTGGCTCTTGCATCACCAATTCAGCAACAAAGAGAAAATGTTGAGGTGGATTGGGCCAGCATAGATAGGCATTGGGTGGCATGCAGAATGAGCAATTCATTACAGTTGGGGAAGGAAACCCATCAGCACATTGGAAACATTTCCTCCTGCTCATTTTGCAGGACTGATTCAGTCAATCTGTTGCCTACCATTTTGGACAAAGTCCTAGAGTTTAGCACATTATCTGTAGGTAGCTAACTCATGTTTCTGAACAGTGATGTCAACTGGACACCACAATGTTGTAAGACCAACCCCAGAGCAGAGACCCATCTGGACGTGCACTTCAAATTTGTGCTTTTGTGGAGCTTGCTATGCATGTGCTTTCTAAACACTTCCTGGCCTGATGGTTGCATATCTTTGGAAGCTTTAACTTGAACTCTGTTTGTGGGCATCAATTGTGCTTCAATTGGCATGGCATGTGCTGCCTTGTTTTGGCACTTACCTTGAGAATATACATACCTATTATGTTGCATGTTTTTTCCCTGGTGTAGCAAGAATAGATTTAGAGAAAAGCAGGCTTCATATATCTCATGTTTTCTGCTGAAAGTGCTTCCCATTGTTCATGATACAATCTTGAGTCCTCCCAAGCACTTTGGCAGAAATTTATCTGCAAAAGAATGATGGAGAATCATGAGCCTGTAAGCAAAAGATGTGAGTAGTGTGGAACTGGAGCTGGAGATGGTGCAAAGGGAGCTACATGAAGGAGCAGCAATTCCTGATATAGATGACCCTGACTAAAGACATATGGTACAAACTTTTGCCCCTGCAATTCCTCTTTTGCCTATGCACTCAACTTGATGAGGTAGAAGAAAAGATGGAAGAATATAAGAGCAATCATTTAGAGATGAGGGCAATGAATGCTAAGAAAATTGAGGACCAAAATGCTTTTATGATTTGTGAAATTGTCAAAGAAAGAAAGGGAGAGGAATTCCTCACTTGTTCTGCAGTGGTACCATCTAGCAGTACATGAGTTGTGAAGAGCAAGCAAAAACTGGTCCATGAGACATGCACACAGGCAAAATCAACTTTCATGACAGTTACTTCTTGTGACACTCAGAATAACATATTTGCACCAGCACAATACTCTCAAAAGAAGAGGCACTCAATTCCTAATTGATTGCAAAATCAATTCCATACTTTGAAGCCATTCATTCATTTCTTGTCAATGCTGGGGAGTCTATCAAAGGTCTCACATCACAATTCAATCTAATCTGAAATGGCTAGAAAGAAAGAGATGAATCATCCCCTATTTCTGATTCCTCTGGAGAAGTAGCTTTGAGATATCTGATGAATGGTGCAGGCTCTCACCTCAAAGGAAACATGGAGGTAAATCATTGCACCTAAATGCTACACCTGGAGAAACATGCACTTCCAGGCAACTGTTCCATACCAATTGCACAGAAAAAAAAACAATAAGAGATCAACAATGTGAAAAGCATGCAGACATTAGGCTTCAGAACCAGGATGACAAGGATGAAGATGAACCCCCTGTGAAATCCTTAGCCTTCAGGATGCTGAAGAACCTTCTCTGAACCTCTTCCTACTTGACATCATCTGATATCTGACCTACCAAAACAAAGACTCTCATTCCACATCCCTGTAAACAAGCCTCCTTCAAGAAGCACTGGTGACAAGATCTTCAGCGTCTGTGGAGTAGCAAAAGGAAAAGAAGCATGTAAGAAGCAAGAAAATGATATGTGAGGCACATGTGAATGCGCACAGATGCGCTTGTAGCAACTGATTAGGGTTTGCAACACAAACTTCACGTCCTCCAGAAGAAGAAAGGCTTTCAGACATCTTGATATGTATTTCAAACGCCGTGTCTTTGCCACAGTTTATAGCCTAGACGTGTCATAACTACTCTAGATCTAGAATAGAACACAAAACTAAGTTCCGCAATCTTCTTTCATCGGGCCTGAAGTCTTTCTTTCTGCACTCTTCTTTGCCAAACTGTGAGTAAAAACTATCACGAAAAGAGGTGCATGAGAAGTTTACTGGCTCTGATAGGAGGAGGAGGAGTCTTGGGAATTTGTTCCCGTCTTCGGCAACCCCCGCCATGTTGTAGGACCGCAATCAAACGGGGCTGAGCAATTGTGATATCTGCGGCTTCGGTTCTGTGTTCATGCCAATTATAATGATGAGAGGTATGAAGCCATAATGCGTGCATGTCTTGGCCTTCTTGAGCAGCCATGTCGGCCACTCCTTAAGCATTTT
This sequence comes from Sphagnum contortum, assembly GCA_963920785.1. Taxonomy (NCBI): domain Eukaryota; kingdom Viridiplantae; phylum Streptophyta; class Sphagnopsida; order Sphagnales; family Sphagnaceae; genus Sphagnum; species Sphagnum contortum. The sequence goes on along the minus strand of OY987286.1, from coordinate 16,374,392 downwards.
CTTCGCTCCGACCCCGTCCAACTTCGCCATAGCTCTCTCACCTTACGGTTTGTCGACAACCGCCTGCTCTCTTTCCCTCTCTCGATCCTCCCTGCGCCCAAAAAAAATCCAAAAAATAAAAAATAAAAAATTGTTAAGAAAATCCTCTCAATCTGCTTTCTGCAAATCTCTTGTCCACTTCAGATATGCTTGCTTCAAATCTCTTGTCAACTTGAGATTGAGTGGGAGCAGCATCTCGCGAGGGTTAGATATCTGCGACGCGATTTCTTCAACAGCCAGCGAGCGCGAGCGGAGTCCGCAACTTCATCCCCCTCCTAGATCGATGGATGAAACTTCACTAATTCATCCATTCATATTCATCTCTATTTTTCTTCTGTTGTATTTGTACCAGCCAGTTTTTTTTTAATAAATAATTTTAATTAAATTTTTTTATAATGGGTGAGATCGGTGGGCTGGCGATCATCCACAAGAGGACTTAGCCAAATTTGGCTATTGGTCAGAGAGGAAAGTAAAAAAGTTTAGAAATAGTGTTATATTTTGGCGACATTCTAGAATCTCTTGTTTTAGAATGGCAATTTTGAATTTTTTTGGCTCCCATCTTGAGTTCTCAAATTGGTGCCATGTCATGCTATACATGTGTCATGTTGGGGTGCCATGTCATCATCATGTCACCATGGGTGTCATAAAGGAAAGGCCAATGTCAACTTTCTACAATAAATGGAACACAAAATACCAAGATAAAATTTGTGCTCGCCAATTGAGATCTCTCAACCAATGGATTTTATTTTATTTTATTTTTTGCAATTTTGTGTTATAGCCAAAGTGACAATGATCCACCATGAAAATTTAGCCAAATTTGGTTACAAGAAAATAATTTAAATATATATATATTTTAAATCCTTCTATAGTTTTGGCTATCTACTTGAACCATTTTAAGAAATACAACAATTTGCTTTAAATTTTGGTTGAATTATGGCTATTGAAAATTTCAAAAACAAACATGATTTTAGACACTCTCAATCTTTAACATAGCCATTAAAAAAAACATAATTTTTTTATAAAATAAATAAAATAAATAAATAATAAAAAACAAGGAACAAGAGGAATTTACCTCTACTTATGCTTGTGACTATGGTGTTGAAAATATTTTTTTTTTGAAAATATTTTTTTTGAAAAAAATGTAAAAAATATCTTTTTTTCATTTTTAAAATTTTGAGACTTGGTTAAACTTATTCCAATTTGAAACTATCCAAAGGATGACTTATGAAATATTTAAGTTGTCTTACTTTAAACCAATTATGATGAATAATTGTCACTATAATCAAACCATGCCCATTGTTATTTTTTATAACCAACCTGGCTATATTAAAATTAAAGGTCACCCATCTAACTGACTAAATAAAAATTGTTAACCACCAACCAAAAAAATTGTAATATATTCGGAGGGCACTTATCAAGTGGAATATATCGTCCAAATGAAAAACCTGTAACCAAAAAGAGAGGGGTCCTATTTCATACTGTCCCATTGAACCCCTGGTCGCTCTAAATTGATTCTGATCTAACTCCCTGCATACAAATTTCCAAGCTCGCCAACACTCTGTCCTCCTCCGACTCCTGCAGCTACATACGAGGAAGCAAAAACACCTCACTCACAGCAATATACCAGGACTGATAGAATTTCACTCCTTGCCTCTCTTCTCTAGAAAATACACAGGGACCAGTCAAAAGAAAAGGAAGACATCCTCATGTTTGCATTTACAAGTCATTTACACCCCGAAAGCACAAGCACTCGGATCATTCAAGTCTCCAAGCTCCTGACCTTACAGTCATCAGCCAGTGTCTCTCCCTCTCTCTCAAAATTACTACAGCAACCACCCCACTGAAATGCCAGGCGCAGCGGAACACATCAGACATCCAACTGAGGTCGCTCTACCCCACTCCTTCCACGATCCTCACTCCTCCATATCCTTCCTCCCAAAAAAAACTAGCTTCCCCACCAACTTCCTGTCTACCCTTCTCCTGGTTCTCCAGTGTCTTCTTCCTTACGCTCCGAAACCGACCAATTTCTTAATTGCCCAGCCGTTCCAGACCATAATTCGTCGCCATCACACAACACCTCCTCAATCCATTAAGAGTAGCCGCCATGCAAAAGAAACCATCAACGCCTCCACACAACTTGACAGTTCTTCCCATGCAAGCATAAATCCAAAGGCAGCCGCCATGGGCAAAATGACTTAATTAGGATGACTCACCCCTGATCAGGGATGATCAGAGACCAAACAACCTAATTTCGGGCTACAAACCAACGTGTTTCCAATAAAAAAAAATTAAATGCCCCCTCCCCAAAATGAAAAAAAAAAAAATTAATCACACACATTGGAGTAGTCATTTTTTAAAATGAAATACCTTACTTCTTTCATTCATTTTTGCCCCCATGATATTAATACCCACCAAATATCATAAGAAAAAATGAAAAATCAAATTAAATGCTAATGTTTTATGTAAAATAATGTCCTTGAAATGTAACACCCCCCCCCAAAATAAACACTCTTCAACACCCCCTTAAATGGGCACTTATGTCAAAAATGTTCAACATTTGCCAAAAAAAAATGCAAATTATGTGAATTCTTGAAGAAATTTGGGGAAATGTGGAATAATTATATTGTATCCATTATATGGTGACTATCTCAAATATGATGGTAATAGTAGTCATGTTATTTGACGCATTCATATTTATTTCATAAACGAAATGTTTTTTAATGTTTTTTTAAATAATTATTTTGTAACTATTACCATCTATTGGAATTAATGATGGCAAGTTTTGATTAAGTTTGATCATGGTTAATTACACGTGGGTTTGCATGTTGTTTATCCAAATTATGGAAAGGGGTTCACAATTGACAATGTGCATGATTTGTAAATTTAATTTTTAAAGGTTCAACATCACAAATGGAGAATTCAAGCCTTACATTTCCTCCAAATGCATCATTTCATAGACCCCAATCATAAGATCTTGTAGCATAAAACTTGTGTAAATCTCACTCAAAGATTAATTATAAGTGAGTTGTTCCATTGCAAGAAATTGAACAATTACCAAGGGGTAAACCCATCCTTGAGTGGTGCCACAAGGAACATCGCATACCAAATGTTTTTAAACCATTCAATCAAAATGGCATAGGACTCAGATAAAAGAAAAAAAATTCATTATAGAATTTAATATCAATTTTTACAAGTCAAATGGAATTTCAAATTTTAGTTGGATTTACCAATAATTATGGTCAAAGAAATTTTTTTCAAAAAAGTAACATTTGGGGTCTGTTTGTTTAGAAACACAAAGGGGATGTATTGTTCACAATTTTGTAGGCTTTCAATTTCTAGGAGGGTATCAACATTTGGTCATTTTTTCATTTGTTTAATAAATAGTGGATCAAAGTAGTCACAACTTTTTGAGCAATTGTCTAAGGTTGGAATCAGATTTTGAAGGATTATTGCATTCATGTTTACAAATTTGTAAGACAAAGTGATGACTAGATTTTTGTCATCATCCAAATAATCAAAATATTTGGTCATAGTATAGCTGTCACCGAAAAGAGAGCGAGAGAGTTAGAAAGAGCGCGATGTAACAGCATAGAGGCAACCAGATATGGAGAGCACGCAGACCCAAATAGACCCAAGCGTCCTGACCTGCTCAGCTGCAGCTCACCCCCGCTCTAATAGTCTACCGAACACATGAACACACAAAAGCCGAATCTTCAACAGAAGCAATCTGCTCAAAACGAAATCAACAAAAATGGTCCACAGGGTGCAAATCCCTGAGCCCTATCAACAAATCAATGATTTGTATCTCGTCTGCTATACAACGCGCATCACCATGGATCCCACGGATTAACAAAATAGAGACCCTCTTGTGCCTTCCATACTAATTGCATTCAACGATTGCAGTAGCTCAGCAACAATGTTGGCGCAGCGAAAGAAGATCAGCAATGAGCTAAAACAGCGACAAGCATACCAAGAGAAAAAAATGCAAAAACTCCAACCAGAATGCTCCTCCAATCTCTCCACCTCCATCATAAAGAATTGCGTGCCTTCAATTCTCACCATTTCATCCCTAGTTTCCCGCTCAAGCTTACCATGCACCGTTACAAGATTCACGCCTCCAAAATCATAAACTCGCCACCTTCATTAAGTCCATCTTTCGACGGGTTTAATTCCTTAAACCCTTAAAGCAAAAAGATCAGATCCCAAACCTCAGTGGCCGCAATCAGGTTGGCATTCGACCACCCCATAATCGGTCACATAGCGACTTGAACCCAATCATGAAATGATTTATTGATGAAATAATAGTAATGATAATTATTATTATTATTATTAACTTATCAATAATTAAATTTAGCCACATAATAAAAAATACCAAATTTATTTTTATTTTGGGAACATATGGTCAACGTTAGTGTTAACCTAACAATTAACATGTAATGATTAATGTCAAGATGACAACTGATGCAAAAATGGCATTTCACATCAATTTTGAAAACCTTAATTATCCTTACAAAAGGGTCTCAACAAGTTGAAACTCGTACTCATAGAAAAACAATTTGACAATGCAACAAGATCATGTTTTCCACCAAAGTTCAATTATCATTCAATTGCTAAATTATAACAATCCTCACTAGTTAAAACAAGATTTGATCAAACATGAATTTAAGGGCAACATGCAAGTATAACCTCAAGATGTAATGTTTTGAATTTCAAGAAATAACTTGTGATAAGTAGTTTGGGTACATTTAAACTTTGATCAAACTATGAAGATATTTTAAAAAATCATAAGGAGGTATTCATTCTTGTCCTAATAATTTTTTTTTATAAATAGTTCAATTTTGTGATGTAAATGGACTAGGTAATCATCCACAAAAATATTAAGTCAAATTTGGCTATAAGTAAAAGGAGAAAACATATATATATATATAAACCCTTCTATATATTGGTGACATGCAAGAATGTGTGGTTTAAAATGGCAATTTCAACTTTTTTTTCTTTGAAATATGGCAATTTTGAATTTTTTTATTTTAAAAAAAATTATGTGTAGTTTACAAATCCCTTGTTTTATGACCAAATTTAGTGGCAAAATTAGCCACAAAGAAAACATTGGGCATAATTTTTCTTAAGCTTACAAAATATAAGACCCATGCAAATTATGGAATGACATTTTATTGCATGATTTGTGATGTGGGGTTGCTTGGTGGCATTTTCATCTTTGTAAGTGTGGTTTATAACGAAAGTATGATTATGGTCCTATTACACACAAACGTAAATTTGTGAAGTTCTCCCAAGGTAAAAGGGAGATTGCAAAAAAAAACTTGTAGGAATTTTTATACAAAAAATGGCATTTTTTAATGTGGTAAGTTTATATTAAATAGATCAAATGTATCACAATGGAAAGGTGATATTTCAATCACAATGTAAAAGGTTTTGGTGAGGTGCGTACAAATTTTGTGAAAGCATGAACAACTTGGGTATTGGTTATATTGTGTTTGATTCTTGTATATTGGGGAATCAAATGAATATATTCACCATGCATTAGTGTAACCTACTTGTGGACATGATGGAGTTGGGTGTTATAATGATGATTATTTGAAAATTGTTGCATATATGCTAAGTGATTTTCTACTTCAAATGGTTATTGAAAACATTAATCATTGGGTCATTTGTTAAAACAGTAAATGGGGATTATGGACATTTGAGAACTTTACAAATTTTGAAACATTATACTATAACAGTTTATGGTAAACAATGAGAATAATTGTGAAGGAAAAAATGTTAATTAAAATATAAACTGGAAAATGGAAATATTAATTATGGATTTTATCAAGGAACCGATCTTAGGAGTGATCTTGGGAGTCATATTGTCAAGGGGATAACTTATATTCAATTTGTAATTTCATAGGGTTTCAAAGTTATACAAGCAATGTCATGGGAATGTGAAAAGTTTATTGAGCACGTTGTGAATGGGTGGTCCATTGTGAATTTTAAGTTTGAAAAGAATACGGTGAATTTTTTTGATAATTTAGTTTTGGGGGATTAAATGACTTTTTATTACTCTTGTAGTTGATGCAACTAGCTTTTAAATACAGTGGTGATTGATGTCAAAAAATGAATTGTTACATTAAATAAAAGACCCATGTTCCTTGGGAATTGATATCTTGAATAAACATTAGACATTTTTTTTTCTTTCTTGAATATAAGGCATACATAAATGAACAAAATATTTTATGATGGGCTTTTGATTAGTGGCTCAAACAAAGATATTAATGGAGAATTTTTAAATCTTGATTGAAACCCCTTGTCATTGTTTTGCATCATTTAAATTTTGACTAAAATGTAGTGTCAACTTTATCATTTGATTCATCCTTTGGACTTAGTACAACATCTTTTATATTTTCCAAAGCATCCAAAACTTCTTTAATGTTGTCCCTTATGGTTGATTGCGTTTGGTTATCAAATAAAGTTTTTTGCCTTGCTTCTTCTTCAATGTCCTTTCTTCGTGTTTCTTCTTCCACAACCTTTTTTTCTACTTCTAATTCAACAACCATTTTTTGTTTGTGTGCCTCAAAAAATGTTTTCATTTTGGCATCTTCCATGTCATGAAATAATTTTCTTACATCCTCATCATCTAGCATTTTCCTCTTCTGTGCTTCCTCTTGCATATGTTGTTCTTCTAACATTTTCCTCTTCCATGCTTCCTCTTGCATCCATTGTTCTTCTAATATTATTGTTTCTTCTTCATGTTTTTTCAAATTGTTCTCATCTTCAAGTTTCTTTCTTTCATCATCTTTTGATTTCCTAACAATTTTTGCTTTTGTTGGACTTTTTATTTCTATCTCAATATCAATTTGCACACCTTGATCTAACACTTTTACAATGTAATCATCTTTTTCTAATTGTTCATCACCAATAATGATTGTGATTTGTTCACTATTCCATCGTTTTCCATCTTTTCCCATTGCTTTTAAAGATGCAAGTTTTATAGCCAATTGGATTGCCTCCTCTTTAGTTTTCCTTACTTCTTTAGCTTCAAGTGTGGCTCTTAATTCACCATTGTTTTGTTTCTGTTTTGCAAGTAGTGTAGCTAATTCTACATCAACTAGTTGTTTCTTGTGAAGTTCTTCTAGTTCTTTTTTTGAAGTCAATGTTTGAGTTTGGCCATATTCTAGTTCTTCGATGGCTTGAAGGAATTTGATTTCTGCAATCTCCAATTTGTTAGTAAAGGAATATTTTCGATCTATAAAATTCAAGGAAGATTCCCCAACATTTTTCTCAATTTTGGTTATTGGTGCAAGTGGTGATGTTGGCATAATGTTGACAAATTGTTTTGTTGTCGTTTCCACACTTTTCAAAAATCGTTCTTCTACCATATCAAAAGTATGAAATGATGTGTTTATGGGAAATATTGAAATCTTCATTTTCTTCTCAATTTTTTTTAATGATTGCATGTTTGTAAGGGTTGTTCTCAATTTTGCAATAGCTTTTTCTTGCTTTAATATTTGTGTTTTTGAATGAAAATGATTTATTCTTTTTTTCATGTGATGTTTTTTGGTTTGTTCTTTTTCTAAGAGTCCTTCGAGAATGTTAAAATGGTCCTCAAGGTTGCTCAACTGCTTCATATGTCTTTTAACTTTCAATAATGATTTGTTAATTTTGTCTTGAAATGTTATAATATTGCAACTTGATATTTTAAATTTTTGATGCAACACCTGCCATAAACTATTTTTAATGAAATGACTGTAAACAAACAACACACATGCTTACATTGAATGATTATATGAATTTAACAGTTGCTGTAAATTGATAATTGCAATGTAATGAATTTGAATGCATACGTACAAATACAAAGTCCTTAAGTTGTTTGTTTACCTTATCCAATTCGATAACCTTTTCTAAAAGACATTTCAATTCTTTTTTTTTGTCACAAATGTGATTTTGTGTGCTTTTTAATCTTTCCAAATCATTTTGGAGCCTTCCAACGTCAGATGCAAACAAATCTCTTTCAACTTCAATTTCCTGTTCCATAATAGTTCCATTTAATACAAACAAGTAAAATAAAATGTATAATGTAAAATATTTGATGATACATAATGTTATCATATGCTTAAATAAATCTTTGGTTCAATATATGTTAGCAATAGACATATATACATATGAATGTTTTATATTATTAAAAAATTCATGCAAATTTATGAAATTATTTTTTTAGAGTTTTTAAATTTTTAATTTATAGTAAACAATACATTCCTACCCGACAATGAGTCACACGGATGTCTTTATGAAGACCATTTAGTTCAACAATTTGTTCATCACATATTTTTTGAATTTCATGCATTTGACCTTTCAAGCCTGCACATCAACCTTCCCTACATGTTATAAGTAACCTTGTTTCATCTTTTGTAATTAAGGAAATGAATTTGTATAGAACCTTCCAAAGTGAAAACATGTATTAATTTTAATTGCGAAATATTGAACCAACTATTTTTTTCCCATTTACACATTTCGAATCATGTGATTAAAAAGAAACAAGGTACAATAACAATTCCTAAATGACAAGTTGAACATGAGAGGTGTTTCATTTTCTTCATTATGGTTATCTCTTAAATATAGTTATCTTATATTGTCACTCCAAGTATATTGTTACCCAAAATGTATCATATTTGATTGATTAATAATCATCCATTGTTTTCAAATTATATTAATTGAAATTAATTGTTGTTTGCCACAATTTATTCCAATCGACCATGACCTAATGTGTTTAAGTGGCCATTTTCCTACATAAGCAAAATATTAAAGTAGTGAATTAAAAATCTAGATGATAAAAGTAAATTGTTTCAAAATTAATTTATTTGTTGAATGGTTTGGTGTTAATTTCACATGATGATTGCAAAAATTCAATGATGTGATGTCCACATATAAGTAAAATGAAATGTGTAGACCTAGTAATTTAGATCGTAACCGTGAAATATCCCCTGTGCGTGGAGCTTTTAAACCATTAAACATTTCTAGTTGTTGTAGATAATTTTCCAATTTCCTATAACCCAATAACATATTATTTCAGATCATGAAGAAACAAAATTAGCACACACGCGCACACACACACATATATACCCTTGTCATCAATATGATCAATGGTCTTCAAATTGCGAAACATTTGAAATATACAATTGGGATGTAATATATATTCATTGAACATCATTAACCATGGCACTTGACAAGATAATAACAATGAATGCTTTATTATGACATGTGTGAAAACAAGTTTAAAACTTACAATCATGTGGGCCATTTCCTTTGTGTTGGAAGATGGTTTAAAGTTAAAGTCAAAAATTCCATCATATACGGTACATATATACAACTCGTGTTCAACAGTTCTTTGTCAAAGATATATATATATATTTTTAAATGAAGTTTGGTGGTTTGTAGTTGAATTTTATGGAATTTCAAGAATTGAAGAATAAGTATGCAATGTACATCTTTTGTTGTGCATTTGTAATTGTAACCCAATGGTTTTCAATTTTCATTAATTTTAACAAATATAAATTATATATATATTAGACCTTTTGCAAATTATTTATGTTGAACATTAATCATAAGTATGGTATATAAAGCTAAAATTACTCTTATGATGTGGTTAGGATGTCATTCATGGCATATGTTACATCAAGGCACAATTACCTTACTGTTGTTTAGCTAGCATGGACATTGGTTTATCCTTGTGCATTCACAACGGGTAAACCTATTTTGAAAAACTCAAATGGCCTTTGTTGGTTTGGCATAACTAACTAAAAAATGTTGATTGTTTCGAATAATATTGAATACCAAGTAAAAGTGTATACATGAAGCAAATCAATTTCACAAAGGTTAATTAATATTGATGGTTACTTATTTTCCAATCGCATTGATGTTGCATGAGCTTTATGAAGTTTAAGATGGAATGATTGATCTTCAAACGCTAGTTTCAATTCGATAATATCGTCCAACAACGCTTCTTTATCTTGTGGGTAAAAAAACATTTTGCTAATTGATTTTGTTTCTTGCAATGGCCATCGATAATTGCTTTTTGCTTCAATTGAATGATCACAATCACATAATCCACAAGTATCATCACTAGGTGGGGCCATCCTTTCCTCACATGCACCTCCACCCAAGAGTTGTAATTGTTTTGTTCCATGATGGGAGGAAATATGCTTTGACTATTCTTGCCAACATGCCAAACAAAAAGAAAATGTTAACAATAAAGCACTTAAATAAAACCTTCAATATCATATAAACTTGAATAAAGTGTAGCATTTTCATAATTTTTTATTTTTACTTGACATTCATTCGAATTAACATTATGAAAAACATAAGTTCATACATAAGTAGTTTTTTGTTGTATTGGTTTAAAATAAAATTTGGCAAAAACATTAAAAAATATGATGCACAAATTTAATTTTTAGCAAACATGCAATATGCTAAGTTCTTTGCATATTGGAATTTAAATATTCAAGTAAATCTAAAATGTTGCATCAATATTATGTATATATATTCACAAATTAACATTGTGCTTGCAAAACAAGTAGTTTAGAATTGAAATTAAATCGAAATAAATATTATTCCATAGTTAAATAGTTGCATACATTTGGTGTGTCCATGATTGTGATATCACAATTGTGACAAAAAGCAAAACAACAATTCAAATAATTTAACATGCATTTTGACAAATGGATGAAATTGACATAAACATCAACATGACACCATCTACACAAGGTCATGCAAGTATTGACCATATCTAGTGGCTACCAATTACAAATACTCCGATATATCCAACAAACAAATTTTTATTCTATTGTGTAAATACTTTGAATTTGAGGGATTTTGAAATGTTGGGTTCAAATAAGTAAGATTGATCATAATTGTGTCAAAATTCACTTTATGCATTATGCATTCTAAACATAACTCATAATCAAAATTGTATAAGTTAGGGAAAACATTATAATATCATTTTGACAACTCCTTTTCAACATGACTTTGTTAATATATGTGAAAACAAATTCACCAATACGTCTCCTTGTTCTGTTCATGTATTTGATCCAATTCAATAACAATTCATACTATAATGTATTCCATGCATTCAAGGGGGCACATTAATGTTTTAAAGTATTTCATGTATGGCAGGTTTCACTAAGTAGATGCCACATGAGTAACCAAATGTTTTTTATTGCTCAATTTGCAAATTTAAACCAAGTAATTGAAATTTTGAAATGGGACATGAAATTCCAACAATTTTTAGTTGAAGGTTTTAAAACCACTTTCATTGAATTTTTTTACATTGTATACATAGCAATAAAATGATATTCAATTCATGGAATTGTCCATCGATAATATTTAATCACAATCCTTAAACAAAAGCATATTTATATTTATATGCCATTTTCTTCCACAATCACCCCCCCCCAAAGGGTCAAAGAAGATTGATTTAACAATTAACATAACATTAGGTATTGACAAAGTAAGAAGGTGAAAGTAGCTTCAATGTCATCTTCGATTTTTTTTACATGATATACATTTTTTAAATTAAAGTAAATCCAAATTTTAAAATGAAAATTTTGGTGAAAAATCATTGTAAAATTTCAACTCAATTTTTTTAAAAAAATTATAATGGTATATTCCATGTTATTTATTTGAAATATTGCTAAATTTTGAAGAAATGGAAAAAAAATTCACCACATTTCAACACGATTAATTAGTTCTAGGGCATATTTTTGCAAATTTTTTACAATATTTTTTCTATGAACATGTTGCCAATCAATGCAAAGTACTTTTCCAAATGATTATTGGCACTACTAATCATTATTCACCAATAACACATATGTATCAAATAGTATTGTGATCATATTGAAATAATATTTCTTTGGAGAATATATGGTTCCAATAACAAATTTTAGTGTAATTATCATCCTTTCTTAACTTGGTATCACATAAAAATAAAATTTTCCTGCTGCATTTGAATAATTCCAAATTTATCACTAATAGAAATTCCTTTATTGCAATCTTTTTGGTAGATTTTTGTTTTTCATTTCTTGGATGGCATGTTCTTCCCACCAAATACAAGCTACCAAATCCATTAGAATCAAGGTTGAATTTTTTTATTTTTTTTTCAACAACAAGATTTGGACTTGCATGGATGTTTGTAATGACAAATAACTTAATATCATTATTAGGTGACAAATTTTGCTTCAACAAAGCAATGAAATTTAAGGTCTATCTAGTACTATAATGCAATTACAAATTAAACTAAATGCTTCAAACTCCATGTGTCAAAAAACTCTTTTTTTTGGAAGTCAATAAACCTTCAATTTCATAAATTATTCAATTTAGCCTAACCTATTCATGGAAATAAAATAAAATTTCAAATTTGTAGTTGTTTACTATTACTATATGGTTGGAGGTTACTTACAATTATGAAAATAACTAGATTAAACTAAAGTCCATTGTTTTATTTAGTTCCTTTCATGAGCAAAATCAATTTGATGACATGGAATTACATATGTTCATTATATTACTACATGGTTTCATTCACAATATAAAATCAAGCATTTAAGTTTGCTATTTGGAACAACCCATGAATATCTTAAACTTCAACTTTGATTTATTGATTAAGTTCCATTTTCAAGTTTTAAAAGAAAAACCTTGGGAAATGATTTCTTTCTCAATTTTTATTTAAAGGTGGGAACAAAAGAATGAAGGGGATGCCTAGTTCGACTAGTAAAAAAATTGTCATTTTTAAGTTAAAAAAAAAACATGCTTTTTACTGCTAGTAAACATGATTGAATGGTTCTTGAACCTTAATAGGCTATTGCCTCCCACCTAAAGTGGGAAACTTTCCACTTGACACAATGAGGTACTAATGGTCACCCTATCCTTCCTTAACAACCATAATCCACAAGGTTATCTTCCAAAAATGTTCATTTTATAAGTGTTGTATAAGGGCAACACAATTTCCCTAGGTTTGATTACCTCAAATGTCATCATGATGTTGGATAAATATTATATTATTTGGCAATATGTTTATAAGTCCTAAGTTGTCTCTAAAAAAAACCTTGTGGCATGGATAAAGTAATGCAAAAAGTACCTACAAGCTTATTTCATTTCATCAAACCATCCAAATTTCAAATAATATGCATTTTTTGAATGGTGACTCACAAAGGGAGTCCAAGAATGGTTAATGTATGATCTAGCAAGACTCATCATGCTTCATTTTTTTCACATTTCCCAAGTCAATTCCCTCTACCATAGTAAGGTAATTGGATACCTTTTGGCTTTCATTTTTTTTCATTTTAAGGAGACATCATAATTATGGATCAAAATACACCTATGTAAACAATGTTGGGAATCATTTGTGGATATGTTATTGATGATGTTGTAGAGTGAAAACACATTTCATATAAGTCCATAATTGACCCTAAAATAAAATAAAATAAAATAATGGCATGTTTGACATTATTCAAGGTGAAATGGATGGTTGGCATTAGTGCATGTTCACATAAATAAATTAGTCTAAAAATTTTTAATGTATTTTATTTATCATTTTTTCTTGATAACTGAATCCCAAAGTCACTATACATTGCAAATAAAAGAGTTTTGAAGCAAAACCAAAACAAATTTTCAATCAAAAAAATCTTACAAAACCACTTTAAAAAATAATTGTGACTCAATATTAATATAACATTCATCTAAATATTACACTATAGTAGTTTTCAGAAGTTATTTTCCAAAAGGAAAATAAAAAATCTAATGGAATATTTGATAATATATCATTTGTCAAAAATGGAATCCTCAAATTAATTAATTATTCAACAAAAATGTGTCAAACTAGCCAAGGTACTATGGTATGCACATAGATTATTAGCTATATATATTCATCTTTTGATACATTTGGTGAGTCCATATTCCAAAAAATAAATCATCAAGTGAACAAATTATTGTATTATTTAAAATTTTCATATCAAATTGGATATTAAATATTTGCCATGAATTATTCACATTGTGTTTTGATCATGTTGAATTCATTGTTAACTTGAGTCCCTTTCCACCATTTATACATATAGATCGGAATAAAATCAAATTGAAATTATGAAAACTCAAAAATGTATTGTATGACATCCAAAATGTTCCACCTTAGTGCACGTTCATACCACCATAACATAAAAATGATATGGTTAAAGTTCATTCAAAAGATGGGCACACGATGAAATGAAGTGCAAATGGGTACAAGTTTGAAAATAATGAAATGAATCAAAATACGTGGCTTGAATTCAAAGTAATGTCAATGTATTTTATCCAAACTTTAAAGATTCAACTATTAGATTTCAATTAAAAGAGGAACAATTGATCCCAAGAAAGATGATGTGTTTCAATTCGTTTTCCTTTGTTATTTCGTAAGCTCATTGGGCTACATTTGTCCTTTAACTTTCATTGGTCCCCAAGTTTCATTTTTCTACTCTTTTATCACTTCCATTCAAAGAATGTAATTGTGAACACAAATAAACATTTGATAAAAAGTTTGGGGATGTTAGATATAGGTCTAAACTTAGAGCTCAATCCATTATTAAATAAAAACTTTCAAAACGATTTGACTATTGTTAGTGCTTTAGAATTAAAGATTAACTACCCTAATCTATGGTTAGTTTTATTGTTAAACATTAAAATAAAATTTATTGTTTGCTAGAAATCAAATTTCAATTACTTACATATAATTGGTTCTCATTTACAATTATATTGGTTGTTCTTGCAATTAAAATTTTTCAATATATATGGTTGTCTATGCAATTAAAAAACAATGACATGTATGATTTTTCATGGCTATTCATAATAGTAGTCTATAACTTACTATACGAGCTAGGTTAGCTACCAAAGGTAGGATACACTACCTTCATGCTTAGGCTACCTACTTGCTTACATTACATACCTAACAAGGACAAGTTCCTACCTATTAGTTTTTTACCCTCTTACATATCTATCCACCTAACTAGCCTAAATGACTTAAGCTACCTAGCCCTAAGTTAAATTAAGTGCCCCATAAATTACTTAGGTCTACACCGAGCTTAGGTGCCACATGGCATGGCTTGGGTGCCACATGGGTTGGTCTAAGTCTATGTGTAGGCCTATGTGCCACATGGCCTAGGTATAAGTCTAGGCTTAAATGCCATGTGGTAGGTTTATGTCCAGCTTAAATGCCATGTGGTTTAAATGTAGCTTTAGCCTAGGTGCCGCATTGTGTGGCCTAGATATAGGTGTACATGTAGGCTTTGATGCCACATGACCTTTTGTCTATGCTAGGTATAGGTGCCAAGTGGCCTAAGTCTATGCTTAACCTAGGTCAATCCCATGCTAGGCCTAATCTAGGTGCCACATGGCATGGCCTTGGTGTCATGTGGCTTATGTGGTTTAAACACAAGTACCATGTGACCTAGGTGGTTTAGGCCTAGTAATTGCCACATAAATTACTTAGCCTTAGGCTTAACCTAGGCACCATGTATGCTATGTTAGTTAACAAGCTAGGTTAATTAATAAGTAATAAATTAGGTTAATAGGGTTAAAGTTAGGTTACGTAATAATTGATAGGTACTACCTTAAACTAGGTTAGGTATGTAGTAAGGTAGTTAGGTAATTTTTAGTAGACAATAGTAATAATTGTGACATAGTTGCTTGACTAGAGTGTTTATCCCATATGTTTTTTTTTCATTTCAATTTTATAAATTACATAAGGAAATGTGCTAGTTGAAACATTGAAGGTTAAAACCAAAATGAAATAGGATTTTCTTACTTAGGTGCCACTTGAATTAGGTCTAAAAGCTTAACCTAGGTGGTCTAGGTGCCATGTAGGCTACCTAGCCTTAGGGCACTTGCCTAGGTCCCATGTAAACTTTCAATAGGTAGGTAGCATAATTTTGTTTATGTGTCATACGTTCGTTGATGATCTATACACAAAAGTTATAGAAATGACCACCAAATAGTTGAAGAATAGGTATAAGGGAAAACATCATATATATACAACATTAATGAATGAACTTGTATAGGTTATATGAAATAGATAGTGTCACTTACAATTGGTTGTCAATTATGACACGTTCACAACTACAACAAATATATTTGTAAATGTTTATTGGAACTAAAACTAGTTGCAAATATAATCATTGAGTTGTGATTTTCTTTTGATGAAATCATTTTGAAAATAATAAAATGAAAATTTCTAAATCCACATGGAGGTGATGAAAATGTTGATTATTTGTACTATAATGACAAAATTTGTGACACAAAATAAAGGCATTTATGTAATCAACCACCCTCTACAAGCAATCCATTGGATACCTTTTGTTTTTTTTACAAGAAATATTTGCCTTAACAATTATTTGGATGTCATCCTTGGGCCTCTAGATGCATCAACATTGTTACATGTGTTCTTTATGTTTGATTGATAACTTGGATTATGTGTTTTTAATGAAGTATTGACATCCCTACATTACAAAAATGTGAATTAATAGGCAGGGATGTGCAACATCTAACCATCCATTCAATGCCAACATATGCTAGATACATCCAATATTTTTGTATGTACATATCCAACATATAACAAATTTCAAAAAAAATCAAAGTTTGAATGAATGTGAAATTAATAATTTCATTATGCAAAAGTGAGATAACTTTTTGAGGATATATATATTTTTGTTTTTATAATGATGAATCTAATTATAACTTATGATATTCATTCATCATGTAGATTTTTTTTTGAATTTCATTAAAATGTTAAAAACTCAAACCTCATGCCAATCCTAGCCTTGTGGGATCACATGTCCAAAAGAAAATTGTTTTTAAATAATTGAATGTCCATAAATGAAAAGTTGAAACAAAATTTGCCATTCAAATGATCATGATTAATTAAATGTCCAAATGAAATTTAAGTGAATAGCTTGACAGGGTGTTGGAAAGATGGAAACACAGATAAAAATGTGTGCAACAATAGTATGAATATAAGTAGCATCAATTCAAATAATTTTAAGACCAACTTCTTTAGGTGTATTAAAGTGTCGTTACATTAAATATCTTACCACGTCACCCATTTAAATATGGGGTGATGGGGAAGGTTGTGGGTGCATCAATTGTGCGTTCAAAGCCAATGGCAACCACACAAACACCATTTGTTTCATTATGAACACCGATTAATTTGCTTATTAAGCCGACAACAAGTGATGGGGTGGAATAACAAACTAAACGTGCAAAGTCTTACTAACATGGACAAACAATGTTACCGTTAACCTTGGGTTGTTTGACATGATAATGCTTGAGGGACAATTAGAGAAATCATAAGGAATTCAAAGAAGTTGTCAATGAGGTGGTCAAAGTTTTGTTTCACAAGGTGTTACAACTCCCATTGTTTTTAAAACAATAATCAAAACAAGTTAGTTTTAAACTTGTTTCAATTTATATTATGACAAGCAAAATTATGCCTTGGGTTAAATTTAATATGGTGCATTTTATTAACATTGACCATATATTTTTATATTTCACATGCAAAATTGACACATGTGTTCCTTAAATGTGTATTACTAAACATTAAAATACAACTTGTCATGATTGGTCAACAATTGGCAAATGAATTAGTATGTTTGTCAATATATGACATTATAATTGTAATTCTTAGTGGGCAATGATTCATAATTTTTCATTACTATAAAATGTGTGGTCATGAATTATTCACTACACCAAAAACGAGGCATCCATGACTACACAATTTATACACAATTCAAATAAAAATGTGTTACTTATGTCATGATAGTTATAATTAACCATATGTTATTTGTTTTCTTGACTATAGGAAAAATGGCCATGATTGTCTATCATAATGGAGATTTTCAATGGGTTTTTTTTGGGGAAACATTTAAGAATTAGAATATAATTTATATGATTTATTTACTAATTTAAACTTGATGAGGCATAGAAGCTAGTAGGCCATCTAGGCATGTAGGTAGGAAGTGTGTTTGTGTTAGTAATAATCAAATTAACCAAGTGTAATAAGTGATTTGGCTTTCACATTTTTGGGTGAAATTTTGTACTAATATTGTAAGTCATCCAAAAGCATTCATGAAAATGTTAATAATATATTGTGGAAACACGTGGTATGATTTATAATGATATAATGAAAATAAAATATTAAAAAAATCATTAATCATTGTAACAAATGTTTCAAAACATTTTTAACAATTCCTTTTTTTAAAAGATTTTCTTTATGTGATATATTTTGGAGAAATTTTTTTTTGTATATAATGTAACATTTTTTAGTTCATGATGTGTTAAAATATATATTATTATAATATTCCAAAAAACACTCACCAAAAATGATGGACCATGTGGCTCTTTTTATCTAGTTTGCACTCATATTCTAAATCAAAGAGGAATTCCTTTTTTAATATAATAATCATTAATGGTTTGTTGTTTGATAATAAAAAATTCCTTCTTTTATGGAAAGTTGTTTCATGCTAATGTGCATTCGCACATCACTTCCAAAGTTATTTTAAATGGGACCTTTAAGCAAAATGTAAGTATCATGTATTAGAAACAATGTTTTAGTTTATTTGCATCAAATAGTTTGATGAATTATGTACACATGAAGGTTGGAAAATTTATAGTTGCAATCAAACTTTTCAAACAATTTTAGTTTTTAAAATCCTACCACAACTTTGATCTTTGACAAAATGTGTTGACACAAATCTATATAAAGTGCGTCCATTTAAAATTTAAACTTTGAAAAAAAATTTATCATGTATTATTCAAATGATGTGAATTAATATTTTTTAGGAAGAGTTTTCAAATATATGTGCATTGAATTAAATGTAATCTTCAAAATTTTAAATGATTTTAAGAATTCTTTTTGAAATACTACTTGTGAACTTATAAAATGTGTCCATATATATCTCATTTGTATATCTAAACTCCAAAATGATTTTTCTTTTACAATTTTTTCAAATAACACAAATGAATATGAGGTTTTAAAAGAGTTTTCAATGATCTATGCATTACATTAAGCTAAATTATCATTTTTTGAGATAATTTATGAACAAAATAATCTTTAAAACATATAATTTGAACTTAGAAACACATGTCCATTTAAAATTTTCTTATTTAATTCAAACTTGAAATTCATTTTCTTTTTAAAAAATATCGTTCAAGATAAATGAAAACATCTTTAAAAAATCTTTGAAAGGTCAAAATATTGAATTAGGATCTTCCCTTTTTTTTTCTTGGTTTTACTTCACACATTAGTTAATTAATATCTAAATAGCTTTCTAGCTATTGATTTTAAACTTTATTTTAGGTCTGTCTTGTATTATTTTGTTGAAAATTGTTAAGCTTCTCCCATTAATCACGTTACATAAATACAAGAATATTTTAAATTTCCTTTATTTTTTATTGACCTCATAATGAACATTGATCTTGTGCTTCATGGTCACCATTTTCAACAAAGTCAAAAATATCATTTCATACATGGTGATTGTTTGTTCGATTCATTAACAATTTTACTCCATTATTTTCAAACTTCACTTCAACTCTGAACTCAATGCATGACCCATTTTGCACAATCCCTTCAACAACCCATTAACCCCCAAATTCAAGAATTGATTAATATTCATTTCAATGCTTCTTTATTGTATGAAGATCATGGTATAAATTCTTTAGAAACCTATATTCAAAAAATGAGCATAAGTGCCAATTCTAGAGGTTTATGGGGTGGTAATCATGTCATATTTTGTTTGGCAAATTATTTACATAGGCCCATCCATGCTTGGTCAAAAAAACATTGTGTGATATTCTTTCAAATGAGTGATGATTTCATAAGCAATAGCACATTACAATTACTTTATCATGATGACATGGTAAATGCTAAAAATGGGCATTATGAACAAATCACTTTTTACAAGGCCTCATGGAAAGTAGACCAAAACATGTTACCACAAACAACATACGAACCAACCAACAACAATGTCCATTAAACAACAAGGTTAAAAACAATCTCTATCATTTTATGGAATTGATGATAATATGCACCCACAAAAACAAAAATTTGAAGTATGACATGAAAATGTAGTTGAAAAACCTAAACATTTCCATTGGAAACCCATGCATAATGAACAATTAGAAAATTTAATGATTATATTTCCATTTGCCACTTAAAAAGACATAGCAAACAAATTTCTTATCAAACAATTCCACCTTAGAATCAAGATTCACTCAAATATATTCTCATTTATGTCACCTTCATAAAAAAAATGTAAATCTTGTAAAAAATATTAACTCATGTTTAAACAACATAGAAACATCAACAAATACGAATGTTGGCGTTAAATGACATTCCACAAACACATTTTTTTGAACAATATTCACATGAAAATCCACAATTTGACATATTGACATGCAATAAATTCGTGGAACCATTGCACATTGAACAACCATCTTCAACTATTAATGTTCATAATACATTGATTTCAAATATAATACATGAAAATAATTTGACAACCTGAGAAAATCCTTCAATTCATCATTATCAATATTTTCAACAATTATTTGATACACGCCATTATCTATGTGTGTGTTGTCATCAATTGTACTTTAAAAAACAAACAAGAAAAATGTTAAAATCTATGATTCAATTATTTTTTTTACATGTTCCACCTCAAGAAAAAAATCCAATATTGTGTAAAAGTTAGTGTTTTTTTTAATAAAAATAAAACACCAAAGCTTTTAGTTTCTAAACTTGCACCCAATCTTCGTGAAGTTCAAACACATTGTCACAAAAAGAATTGCAGAAAAAATAATTCAAGTCATTTGTCAATTTAATTTTCCATGGCCTCCTATGGAGAAAACACAAATTCTTGAACCATTCCCAATGGAATCTTTAACCCCTTCAAAAAGGGTTCATTTCTGTGAAATTAACAAAATAATTTTCAAGAAATTTAATAAAATTGATTTATAAAAAACATCTATGTCATTTAGCACATTACTATAATTGCTTTCTATTGATAAAGACACATACATCAATGCATTACGAGTAAAATAAAAAAGAATCAACAATTATTTTACAAAGATTATGTAAAGACATACAAAAAAAATCCCTCTGGTGTTCATGTTGGAAATTTTTGGTAAGTAAACATAGATGTTCAATTCATACTTGATCCTTATGCTGTAGCTAGTTATTGCACATTTTATCTAACAAAAATAGATAAAACAATGACAGAAGAATTGAAAATATAATTATTAGTTGTAATGAAAACAAAATTGAAGCACATATTTGCATTCAAAAGATGGGAAATGCTTTTCTTAATGTTCAACAAATGTTAACACAACTAGCTGCATATATTGTGTTGTCTATACCATTGTGCCATGCATCTAGAACATTTAAATTCATTAATACATCCCCATTACAATAACGTGCATTTGTATTAAAAAAATGTTGCATCATTAAAAACACTTCTTTTGGATTCTGGAGATATTATGTGTCCATCAATCATTGATAAATACACCAAAAGACCTAACCATTTATTTAACATTTTTCTCATTGAATTTGTTGCAAATTATGACATTGTAAATCTTAGGAAAAAAAGGAAAAATTGCATATAATTCATTATGTGCATTATAATGAACATCGAGACCCATAAAACTACTATAGAAAATAATAATAATTATTTATTCCTTTTTTTGATAATAAGCATATTTTCAAAGGTGACCATTCCACATGGTATGCAACATATAACATGCATGAAATAAGAATCAATTTATTAATAAAAAAGATTATATATAAATTTGATAATAATAATGCATACAAAACAAATTGGGAAAACATAAAATCACAAGCTTTTGAATCAACAACAAAATATGACATTAACATATGGATGGATAAATTTCCTAATGCAAATAATGATTTTTCTTCACAAAATATTATTGATTGTATTGGAGTGGAACCATATAACATTTGTAATGAATAGATTGTTAACCCATGTATAGGTGTTTCCACTATTCTTAATTCAACCAATATTGATGTTCAAGACCAAATCATGCTTACCCATGAATTCCATTCATTACTTCAAAAAATGAATAATGAACGTTATATATTTGATGATGTTATGTATAGAAAAAACAAAATTCAAATGAACCAATTCATTTATTCATTACTGGAGGTGCTAGTACATGTAAAACTTTCACATCAATGCTTTTAATTCAAGCTTTGATGCATTATTATTATAGACGTCCTCATTTAGACCCTTTAAAAAAGAAAGCCTTGCTCATGGCATATATTGGAAAAAAACATTTAAAATTGATGGAACTACAACTCATTCAAATACTTCTATACCACTTAATTGTAAATATTTACCATCATTAAGTTCAAAATGATTAGATAATTTAGTTAAGAAATATGAACAATTACAATTAACAATACTAGATGAATTTCATTAATAGGGAAAAGAATATTAAAATTTATTGATTTTCGATTAAAATCAATCAAACGTATTCACCCCAAAATTTCTAAAAATCTTGATGTAATTATCATTGGGGATTTTTATCAAGTTTAGCTAGTTCATGATGTAGGAGTTTTCAAAATTAATGCAAATAACATTGATAATTTAGATCCAAATTTTTGGATGGAAAAAATAAAATGTTAAGAATTGAAGCAAGCCATGTGCCAATGTGATAAACAATTCATTAACATCTTAAACCAATTTTGAACTACTACACAATTGCAATTAGATGTGGATACCATAAATAATAAATGTTTTTGTACACTGCCAAATGATCCAAAATTTCCATATTTATTTTACATGAACTAAGCAAAGAAAAAAATGATGAATTGACTCTCCTTTGAAGTGAAATGGATGTATTCATATTGTGTGCACAACATAGACATCATGATACACGTCTTCAATTATTTCAATTACAAAATGATGCCAAACTTCACAACATGACTACATTCAAAGGTTCAAGTAAAGAAAACATGTTGGTTGAACTTTGTGTTGGAAATTATGCAACACATGATGATTTTGTAAATGGTGCAGATGGAATATTCCAAGGATCAACTAAAGTATTCAATTCACAAGAAGTCATATGGATATTATTTAATAATCCCAAATGTGGTCAACTCACAAGAATAAAGAATACACATTTGTATGAACATGAAATACATCCTACATCGACACTAATAGAACCCATATCCAAATATATTCAAATTAATTCAAAGTCTTCTCAAATTATAACAAGAACGCAATTTCCCAGTCAATTGGTTACAACATGCATTATACATCAAACACAAGGATTAACACTTGATTATTTAGCATTTGATCCTACTAATATTTATAAACATGGTTTAACATATACAACACTTTCTTGTGTTAAGAAAAAAAAATTTAAAACTTTTGCAACCTTTGCAAATGATTTTCTTTCAAATTGATCCAAATGTTGCCATGGAGATGCGCCGATTGCAAACCATTGCATGATGGGATGTACTTGTCCCCAAACTATATACGTTTCGTGATTAACATGTATTAATTTATTCTCTCAATATTAGATCATTACTTTCACATAAAAATGATGTTTTTTCAGATTATAATCTCAAAACAACTCACATATTGTGCCTCAATGAAACACAATTCAACACATTAATGTTTAATAATACATCTTTGAACATTGATACAAGAACACATTCAATGATTAGTGTAAATGGTTGAAATGGTACGATGATTACATATGATAATTTCACAACCTTATCATCACATGAAACTTTTACATTTTTAAAGGTTGAGTATATTGCAGCAATATTCAATATAAATGTAAGAAAGGCTATTCATATAATAGCAATATAGAGACCTTCAACATTATAATAGTCAATGTTCATAATTCACTTTCAAAAGTTTTTGGATTTAATGTCAATTTCTTGTCTCATGATATAATAATCGACGACTTCAATATTAACATGTTTGATCAAAACTCAACACAACCAAATGAACTCCAAAATTTTATGGACCAATATTCAATGGAACTTCAATTTTTAAAAAATTACAACAATTTATGGATCCCATATTTACAATTTTGTTTCTATTTTGGGACTTGGGTTTCAAAGAGGTGCTTCTATTGGGGAGTGCCCAATGTTGCAATTTTTTTTGGTGATGGGCCAATCAAATTATTGCCCCTTTAGGGGAAAAAAAGAAAGAAAAAAGTTTAATTAGAACAAATTGTCTGTTTTACTAAAGTTTTTAGTCTTCGTATTCAGAACTAATTGCAGGATTAGGGTTCTGAGTAGGGTTCGAATCCCAAGCACCCTCCTCGTCGTCTTCGTTGTCGGAACGAGATCTAAACAGGTGCCCATCCCACATACCCGCTCCTCGCGTTCATCGTGTGCGTCAGAAGGTCCGCTTCTCGTTGGCCCGGCTACTACGACTTTCTTGCTCTTGAGGATTCTTTCCTCTCTGCCTCTCCACCCCTCCCACCCAAAAAGAAAGAAAACCAGAATCGTGAGTACCGTTCTTTTGTTTTTAAGAAGGGTTGTTGCGTTTTTTTTTTTTTTTTTTTTTTTTGGGAATTGCGTTTGTTTTTCCGGAGTGAAGGACTTCTTTATCGCGTGTTCCGTGAAATGAAGTTTTGTAGGTTCTGCCGATTTGTTATTCAGTGCTGCTGATCGCATTTCTTCGTTTTGTAATCGCTGTGTGTATTTTGTGTGATCTCCAGCTGTTTTGGGTGTCGGGATCGGTATCGCGATCGGTATTGGTCGGTGATAGAGATAGCAGGGATTTTGTAGCCATGTCTGGGGCAGCTGTGGGGTTGCCGGATCCGGAGAGGATTCGGGCCGATCTGCGGCTTTTGTTGCGGGATTTCGAGTCCGAGCTTCAGCAAGTGCAGTTGTCGTCGGCTGGCGCAGTGACGAGCTCTGGGGGGAGTGACGGGGGAGTTGGAGCCCCCGGAGTTTCGCCTTACAGTGAGATCGAATGGTTGGCGCACCTGGAGCTGAAGTTTGTGCTGCGGGCGTACCGGATGGAGGTTTTGAGGTCTTTGGGGAGGGTGTTGTGTGGGACGGTGTCGGAATCCGGAATCGCAGCTTCGCAATCCTCTGCTTCGTAAGTCTCTGTACGTTTCCGGAGTCTTATCTTTCACATACATTTCTCTGCTTAATTGCTCAGGGAATAATTGCTGTGCTTAGAAGCTAAGTCCCACTCATGTGAGCCACTTTGAGTGTGCCCATGTGCCACAAGCTCCTTAAACCCTTGGTCCAGTACAAGGGTTTGAGGTAGGGTTTGGAATTTCTTGGCATTTTGTTGTGCTGCCAATCCTGTTCCATCCTCAAGGAGCTTGATGCTCCACTCTAGCACAGCTCGCATTCTCAAGTCATGTAATTGAGCACACTTTTCCATAACCCTAATGCTTGTACAATGGCTATGGAGACTCCCAATTTGCAATGTACCCAGTAAGACTTGCTCTAGTGGCAGATGTTTTTGGACTTGGCAGCACAGAAGGCATGGTGAATGTTTGTCCTCAAATGGATGTGTCAATGAGCAGGTGGTTCTGCATCATCAGTTATTTGAATTTATGATTCTTTTGGTTTTTGTTGTGTAAGTGGTTTCAACAGTGTGATGTAATTGTGCAGCAAGGAAGCTTTGACAGTCATTGAGGACGTCCTTGCGAAGATTAAGGCGCAAGCGGAGGCTCGACTCACAGCCACAGATGTGAGTACACACCCCCTGGTGCTGCGGCTTGCAGGCCGGTATCGGCTAACTGCATGCGAGTCTGACTTGTTTCAACTACTCTTTGTGCGAGGCGCATCAAAGGCACCTTCAGTAAGAGCATTCTTATGTGGGTTACATTTGTTCTTCTTTCAGCACCATTCTTATGTCCTCTGCAGTTTCATTTGAAATGGGGAAGAACAAGGATTGTATGGTAGACTGCTAATTAAAAAAATTGTTTATCATGTTTTGGTTGGTCCATTGTGACACTATCAACCTTCTGCAGTGAGATGCAAGGATGTTGTTATTGATGTTTATTGACTCCAAACAACTGTGAGGGACTGTTTAGGTCATTCATGTTCTACTTGCATAGATACCTCTTGAGTGCACAATTTGAGATGCTTGAAGGTTCAGTGATTTTTGAGTTGCTGAGATTTCTAGGGTTCTGAAGGTTCAGTGTTGCAGGTTCTAGACAGGATGACAAGGAAATGGCTATGGAGCTTTGTGGGATGAGTGTTTTGGAGGTGGAGGAGTTTCTGGATGACAAACGCACTCACATGGTTGAGGGCATTGTTGTGGGTCAGGTATCCATGTCCTTCTGACTACGATGGGTTTTGTAAGTTGTTGCCATTGTCTGGAGACTTGCTGATCGATGGTGTGCAGTATTTTCTTGACTTGTATGTTTGGAAACTTAAGAGACCTGAGGATCGGGGCAGAGCAACTCACCCTGATCATGGCAGGAAAGATTTTCCCTGTGTGGTGATGATCATTGTATAGTGCTGTATGTAGAAGAAAGATAGTGATGGTTAACACATGGCTATATGTTGCAAATGTTATACTTGTGTTGTTTCTCAGGATGATTATGAAGGCAAGACCATCCGCATGACAAATGAAGCTGTCTCTGTGTTACTGTTGAGACCAATGAAGACAGAGCAGCGCTTGAAGTTGAGCAAGACAGAGCTCCTTACTGTAATGGAATCATCACAGGTCAATCTCTTTTAATCGAGCTCATTCTTCATGGCATTTTGCCTCTCCCCGCATTTGTAATGAGCCAGAGACAGGATATGAAATTGTTGAGCTTCTATCATTGTACGACACATTGAATACTGTCTAGATTTGGCTGGCAGGCTGACAGTGTGACAGATACCATGACAATGGATGCTGCTGGCATCTTAAGCAGTACTGGAACTGAAAATAAGGGTTCTTTATCCAATGTTGGAGAGCCAACCCTCCATAATATGGCAAATGCAGAGACAGGTTTGCCAGGGAGCAGGAAACGGAAGTTTGGGGAGGTGAATGACTTGGATGATATAGCTGCCCAAATTGATCAACTTGATGAGCTTGTGAGAGTGGAAATGGGTTCTCAAAAGAAACATGCTGCTCTGGTGAATGGTGGAAGCTCTGAGGCAGATGCAACCAATGGCCCTGAAGCCCTACCCACTGGTACAACAGGTGGGTTGCATTTGGATTTTAGAAACCGTAATGATTACCATGTTAATCTGCTTCATGGACGACCTGCCACATGATTGTTGCCATATTTGCTCTCAAGCTTTTGTGTGATCAGGCTTTGATTGCCTGATGGCTATATTGAGAAATTTTCAGTGCATATAAAGTTATTTGATTGCCTGATGGTTCATAAATGGTGGAAGGCAATTTTCAAAATATTCAAGGAAGATTTCTGAGCTTGTTTTCCTCAGTTGGCACCTGAATTGTGGTTCCACATTTTGATGATAGGCACAGCAGTGACTGCGCAGGTAGATGAGGACCCTAAGAGCTTCAAGGGGGAGCTGCTCCCTTACAGCTCAAGTCTTGAGTATCTGGATGATGCATTTCAAGTGCTTGCACTAATGCTTCGAATTGCGAAAGCTCGCCATAAGGAGGAAATGAAGGAGGCTTTCAATGATGAGCGCCCTTGGTATGATGTATATCGCACAACCAAGGTAGCCATGGACTTTCTCTTGTGGCAGTACTTGCACAAAGGGCTTTTGGAAACATTTTTCCAGGAGTGCTGTATGGTCATGTTCTTGAACTCATGGATTGGTTTGGTTTTGAACAAGATATGTGTGCTGATACGAAGTCATCAGTTGCCTCTCCATCTGGGCTCATTGCTCAAGCCTTGCACTTTGCATAAATGCCTAAGCTGGATTGTCTCCTACATTGTTCTGAGAACGTTGTCTCCCTTTCCTTTGTCTAGGTTTCTAGTATACGGGAACTCCGAGCAAAATTGCGGTTTGTTCAAAACAGGTTGCAAGAACGGATGAAGCTCACAGAGGATGGTGTGAAGGATGGAGTAACTCAGCTTCCTCGCCTTGAGGTGGGTATCTTTCAATTGTTAGTATACTGACCTTCATTGTTCTTCTCTTGGGTTACACAAGCTTGCCACTGATTCTGACAAGACTACAATAGGACAAAGCTTTTACAGGCAACTTGCTTGTTTTTGATATTTGTCAGGCACTGGCACAGAAGTTGGGACTGGATGAGTTTGAGAAGGGAGTTGTTATCATGCTTACAGGTACTCAAAATGACCTTCAGTCAATGTGAGGTTTATTGTTTCCTCTGAGTGCAATCCTTGTTTTGTGAGATCTGAAGTTGACATCTGTTAGGAAGGATTGCAGTCCAAGGGAGTTCTGAGGATTATTCTTGAGTGTGTGTAAACTCACTTGCATAGGTTGGTCCACTGGATTTCTTGGAATCCCTAACCGATGCCATGATGGTGGCAGCTGTTTCTATTTCGCCTGTTGTGAAAAGCATATTTGAAGCTGAAAATGGGGATGGTAGCTATCGGCGCAGTAGTGAAGCAGTCCAGGTATCTTTTCTCATTACCTCACATTTCAGGTGCATGGTGTTGTCTATTTTTGTGGAGTTGGTGGAGAAGTGGAGAAGTGGAGAAGTGGAGAAGTGGAGTTGGTGTTCATTTTGGGTTATGCTTTTAATTAGCAGAATTGATCTGGTTTAGGATTGTTCAAGTATGCCAGATTTTTTTTGTTCACACATATCCATTTGCACTGTGGCAGGTGAAGGACATTCTCATTGTCTACTTCGACTCATTCAAGGAGCAGGTTCTCTATTCACTTGGATCTCTTGTTAGCGTGATTTTGAAATTCAACTTGAATATGGTGGCAGTGGAGTTGCCTGGAGGAACTAGATGCCTTTAAAGGTCATTTTAGCATTTCAGACAAATTCTGACAGAGATTAGCTGCCTTTGCAGGTGTTAGCACGTACATATTTCTATAAATCAAGCAGGTTGGTGGCAAGAGGTTTGATTAAAATGCGCACAGCCTCTTACACACGTGGTGGTGGTGATTTAATGGACCAGCAAGTTGAGCTGGATCGACGGATGCTGGATTGGATTGTGGGCCTTGACACAGAGATGAATGAACTTGTAGAAGGCAGTCATTTGTATAAACCCAAGGTTGGTGGCCGTTTACTTTTGGTTTGTCACAGTTATTCTGCCTACGGTGCTATTGTTAAGTTCCAATGTTCTCTGTTTCTTCCTGTGTAGTTGAATTGCAGAGTCCACCTGCTTATCTCAGAAATTAAGAACTTGTGTCTGTTTGTAAGGAAGACATTCTTACAATGGCTTTCACAAGCTGTTGTGTGTGACTGCTTTCAGGTTGCAATGGAGCAGGTGGTGTTGCCAGAAGAGCAGAAAGAGATGCTTCTGAAAACGGTGGACAACTTTGCAAAGTTCAGGCAGTACAGGAAGCGGGAAGGTCTTGAGGACATTATGAGCTACGGTGCTGGCTTGGTTATCATGCTGTGTGGGGCCTCAGGCACAGGGAAGACCATGACTGTAAATGCTGTTGCACACCATCTTGGTGAACCTCAATACCCTCCATATGGATCTGAACACATAGATGCATCATCACTTCTGATTATCTGTATATTCTATGTTCATTTTCAAAGTATGTCACTCAACTCATTTCTACACTGTTGGATGTGGTTGTTGCTATGTTGCTGATCAAGGCTCCTTGCTTTTTTTTTGTGGCAGGCAAGCGGGTCCTTCTTGTGGACTTCCATTCTTTGCACACTGCATCAGGGGGTAGTAGCCGTGATGATCATTCCTCTGACCTGCGTGGTCTCTTCAGGGATGCAGATATGAATGATGCCATCATTTTTTTTGATGAATGTGAAGCTATCTTTGCCCAGGTATGAAAACTGGACTACTCATTAGTTAGCAAATCTGTGTTCACTTCTCAAGAGTTGAACTTCAATCTGTGCTCCTTGTTAATGCTTAGATTAAATTTTTCATTGCCTTGTGCTGCCAGTTGTATATAGCAGAAATTCTTGTCATGTAAGGTTTCACCTATGATAGATCATTTATAAGGGAATCAGAAATTGACTTGTAGAAGCTGGACACATTTACTATGCACTGGATGCCACAGAGAGAGCGTGGGGGTGATAGGATGCTCAACTCCCTGCTAACTGAGATGGAGCGGCATGAGGGGATCATTATGTTGGCTACCAACCGCCCATTGGATTTGGATGAGGCCATGCATCGACGAATCACGTATGCAGTACTTCATTTAAGTTTTAGTATGTGTGTTGTCATTTCTAAGCTTTGAGTTGGGATCAGGTCATTCAGCTTAGAGGAGAAGCTGGGGACGAATAGAGAGTACCCAGCTTAACATTTAACAAAAATGCTTTCTCAAACTTGTGGTTTTGACTGGACAGGTATGTGAGTGAATTTCATGCACCAGATCACACACAGCGTCGTAAAATATGGCAGCTTGCCTCAGTACGATTGCCAGTTACTGAAAGCATTGATTGGGATAAAATTGCTCTGAGGTAAATTTGCTGCTGTTTCTGCATTGCAGCCCTTTTATGTTATTGACAGACTTGAGATGGAGCAATTTGATCTGTTGTGATTTATGAGCCAGTGCCTGTTGATTTTAGCCATGTGTCATATGTATAAAGATGGCTGTGCCTGGTTAAGAATACAGCATTGCCTCGAGAACTTGTTTTATTGTCGGGGTTAAGTGGGTTAAGTGCCTCAATTATTAGTTGCCTGGAATCCTATAATGGTGTCTGAAATACATGGTGTGGAACCAATGCCCATGTGTTTTCAGCTGAACAATGTGACAAGATTTAACTTCTGAGAGTGTCGAGAGACTGTATTTGTCTGGTTGTCAAGCAGAAGTTTCTGCATTTGCTTACTGCCTTACACTTACAGGATTCACTGAATTCTGTGTTACTTGAACCTGATTGGGATCCAGGTATGAGTTGACAGGTGGTTACATCAAGAATGCACTAGTCAGTGCTCTTCTCTCTGCAATATCAAGGGACAGTGTTAATCCTGTGGTAACAGAAGAGGACATCATCTCAGGTTGCAGGCTGCAAATGCGTGGGAGCCTGCAGGCATGTTCAATATGGCCAGATTTGTTTCCACTCCTAGTAGAAACTGTGCAAGATTTTTGGTGTGGAATTTACTTTACCACATAGACATCCAACACTGAGATCTAAACCTTTTTATGCAGATGAAGTCATTTACACACCGTGTTGTGCCTAAAATAAGTATGGAGGAGCTCATTTTGTCTTCTGCCATGCGTGAGCGGCTGGATGCCATCATAAACTTTGAAAAGGCTCGGGCAGTATTGCTTGGCCAATGGGGTTTCCAGCAGGAGCGCCTTGGTACTGCATGCCTTTTCTGGGGCCCTCATGGCACTGGCAAATCAGCTGCTGCAGAGGTGCCTGTTCCTCCTTTTTATTCTCACCACATGTTCTTCAATTTCTGTGCCTGGTTACCTCAGAGTTTGCATGCTTGTTTGGTAGGCTGATGCAATGCCATTGTTGGGTTGGGTTGCAGGCTGTTGGTTTTGAGCTTGGCCGTCCTCTGAAGGTGAGATTGTAATGTGAATTTCAGCTTCTCAGTTTAATATCGTGACCCTTTGAAAATGACACAAGAAATTAGCAGGGATGACTCTTGGCTCCAGATTCATGCTTGGTTGCCTAGGTCAGCATATAGTGTCTGCCCTAGCATTTTCTCCTGTCAAGAACACAGAAACTTTTTCTTTTGAATTTTTAGAAGGTTAAGATGAAAGGGTGATAATGCTGTGTGATGCCTATCATCCAATTTCAGTCAAGTTCAAATCTGGAGACAAATGATGTAAATCAAAACCAGCTACAAAACTTTGTGACAAGTGGTCCTATGGATCTGCAGGTAGTAAATTGTGCACAGCTCATATCAAGGGAGAGCAGCAGTAAGACAGGATCCAACATCACATCTACATTCAAAGATTCTCGGCTTATGGATGCTGTGCTTGTACTTGAAGATTTTCAGGTTCCTTTCAACTTCAGCCATTGATATTCTGAATGCTGCTTTTTGCATTCATTATTAATCTGGATGTGGGGTATACATGATCCTTTCACTGCTGCATTTGTTCTATTCTCCAAGATTTCACAAAGAAACCCTGCTGTTTGTAGATATTCAAGGCAGAAGATGATGGTGGTGGATCTGGTATTGGAAGTGTCTCAGCATGGTCCCATGTAGCCATTGGAATGCTGCTGCATGAACTTGAGCGTTTCCCTGGGATCTGTATTCTGATCGCCAACAATGTGCAGGTTAAAAGCAAATAAAAAGCTTTCCTATTACACTGCCTGTCTGTATGTAGATGGGATGACTGCACGGAGTGCCTGCTTACTAGTGACACTGTGCATGATTGCATGAAGGCATGTTGGGTAATGTTACACAGGAGAGCAATTTGTTGGGACGGGTGCAGCTTGGATGATATGCACTCCAACTGAAAATTTTGCTGGGGTTTTGGTGCAGGGAAGCATAATCCACAGACTGGATCCTGAGCTAACTCGGAGACTGAAGTTTCTCATCGAGTTCAAGCTCCCAGAGCCTTCTGTTCGAGCACGCATGTGGAGGAAAATGCTTCCAGAGAAGGTTGTTTTCTATTGATGTCACTTCCCTCTCACTCAGGGTTTGTGTATGCAGATGGCTGTTGTTTCTTCAATGATTTCATGTCAGTGTTAGCTTCAACCTGAAAAAATGATACAATTTGTGTAATACTTGTGTGGATAACTGAGGGAAATTGTGGAAAATGAAGATTGAAGATGGTTCTCAATTCCTGTGCAGGCTCCACTATCTCCCCAAATTGAGTTTGAGGAGCTTGGTCGACGGTTTGATTTCACCAGTGGAACCATCAGCAGTGCTGTTGTCAGAGCTGCAGCAAAGGTAGTCCATCTTTTTTTTCACCTGTCTCATGTCAGATGCTGAATAATGACTTGGAAACTCTGCTGTTTGTCAGAAGTGCTACTGAGGAAATTAGTTTGCTTCAATGCCTCTTGATCCTTTTCTTATGTAATGTGCTCTTAATTTTTCTGTCCTGTGGGTTTCTGGATGCACCCATCCCACCATATTGCCTGGGAATAGCTTGGCAAATGCTGGCCAAGGTGCTATGCTTTTTCTAATGGGAGGGGTACTTCCCATGTAGGAATTTTTTGTGTATGCCTCCTTGCCAAACTTTTCTTCTTGTGTTCTTGGGAAACAGGCTGCTTTGTGGCTAGGCGAAAGGCGTGTTATTGGACAGAAGGACTTGGTGGAGGCCGCTGAGGCTGAGAAATCTCACAGTCGGGATGAAGTGAATGAAATCATGTTACGGGCATTCCTTTGATCCTTAATGGGCAATGCAAGCAAAGTGGCAACGTTTTTTGCATTACTGGCTGGCTCCAGTGAACAACATTCCCCATTCTAATGGTGGCAAGCTGTTAGCGTTTTACGAAAGAATTTGGTAAGAAGACCTACCAACAGGAAAGATGATAGGACGAATTGCCTGTACATGTTTTGACTAAGGAAATTTTCATGCAGTTGGTTGATGATGGCCAAAAAAATGAATAATGCCATGACTTTAGAACTAGGTATTTTGTCCTTGATGACTTTGTGAAGTCTTTTGTCAAAGCTCCATGTACAGCTGGTAACATACATACGGTGGTTTGTTCTGACAGGTCCAGGCATCAAATCCCTGTAACTTACAAGAGAGTTCTGCCTTAAATTATATAAAAACAAGAGTTGGACCAGGCCCTCTTCACAAATGGGGCAGTCTCTTTTGACTACAAAGAGAGGACCATGAACCAATCTAATTACTGCCTAGGACAAACACACACCCAGCCTTGATCAAGGCAGCCTTGAGAATATTCTTTAGAACCTCTCATCAAAACCCAGAAGCGAAATAGCTTCTGTAGTTATAGCCATCTCCTCTGTCCTTTTCTGTAATGCTCTTGGAACAAATCATCCTTTTGTTGGATCAGATTCAGCTGCAATTGGAGATCTGGAAGAGTTCCAAGAGAGTTCCTGTCCTTGGGATATTTATTACTGCAAAGGGGATCACAATGGCATATGCTTTGAGGGTCATAACCTTTGCTGGTTCTCATTAGTCAATCATCCTCATCTGCTCACTTTTCAGATTGCAAAAGTGCTTCATCCTCATTACCTATTTTCTGGTGTTTTTCTTTATTTGTAGAACAACTCCACTTTCAGACTCTGAAATTCTCAACAAAATGTATTTCCCTGTTAACAGAAAGAGCTGTGCAATAGAAAAAGCTTGCTTTCAACTCTGAAATCCTTAATTGCAGACAATGGTATCTTCTGATATGCTGGTATCACCGATGCTTTTGAGTAGGCGAGATGGAGAGGACGACGGTTTCTAGTGGAATGGTCGTCTTCTTCATTTCCGCTGTCTATTATGGGAGGCTTTATGTTGTATGGTGCGTGGAATGGTCGTCTTCCCTATTCCGTCTGTGCGTTATGTGATGCTTGTTCTGTTAGTATTTGTGGAATGGTCTTCCTTCACGTGGGTAATGTCTATCAATCGAAACTTCTGCTGATTCCGGTTGGCGGAATTGTCTTCTTCCTCATCTCACTCTTCTGAACTTGAAGCTCGTGGACCGAGAGTGGGAAGCGAAGGTGCTGTGTGTCTGGAGCGATGGCGGTGATTATAGCCAGTATTGGCGGGTGTGCGCTGCCTGTTCTGGCTCTTCATACCCACGTCTCCAGCTCCTCATTTGTGTCAGGAGAGCCTAGTTGCTTTCCCGTGGATTACGGAGCGAGAGGTGCGTTGTTGGTTCGCCATGGTGCGAGGAGGACGAGTAGGAGACGACGACGACGATCGTGGGTGCCTTGTTGTATGTCGGTGGATGTCGACAACGATCAAGACAACGTAAACAGAAAACAGAAATCGCCGCAAGAGCAAGACGAGAGAGTTCCCGTCCTTGATTCTCGGAGAGGTAGGTAGGACGATTTACTCCTAGTGTTTGGTACAAATTGAGCTGCATCTCGCCCTTGTTTCTGCGATGGGGTTTTGTGGCATCATGAAAACAGAAGTGCTTCCCCGCTTGGATATGACGCTACAAAACCCCATCGCAAGCCGTTTCCGCTTGCTCTCTCTCCGTGAGTGAGTGAGTCTGTATGTGTACACTGGTCTTCAGGTTCCCTCTCTGTCTCTTATGGATCTTTCTCTTATTATTGTGATTTTTGTTGCATTCAGACATGTATCTGTGGAGGTAATCATGATGTGCCTAAATTTGCAAAATTGCTGCTTCTGTTGTCAGCCATGGTTAATTTGCACAATAGCAGAACTTTTGGCACTATAATGAAGGTTATCTATCCTGCATTAGAGCATTGAGGAAAATGCAGTAGTGTGCACTGATAGTAGTAACAATGCCTGTGCCAACAAGGGGTTGTCTAGCATAATGCAGAGACAGCAATTAGGATGTGAAGCAATTTGGCGATCACCAAGAACCGCATCTTCTTCTTCTTCTTGTGTGGCCAGAACTGTACAGGAATGTGATGAGGAGTTCTATCGTAACTGTATAGTTTTTAAAGAAGAAACCATTACCTTGTTTGGAAGTAAGGTTAGTGTTTTTCTTTGGAAGTGCCTGGTAATAGAACCTTATTAGGGGTTGCAAATGCTGCAGGGTTGGAGGAGCGGTTTGCTGTACTGAACACAGGAAAGCATGAATGTCGGTCCTGTGGACATATCTATGATGAAGCAAGGGGGGACATGTTGTACCCAGTGGCAGCTGGTACTTCATTCCAGTCTCTACCAGATGATTGGCGGTGTCCTACTTGTGGCGCTGCAAAGACCTACTTCAGCAGCAAGAGCATTGAGGTTGCTGGATTTGCACAGAACCAGCAATATGGGTTGGGTGGCAATTCTCTGACTTCAGGCCAGAAAAGCATCCTCATTTATGGAAGCCTCCTGCTTTTCTTTGCTCTGTTCCTCTCTGGATATTTTCTGCAATAATCATTTCTTGAACTATCATGACATAACTTCTTTCAAACTAGAACTGTGTGCCTTATATGTAGGAGTGAGAAGCATCTGTACACTAGTGCATTTTATGTAGGCAAGGCAACTGATGGCCATGGTGCTCAATGGCCACAAGTGTGTGTACAAGAAGCATGGCAGAGTTTGGTTCAGTTGAACAGATTTTATTGTATTTCATCCAGTTTCTTTGTGAATCCTCATGTCACGTGCAGGGTGTGTTCTTGCATATGCTAGAAAATTATACTTGTTTCACCATTGTTTGTATAGCCTCACAAGCTTGTTGCAGCTTGAATGAGGATATATTGACCTTTTTTATTAGCGAAGTCTCTTTGAGTGCCAGTCACACATCATGACTGAGTCTTCTCATTGCTTCCAGAAATGGGACAGAAACCCAGGACCTATAATGGTTTGCCCGGATTTTTGGCTTATTATATGTACTATGTACACCAATGGTCAGGGGCTGATGAAGTAAGAGGATTGTCATGGCAACTCCCTCACTGCTATTTATGATGAAGAAGGTGATGGTCAAACACTGTGCCACAAAGTGACTCTCATAAGGTTATGACCGCACTTATCCACGTGTTTACCTTCAAATGGATGTTGTGGAGATTTCCCTGCAATTTCATAGATACTTGTTTCACCACTGTTTTCCTAAATCAGGGATGTCTTTTCTCTACCAGGTGTGGGCCTATGTTAGTCTCTTTCA
Organism: Sphagnum contortum; assembly: GCA_963920785.1. NCBI lineage: Eukaryota > Viridiplantae > Streptophyta > Sphagnopsida > Sphagnales > Sphagnaceae > Sphagnum > Sphagnum contortum. The sequence goes on along the minus strand of OY987286.1, from coordinate 16,337,634 downwards.
GTGGTCTCCTACAGAAAAATGTTCCAGTTGGAAGTCTCAATAGGGAGTGTGCCTAAGTGCTTGTGGGAGTCACTTCCCTACTGACTCTGTGTGTATGTGTGTGTGTGTGAATGTTAAGAAGTTCAACTTAAGTGTTATATAGGCTGCCTGAGTTGTGTTACCAGTTCACAGTGCGGTCTTGCTGCTGAGGAGCAAAGTCCTTGTTGCCATTTTTCATGCACGTTGAATACCGTTGAGATCAATCTCCCTGGTTAAAACAAATTGAAAATGGAAGGATGCCAAGTTGTGGGGAATGTACAACAAGCTTCTGCTTGCAGCCCCTTGCTATCTAGGTCTCCTCTTGTTACTGCTATCTATGTCCTCTCTCCTCTTTCAAGTCTTGATGTAGAAGTGCTCCCCAAAAGGCTACAAAGAAGAGTTGGGTCATAGTATTTTCTTCAAATGTCAAAGATGGAATACAGACATGATGAGATGACTATGCTGCCACTCTGCTGAAACCTGGATTTGCTACAACTGATCACCATGAAAACCTGTGTTATCAGTGATCTGATCTCTCTCTCTCTCTCTCTCTCTCTGATGAGAGGGTAGGAGCTTGCAAGCAGGTGGTAGGTAACCCACCAATTTTGTCTTTTGCAATTTGGATGCTGGAAGGATTGTGTAATTGCCTTTCATGCTGCATTAGCTGATTGCTCCAATTTGCCCTATAGCATTTTGTCAATCTCTGAATGCTAAAGCTGGAGGACATTTCTTGTTGGAGAATTCTTGTTTCAAACTATTGCTGCTGCTGCTGTCAATGTGCAAGAGAATTGAAAGAAATAGCTGTGGTGAGACAGGTTTTTGTTTTGTGGAATAGAAGGGAAGAAACCCACTTTGCTGTTGTGGAGTTTGTGTGTGACATGACTTAGGAAGAAAGCATGATGCACTGCTGCTGTTGTTGGTGTTGATGTTGTGGTTGTTGTGCTGTGTTGTTGTGGAAAGAGTTTCTTTTAATGGTGCTCCCTGATCTCCTCCAGAGAATTTCTGGGTACTTTGAAGCTGCTACTGCCATGCTCCTCCATTGAAATCCTGCGGGCCTTCTCCTCAAAAGACTTCCTGAGAACTCTCCTGTCGATGTCCTGTAAGGTGAGCTCGTAATCCTTTTGCTGCTGCTGCATGACGACGTGATGGTGGTGGTGATGGTAGATATGGTGATGCTCATGCTCACTCACAGAGCTTCCTTGCTGTTGTTGTTGTTGTTCGCGGTTGCGTAATTCGGAAGAAGCACCACCACCCGAGTAGTGATGCGGGAGAGATTGCAGCGCCTTGCTGACAGACCGGAGACTGAACGATCTCACACCTTTGGTGTGCTTGCTGAGCTTGTGACAGTCGCAAGAAATTGCAACAGTAGCAGCAGCTGGAGGCTCGGCTTCCAATGGGTCAGCCGGGCCGCGCTTCTTGTGAGCGCGCATCTTCCTCAAGAAGGCGAGAAGTCGACGGCGATGGCGATTTTCAGAGGACGAGAGCTCCTCTGGTATGCGGTTGTGATCCTCATCGACATAGCTCCAGCCGTAGTGAGACAAGGAGTCTCCTGGGGAGCTTGTGTAAGACTTGCGTCCTCGTCGATAGGAGTCCTTGTGCGTGGTGGTCGTCGAGGAGGAGTCTTGGTGGGGCGAGATTCGGGCCTTGTGAAAGAAGCTGCGTAGTCTCTCCTGGAAGCTCTGCCGCATCGTCCCATCCGGGTCCTGCAGCGCCGACGACTTGTCCTGCGAGCGCCGCGACCTGCGTTGCGAGAGGTTGAGAGGATTGGGCGTATGCGCAAACTGGAAAGAATTCTTGAGAAGAGTATCTTCTATCTCCTCCTCCTCCGCCGCCGCCAGCGTCGACGACGACTCGTCAGGACTTGGCTGCTGCTGCTGCTGCTGCAGCACTCTACTGCCCATGATCTCCGAGCTCGTCGTCTCTTCTGTGGTCTCGTGGGTGGAAGAATTGGGCCATATGGGTTGTAAGCCATGATGCTGAAGTTCGACCAGATTGTATGCGTCTTCAGCGCAGTCGCGCATCATCCTCAGTGAAGGAAGGAAGACTCCTCGTGCATAATGATCACGAGACGCGGCTGCTAGTTGACGCGAGAATGGAGAAGAGGACATACGCAGCGTGGTGTCGTCTTGCACGACAGGATGGGTCTCGTCTATAGAAGCCAGAGTTGTTCTCGCAGGAAGAGGTTCTTCTGGAGGACTAGTAGTAGCACTACGGGAACTCGGTAGAAGGAAAGCTTGGTCGAACTGTTTGGACAAGGAATCGAGCTCATACGAGTCGAAGAGAGTACTCCCCGCGTCCCACTGCAGGTTGTTCGCCGTGCTGCTGCTGCAAACAACAGTAGTGGCGATACCATGACGACCGCCGCTCTTCATCTGAGCTTCGATCTGTGCACAATTGCAACAATCAATCTTCGACTACTGCCTACTATCTCTCTCCAATCCCTGAGCATCTGGAAAGCTTTTGGACGCCACCCATCATCATCATCATCATCATCATCATCTTCTTCTTCTTCTTCTTCTTCTTCTTCTTACTCCACGAGCTATCTAGCTGTTCTCGATTCACGACAAATGGGTCTGCAAAACTTCTGACAAAAACAAAGAGAGGGAATGAAGAGCAGAAGAGGACGACGACGACGACGACGAGGCTACTACTATAGTGTCCAGAGTCCAGACCTTGAAGCGAGTGGGTCTTCGCACAGCGAGTCCGTAAATGCGGTTGTAGTTGCCAGAAGAGCCTCCGTGATGCTGGAACACTGCCCACGCAGCTGCCTTTGTCGTCCCCGACATATGTCCAGAACCTCCTCTACAGCCTTCTCCTCCTCCTCCTGCTGCTGCTGCTGCCAAAGTTGTTCCTTTTTCTTCTTCTACTCCAAAGCTCTGTACGCTCCTCGAGATTGTTGGAGACAAGTCAATGCTCTTTCAGAATCCTCCTCGTCCTCCTCCTAATCCTAGCTTCAGCCTCAACAACTCCAAAGCTGGACAGTGCTCTCTGACCGACAGTTGAAGAAGCTCAAGAGTGAGCTCGCAACACAATGCCGATACATGCTCATCACGATGGAGCTGAAGAGCTAAGCACCAAATTCCCACATCTAAATCTGCATGCAGAAACCATGGAAGAAAGAAGAAGAAGAAGAAGAAGAAGAAGAAGGAGCTGCTGTTGCTGGAGCTCAAACAAGTTGTGTTAGAAGCACGTTGCCACAGGTGCACAAACTCATGGGATTATCACCACCAATGCATGCTGCTCTTCAAAGCAAAAAAACCAACCCAGAATCATGAAGGGAACATCAGAGGAGTTCTGAGCACCATCAGAGTACATGAGCTTCATGAGCTCCTCCAACAAGCTTTCTTGCCATCTCCCCATTCTCCCTAACCTGTAGTAGCAGCAGCTCCTGAAACTGGGATACCAAAAACATCCCCTCAAAAAAAACTGTGGAAAAGAAAATCAAAATTCTACCTGCAACTCATCTCTTGCACTCGTCAATAATCAAAGACAAAAAACAAATCACTCTACTCAAGAAGCAACTGCAAATCAACCTCAGAAGAAGAGGAAGGAGAAGAGAGTGGATCAAAGCAGAAGCAGCAGCAGCAGCAACATATTACTCTGCAATGAATGAAAAGTTGGCTGCAATTGGAAAGAGAAACAGATTGAGCAAAAAGAGTAATTTTTTTCATGGGAGTTCTTGCACTTTGTTTCTTTGCAACTGGGAGCAAGATTTCTTACTTTTTTTTGGTTTGGATAAGGACTTGAACCAAAATCCAGTATTTTGTTGTTTCATTTGTTCCTTGCATTTTTCTTCTTTGTCTTCTTCTTCTTCTTCTTCTCCCTCCCCCCCCACAACCCCCAAAAGACAAATGTGTAACCTATTGCTCCCAATAAAAGGGGTATTATGTGACAGACAAAAGGAATTATGTGTAGGATTAGGCCCCAAAAGTGGGGAGAGTTTCCTCAATTAAAGGGCCTAGGACTACTTACTAGGCCCATGTTTAGGATCTCATGTGGCCTTGCATTTTGGTGAATGTTATATCATAAGCCTAAACAAATCTAAATCACAAGGTGGTAGGACCAAAAAGGGACCTTGTGTGTGGTAGGTAAGGCCTGGAGGGATGAGGTATTCCTGCTGGCAAGAGTCAAGGATGGGGCCCAAATTTTGGGAGTGCCCCATTCCAAGGGCCTTTATTGGGTGTAAAGCCTCATGGGGCAGGTTCTTACATGTGGACGGAGGGAAATTAGGAAAACATAATAACACATAGAGGGTACCTTGTATGATTTAAGGCACCGGCCATCGACCCTAAAAAAATTTCCAGGAGGGGGCATATGGTGATACAAGAGGCCCTTTGAACCTACCTACTAATAACTAGGTGTAAGAAGAAGAAGCCTCAGGTAGGTGTTGTGGTTAGCTAGCTAGGGAACTTAAACCCAATGAAAAAGTGCTTTTCCTGTCCACCCACCCACCCACCATCCATCCATCCATCCATACATCCATCCATCCCTCATGGTGGGCTGGTGGGTTGGGTTGTTGTAACTTGTTGGGTTCACTTGGCTGAAAATCTGGGGGAGGTGAGGGGAGAATCATCTTGGAACTTTTTTCTGGCTAATTATAAAATCATCTAACTTTTTCCTCAATTTGTGTGTGTGTGTGTGTGTGTGTGTGTTGCATGGAAGTTTTTGTTTGGAAGAATAAAAAGTCTTTGCAGGGTTTCATCACATCATTGAAGAAGCTTGCACGTCCACAGAAACCCACAAACTCATTCTTCTGCCTATTTATATACTCTTTTGAATTTTTACAGCAAAGATGATGATCATGATCATCATGTATTCAACAGAACATATGCCCAAAATTTTGTTGCTTTCTTGTTTGCAGTGATGGTTTTGCTTTGCCAAATTCCATTAAACTACAAAATGGGAACTAACAACAACAGCTGTTGTTGTTGTTCTACTCCCGCTTTTTGCTATCCTCACCCCGGACCCACACACACACACACTCACCTCTCACCTGAAGATTTGCTTGTGGGTGGAGGAGATAGATAGATGTGTGTGTGTGTGTGTGTGTGGAATCCAATAAGGATTCTGAATTGATCAGAATTTTGAAATGAGCATGGAAATTGAATTTTCAGTTTTTGAGAGTGAAAATTTCAATTGAGTTTTTTAGTTGCATACGACATGTGTGTAGTTGCATAACACAAGTTGTGGAAAAAAAAAATTAAAAAAAATTACTAAATATTTTTTTCACAAATTTTTTTTCATTCAATATGAATTTTTGCAAAGGGTAAAAAAAATAAAGGAACAATGTTGGATGGGTATGTTCATTTGGGAATTGGTAGCAAAGTTAATTTCATTTTTCATATTCCATTGTCAAAATGTTCTACGAATCATGGGTACAAGCATAAATATTGAAACATTTTCACATATCACATGTTTAAATATATTTACCTGAGTAAAAATAAATCAAAAGTCATTAAACCATTTTTTAATTTTTTTTCAAATTATAATTTCAATACAAGTGATCTCACTATAACTTTGTCAAATGCATAACCTTGTTGGTAAAAAATTATGATGATTTAGTTCATGACACGGGTGTGTAAGTAAAACATCAATCCATTGGTTCATTCAATACCTCAAATTTTGACATCCCATACTTGAAAGAAAAGTTAGAAAATTTGTATTAAAACCATGACATATCTTTCTTCTTAAGTTAGACATATCTTGTGCTTGTTATGGCAGATATCATGAGAAAAATTAAAATCTAATAAAATCTAATCTAATCTAATATGAATTTTTACAATGGGTAGGTAATGCCATGCTCCTCAGGTGTTACCCTGCAATTAACATACAAAGATTTGTCTTGTGTGTGTGTGTGCATGTGTGTGTGTGTGTGTGTGTGTGTCTCTCTCTCTCTCTCTCTCCATTTTGAATCGACCAGAAATTGAGCAATGAACAATGGAGTTGGATTTCTAACTATTTCAGAATTTTCAATCATCTCTCTCCCAGAAACCCTAATTCCTCCACCAGCAGAGATGATCACGGAGACAGGAGGAGCGTTGGGGCCATTGCTCCCGCTCCCTCTGGCTGGCCGGGATGTGGGTGGGTCCCATTTTTTCCCTCCCTCACTCCCTCCCTCCTCTCTGCCACCCCTCTTTAGAATCATCACTGATCAGCACGTTTGCACTGGCGCTTGCTTGCTTGCTTCCCTGTTGTTGGCTCCTCCACACACTACTTTTATGGATGCAAAGTGCTTTGCACAAACTTCCAAGTTCTTGTGGCACCACAGCAGCAGCAGCAGCAGCTACATTGCTCTCTCTCTCTCTCTCTCTCTCTCTCTCTCTCTATTGTTAGTGATGTATTATTATCATGTGTTGTCTCATCGTCTTGCTCTGGCCACTTCACAAGTCCATTGGTGAATCCTGGTTTTGGGTGTGTGTTGTGGTGAAGAGAAACAGAAAGTCCTGTCTTCTTCTACATGTAAAGCACTCTCAGACAATTTTCTTGGAAGGCACACACCTTGTATCCGAAAAATAAACACCTTATCCCTCGTATTACACCTACTCCTTGAAGAGGGAGGGATCTTACTCCTACTTGTAGGTCTAAGATCCAAAGAGTAGGATACCTAATAGCCCAAGGCAACGGGTTTTTACTGGAATAAGGACCCGCATGACCCAAAGTCGAGGGTAAAGCCTATTTGCTGAGGGCTTTATTGAGCATAAAAACCTGAGTTTTTTAATTAAAAATTCCCCATGATACATGGGGAAAAAGTTTTAAATGAGAGGTAAATGAACATCATCACATCACCACACTAAAAATTGTTGATTTTGCCAAATGGTCACATCTTCACCATTGAAGAAACTTGTGCGTGATGAAAGGCTTTCCCTTGTCACCAACAAAGTTTGCACATTGTGTGCGAGAGCTTCCCAGAACTTTTTGCAAGTTTGTTCTCTTCTTTTGCTGGACGGACTATTTGATGTGATGGTGTGTCACATGTTTGCTTTGAAGTTTTGTTTTCCCCTCATCATACTCACCATGCCTTGAGGCTTCAATGCACAATGTATCATTGTGCACATTGTGCAATGTGTAGTAGTTTATTATGTAGCTCATTAATTCATTTTTGAGGTGTCACTTACATATCCTTAAGTCCTTATTTCATTGTGATTGTTGCTTTCAACATGCCAGCAACCTAGGGGAGCACTTGCTTGGTTTTGAAGTTTTTTTCAAACACATATGTTTTGTCACGGAGCTTCAAGTTTCATAAAGTGTTTTGATTTACGACATTTTGTTGAATCATTATGTGGGATTTAATGTTTGTGAAGTTGGTGGTCATTGAATGGTTCAATGGATTGTGGAGTTATGACTTTCACAACTAGAATGTACAAGCTTTCCCCACTTCTTGTGCTCTATGTGGTTGCAAGGTTTTGTTTGTGTGTAAAATGGAAGTGAGTAAGGTGCAACAAGTTTCCTATTGAGTTTCAATTCTTCCAAATTTGCATTGCATGTTGTGCAATGTGTTAACATTCAAGAGGTAGCATGTAGTTATTTAAACCTTAAATTGAACAATGTGATTTTGTGCGATTTAGTGAATTTTGTGGTTCTATGTGATTTGCCAAGTTACACCATTATTCCTAATGCAAGTAAATAATACACTTTTATTTTCTTTTGTTTTTTGTGTTTTTTGTTCATATGTAGATGTTGAAGATTTAATGTAGGCCATAGGGGAGGTACACACCATCTCAAAATGACTTTGTGCAGGATCAAGATTGAGAATGGATTTGTTATGGGAATAAAGGCCTAGTGCAAGGCAAGAATTCAATGGACTGGAATTTGTGGAATGGCTGCATTGAAGGTCTATATGGCATAAAAGTCATGGTAGAATTATAACGATGAAATTTTGTTTGAGGAAGAGAGGAAGCACCTTAAGTGAAAGGTTCCACAATTTATAATACTTATAAGGTTCTTCAAATTTGAGGAACCTCGTATGTAAGGTGTTTGTTTTATTAAAGCAAAAATACTAAGGACAGAAGGCATCCTCCAGATAAATTACAAAAAATATTTACTAATTTTATGGAAGCATGTAACACCATTAGGTGATGTCAATGATTGGTTTTGTGGCAAAACCCATCACAAACATCCCTCATTTCAACAGTGGATTCTCCAAGAGAAGTAAAAGTAATTTTTTTGGTGGACTAGCCTAAGTTGGTTTTAACATGAATGCCAAACACACATGTTGGGGATTGTGTTGGCCTAATTTGGGAGCTTGTAAAGCCACTACCACCAATCTAGGTTGAAAGCTAATAAGTGGAAGGGGGACAACCAAAGCCTCAAGTTGGGTTTAAATGGGCCCTTTCGCAACTTTGTGAAGACATGTTTGGAGGTTTAAAAGTAGGGCATTACTATGCATAAAGCAAAACATGGCCCTTGTATGGAAGCCCCTTACAAGGGTATGTAAGTGCCTTATGATGCACCTTAATATAGAGGGCAAACATGTGTAAGGTAGGTTTATACCATTGTTTTTTTTTCATTTCTGCAAATTAGCCAATGGGGTCATTTGTGAAATGACAAGAGGCCCACCCACAATGAAGGGGTTCTTGTTGGAATAAAAGTATTTGAACTTGGAAGATTGTGGGAACAATGGGGGCATTGTGAAGGGATTGGACTAGGGAGAATATGGGTTTTGGACAATCACTAGAGATAGAACACAAGGTTAAAACTAGAACAATATTTTAAAAACCAAAACTAAATCAACATTCAATTCTACTACAATTTTGTAATGTAGCATTTCACAATGCACACTACATTTATATATGACACTATTGGAATGAATAGAACAAACAAGGAAGGAGGTTCAAACTTAATAAACCCTAATCAAATTGCAACACAACTCAAATGAAAAAAATATACAAAGAAGTAGGTTTAAGCTTGGTAGCCCGTGGTCAAATCACATTGAACCTTAAACAAAGAAAACAAACTTTGATTTGTTTTAGTTGAATCACATATAATCACATAGCATTATCACTCATGATTGGTTTCATGTCAAAATTCAATATCAAAGAACCACGAGTTCCTATTTATTTCAAGTAACAAAAGAACCAATGGTTTGCATGTAATAATTGTGGTTTTATAGTCAATTTTATTTTGTGGGTGACAATGGCGATCATATATCAAAACCAATTATCTCATTTTTTAAAAACATGAATTACAAAAGTAAAGAACTGCCCTAATAACCAGTGAGAATTTGGTGCCATTTATGATACCCACACAACATTGGCTTGAACTTTAAAGCCAAATCAACTAGTTTGAATTTGAATTGGAATCTTAGAAACTGTATTTTCCTTGAATTGGAAACCCATGACACGAATGATGAGGCCTTTGAGGATCATCCTAATAGATCATGGTTCTTACATCCTTTGAAGATAAATTTGTTGAATTTTCCTATAAGTTCCTTTCTCCTTCTCGTCATCATTAATTCTAGTGACAATGTTTTTGTTTATGTAGGGTGGGATTTTGGTGATCATCCATGTGACAATTCCAAAGCCATTCCATATTATACAATAAATTATCTCTAAACTAATATTGTGTAAACTAATATTCTCTCAAACAAATATGCGAGCACATGCCCTGTGGCGGGCCTCATACTTAATCTAATAATTTTCCATAAACTGATATTCAATATTTTTTTCCGGTCCCATAACATTTTATAAACTAATACATCATACATATGGCACCAAAAAAACGATGAAATAAGAGGAAACACCTTCGAAGGAGGGTATACTGAGAGTACCCAGAATGCAGTTTTCCACAACCTCACTTTCTGCCAAGATTTCTACCACTCATGTCATATGGTCTTCTACGTGTTTCTTTAATCCTCCACCAAGCTTCACAAGGTTCCGTTACCTTCCCCAATGATCCATGACCTTCCATGCTGCTATGGCAGGTTCCGGAATGATTTTTGTTACCTCCCATATAATTTGTGTAAACTAATATCCTCCATAAACTAATATCTTCCGGCCAGTCCCAAGGATATTAGTTTAGAGAGAGAGTTTACTCTAATTCGTCATAGATGAAAATTTGTTTTAGAATCATTTATTGTTGTTTATGTTGCACCCTTTCAATGTTTTTGTTTGTTTGTATTTTTTTATAAAAATATTTCAATTTAAATTTAAAATTTAATTATTATATTATTATTTGATCTATTTGAATCTTTTTTTGAATTTATTTAATAAATCAGACTTTTGTTGACATTTTGCTTACCAAATCAAAAATGGAACTAAATTAATGGAACTAAATGACATATAGTGAAATTTATAAAATTTTATCTTTTCAAAAGATAAAATTGATTACAAAAAAATCACAAAAAATAATTTAATCATTGTCAGTAGTAGTGCAAAGCAACGTGGAGCCCAAATATATATATGGTTTGACAAATATGGGATTTATGCCCCCAACATTGCAACATTTCCTTGATGATGGTTGCAAATTCCAAAGGATTGGTTTAATGGGTTTAATTATTGTAATTTGTAATTTATACTTGAACATAGTTTGCTCCATCCAATGTTGGAATTTCACAATATTTCATGTTCCAAATGTTGAGGTAACAACAAAAATGCCCACCATGAGTTTAGGTACAAGGTTTTAATTGATGTTTGGTTTCCATCATTGACTTTTAAAACACAACTTTCAGTTTTGGAAAAAAATGGTACCAAATTGTTAAGAGGATAAAAAAGTTTCTTTATTTGACTTGGGACATGGTGGGTTTAATTCATGTGTTGGTCTTTTGGAACATCATAAAATGCAATTACAATTTCCAAACAAATTTGTCATTGGTATCCTAATTTAAGTACTCAACAATTTTTGAAATGTGAACCTATCAATATTAAGCCACTACAAATCACTCAACCTTTTGTGAAAATTATAACTCATGTAGGGTCTTACAACATGGTTTTTGGTAATTACTTGATGTAATGACCTTTATTATAGGCAACTTGGCTATAATAGTAGAAAAAATATTTGCATCTTGCTTAGTGATGAATTAAACCTACAAATTCCTTGTGAGGTGACATTGAACCTCATACCAATTGAAATTGAGTTAATTATTCTTTTTTCATGCATGAAGTTTCATCATGATTATTTGATGGTCCAACATCCTTTATATGTAAGTTAGTTCTAATAGTTTTTTTTGTGTATATTTTAATGTTATTGTTAGTGAAAATATTTACATCATTGTTGTTGGTCTATATTCAACAAATTGAATTCAATAATGGACCAAACTAAATTGATGTTGACAATGGTTGGAATGTTTGAAGAAGTTGAAGAGACTACAAACATGGTTGACACAAGCCATTGTTGTCAAATGTCCACAAGGAATGTATGTCTAGTCTTCATGATCAACACTTTCCTCACCCCCTTCCTTCTCTTGCATTTATGCCTCCAACTCTTCTTTTCACAATGACAACAAAAACATTAACCTCTTGGCATGTCATTAAACAAACCAAAGAATGTTAGATATAAAGTCATCTTGTGTTGTGAACAGGGAAACAAGGAATGAACACCATTTCTCCGTGACAAACATGGCAATGCCATATGATTTTGATGAACCTTGATGATCACTAGATTGCATTTGGAAAACAATATTTGGCACGAAGTTGTAATCTTTGTTTGCGAGACATCTTATAAGTACATCATCAAGATCTACCCAATGTTGATTTACATGGTATTTATTTTGGATAAGGTGACTTGATGGGTTGTTGCACAAGAAGAAATCTTGTCAATTTGCATTGGCCATGAAAAAATCGTCTCCACCTTATGTCCAAGTTCTTGAGAATATATTCAAAGATTTGGCTACCATAATGTAGCAATTGTTAAGTGATCCAAGAAAATCTATTTTGTTGTTGCATTTTGAATTGAAACAACCAACTAGGAGTTTGTTTTTTTTAGTGACAAGGCTTTCAAATTAAAAGGATTAAACATTTTATGAGGATAAAAATTAATGTTTCTATCAATGCAAATGGTTGTAGAGAATGATTGCATTTGCCATTTTTCTTGGACTTGGAATGACCTTGACATTCTTGGTATGTTGCCCCAAACCCTAATTTATGATTGGCAATTCAATAGAGGCTTAGAATCAAATATTGTTGTGGGTTTTGGAACAATGTTGTGAAACTATGGATGAAGAGGTTTCTACTTTTCAAAGAGAAACACCCACCATCCATAATGAATTAAAAAAAAAGAAAAGATGGTTTCCTTGTGATCCCTTTGTGTTGAAGGATTTTGAGAAGTGCTCTTATTTCAATTGAGGGAGCATGATACATCCATGTGGGTGTTAAATTCCTTTTGGAGCAATGTAGGGGTGCGTCAGGTGTTGTAAGCATTGTTTGCTTGTGTCAAATGAAGGAGAAGGAATATTTGATATGTTTTCTTCACTACCGCATTCTAAATTGGTTGTGGGCTGGATTTGAGGTGGGTGGATAGTCCATGACAATGTTAGTCTTCCCCACTAAGTTTGCCGTCGCATATAGCTTTGGAAATTTGTTTGCCATTTCAAGGTCGGTTATCACATCCACAATTGAAATCTCTTACCACATGACCTTCTGCTAGAAAGATTTACATATTGGATTTCTATCTTTTCTTCTTTCTAACTCTCAAGAGGCACATGATGGTTTTTTGAATGACATGAACCAAAAGAAACAAGAGTCATGGGTATGAATTTAGGGTTAAGAATAATCACTTCATTTGCACATCATCACAGAACTCAGCCATCCAGCAAGATATATGTTGCATCCAGCAAGATGTGTGTTCCAAAGATTTGTACGTAATGGACATTTTCTTTTGGCAATGGTAAGGTTGTTTGCTCACAAGAGTTTTCAGCACATTGGAAATTCTCAACATTTTGTGATTTCTATATAAAAAAATTGTCACGTTTGGAATTCAATGTTTTGTGGTTTCTTTTGAAGATTTTGTACAATATTGGTGCATGGGGTCAATACAGCATAATGTTTCTATTAGGCCCTGCAAGACAATTGAGAACCATGTGTGATCCTGAACGCCGGATTGCATGCACAATCTACTTTTGTAGCCTTTTCTTCACACTGTTTTCTGCCCTCAAGGTACACACTCCAATTTCCTAGCACCCAATTCTATCATCACTTTGATCTATATAATACATCAATAGTGTAGACATACACCTAAACCTGAAACCAACTCGAGGTTGCAAGCATCATTCTGAAGCTATGGCTATGAATTGCAACTAACTAACTAACCTATGTGCTGGGTTGATACTGCAGCTCAAAGTTTTCATCTTGACAGTCATGGCAATTTTAATGGAGTTGTGCGCAGTTGCATGGTGAGATTTCTAAACTGCACAGTAATGAATATGAAGCAACAAAATTTGATTAGTGGAGGACACTGCAATTTTTAAAAAAAAAAATTCAAGAAATAAATTCTTATAAAAAAATCAAATGCAAGTAGCGCTTGACCCAATGTCTGCATTGATCTGCAATGTACACAAACAATAATTATCAGCATTAACAATATGCTGCTGTTGCATGAATCTAACTACCTGTAGTACCTGCCTGATATGCAACACTCATGAATGGATTATTATTATGGGCTCAGGTACGCATTGAGTTACATACCATTTGCTCGAGCCCTGGCAAAAGCATGCTTCATGTCATGTTGGCAAGCTCGAGGTTAGTAAAACAAATCAATCAGCAGCATCTCTGTAACCCACCATGGAACTTGGACAATTTGATGAGCTGATTTTGCTCATGAGCTTTCTTTTACATTGCACACTACAAGAGTTTATGGGTTTAGGTAATGATAATCTTCAAGACCACAATGATCAGTGAGTGGGGGGCTTGAGTAGCCTTGGCACAAAGACATAGTTGATAGCAGTGCACACAGAACATTTTCAGACAAAATTGGTTTGTGCAATTTAAAAAAAAGAAAGATGAAGACTCATCTGTGCCAGAGAGGAAGTTTACAAGCGAGAAATGTTGCAAAGGGTTCATGAGCTCACATAACACCACATCTTGGCCACCATCATGGAATCCACACAACTGCATCCAGAACTCATCATATCATTGACTAGACTATGGGTTCACTTCAAAAATTCCAGTGGCACTGGTAATGAAGAGACCTAGCCCATAGTGCAACACTGACTGAAGGATACCATTGCAACTGCTCTTCTAATTCTAGACCCAGATATGTACAATATTTAACATGTGATGAACTTGCAGAACCTTTTTGAACACAAATTGCATATATTTACATTGATGTCAAGGAATGTGCAGAAAGAAAAGACAGTGGGGCAAAATCCAGGATATCCAAGCAATGCAACTACTTAGCTGCAGCAGTTACCAAGACCCTCATATGCACATACCCATCTGCACTTACAAACCCAACAACAACAGAAGCTCCTCAACCTCTGTGTATGGTCACCAATAAGCAACAAGCTGATCTTCCAACTAACCCAAAATTTTGCTGATAGATATCTGAAATTGATAATACATGACATGGTTTTTCTGCTGGGTTTGAAACATGACTTACATAGCAAAGAAAACCATCTACCAAACAGGCCATTTCTCATCTCACTAGAAATCTGGAACTCAGATTATCCAAAGCATTTTTATTAGCATGTGAAGGGTCTGTATGGGCATTGATGCAGTACAGTTTTCCTTCAGATGATGCTGGGTCCCTTTAACAAGAGGGGGGGGTTGAGTTCCTCCCTTCACAGGCCCTAGCAAGAAATGCGAAAACAATGTGTCCAAATCTGCCTTGTGCTGCCCCACCAGAGGTAGGTAGGTCAATTGAGAAAACCTAGGGTTAAAATCCCTCATCATTTTGTTGCAGATATTCTGTTTTCATTGAATTTGTCAAAACAAGCTTAGGGCATTGGATACATCCAATCTGCAAGTCAAGAAGATCTTGAGTCCACGAAAAAATATTGTGCACTATTATACAGGATTTTTTCAGTGAGGAGCACCATTAATCCTGTGTTGGTTGAAGCTCCATACTTGATAGTTTGTTGCAGTGATCAGCAACATCTGCAACTGACCACGCATCCTCTACATTCAGATTTCCTGCCAATCCCCACAAAAGGAAGCCCAGGGTTTAGGGTTTAGGGTTTAGGGTTTTCAACACAATTGATTTTCTGTTTCACCCTGGGTGCAATTTCCACCATCTAACTGAGTGAAAAGTTTACACATCCCAGTTCAACAAGAAACCTATAAATCAGGAGTTCAACAGAAGCAAATGACTAAAAGTTCTTCACAGAAATCTACCACAAAGCAGACAGTAAAGAAGATGCACATCTTCAGAGTGGAGACAATGACTGAAAAGCAAATTTGATGGGAGTCTAGTTTACTGCTGCTGCTCACAGCAAACTAAAGAATAAAAAGCTTAAAAAGGAAGAGGTGAGACCTATTTTTTCTCGCCGCAGAGCTGTGAGATGTGCATAACTGCAGAATCCACAAAAAAGGTAGAATACAACCATCCTTATTAGCATGAACATGCAATTCATTGTGAAAACAAAATAGAGACCAATTCAGAAGCAGGTTTGCACAGCAAATCTCAGACAAGAACTAATGATGAAAGACCACATTTCAAGGACAGCCAAGGAGTCACCTGTCAAGGGCCTGTCCAAGGTCTGCACAAAGAGTCCGGACATATGTTCCTTTGGAGCAAATCACGACAAAATCAAGGTCTTGCCTGAGGGTAAAAGCAAAGACCACACTTCATATTAGTGCTTGAAGGTTTTAGCTCAAGAAACCAAAAAGTGAGAGTCTAAAGGAGAGAGACAGAGAGAGAGACACAGCGAGAGAGAGAGAGAGAGAGAGAGAGAGAGAGATAAATGACTGAAGAACAAAGGAGCGACTAGTAACTATTGTGTAGACTCTTTTGCTTGTAGTCTGAGAAAACTGGAAAGGAAAAAAAACATCCAAAACTCCCATCATCATCAGGTGAAATCAAATAAGACCTATTGTCTGAGTTGCGTTCAAGGTGAAAGTCATAGATAGTCACTGGTCGTGGTGGCACTGATATCTCCTCTCCGCGCCTTGCTTTCTTATAAAGCCTCTCTCCACCTATCTGTAACAAAATATCAGGACTATATAAACAATGCAAAAGACAAATATAGTTCCCCATATGCTCTTATTGAGCATACCACTAATCAAAGAATCTATTACCACCAAAATTCCTACTCAGCAAACTGTAAAAAATCCTGAACACTTAAAAAAACCCTTAAAACCAATGAATAGGAGGAGTTGGGTGGACAACCTTGATGGCAGAAAACATGGGTGGAACTTGCATTATATCTCCAATGAAGGCCTGTTTTGCTCTCATGATGTGAGAATCTTGTATGTGCTCCCATGGCAATGTCTTTGTCACCTGCAAAACAACCATCAAATTCTGTAACTCTGAATGGAACTTCACCATACAAAAAATTCTACAACCCACTTGAGAAAGGATGTGAAATTTGTTAGTCCCTCAAAGTGCACAAGCATCACTGGCTTTGAGAGGGCATAAACAAGGCACCATGTTCTGATCACACATTGCCTGTTTTTTTCCAAATTCCACAAGCACTATTTGTCCAGGCTGCTATCACATGAACATCTTTATGACAGAAAACCCAAGAACATGCAGATCACTACCTCATATTCACAGTAATGTTTGAGTGAACCCTCAATCCTAGACCATAAAAACCATGCATTAGCATTTTACTTGAAGCTTTCTCTAATCTGAGTTGACATGTAAACACACTGGTACCACACCCAAGATACAGTCTCTGTTACATTTACAAAACAGAACGACTTACTTCTGTATCAGCATCATAAGATGGTGTGTACTCGCCCAGCCGCATTGTCCCACTGTATACCTTGGTCATTGCCTGATAGCTGTTTCAGTTCTATTAGTGCTATAACAAGTGACTGAAAATTCCTGCTCATTGACAAATGCCCACTGATCATAAACTGCCTAAAAACCAAGAGTCAATACTACTGCACAGTTTTACCATGGACACATGGGAGTGGGAATGGAAATCAGGACCTCAAAATACTCATTTCTTCTGCTAACTCAGAGCAGAAATGACACCCTAAATCCAGGTTTAGGGTTTAGAGTTTGGACCAGAAAATCAACCCTAATTTTGAAAAGCCAGTTGTTTAGTTATTATATGAATAATTGTTCATTAATGCAGACAGACAGCAAGAAAACATACCTGTCAGCCAGCTTTGTCGCCTTGCCCACACACACAATCAGTAACCCTGTAGCCATTGGGTCCAGTGTTCCAGCATGTCCCACCTACAAACAGAATTTTTTCATTCCCTCCTAAGGTGAGTTTGTGGAGCCTGCAAGAAACAACAAAAGGTGCATGCTCGAGAAATGTGCTCATGTTTATACAGTTCACACAAACCCAAGCCTATCTACTAGGATATACATAGGCAAGTGTGACTAGTGCAGGAGGTGCTCAAACCTTTTTGATGCCTAGCATATGGCGAATCCTGCTACATACAGCAAAAGATGTCCACCCTGTGATCACCACATCCAGCAGTAGCACTTTAGACTAAAGTCAAACTCATTCAGACAGCAAAGCCATGGCGTATATCTGCTCACAAATTCAAGGAGGGAAATGGGTTCAAATGCAAGGTTTGTTCAATCACAAAATCAGTTGGCCAGAAAAACATGCAAAATTGTCACCTTTAGGTTTGTCAATCAGAACCACAGTGCCACCAGGACCATCCCAATCCTCTGGAACCTTGGCATTTCGTTTCACCACAATGGGTCTTTGTTCCAGCCCTGTCAATGGATCTTTCTCCTTGGGCAATTTCAACAATTGTGGATTCGTTCTCAACGTTTCGATGAACCTCACCATTGAATTGGGTTCTGTCCTTTGTGAGAAAACCCCCGAACTACTACTATATGCTGCTGGATGAATTTCCTTTTGCAATCTTCTTGCTTTCTCTTCTACATTACTCCGCAAAGGGAAAACAAACTATGTGAGTCTTCCAAATAGCCAACTATGCTCCTATTTCAAAGTGCACCAGTAATGGAACCACAACAATCTAACTGCAGAACACTATGGTACTTGCTAGGAAGGTTTTCTGCCATGAATCTCAGTCAGTCAGTCAACAACCAGACCTGCATTCTCTTTCTCCCTTTTGTTGCAAGAGAGACTTGAGAAAGGAACATTCTCAGTTCCCTTGTCACCCTCCTCACTGCTCCGACAATTGTTGTTTGAAGTTTCCTTCTCTTCAGCAGCATCAGCTCTTGTCTCCACAGTCAGCACTACTCGTGTTTTGCTACTACTCCCTCCCTGTGCAAATGGGTCTTATCATCATCAGCTCATGCTGCATAAACCCTAAACCCCAACCTCCAAACCCTGCTGCAGCATGTAAACCCTGAACCATAAAACCTGCTGACCAACAATCTGAACTGATAGAGCAGCAACAGAATCAGAAAGCTCATAATTGAGTTCATATCCTTCTAACAACACAGGACACTCTTCAACCTTAAACCCTAATCCTAAGCCCTGCTGCAGCATGCAAACCCTAAACCCTAAAACCTGCAGACCAACAATCTGAACTGATAGAGTGGCAAAAGAATCAGAAAGCTCAGATTGAGTTTCATATCCTCTTAACAACACAGGGCACCCTTCAAGCTTTCTCACAATAGTCTGCAATCAGGCAATCAGCTCCTTGAAGCTCTATGAGCACACCCAGTACTTCAGCCATCAACAACAAACATCCACAGCCTAATCCAAAGAAGAACAAGAAGTGCAGAAGAAATCCATGCCAATCTTATGGATTTCTGGCTGCTTTCAAATGAAATTGCACTTGAATCCAAGTCCCTGCTCGAAGAAACTGGTTGGGATCCTGGAGCTAGCGCCTGTCGCATCTCTTGGATAATAGCCACAGCACCTTGCCCTTCCTTGCTGATCTTGGTCGCCGCCCAACTCTCAAAAAGCTCTAGACGTTCTTCCGCTGTCATCCTATTCTTCTCCTCCGCTTCATCAAATCCTCCATCATCCCCCACTGCTGCTGCTGCTGCTTCTTTTCTGACTCGTTGCAGCAACCGTGTTTTCCTTTTGCTTACCACACTTGCCTCCTTGTCCTCCTCCTCCCTACCACCACCATCACAACTACTACTACTTCTGGAACCATCGTCAAGCTCCGCGAGTTTTGCCGCTTTCCATGGTTGTTGTTGTTGCTGCTGCTCCTCCTCCTCGCTGCCAGTTTCGGATAGCGAAGAAACAGCTTTCTGTTGAAGAAGAAGCTCTTGCATCTTCTGGCGATCATAAGAAGAGCTCATCTTCTTCTTCTCCTCCCAGGCAGCAGCAGGAGCAGGAGAAAACCCTAACCCTAAAACGTTCCCACCAGATCCCCACAAAAACTTCTTGCAGTAGCAAATTCTTCTTCCTTGACGATTCCATTTCTGAAAGCCATGAGACACGAAGACGACAGGGAGAGGAGGCGAAGGCAAGAGCTTCTTCTTCCAACCTTCTTCTACGTACTCTTGGCTTCGGTGAAACCCTAATCCTAATCCTGCACCCAAAACAGAAACGAGACCTGTGCGATGATGATCGGGAAGGGAAGAAAGGCAACAGCAAGCAGCAAATCTGTGGAGAGAAGAATGCGAAGGCTTGTTGATGGGCACGAGGGAGATGAAAGGGAGAGATTGATGCATTGTTGCTGCTGCGTTTCTACTGCTCAACGCAAAAGTAGTGAGAGAGCTTTTGCTTCATGTTTTCTTCTTCTTCTTCTTCTACCATATGTTGCTGCAACACTTGCGAAACTCGTCACTGATAGAATCAGTACAACAACACAAAGATGATGCCTGAGCTCTCCGCTTGCCTTCCATCTTCAAACGAAAACCACTAAAGCTTGAATGGCGAAGACGCGCAATGCGCTATGCAACGCTCCTTCTGATGTCTTGAAGGGTTTAGGGCAGGGTTCAGGGTTTAGGGCAGAGGTCCGGATTAAGGGCAAGGGGGTTAAAGTTTAGGGACTAGAGAGAAACGTAAGGACCCTTTTTTAACAGACCTAAGGCATACTTGAGTTCAAGTTTACTGGCCTCTAAAGCCTTTCTCTAAAGTCTCGGTACCTAAGTAGATAGGCACTTTTGAAGAGGTTTTGAAAGGACCTATTTTTCTTAAGTAATTTTTGAGGCCTTGATAAGTAGGTAGGTATCTTAGATGTTCTTAAGGACCTTTAGATGGTCTTAAGGACGATGTTGGGCAATGGAAAAAAAAGACCTTTGAGACCTTAGTAAGTAAGTAGGTACCTTAGATGGTCTTAAGGATCTAGTTCCCTAAGTAATTTTGAAACCTTGATAGGTAAGTAAGTAAGTAGGTCCTTTAGGTGATCTTGAGGACCTACCTCCTTAGGTAATTTTGATGCCTTGGTAAGTAGGTAGGTAGGTAGGTACCTTAGATGATCTTGAGGACCTACCTCCTTTGAGGTTTTGAGGGCCTCCTTAGGTAGTAACCTCAAGATCTAAGTGTCCCTTAGCTAAAGGCCAAAGTTAACTAACTAGCCCTTAGAAAGCCCCTAAGTATTATGGCACTTCAAAAACGCCCATCTTTCCCCAATTGGAGATATTATCACCTTATTTTACTATAAGCAAAAAAAAAATTGACCAATTTTTGGCTATAGACACGATGTGAAAATATGAATATTTCAAGAAATCCTTTTATATGTTGGCTATCAACCCCAGGGTTTCTTTTGAGGATTTAGTGATGTAGTCAAAATGGCAATCATTCAGAAAATAATTTAGCCAAAATTTGGCTACATACAACTAAGCTAGATGGTGAAATTAGGGGGGGGGGGGGGCGGGGAAAAAAATTAGAAATTCTATTTTCTTGGCTAATCTATTGGAACTTATCATGAAAATCTGGCGATTGGGAATTGCTTTTGCATTAGTTTGTGTGATTTAGCAAAATTGAAATTTTGTGATTAGTGATTCAAAAAATGTGGCAGTGTGATTAACTTTTGGATTAGTGACTTGATTAGTAGTAGTAGTAGTATTGTGTGGTTTAGCAATTGATTTTAGTAAGTAATGAATGATCAAAAGAACAAATCTGGCAGTTGTCATTAACTTAGGTAATTATTTAGTGACTTGATTAACTAATGGGTTTCAATTAGTGTGATTTAGTAGAGCAATTTGAATGGGTTTTGAACTATGATTAGTGATCTAGCAAGTGTCATTAACTTAATGGCCTGATTAACTGATGAGTTTAATTAGTAGATAGTAGTGGATTAGCACCAAAACCCATCTCCAAAAACCCTCTTCTTTCTCTCTTCTGTCATTCTCTGCACTGGATTTCCAACTCTAGCGGCAGTTGGAGTCTGGAATCGTCTCTGTGGTGGTCTCTGATTGCAAGCTCTTGTGAATTCTCAATTACCCAATTGTTGTTGGATTGTCTTGTATTTTTTTGTAGTTTGTTTGTTTGTTTGCTTGTTTTTTTTTTCAGTTTTGTTTCCTGTGAGTTATGGTCTGTTGATGTTGATGTTGATGGAGGAGTTTTGATTAGTGTTGTTGTTTTGTTGTGGTGGTGAAAAACAAACCTGGCTGTGATGGCATCCCGGGAGTTACACTATTACATGGCCAGTGAAGAGGAAGAGGAGGAAGGAAGTGGTAGCGGGGAGGAACATGAGGAGCGAGAATCTGAAGAAGAAGAAGAAGAAGAAGAAGAAGATGGTGGAAATTCCCCTCCAGTGAGCTCCACTTCCCACTGGCCACAGAGTTACAAGTAACATAACCCCCCACGCCCCACCACCATTGCTCCCTCCCTCCCTCCCTCGTGATTGAGAAATTCTGTCTACAGAAATTTCAGTTTCCACAATTGGGTAGTAGAGCTGTGGGATGTGCAGAAAACAAAACCCAGAAAAGAAAAAAGAAAAAGAAAAAGAAAAAGTGGGTTTTTGTCCTCCCCTAGATCTTCTTCCTCCTTGCATGATCAAATTTTCTCACAAACCCTAATTTCTCTTTGAATGATAAGAAAATAGCATTTTTTGTTTGGTCTGAAAGAGAATTAGAGGTGTTGCAGCACATTTTTCTTTATCAAAAGATTCAGCTCCTCAACAAGAAATAGTTATTCCCTGTTATTCTGGATTCAGCCTTCTGGAGAAACACTCTTCATCATTGAAATTGAGAATTGCTGGTTCTATGGTTGTGGGGGGTTTTGGGTCACTTTAATAGGACCTCCATTCGTGGTGGCATATGCTCTAGCCACACCCAGGATTTGTAACATAATTTAGTTAGTTGCCCAAAGGTTTTTTGCAAAGAAACTCTCATAGTGGAAGATTTTTGTTGCCTATAATTTGATGCTTCTTTGCAAGGTAGTAGCTTTTGTTTTTCAAAGTTATTGGGATTTTTTTTCTGTTGAATTATTTTTGCTTTAAAGTGCTGTGCAAATGTAGCTCTTTTTGATGTGGCAGAAACCCAACAAAGTTTTTTTAATCAGCAATTGGTATGTCATTGGAAGGCAGAGGGTTGAAGGGTTGTCATGTGTGTGTTTGTACACCTTGTGGGGGTCATGAATGCAGGCAATCAATGGATATGTATGCATCACCTGCAATCAGTATCTTCAGCCCAAGTCTGAACCGGATCAGTAGCTCCTACTTATCTTCTTCATACCAAAGAACAAGGCATTCACCCCATATTACACAACCACTTTTAGCAGACACAACAGAGTCACAACAGCAACAGATCCCATTCCTTCCAGGGAGATTGGAAAAGGGAGAACGCCATCCTGAAGGTTATTATGCATCAAGAGCTGATGAGCATGCAAAAAAGAAAACAGATGCTGATTACACTACCAAAGTCAAAGCTCATGAGGGAAGCAGTGTCTTGCAAGCACTGTTGAATGGTAGGTTAAAAACTGTCTACATGAACTTTGAATTTTTTTAAAAAAATTCTAAACCCTGAACATTTTTTCACTTCATGGGTCTTGAGGAAAACCAAGAAAGATGCTGTGAATCAAATTGGGTGATGAGTTTTTTTTTTTCTTTTCCTGATCTGATGTGTTGTTGGGGCAGGTATGAATGTTCTGGCAGGTGTCGGGGTGTTGACAACACCTTATGCAGTGAAGGAAGGTGGCTGGTTAGGTCTGCTATTGCTGTTTGTATTGTCAGCCATTTGTTGTTACACAGGGATTCTGCTTCGTCATTGCCTAGAGAGTGCACCTGGCATCTCAACATACCCAGATATCGGGCAAGCAGCCTTTGGCAATACAGGCCGTCTTATCATTGCTGTAAGTACACACTGTATGAATGTATAAAATTCCAGCAGCCATCCCAATGGTTTCTTCTGTAATCAGCAGTTTTGGTTTGTGAAGCTTGGTGCTTCTTCTTGCAAAGAATAGTCCAGTGAAAAAGAGTCCAAGTTGTGAACACCACATTTGGAACTACAGTTTCTGGGTGCCTTTGGTCTTCTCCTGATCTGCCCATTTTTCATTTGTGTGTGCAGATCATCCTCTATACGGAGCTTTATGTAAGTGATTTCTTTTGATATGATCGTTCGTTCTGGTACCTTCTGGTTTGCTGTTGTAAACCTCACTCTCTGTATTCTTAACAACCCGATCACACTTATATATCAATGCAGCTTATCAATGTGTTGAGGATGTGAAAATGGGGTGGCAAGTGGTCGGCACTTTTTTCTGGCTTGCTGAGCATTCCATTCAGGCAATAATAATAATACATTTGGAAGTGTGTGACATATGTGTGATCTCCACCACAGGCCTGTTGTGTGGAGTTTTTGATTCTTGAAGGTGACAATCTGTCACTACTTTTCCCTTGGGTCCATCTCAATATGGCAGGCTTCAATATCAGCTCCACTACTGTGTTTGCTGTTCTCACTGCCATTTTTGTGCTGCCGACAGTTTGGCTGCGTGATCTCAGCCTCTTGTCCTATGTCTCAGGTTCTTTCACACCTTCCCAATTCTTTTTTTGCCAGAAAGAAAAACTGTAGCAATGTGATCATTTTGAAATTTTTAATGCTCATTTTTTTATTATGCTTGTGACTGCAGCGGGAGGTGTGATTGCTTCTCTTGTGGTGGTCATCAGTGTCTTCTGGGTGGGAGCGGTGGATGGCGTGGGATTTCATCAGCATGGTTACCTGCTGAATTGGTCTGGCATCCCTGTTTCAATCGGTCTATATGGATTTTGCTACTCAGGTCATGCAGTTTTCCCCAACATATATACGTCTCTGAAAAACCGAGCTGATTTTGACAAAGTACTGGGTGTAAGGTGTGTAACACAAAGTTTCTGACATGATACTCTCTGGTCCTACTCTTTTTACCACATTCTCTTCTCTGTGTGTTCCTGCAACCTGCAAAAGATAGAACATGGAAAAATCATGGGTCTTTTTTTGGGTGGGCTTCTTCCTGCTGCAGCTTCTTGTTGTGCACATTGCTCTATGGTGGCATGGCAGTTATGGGCTTCACCATGTTCGGAGATGCTACTGCATCACAAATCACCCTCAATCTGCCTGGGCAGTTCTTGGCATCAAAGATTGCTGTTTGGACTACAGTAGGTCATCACTGTTCTGTTCACTCTCTTTTTCAAATATCTTCTTTTTTGTCATTTCCTTTTCCATGGTCTGCAGTTCTGGTTATTTATTCTTCTGTGTTGTAAGATATGTATTGTGGGGCATTTGGATCCTTCGCAGGTGGTCAATCCTTTCACCAAATATGCACTGACAATAACTCCAGTGGCACATAGCTTAGAGGAACTGCTCCCCCAGAGGCCTGATTCACAGGAGTACCGTTCATGGTCACTTGTTATACGAACAACCCTTGTTCTCTCAACAATTGCTGTTGCAGTTTTGGTGCCATTCTTTGGTAACCTTTCATCTCTCTCTGTCTCTGTCTCTGTGTCTTCTATTGTTGCATCTAATAGTCTGCTACTTTCCAGCAGCTTCCCTGTCTCTCTTCATCTCTGGGGCCGAAGCTAATGGCCACATGGTGATGAGATCCAAACTACTACAAGAGTTTCTGGGCAAACTTATATCTGATTTGGTGTTAATGCACTGTTATCTGGTTCTGCTGTGCAGGCTTTGTGATGGCATTTATTGGTGCCTTCCTTAGCATGACTGTGGTAAGCTTTGGGAGCACTCGAGTTTTGTTGGGTTTTAGATACATGTAGTGATGGTATACATCATGATGAGGATCAGCATGTGCAATCATTGTGATTCTGTGTATCTCACCAAATATCTTAAAATGCTCATCCAAGGTTCTACACCGATTGATGCATCAAACAACAGATTTTCTTTTTCAGTGAAGCCACTCTACATTCTGATGTGCACCTGTTACTGTAAATCTCAATGCTGCTGCTGCATACTCAATAAGGTTTTCACTTATGTTTTCTCATTGCTTGTGGCAGTCTGTGATTTTGCCATGTGCATGCTACCTCACTATCCTCGGCAAGAAAGCCACCCATTTCCAGGTGTAATTCACAAATCTCAATTTTCACTTTATGTTTTGGGGTCTGCTGATTGCTTGATGGAGATGGGTGCATTCACAATCTCAAATTTTCATTTGTGCATTGAGGTTTGCTCCTAATTACCCTGCAGCAAATTTCCATCAGCAGGTAGATGGTGTTTGCTCAGAAGTAGCAATCCAGAAGGCATTGCTGTTTATTTTCTTCATTTTTTCCTTAAATGCTCGTCATGATAATTTGTTTGAATGTCACTTCTATTGCAACTTTGCATCTCCAAAGGGTTTAGGGTTTTATGTCACGTTTGATTTGCATTGCAAGTTTTTGTCTCTGAAGATACTTACATTCGTTTTATGTGGCATTTTTTCTCAGGTTATACTTTGTTCAACAATTATTGCAATAGGTGTCGTATGCTTGATCGGGGGTACATACTCATCTGTTGCAGGCATTATAGACAGCTTGCACAATGGATGACTCAGGTCCATCAGTCCTTGAGTGAATTGCAAATTCATCTCCATAGATTTCAGGTGTGTCCAGTAGTAATCTCTGTGCATCTCAAGAGGTGTATACAATGTAAATTATACCCATAAATTGTGATTTGTACCAAATTTGATATTGGAATGAATGGGTCTTGTCTTCCCAATTCAATGTCTTTTGGTTCCTCCTCCACTGCATCAACTGTGAAAAGTTGATTGATACCCATCATGCTTGAAGTTGCTGCAATTGTTTTAATGAATGACCAGATCATGCTTGAAGTCACTGAAATTGTTACACTGGACACCCAGATCTTGCTTGAAGTGGCTGAAATTGTTATGATGGATGGATGCCCAGATCATGCTTGAAGTCACCAAAATTGTTAGGATGTCCTACAAACTTTTGACACAATGTTGATCATGCGAGCCATAACTCTACCAGGCTGGTATGTTCTTTCTTTTATCTGCTCTTTACCCCTCCTTGCCAACCTATGGCTGGGCGAAGACTCAAGATGTGCGACAGTAGAAGATGGGTATACATCCATGCTTCGTGCATTGTGCTTGAATCTGGATTTGGCAACCAGTATTATTCAATGCAAGGTATTGAAAAGAAGTGGCTTTAGGAACACAATAAGCATTTACTATTTTTCAACCTACATATTTTCCATAGTAGGCAATATAGACTTTGTTTAATAGGGTGCTTCTCTACCCGCATTCAATTCTCCTTGGGTAGATAAATAAGTTATTAGAATGTTTGGAATTTGGAATGGCAATAATCTAAATCTCCTTTAAACTAATACTCTAAAAGTGCAGATTCTATTTGTGCAAAATAGAATAGATCTCCTTCAAACCATGTAAAAACCTTGGGCATTTTTATCTTACTCTAAGGCTTGCCCTTGAGGGTGTTATGGTTGTCATCCCCCTTATACCAGCATAATGTATATTGAGTGTACAAGTGTAACTGTTCTGGTTGAGCAAAGCAACTTTGTTCAGGTGCTTTATGTAGATGGGAAATCCAATTTCATTGTATTCTTGTCCCATTGCTAACCATGGTGGTTAATCATGTATACATGTAATCATGTTGATCATGTAATCATGTTAACATTCTTGTCCCATTGCTAACCACCATGGTGGTTGATCATGTATTAGCCATCCACATGCATCTACCAACCTAGAACCCACCAAGCTCTTTACCTACTTACCTACCTTCATAGTTGTTAATAACCACTTTCCCTACCTACTTGTGGTACTTACCTATTTATATAGGTAGTTATCTAGGTAGGGAAGGGAGAAGTAGGAGGATTTACTCAATAGGTTATCGAGGTGGAACCTTGTTAACTTGGGGGCCAAAGTGAACCAACACCCACTCTATGCACCATGAAGGATGGATGATAGGTCAACAATAAACATTTTTCTATTGGGTTCTATTGTTTTTACAACCTATTTACTAAAAACTTGCAATTGAGTCATTAGTAGATAAGTAGTGAAAACAAACCTTATCTATGTATAAACCAATGTTGTTTAGTTATGTGAAAAATTTCAGATATGAACATGCATAATGCATGATTGGATATACATGAAATCATATTTGGAAGTTGATCAGTTTTTCGATATTTGTTTTTATGCATAACATGTGAATGGGTGTTGTCATCATATGCATATCTATAGCTATAAGGTTTTAGTAATAAGCTAATATCCATATCCAATCACAAAGGTTTCAACTATTTTTTATATGATTTTATGTATCATTTATTTGTATTTTGGAGTTTACATGTTTAGGGGATGCCAAATATGACCTCTCATTGTGAAAAATGGGGGAGTGAGCTTTGCAACTTCACCAATTTATTATTGTCAAGTTTTTCATTTTCAATGCCTTTACATTGTTGTTTTTTCATTTTGCATTCATTTTCTTCAAGTGCATGTGATCTTGACATGTGTTATTCATTTGTTTTGACTTTCGGCTTTCAATTATGTTGTTGTGTGAGAATCCTTGCATCAACTTTCAACTATTGGTTTCTTGTAAGTGCTCTTCAACTTTTAGCTCCATTATGTAAGTGTTTTTTGCTCCTTTGTTTCGCTTTGACGCAAGTCGGGGTGCATGCTTTGCAACTTCATTAGTTTATCATTGTCGAGCTTTTACTAGTGTGAGCTTGACAAGTGTTTCACTTTTCCACTTATTGTCAAGCATTTCATTTCCAACATTTTTGTATGTGCTCATCACATAGTATGTTGGTTCTGTTACTATTGTTTGAAAGTTCTTGCATCAACTATTGACTTATTATATATGTGATCTTTTGTGATCATCATCTATGAAGCTCTATAACTTTTGGCTCCATTGTGTAAGCATTTCTAGCTTCTTTACTTGAAATCCATCAACGTCTTTTAATGTGTTCAGTAGGCATGAAACACTTGTTTTCTTAACTTTATTACTTGAGAGGTTTTGACTCCTTTGCAATATTTTTCAATTGTCGACTTGTTGGTTGTATGTGTTCATTTAACATGAGGCTCTAAACTTTTTTGGTTCGTTTGCTCAATATCTATTGCCTTTTTTGTGTTGATCAAACACGAAGCTTTAAAGTTTTGGTGTATCAATTTCATGAGGATGAGGAGCTTGTGCGCATCAAAAGGCTTTTCAACTCCATTCAACTAGTCATGATCATAATCAAGTGAGTTTTATTCATAATGCCCATATTTTCATTATGTTCATGAAATGTGACATTTTAGGGTTTGATGTTCAAATGTGTGCATAATGTGAGTGGTGGTGTGTTTTTCTTATGCATTCTAGGGTTTAATGTTCAAGAATGGGCATAATGTGGGTGGTGATGTGTTGTTGTACATAAGGGATGTTATAAACTTTGTGATGGCTGAAGATGAAATTGTTTTTCTTGAAAATGTGGGTCAAATCAATGAGATTGCCTTTGATATGAACACAATCCCTTTTCATAGTTTGTTAAATTCAGAAAATGTCCACTAACAATGTTACAATGATGTATCAATGTTTGACGAGGTGCATCTCCAAACTATGGAGCTTCAAATTTTACCATATATGGAATCACACAACATTAGGACATCTACTTGTTGGAGCTTCTTTTGTTGTAAATGACAACCTACATGTTGATCTTGTGAACCTTCAAATGCTACAATGTATCATGTAAGTCTCAACAAGCTTTTGGTAACATATTAAACCAGAGCTCCATTGTTAAAAAGGGCTTCATCAAGTATAAAAAAACCAATGGAATTACTCTTATGAAAATACATGTTAATAATGTTCATTCTTGTTTATTTGCTAAAGAAAGTCTATACTAAATGGAAAGGCAATGGTTAAACTTTCTAAAACAAATTATACTCAGCAACATGGGAAAAAAAAGGTTGGGCCCATTAGTTTTATAATCATTGTTTTGGTGAGTCAATAAACCCATACAAAAATGGTGATGAAACACAACAAAGGTTTCTTGAGGACCTTGTGTTTTATATTTGCAAAGGATATAGGTAGGTCTCTTTCAACATGTGAAAATGTTTGGTTTCACAAGTTAGTATTACATCAATGTCCTTGTGTTGTGTTTCTTGCTTAATCTTTTCTTGTGGAAGAAATGTTTTTTGCAATGGTCACAAAGACCATGGAATTGCATGTGTTACCATGTTTCAAATTTGTAACTATTATGTTTACATTAGTTTTGATCTCTACATGTCTAAAGGTCGCATCAACACATTTGTTTTGGTGATCAATTGTGTGGATGAAGCTTCGACACCTAGGCATGTTATTGCTGGATTGTTTGAAATGCATGAAACAAATAGAAATGCCCTAGCTTTGCATTTTAACATTTGTTTTAAAAAATTGGATTAATTCATCAAGTGATTGTTTTTGTGAAAGATGAAGGTAACAACTTGGGAACCATGGATGCAACATTATGATTAATGATTGATTGTGAATTATTCAAGTTTTTGTAAGTTTGTAAGGGCACTTGCTTCAAACATGTCATGTCGAAAGCATGTCAATATGTGACAAATGATGATAAGGTTTTTATGAATTTAACTTTGCTAAGTGTGAAAAATGCTCAAAATGGTTTGTAAAAAACAATTAATCGAATGAAAAAATCAAGGAAAGTGAGGGAAAAGTGGGGAAAAGGTTTAAATTGAAAATGGGATGTGATATTAGAAGCTGAAAGCTCCAATGAAAATAAAGTTTTTGCAAGTAAAATTATAATGTTTGAAAAAACTTTGGAATTCAAACAAGCCATCTTGTTATGTTATAACAAGTAGAAGACACCCACATTGCAATTAATAATCCTTACGGCCCAAGTGTGGGCCATTATGGAAATTGTCATTCATTGTTTGAATCACATGGTGATGGTGTGTGTGATGAACCAATCTAGAAACGATTGGCTACTATCAAATGCCTTAAATACTATAATAAATTTAATTGTGACCATGAAATTTGAAGTAAATCCCTTTGTTGATTGGAACAAAATATTTGACCTTTTTGATGTTGAATTTCACATGTTGAATAGAAACATGAGGCAAGGGGTTTTTAATGTAATTAATTTTTTTGAAGTTTTTGAAGATTTTTTATTCCAATTGAGTTCACAATATGTTGGTTTTGATGTTGAATCCATGTTTCTTTAAAGGTTGTGAAATGTTTGGTGGGGTCTGAAAATCTAATTCATTTTGCTATTGAATATGATTTGAAAGAGGTCACCCCCTTTTTTATGGGAATTTTTTTTGTTTTAATTGAATCCTATTGTTGAAACAATTGTAACACAATTTGATGAACTTGATGTTCAAATTTAAAGAAAAAGATAATAACATGTTTGGTGTTGATGTTTTCATGGGAGAGTTTTCACAAGCATTTTGTTATAAAACTGTCTTTATTTTAGAGGTTATGTATCCCATAGTCTATGTGTAAATCTTCTTATTTGGTGACAAACCCATGAGGGCCAATCTTTGAATGTTGCTTTCTTGGCCAAACAACTTCTTGGGATTCCTAACCTTTAAAAAGAAACAAAAAGAATATTTAACCTTGTTGGTGTTTTGACAACTTTGAAATGCTATTGTTTACAACTAAAAAATCTTGATTGAATTATTACCCTAGTAAAAAAATTGACTAGATGATTTGCATTTGAATTGCATAGCAAATACAAACTTCAAAAGATTATATCAAATTTGAAGTTGCTTTAGTCGAAGAAACTTATGAATCGATTGAAGAATTTGAATATTTTGAAAAGTTTGCAAGTTGATAATGATTAAGTGAGTCACTTTCACCAAGTTAATTTTTTCCCTTTCCAACTAAAACTCCTTTGAAGTGATTCCAAATTTTTTTTTGGGTCCATATTCTTGTGCTTCAAAACATTTTGTTTATGTTAGTGGTCAAGATGCAACAACTTTAATATATATATATATATAATTGGGCTTCTAGGCCTTCTATTTTTGTTATTAATCAAGTTGCAATAACTTTCTTATATATATAATTGGGCTTTTAAGCATTTTGTTCTATTATTGATAAGCTACATCAACTTTTTGGGTGGGTGGGTTTAAGGTGTCGAGGTGTTTTTGTGAATGTATCTTTTGTAGGCAGCCAATTGGGTGGCAATAAAAAGCCACTAGTAAAAATGCACCTTTGTTTTCAACTCCATTTTTTATTTTTATTTTGGGCATCTTTTAGTGACTTTTTGTTTTATTTTTAAAATTTATTATTATTATTATTATTATTATTATACATGTACAAAAAAATTTAAAAAGTTTTGGCAGAAAGAAATAAAGCAGTAAGTAAAAGAAGTGTGGGTCATGATTCTTCATTCAATTGTCTGGTCTGGTGGCTGGGTAGGACAATTATGTTTCTGATGTGGTCCTTTTGCAACCAGAGTACATACCTACCCACCTACCTACCTACCTTCATTAAAAGTTATGAACAGAGATTGACATGAGACAAAAACCATCATATTAATGAGGTTAGGTTTATACAGACTTACAATTCCCTGGCAGAGCTTTTATTTTAATTATTTTAATTAATTTTTTTTCAATTTTGTGAAGTAGCCAAATTGGTAAGTAATGATTCACTAAAAGGTTTAGCCAACTTTAGGCAAAGTAAGGAATTTTTTTATATTAAATCTGAGCATGAAATGGTGAAACTCAGCATCTAATGCACAAGGTTCGAGAGTCATTATTTATAGTAGTTGTACAGGTAGGAGCAGTGAAAATATATATATATATATGTAGCAGCAGTGGAGGCACGCTCAGGAAAAAGGAAAGACAGGATGAAACTCAGGTTCCCACCAAAATGGATAACAATGGTAATCAATTTTCAATTTTGATGCCAACAAGTGAACAGCTAACATCAATTGAGATAACTCGAGCAAATACAATTTTGACCAAATGATGCAGCCAGCTTCTACATGAATTTGATTCAAGAGAAATTCAAGTGTCCAATTGCTGCTGCTTTCATGGGAAAGAATATCAACCCATAGCCACTACTCACGAGTCACACTCACAAAGAAGCTACGCCCATGGAAGAAGAGCTACATGAAAAATGCAAAAAAATTCATGGTCAATTGCATCACAGAATAAAAATCAAAAGAATCCACTGCACACTGAAGCTAGCAACACTCTGATGAATTCAACGCCATTCATCGCCCTAACTTTGTACTCCCATTATTAATGGGTAACAACTCTTCTCTTGGATACAAGCCAATATGGATGCTCCTCAATATGGATGCTCCTCGGGTTCTCACCAAAACCTAGACCAAGTGGATATGGTACCATCTTGCCGAACCTAGACCAAGCAGATATGGTATCATTGCAAGCCCATGTGAATGACCATAATGTGGGCATATGGATATCACTTCTGTAATGCTAAATTGCTACATCAGGTGTAGGTTTTTGTGGAATCGGCAATAGCCACCATGTTCTATGGTATCACATACCATTGTATCTATCAATAGAGACACTCCTGGAAACCTTACATGCCCACCCAACTCTAGTACTAACTATCTGCATGCATCTACTCTACTTAGTAGCCACCTACCTACCTACCTACCTACTGACGCATCTCTGTCCATGACCTTTTTCTTACAAGGTTCTCTAGTTCTCTAGCCTACTGCATATGTCAAAGCTGCAAATCTTTTTGTATCCCAACCTGTGAACAAAACTGGTTTTGAATTCTCAATGTACACTGGCATCTTCAAAGGATATCTTTAGTTTCTTGCATACCAATGTATCTGGTGTATTGGCGTTATCTGGAATATTGGCATATTCGTGCAAAAGGGAATCTACAAGTTTCACCTTGTTTTTGCTTTCCAGATTCTGCAATGTACCACCCCAAGAGGTGGCCATGGCTAGGGCAGAAGACTAGTCCAATGCAAGGCTTGGGATGAATCAAAAGCATTATATGTAGGCTGATGTTTGCATTCTAGTATGAGAATGGTGTGTAGCTTTGAGAATCATATCTTGCAGACTGTGGGCCGCTTTGGGACTTGTTTTCAGATCCTGGCTGTTGTTGTCTGGATGATGGTGCTTCTTCTTCATTGTCTCTCATGTCCAAAACCACCGGATGAATTTCTTGGAGCATGTGCACTACTTCTACCATAGTGGGGCGCATATCTGGCACATCATCCACACATACCATCGCCACTTGCAGCATTTGCATCATTTCCTCCTCAATGTTATGGTACTTCTTCAGCTCTGCATCAAACACTTTGGCTATCCATACCTCCCTAACAACTGACTGTACCCAATGAGGTAGATCGCCACTGCTGCCTTCATCATTCATCAAAGACTGTACAGGTGTCTTTCCTGTCAGCAGCTCCAGCAACAGCTAAAAGAAATTCCACCCAGAATCCACACACACACAAAAAAGGGTATCAGATTCTGAAGCATTGCATATGAGAGATGGTAAAAACCCACCCACCACCTTGACAAAATTCAGTTTACACACAAACGCTAAAAACAAAACATGGGCAGCTTTTCAATACACCAACAAGCATCATCCAACCACACTTGAAAGTGGTAATAAGCATTGTTCTGGCACCTAACCACACTTGGATGTGGTAACAACAGCAATCCAGAAAAGAAACAATTCCAATTGAAATTGCTCTGGGATGGGCAGATTGCAAAGAAAGCGAATGATTGTTTGAAGCATCAAGCATACAAAGCTTACCACTCCAAAGCTGTAAACATCTGATTGCGGTGTGAGCTTCCCAGTTTGTGCGACTTCGGGTGCTTGATAACCAGCAATCCTAGAGGCGACAGGACTATTGGCGAGGAGCTGCAGTAGCCCAAAATCTGAGATTCCTACCTCCATACGACTATTGAGTAGTACATTGGAGGATTTGATGTTCCCATGTACATACATGCAAACACCATCACTGCCTCCTCCTCCTCTTCCTCCTTCATGAATGCAAGCAATCCCAAGAGCAGCTCCAAGTGCGATTTTACATCGACTTCCCCAATCCAAGCATGTCCGATTGTTGCCTGTAAAGCAAAAGCACGTACAAGCAAGCAAGTGCATATGGTCACGTCAACATCCATCCACACCCAACAACACAATCTCTCCACACCTTTCCACAAATTCACACTCACAAATGAACGACCTAAGAAGAAAACTCATATGAATTGAAGCAGAAGAAGAAGCTACAACAAGGCTGGCAGCATTGAAGAAAGCTGCATTGCAACTGCTGCAGCTGCAATCTCTTCCTCGTCAACAAGCTCCAAAGAAAGCAGCAGTAAAAGGGTTCATGCACTGATGAAGAAGGGACAGATCTCTGATGCTCCAGAGGAAAGGAACACAACAACAACAACAACAATAACAAGGATTACCATGGAGATGGGAAGAGAGGCTGCCCAAGGAATAGTAGTCATAGACAAGAAGTTTTTCTTCCTTGGAGAAAAAATAGGCATGCAAGGGGACGAGATTAGGGTGCTTGAGCTTGGCCACAATGTCAATCTGCAGTAGGAAATCCTTTCTTGCCAATGTCGCATCCTTGAGTCGCTTCACAAATACAGTAGCAGTGGGGGAGGAGGAAGTAGACCCGCCACCCCCGCCACCAGCAACAGCATGAGCAGCAGCAGCATAGTGGTGATGGTGGTTGTCATCAAGAATTGCTTTGTAGGCAGTGCCGGCAGTGCCTTTGCCCACAACCTCGGCAGAAGCACGCAACAGATCCTCCAAACCGAAGCTGAAGCGCGTGCCTTGGACCAACACCAGCTTGCTGTTCCGTTCCTGCAAACCTTGATGCTCAGCGATGGTGTAGTCTTGGTGCTGCTGTTGCTGCTGCTCCTCCTCCCCCTCCGGTTTGTCCTTCACAGCATCAGCAGCAGCAACAACAGCAGAAGACCTACTCCTACCCCTCACGCGTTTCCCTTGAGAACCCACAATGGGTTTATTGTTGAGCTCCTCTCTTACCTGCTGTTGCTGCTGGAACTTAGAGACGTCCTTCGCAGCGGCCGCAGCAGACTTACCCTTCACGCGTTTGCGTTCTTGTACAGCAGCAGCTTGCCCACAGATTGCTGCAGAGTCGTGGTCGTCTTTGTGTTGCTGCTGCTGCTTCTTCGGGTTGTCTACCTTATATTGCTGCTGCTGCTTCTTCGGGTTGTCTTCCTTGTGTTGCTTTGCTGCTTCTGCTTGCCGGCCAGTTCGCTTCCAGTGACACAAGAGCAAAGCAATGGTGATGAGAACCAGAACTGCAATGCCGCCTAGCACAATACCCACCTCCACCCCCGTTCCTAGTCTCTTTTTGCTATTCCTCCTGCTGCTGCGAGCTGATGGTGGAGGCGGAAGGAGTCGTCGAGGAGGAGTCTGAGGAGCTTGTAAGGGGACACCAGTGGCAGCAGGAGAAGGAGGAAGAGAACGACATGGGACTGTTGTGGGCGGTCCGCAGATGCCTTGATTGCCGATCCATGAAGACAAAGGGAATTGGATCAAGGTGCTAGGGACAGGACCAGACAAGTTGTTGTTGGCAACGGAGAATCGAGTAAGATTCACAAGCTTGAGGACAGGGACATGGCCTGAGAAAGAGTTGTTCTGCAGATTAAGCAGAAAGAGATGCGAGAAAGCGTTGATGGAATCGGGAATAGGTCCATTGAGCTTGTTGAAGCTCAAGCTCAAGTGCGAGAGACGATGCCACAATCCCCAAAAGGAAGAAGAAGAGGAAGAAGACAAAGGACCCGAGAATCCATTGTTGTCAAGGAACAGAGCTTGCAAGTTAGTGCAGTTGGCGAGCTCTTCTTCCGGAAACGCACCCGTGAACATGTTGTGATGAAGACTTAGCACACGAAGCTGGTCCAGTAATGACAAGCTTCCGGAGGGAATGCTACCTGCTAAGCCTGCTGCAGGTAGCCGAAGCTTGTAAACACGACCTCGTTCACAGCTGACACCTGCCCAGGAAACACAAACTTGTGTTGCATTCTCCCACGAGCTTAGCAGCTTTCTTGTTGGGTCCACCGCATTCCTGAATACTTGCAACCCCATTACATCCGTCTGCAAACTCCCTTGCGCATCAGCTGAACTCACTACCAAACTCATCAACAACAACAACGAAAAGGAACAAAACCTCATTGATCCTTTTCCTATCCCACTCTTTCTATTCTCCTCCTCCTCCTCCTCCTCCTTCTTCTCGTCCTTCTCCGGACCCATAACAACAACAACAACAAGAGTATGACCAGCACTGTCTCCTTCTTCTTCTGCTCCGTCATCCATCCATCATCTGGCAAGAAACAAAACTCCGGGCTCCATCAGAACAAGGTGGTGTTATTGTTGTTGTTGTGGTGCTCTTCTTCTTCTTGTGTCCATCTGGGCAGCCACACAAACAGCAACATTGTTCTCCAAAGCTACTTGGACACTGCATGCGGGCATGCAGGAGGTTCCATGATTACAACTGACGCTGCTGCTGCTCCCTCGCTGGACAAAATGGCGACGGTTGCGACGGACATCGCGCAAGACAGACACGCACACGGACACAGACACCAGAAGAGACCACACGAGAGACAGAGACAGACACGGGCAGACACAAAGAGACACAGAGAAAGAGACAAGAGAAGGAAGGGACGGGCTGGTCCCAAAAAAACCCCCCTAAAAAAACGAGGGTCCTTAGGGTTTAGGGTTTCGGGACCCTCTAGGCCCTAGCAGCAAAAAGAATCAATGACCTTTTTTTTAATTAATAAAAAAAATTAAAAATTTGGGTGATACCTGGTGGGCATGAAAGGAAAATTAATTTAAAATAATAATAATAATAATAATGGATGATGGAAGTGAAGAGAACATCATCCATAATGTGGGGTATTATGGATGATGTTCTCTTCACTTCCATCATGCACATTGGCACCAATGAGGGTACATCCTTCAAAATCAGCCAATAATGTTTCATCAACTAGAAAGATTTTAGCCAAATTTGGCTATAGACCATAATATAAAATCTTCGAGTCAATTGTTCAAAAATCCTCTAGTTGAAAATCAACCAACAATGTTTTTATCAATTAGAAAGATTTAGCCAAATTTGGCTATAGACCAGATACGAAAGGAATTTTTTTTAATAACCCTTTTATATATTGGCTACCTGTTGGAACCAAGGTTCGATTTTTTTTCAGGTTTGTGACGGAGGTGGAAATGGTGATCATCCACAAGTGGACTTAGCCAAATTTGGCTACACATTAAAATGGGAAAGCACAAAACTATATATTTTGGCAACATTCTAGAACCTATAATCTAAATCTGGCAATTTGAATATTATTTTCTTTGAGATATGGTGAGTCTGTAGAAATCCAGCAATTTTTTGAATTTTTTTTTGAAATATTGCAAATTACGGAAATTTCTTTCACAAAAATTGTGAGTGTGTGTGTGTGTGTGTGTGTGTGTGTTTTTTTTCAATTCTATGATGTAGCCAAATTGGCAATTGTCAACAAGAAGATTTAGCCAAATTTGGCTGTTGACCAAATATGAAAGAATTTTTTTTAAGAATCCATTTATTATTGGAGAAATCTGGCAGTTTTTTAAAATTGAAAATATGGCATATTAGGGCCAATTTATTTACCCAAAAAAATCCATTGTATGTGTTGAAATTGTATTTTTCAGATTAAAAAATGCAAAAATTTGCCCCCCAAACCAAATCACCACTACTAAGTTGTGAAATTTCTGGCAAATCACTCCACAAATTAATAGATAAAAGACCCTTCTCATGAAACCAAGATTTGAATTGATTTGAAAGGAGATGATGCAGTTTTAGGAGTGAAACCCTAAAAACTGAAGGAAACCCTAAAAACTGGATTGCATTCGGAGTTGTGAAACATGGAAGCCCTAAACTACTGGGATTGTATTGGCAGTGTTGTGAAATATGGGAATTTCTAAACTGGATATTGTATTGGGAGTTGTAACTTGTTTCCTTTGAAAACCAATTTTGTAAGGAAATATGGGTATAGGTAGTTATTAGGGTTTTGGGAAGATTCTTAAAATGTTTTCCTTTGGAAGCCAATTTTTTGGTAAGGATTTTATGGGTATAGGTAGTTATTAGGGTTTTGGGAAGATTCTTAAATGTTTTCCTTTGGAAGCCAATTTTTTGTAAGGAAATATGGGTATAGATAGTTATTAGGGTTTTGGGAAGATTCTTAAAATGTTTTCCTTTGGAAGCCAATTTTTTATAAGGAAATATGGGTATAGGTAGATATTAGGGTTTTGGGAAGATTCTTAAAATGTTTTCCTTTGGAAGCCAATTTTTTTGTAAGGATTTTATGGGTATAGGTAGTTATTAGGGTTTTGGGAAGATTCTTAAAATGTTTTCCTTTGGAAGCCAATTTTTTTGTAAGGGTTTTATGGGTTTAGGTAGTTATTAGGGTTTTGGGAAGATTTCTTAAATGTTTTCCTTTGGACGCCAATTTTTTGTAAGGAAATATGGGTATAGGTAGTTATTAGGGTTTTGGGAAGATTCTTAAAATGTTTTCCTTTGGAAGCCAATTTTTTTGTAAGGGTTTTATGGGTTTAGGTAGTTATTAGGGTTTTGGGAGGATTTCTTAAATGTTTTCCTTTGGACGCCAATTTTGTAAGGGTTTATGAGTATAGGTTTAGGGTAGAAACAGCCCATGGGTGATCACTTAAGTGCTCAGGGCAGGCTGGATCGAAGGGGTGGGTTCCATTGTTGGGTGAGCTCGTTGTTTTTGGTGTCCAAACAAACTTGAATCTCTCCTATTGGCACATTTGGTGCATTAAAAATCATCAAAAACAGATTAGAAATGAGAAAGTTATAGCCCCCCAAAGTACAGAGGTCAAGAACTTAAAAGAAACAAACAACAACTGAACAATACAAAGCTCATGCTCATTGCTTCCTGATCACTTAAAAAATTCCTTGTTTGTTGCTCTGTTGCTATTAGAGTTCAAAATTCATTTGTAGAACTGAAGGTGGTGTTCTTATAACACTTTAAATCATATAAATTGAAGAAGAAATGAGAAAGTTAAAAAGATTTTAAAGTAAGAGTGATCTAAAGAGAGGAAATAAAATAAAATAAAATAAAATGCATTTTGTGAGTTGAAAAATTCATTCTTCTTCTTTGCTATTTTTTCATTACTCATTTTCATTTGCACTTCAAAGACGATTTCCAAACTTTGAGGTAACACTCCCATAACATTTTAAATCACTCAAAAATGAAGCAAAGATGATGAAGATCTAAAGAAGTGATGGGTGATAAGGTAGTGATCAGTGATGGGTAGTTCTACCCTAGTTATTAGGGTTTTTGGAAAAATTCTTAAAATGTTTTCCTTTGCAAACCAATTTTGTAAGGAGATATGGGTAGAGATAGTTATTGGATTTTGGGAAGACTTTTTGTGGCTAAAACATTATTTGTGGGGGTCCTCACTTACCTAGTTAGGGTTTTCATGCCCCAAAAAATAAAAATTAACACCTACATTTAACCTAAGGAAATCTCATCAACTTGAAGACCTCTATGCTTCTTTTTTCCTTGAACCCTATTTCTTCTTCTTGGGTTCTCTTGTAATAAAATAAAGCACTTGGAGTAATTTTCCATACATGTATTTGAAGGGCACCTTATGTGACGACATGGGACTATCCCCTCTAAGAAAATAAGAGGAAAAATCTTAGGCCTTTCTATTTAGTGGTGGGAGGCAACAAGAAAAGTAATGGTGCCATTCACACTTGATAAATGAAAAATCTAGATGGCATCCTAGGTGGCACCCAATCTTAAATGGGCAATAGCTTAATGTTATGTGAATGCTACTATGATGTTAATGGACTCAACAACACTAGATTCCTAACACCAAGTGTGAACGCACCTTAAGTAGTAAACTAATGCGAGACCGAAGGCACATTTGAGTTTGAAAATCAAATAATTGTTTTTGTATTATTAAAATTTGAAATGATGTTCTTGACATCAAATGGAATGATGAGAACCTATAGACTTTAAATGTGTCAAATTGCCATAAATGGCTATGTTAAAATGCACACCCCAAAATGAAGGTGGCATTGAAAGAAGTCTTTAAAGATTTTTTTTGAAATTTTTTAAGGGGATTTCAATTTAATTAAATATTAGGTTCAGAAGGTCAAAATTAGTGTACCTTTCAGAAAATTAGTAATTAATATCCCCATGAAATTCTGACATATATTTTGAGTGTAATAATTATATTACCAAAAATTCATCCTAATTTTCTAAACATTCAAGGAATGTATGATCATTATTATTGCCTTTGCACAAGCTTAAAAAAGTATGCCTAACTCTATGTCTAGTGACAATATTTTAACTAGGGAAATGAATATTTAAAAATTGGGTTTTTCAAAACACATGCACTTTAATAAATCAGACCTTTCTTTTTTTTTTAAATGAAAATTATCAATTTAATAAAAAAATGTATGTATAATAATTTATGTATGTGTAAAGGTCTAAGGAAGTTTTTTTTTTGGGAAAATAAAGAAAATGATTTCACCACAATATGAATATTTTAGCATAATGTTTTAGCATTGTTGCAAAAATAACAAAAGTCTTATAATATTTTGTTCCTTCATGGGTAAAACAAATGACATATATGTACAAACATGATGATTTAGTATTGCCTTACCTTAGGATAAGTTTCATCATTAAAAAAAAAAATCTTTTAAAGTATTGCAATGATTTTTTTGGAAAATATGATGGAAGTTGTCATTAATTATGGCAAGCTACAATAGCCAGAAATTGACTAATCATACGACAATAATTATTAGACTATTCTAAAACAAAAATAATGATTCTCGAGTTACCA
The DNA here is from genome assembly GCA_963920785.1 of Sphagnum contortum. Classification (NCBI taxonomy): domain Eukaryota; kingdom Viridiplantae; phylum Streptophyta; class Sphagnopsida; order Sphagnales; family Sphagnaceae; genus Sphagnum; species Sphagnum contortum. The sequence continues at coordinate 16,296,511 of OY987286.1, read as the reverse complement.
AAAAAAAATTGGTTCTTTTTGAAGAAAATTAATTATTCATCTTTTGGCATCTTTTTAATTAATTAATTAATTTGTTGATTATTTTATTTCATTTTTCCTTTGGTGGTATAGAGTTATTTTTTTATTCCCCTAAACTTCAAAAGCTTTTTTTATTGTGCTCAATTTTCATAAGATACAAGACCTCAAGCAAAACTTTTATATAACTCAAACTCACAAATTATTTACTACCCCAAAATCTCAGCACTAGAACCTCAAAACCCAATGTTGTGCCCGTACCCGGATTCAAGTGTCAAAACCGACGATTCCAAATCCGGGTTTTTAGAACCCGACCAAATGTGTTTTTTTTAATACTACCCACATATTTTCAATAAACATTAGACCCTTGGGGACCGGTCTAAGACGGGCCCGGTTTTAGCTTTTAGGGTTTTTATGTACCATTAGGGTTTAGGGGGGGTTTTTTTTGTTTCTCACCCCCATCACTTTCCTTTCAGGAGCTTTGTGTTTTTTGCATTTTTTGCAACATCTAATTCCAAAAGCTTGATGTTTCCTCATTTTCTTTTAAGAGCTTTGCTCTAGTTGTAGCTTCATAGCATGTCAAAATTCCATTGATTTGGCAACATTGTTCACTACTTTTTGCTTCGATGGCAACATCATTATATATGTGGTTTGCGACAAGAGTTTCACAACTTCAACTTCATCATGTATGTTTTCTCCTATCTCTTGTTTTTTTTGTTTTTTTACATAGATCAACTCAATTTTTAATTATACAAAGATGATAACAACATAGGATCGATTCTTACTATCTTTGTAATGTAGAATAGAAATTAAGTTTATAAGTTGTTATTGTTGCTCTTATTGTTGGTGCTACTTCTTCTATTGTTGCCACTACTTCTATTGTTGTGGGTGCTTTTGTTGCTGCTATTACTATTGCTATTGATATTTCTATTGTTGTTGCTTTTGTTCTTACGGCGGCTTTTGTCGTAACTTCTACTACTATTATTTCTACAGTTACAAGTGTTTTTGTTGTTTTCATTTATACTACTACTGTTGGGGCTTTTGTTACTATGAGTGCGTTTGTTAGTATTGTTACTTCTACTATTACATGATTGGTGTTTTTGTTGTTGTTGTTCTTGTTGCTAATTCTATTAATATTGTTGTTTTTGCTTCTACAAGTGCTTATAATTTATTGCTACTTCTATTATTGTTGTTGTTTTTGTTATTGCATGTGCTTCTATTGTTATTGTTATTTCTACTATTGTTGTTGCCATTGGAGGTGTTTTTATTATTGCTTTTACTTCTACTGCTCCTATTGCTTTTGTTGTTACTTCTAGTGTTGCTATTGTTTTTGCTATTGTGGGTGTTCTTGTTGCTATTGTTATTACTATTGTTGCTACTATTGCAACTGTTGTTGGAGTAGTTGTTGCTACTATTATTACAATTGTTCTTGAAGTCATTGCTCCAATTATTATTACAATTGTTGATCTTTGTTGGTTATATTTCATAGTTTTTTATGGATTATGTATTTTAGTTATAAGGATGGCATCACTAAGTGTGACAATTAAAATGTGTAATGAATATGATGAGTCTATGTCATCATGTATTGTCACCCCCTATTGGATCAAAAAGGCATCTAATCTTGATATGGAGGCAATTTGGCAACTTTTCATTCCACAACTCCAAGTTAATAAAAAATTATGGTACCCTTTCCATCACACCTTTGATTATTAGGGTTTTCTTTGTTATTAATGGGCTTGCTACAATAAACTTTTGCAATCCACAATATTATGATGTCTTGTTTGTCACCCTTTTATAGTGCAAATTGATGTTGGGAATTTATCCCAAGAGAAGCATAAAGGGTTTCTAGATTATAATAAAAACCATGGTCCAAGCTCATTGAAAATACATGTTTGTAATGAACATCTCAAGGTGTATAGGAAGTGGGGATTTTTTTGCTACAAAAAAAATGCTAGAAACTATGGTAGAAAGTATTAGTGAGAGACAAGTTACAAAGAAAAGCAAAAAATTTCCTCCACAAATTATAGATTTCTTTAGTAATTATAAACGTTGAATGCAAAATCAAACGGAGTGAATTTTTCGGAGGATTTGATGTTATACATTGCTAAAAGATACTATCCTTTGTCATATGTGGAAAATCCATGGTTAAAACGTTTAATTCTCCATCAATGTGAGTGGGTTCAATTTCTATCTTGATGGCAATTAGTGATTGAAGTCCTTTGAAATATTGTGACAAAAACAAAGGACAATTTTGTTCTCCCAACTCTTGTTTCTTATGTTACATGCATAGCCTTTTGTCATCTTTGGATCACGCACTAAGTATGACATGTTTGTTATGGTTGTCAGTTTTATCAATAGTTTTTGGGAGCTCACTTATGTTACTGTTGGGGTTTGTGAAGTGAAAACATAACTGGCACAGCCATGACAAACCAAGTAAAAATTTTACTAGACTCATTTGGTTTGCTTGACAAAATCATTGTTTATGTTAAAAACAAAGGCTCCAATCTGAACAGATTGATTAATGCCTTAAAGTCTATAGTTTCATATTTTCCCTTTCAATTCCCTACCCATTTATAGGATCATGTTTTGGCTATGTAATGTCAAAAGTAGCTTAGTATGCCATTGATGATGTCCAAGTTTATTAAGGTTTTTTACAAGTCAATTTAAAGTCTACTCAAATATCATTGTAAAAAACCATTACTTGGACTGAAAAAATGAGGAAGGGAAGGCAAGAATGGAAAAATGTTTGTATCATTACAAGGTTGTCGAGAAGGATGCTTAAGGCTCATGTGAAAATGCAATTTGCTTTAAAAGTTATCTTGTTTCAAAAAACTTTTGAATACCAAAATGCAATTTCCATATGTTACGTACGATAACAAGTTTTACACTTGTCTCCAAGAATGTTAGTGGGCCAAACTTGGGCCATGGTTTAAACAATTACAAATACATTGTTTCCAAATAGTGTGTTTTAAACCAAATTTGAGGGTATAATTGTATTTTTTATTTCTATTTTCATTTTGTACAATGCTATGAAAACTAATGTGACCAATATTGAATATTTGAATTAGCTAGTAATCTGTGGTGATTTTGATTCAAAACTATAGGAATTTCAACCAAGGATGATGTAGTAAATTTTGGAGATATTGAACCAATTATTGGGTTATAAAAACACTAGAAAAACATGAAGTGTATTTGAAATTTTGTGGGAATTTTTGCTATTGCTAAAATCGTTGTAAAATATGACATTAAAATTGTATGTTTTCTTTTGTTATAAATGTACAATCACTTATATTCTATTAGGGTAGCAAGAAAACCATTAACAATTGAAAAAGATCTAAATCTTTTTGTTGGGCAAGTTGTGTCAACTAATGATGTGATCCTTTCAACTTTGAAAATTGAGCTCTAATTATTTTGTTGGTTACCTATGCTATCAAACAAATCATGATAACCCTTTGGTTTAGTGCTAGTGCAACATGCCAATGCAATTTTCACATGTTGGAACTCATTGATCATTAAATTAAATCTTCAATTTTTTTTGTAGCCAAGATGCAAACCAAAAAAAAAAAAAAACTGTTAAATATGGAACCATGTATTGCCAAAAGCCAAAAAAATAATTTTAAAAATAAAAAATTATTTTATTTTTATTTTATTTTTCCAGTCTCAAAGGCTCAAGCTGGTGCCACCTCGTACACTAGTGGATGTCCATTTGTCGCGCAATCGCGATAGTTGCACGAAGATTTTGCAAGTTAGTGGGGGGATCTGCACGTGTGCTCATGGGGGGGATGGAGCAGCAGCTGCCGCACAAATTTTGGGTTGTGTTTTGTTTTGCTGCTGGAATTTTTGTTTTGTTTTCTTGCAGTTTCAGTAAGGTAGTAGTAGGTAGCCTAATGTTGCTGCAAAAAGAATAAGCTTCTCTCGATCCCCCCCAAATGTAAATTTGCATTGGGGTTTGTTTTTCTGTATCTCAAGAAGCTGCAGCTACTCCTTTTGTCAATGTGTTTCTTCTTGTATTGGGTACTTTATTAACTTCCAGTTTTTGCTGCTGCATGTTAATAATCCTCAGGTCCTTCTTGTACATCTTTACAATCTCATCTACAATTTCATGCACAAGAAGAAGTGGGGGTTCAAATTTGAGATTCTAACCATCTTGTGAATTGTTTCAGTTTTGTTGGGTCCTTTGCATGGACAGATACATAGATACATAGATACAGAGAGAGAGAGCTTGTTGGCAAACTTGATCGAAGCAAAGTTCGGGAGTTGCTTGGGTATGAGTGAGCGAGTGAGCGAGTGACTTCTTGTATTGGGTACTTCCAGTTTTTGCTGCTGCATGTTAATCCCCAGGTCCTCTTGCACATCTTTACATCATCTACAATTTCATGTACAAGAAGAAGTGGGCTTCAAATTTGAGATTGTAAGCATCTTGTGATTTGTTTCAGTTTGTTGGGGTTTTTGCATGGACAGATACATAGATACATAGATACAGAGAGAGCTTGTTGGCAAGCTTGATCGAAGCAAAGTTCGGGAGTTGCTTCGGATTGAGTGAGTGAACACTCTCTCTCTCTCTCTCTCTCTCTCTCTCTCTCTCTCGTAGTACAGTAGTAGTAGTAGTAGTGATGGAGACTCTCAAGGGTATCTTTGGTACTGCTAAGGATTCAAGCACCGAAGCAACAAGACCCAAGGCAATTGAGCGAACCCCTTCGGGTACCAAGAAATGGATCAAGGAATTGTCTCCTTTAGCCAACAGTGTTGTGGGCCGCTGTGCAAGGTATTCAAACTACAAACCAACCAACCAACCAGCGATTGATGCTTTTTTTTTTTTCCTCTCAATGGTATTCAAGACAGAATCAATTGTTCAGTCACTCTTTTGCAATTAGATTTCCAACTCGAACAACTCTTTGTAATTCTATTTAAAAGGCCCAAGAAGAAAAAAACACACACTTGAATGCAGCCGCCCACTCTACTGTGCCCAACATTTGGTGAAGATTTTATAAAGAATTGGTGAGGATTTTGTGAAGTTTTTGTGAAGAAAATGAGAGACTTTCTCAATTAGTCTGAACTTGGGGTGGGTGCACACACTGGGGGGATGGATGGGGGGGCTGTTGGGTATGTTGGATTCCTGGCTTGTTTTGTTGTTTGCATTAGGATTCTGTTGGTTCGTCCAGAGGATTTGCAAAAGCAATTTGAACGAGAGGCAGCAGCTTCAGCAAAGACACCATCCAAGTATGCAAAGAATTTACTCGAGTATTGCAGTTTCCGAGCACTTTCAGTATCAGCTCAGTTGGCTGAACACTTGAATGACAAGGAGTTTCGACGGCTGTCGTATGATATGATGCTTGCTTGGGAAGCTCCTGATGCAACCAGCAACAACCCTACGTCCAAGGTAATAAATAAATACTCACCACAACAACATAAGGTTTTACATTGTGTCAATTGTGACACATATTCATGTTGAATAATAAGAAGCCATATTTGTCAAAGTCATGGTGAACATGACCACATATCCATACCAATGCGGCGTTTAGTGTTTACTCAGTAGTAACTTAGCATTAGTGTAATTTGTGCTATTGTTTCCCACATTGAATTGTCAAGGTCTACTGCCATATGGGAAAAACATTTTCTGTTCTAGTTTCATAGTTTGGTTATACACGGATCCATTTTAAAGATGGGAAATGCTACATTTTGAGTTTTTGGAAGGGCTACTTGAGCACCACTTAGAACTTCTGTTTTTTTCGGGGGATCAGGAAGTTTGGATTTTGAAACTCTGAAACTTGGGCTGAAATTGGAATTGCTAACTGGAATTGTGGTAACTCTGTAACATACCTATATGCAATGGATAGATGGCAGTCTCTTTTACTGGGAAATGCAAAAAAACTTGCGGTATTTGTGTTCATAGGTACAGCAAGAGCTTGAGAAGGTGGGAAATAAGTTAGAAGCAGAGCAGGAGGAAGATGCAGATCATTTCTTTTCTGACTTGATGCCCATAGTGGTAAGTAAGATAGACACACCCACATGCCATTTTTATTTTTTATGTTGTTCTTTTTGAGCTTTGTTTTAGGTGTGGTGCTCTGGTCGGTTAATTAGTTGATGTATAATTAACTTGTGTTCAAGAAAATTCTATCCTCACTCTTCACGCTTTGCCCTAAATAAAGATGGCCCTGGAAAACTTTGCAAATTTGTAATAATTAGATACATACGGTGCATGTGATCTTGTAATCTTCTAAGTTGCACTATTTTCTGTGGGTTTGCAGGCAGAAGTGGAGACTGCTGTTAGGTTGGAAGCATTTGCAAGGATTGCTCCTGCCATTCCTGTGCTTGCAGATATTATCACGGTGCATCCACAGTGGGAAGCACTTACTAATACGACTGGAGGTCTTCTTCCTTTCCCTGTTTATGATAAGTACCTCAGCGAGTTGGACAAGTAAGTAGCCAATCCTCCTCCACCCCATCACCCTAAGTTTTGAGCCAGGTCCTTCCAATGGCCACTGCCCAACACATACATGTCCTATTGACATTGTTGCCAAGTGGGTGGAGTTTTGACCATCCTTTTCTTGTTTTCTTTTCCAGGTCAATCAAGTCGGTCAAGGGCCAAATCTCACCAACATTCATCAAGGCACTCAACTTGGAGAAACATGAGACAGTGGTGGAGATCGATGGAGGGGGTTCTCAAACAGTTCTTCAGCATATGGGAGTATCTACCTGGCCTGGTGTGTGCAAAAACCTTACATAGGGATTTTTTTTGGATTTTTTTTCTCCTATTTTAAATTCAACTCATTTTTATTTATTTTTGGCCAAATGTCTTCTATAACAAAATTGAGAAACAAAAGGCACTGGCTTTGGCATCTTGATCCCATTGGTTTCAATAATTGATATCATATTGCTGGTGTGTCTATCTGGGTGTATCATTCTCTCTACAGGGCGGCTTACTTTGACAGACTATGCACTGTACTTTGAGAAAGCAGGAGTGTTGTCTTATGGTGAGGCACAGAAGTATGACCTAGCTGCCAACTTAAACCAGGTGGTGAAACCTGATTTAACAGGGCCATTGGGTGCCCGAGTTTTTGATAAAGCTGTTATGTTCAAGTCAAATGCAGAGTAAGTGTTGTATACTCAACCTGCCCAACCTTGCCAAAAGGAAAAATAAAAGAGATTGATGACAACAATACTTACAAGACTGCATGAAAGCACTTTGTTATGAGTGTTTCCATAAACATGGATTTAATTTTTTGCCATGTAGCAAATATTGTTCTGAGAAATTTGTGTGTGTGTGTTTTTGGGTTGGTTCTATAACACAGTTTGGAGCCTACAGTGCTGGAGTTCTCAGAAGTGACAGGGAATCAACGGCGGGAGTACTGGCTAGCAATAATTCGGGAAATAATAGCAGCCCACAAATTCTCACGTACTTACAAGCTCGAAGGTGTGGGTAAATCAGAAGCACTTGCAAGGGCAGTGTTGGGCATAACACGGTTGAGGGCTGTGAAAGAAACTTTCAATAAATTGCCACTCAGACCTGATAACCTTCTGACTTACACATTCGGGGATGAGATGCCGAATGGGGATATGGTTATGGCAGCCTTAGCCGATACACTTCGTCGTTCTGAGCATGGCCAAGGTGAGGATAGTTTCCTCGATCTCCATGAAGGGAATCGTGTGTATGCAAGCTCAGCAACTGCTGCTGTTGCTAGCCTTGAGTCTTTGACTCCCACACCGAATAGTGACCAAAAACCTGCTGCTTCAGTTCCCATTGGTGAGTTTGTGATTGGAGAATTGACACCGCTTGAGAAGGCAATTTTGCAATCTCGAGAAACTACCAAACAAGCTGAAGTCGCACAGGCAACTATAGATGGAGTGAAAGTAGAGGGAATTGGCACAAATGTTGCAGTAATGACGGTGTGTCTCTTGAACACTCTCTACTACTCTGTTTGAACCTTAATTTTTGGTTGAGAAAATCCTTAAGCTTTAGGTTTGGCTGTTTCTGAAAATTTTGAGAACCATGCTTATAGATCAGGACTGGGTATTTGATCTTATGAGAACCTTAAGAACCGCCCCAATACTGAGCAGCAGGGGTTTGGTGCAGTTTCTAATACCCACCCTGGAACACCAGTGGAAACTGGAAACCCTTTGGGGTTCATAGCTAAAACATTAGCAATAGGCAATGATGCTGTCATGACTACTAATCAAACTGGAATCATGTACTGTGATTTTTGCAGGAGCTGCTGAAGCCAGCGAATGTGCTTCTAGCATGGTGCACATCTATCATAGAGTGGCAGGATCCTTTCAAGACAATCTCAAGTGCAGTGGTTATCACAATTTTCATTTACATGTAAGAACACCCAAGATCAACCTGAATAAGCTGTGGAGCTGATTCCAGCAAGAAGCTGAACCTGCAAGTCTAGTTGACTGGAACTGGACCAAGAACCAGGCTGGAAAGAGGGCTAGAACCTGTTCCTCAATGCAGTTGAATTAGCTCAAAATACTTACAACAAAAGAGGATTGAGGCTGTGATTTGTGTTGGGTGTTACAGGAACTGGATTTTCTATGTTCCATCACTGCTGCTGTTGACTGCAGCAGGCTACATACTGTATTTGCGGTATATGAAGAAGCGGGAACAAATGGGTGTTGGAGAGATTCTTGTTCCACAACCCCCAAGCCAGAGTACTGTGGAGCAGCTGCTTGCACTACAACAAGCACTGGCGCAGTTGGAGGGATTCATTCAGACTGGCAATATTGGCCTACTCAAACTCCGTACTTTGTGCTTGTCAAACTATCCTGAGGTCAGTACTACTCTGAATTTTCCATTACAAAAATCCTTCCTACTTACAATTGGATTACTAAGAGCATCTCACTAAAATGACCTGTGCACAATATTTTGGATGACATACAACCTTTACATTGTGTGAAATTCAATTTGGGCCTATAAATTTGCCCAAGATATAGTGATCTCCAAGAGGGGCAGTAAAAGAAAATGATTGTTTTTGATTGGTCGGCCATTATGATTTGCTCAACTGGGCCATCAACCTAGTCTTGGTGCAAACTCTTGCACCTTCAGACTAGGCAGATGGCCAGCTACAGTTCTGCAGCTAAGTTTGATGTCAAGAAACACATAACGCCATAATATGTGCTATGGGCTGTTGTGCAGGCATCAAATCAGGTTGTGGGGTTGCTTGTTGCGGGGTCTATTGGCTTGGCACTATTGCCATCTCAATGGATAGCTGTGATCATCTTTGTAAATTTGTTCACCGGGCAGATGAAATCAAGGAAAGAGAGCTCAGCTCAGTTCAATAGACGTATTAGTGAATGGTGGCACAAGATACCTGTGGTGCCAGTCAGGTTTCTCAAGCCTGAAGAGCAAGAAAGTTTGGGTCAGCAGTGATGTGTGCCTGCACAGGAGAGTGAATACAAAACGCCAGCAAACTTGGTACTTAGATTCTACAAGAGGTACAAAGCCACCAATATTGAAGAAGTAAGCCTTTTTTATTTCTTTTTGAGGGGGGCAGGGCTGTTGCCAAGAACTTGCCATTCTAGGTGGATGTTTGTGGTGTGGCAAGAAAACTCATGTTTTGTTTAAGATTGTAAGTAATGGGAGTTACTCTAATTAAGGTTTTCATATTCAAGAATTGTATAGCTTAACAGATATGCAAACCCTAATGCAAAAAGCATGAGATTTTTATACTTGAAACTTACTTGCTTTGAGCTTTCTAAGTCCATATGTCTAAAGCAGAACACTTCCATTTTTTTGCAATACAATATCTTTGCAGAAAGAAAGGAATAACAAAATGGATTCCAAGAATGGGTTACTCCTAGACTTTGTTGCGCAAGTATGTAAAAATCATTGGCTTTGCTTATGTGAAACTTGTCGTGTGGTACAAGATCAGTGCCCAACACTATTGAAACTAACAAAGTCATACATATGAAAATATGCACACAAGGAAAGGACTCCAGAGGCATGCCCATGAGGATAAACCCCCCAAGCACAAAAGAATTCAGAACCTTGTTCGCATTGAGCTGCGTTTCCACAACAAATAGCAAACAACAAATGCAATAAAGACCTAATAAACTATCATCACTAGAGTTTTGTCTAGTGCTATGTCCATTTTTCATCTACCGTGTACACTACCCATGACTTTAAAAATGCTTCCTTGAGTTTACAAACAAACGTGATTACATAGATGCAATTCTTTGGAGAAGTGGTCATTGTAACAAAAAAAACCCAACGTAATGAAGAATTTAGTGGTTGTTGGTTTGAGGCTTAAGTACCAACCTCCCTTTCATTACCTACCAATTTGGATCTGAAAAGACACATGATGTTATGTTATGTGCATTGCAATATCCCGGCTATCTAATTTAAGATGTTTATATTAAGATGGCTTGATAAGGTAATTTCTTGTGACATTAAAAAATATTGAAATTCTAGGCCTTTGAATGCCTTGATACATTAACATTCCACAACATCTAGTTTCTTGTTCAAAGACATTATGTACATTCACCGCTATTGTTTGATTTTATAGCATGTAAATTCCTTTGCAAAATCCCTACGTATTGTTTATGGTGTCAGTTAAGATTGAATCATCCATATTCAATGTAAACCACACATTTATGAATTCCAATGTTTCCAACATTTAAACAATGATTACACATGTCAGAGGAGTCTTGGTTATGACTTTCTCCAACATTGCATGTTATTGTTGCCCATGTTTGAAAGTCATCTAAGTACACTTGGGGATGGAATGAAGAAATGATATTATCTCCTACTTAGCAATTGGCATTTTAAGTCATTAAGTAGATCTGGAGAGTCACCCCTATTTGAAAAATGTTAGATCTTCACATATAGACCATTAGATTCTTTAATGGAGTTTAATGTCTTCTCTAATTTGGTTACAACGCTCAATATGTTCTATGCAATCAAATTGTAAAAGTGTGACATGAGCATCACAATGATGTGGAAGAGACATCATCAAAACCCAAGAACCTTAGCTTACGGAATCAATAAATACTGGGCATGGTCCACATGTTTGAGGAAACTATTTTGCAAATAGGTATTCATATTCAATGTTTTTGAAAAATTCAGCATGTCTAATAATGAGCAGGCAACTTATCCATATGTACAAACTAAAAAATAATTCAAACTATTGGAATAGCATGCATCAGCAAGGCAAAACAAAAACCAATAACATTTTTAAGTTTAAATCATAAGAAAATGCAGGAATGTTTCAGCTGATGTCTTTTACTAATCATGCATCAAGACCCTCCTTTACATTCATATCTTGTTCAGGTAAAGGAGGGTCTAATGTGGCCACACCACAAGCAAAATGATCTGCAAAGAAAAGCTCGCCACAACAGCTCATGACCCCAGATATGTTTGCTGCAATCCTTGTACAAAGCTCGTTCTTTTCACCAAGTTCATTGCTCACACCTTTCACTTGCAGAAAATTGCAGTTCAAATAGAATATAGTTTCAAGCTTTCAATGGGTGCCACTCTTGGAGTCACTGCGAAAAATAGCAGTTCAAATAGAACATTGAAACTTTCAATGGGTGCCACTCTTGGAGTCACTGACTTCTGGCAATGGCTTTGAAGCCTCTGACAGGATCCTGTGCAGCAGCTTACACATAGCTACAATGCTGCAGGGGAAAGAGAAGGATCATGTTTGCAGATCATTTATATAGACATGAGGTTTTGCAACTTCAGGTTATTCAAATGAAGACCTCTCTCTACCTATAAATAGTCCTCATTAGGTTACGCAAAATAATTACCTGGCTAGGAAGTCGTCAACCACTCTCAAGCTGAAAGATGCCCTCCTAACCTCAACACTGCCACCAAGCAACTCTTGTTGTCACCCATGGCATTGCACAATGCAATTGTTCTTGCATGGTAAATGTTTGAATATACAAGGATTATGCTGCCACAGATCTCACCAAGAAAAGTCACAATTCCCTATACTAGCTCAGTCCTCCGCATGCTTGATACTAACAACAGGCCACCACGAAGGCCATAGGATTTGGCTACAGTTATGGGCTTCAAATCAGTTTATTGTTGATTACCCCCAAGGAGAGATATCTGGTTCACCAAATGCAGATTGCCTTAATCTCTCCATGATTCCCAATGGAAACTACTGCACTAAAAATAGACAATTGCAGGTAGAAAGATCTTCAAAATCAATGCTTTGTACCCATCAAATGACCCAAAGCTATGGATCCAAAAGAAAAACCTAAGAGAATATACAAGTAGCCCAATATACTGTGAAATGTTTTTGTTAAAAAAAAGGGACCTTGGTTTCTGCAGCAGGTAAAAGTTCCCATAGAATACCTCTTTGGACCCACACAAATTGCCTCAGAAGAATTATTTTGCACTCCATAGCCAAGGGTATAGTGTAGCCATCCAATATGTTCATGGTGTTTCCACTGCTCTCTAATTTGACCATGAACATACCCTTCTCTCTCTCTCCACTGGGTACAACATGGCTTACATAGTTGTCATGGATACAAGTGACTCTGGAATAACTCAAAGCAATAATAATACAGGGATGTCATCTTTTACCTGTAGAAAATCTGCCTTGGATGTGCACAGACAGAGAGCCCAGGGACTCCACAATCAAATTTGTTGGGGGACACTTCAAGGTCTGCCTGATAGATCTAAAGCATCCAATTTCCAGGTTCAAGAGCATTGAAGCACAAAAAGAAATCATACACAGCACATCATCAAAGCCCATCCTTTAAGATTGGGCACTGCAAGCTACATGAGTATTCTGGTTATAGATCCTTGTCGGTGAGGAAAGGAGACCAAAATGGACAGAACAAATGCACACACAACAGTCCAACTAACTAAATGGGGCAAATTTTCCATGGCTCAAAGCCAGTGAAAAGAAGTTTAAAATATATCAGCATTCAACACTGCAAACAGCATACAATCTATGGCAGAGAATGTGACAAATTAGGTTGCAATTTGTACTAGATTTTGTTTCTGCAACCAAGAGATGAAACTACAACATACACAAAAGCAAGGTAAAACCAAAATGCATGTCTGCCCAAAGTTCTCTTGATAAATACATCAAGGGTAGAAGGCAGAAGAATTCAGTACAGCTTTACAGAATTTTGAAAGGAAAAGGAAAAGCAAAGCTCTGGTTGTGTCAAGTCAAACGCCCAACTGCCGCAAAAATTTGCAAACAAACGCAGGAAAAAAAATTCCTTTCCATTCCTCGGAAACAATTATATATACACACAAAACAACAAAACTCAGTCGAGATCCGCAATGCCCAAGTTGGAGATAATAATCTTGAGCTGCTCGACAAAGCTGGAGCCTGTTGCATACTCTGTAAGCAACCCAACTGCAATTCCAAACATTGCCCACCTGAACCCCCAATCAAAAACCCCACAATCAGAATTATAGCTCCAATCCAGCAACATGAAAGAATTAGGTCAAAGAAAGAATTGGCATAATGATGACTGTGTAGCATGTTCTAAGCTGTAACATCAACAACAACCAATCTTCAAGCTGCCCAACAACCATGCACACCTCAAATCCTAAAAATCATGCACATCTCAAACCTACCGTGCCAAGCTTTTGTTCAAAGAGTGGTGGCAGTAGAGCATCACTAAAACACCAATCCTCGGTCATTAGCAGCATTCACACAAAGTTCCAAAATTCTGTTTCCTATTTCAAAGGAATTGAGGTCTAGAAGAAGCTCCAATGATTCATTGAGGGAGAGCTAGGGTTTGGGAAGGGGAGCAAGAGATGGCGGAGCAAAGAAGAAGAGATTCGATGGGTGTGGAGAAAAAACTGCACATACCTGCCATTGCCAATTTCATTCTTTCGGGTCCATCCAAAGAGTCTGCCTGCTCGGATCTGTTCCTCAAACTTCTTGTCTAAAAAATACTCCTGCATCTCCTTGGCCCTCTGCCTCTGATACTCAATACTCACGCTGCTGCTTAGCTTACTGGAGCTGGCCCCGGCTGCAGCCGGAGCCGAAGATGATAAAGAAGGAGGAGAAGATGAAGGAGCTGATGTTGTTGTTGGTGTTGGTGGAGAAGAAGAAGAAGAAGAAGAAGGAAGAGGAGGAGCCGGAGAAAAAGAAGGATCAGAAGTTGTCACAGAAGGTGCAGCAGGTGCACTAGGCCTGCGAAGAGGTCCTTCAGCTTTTGAGCTCCTGATTGCAAGGCTAGTAGTAAGACTCCTGCTGCTGCTGCTGTTTCTTCTTCCTCTTTTTGTTGTTGAATTGTTGTTGTGAGATCTTACATCTTGTTTGTCACACACAACGGCTTGACAGAACAACGCAGTAGAAGAGCAGGAGGAAGAGGAGCAGCAGCAGGAGGAGGAGGAGGAGGAGGAGGAGAGGAGCAGCGATGGGAGGACCAATGCTGTCGCCATGGCCATCATAGTCTTCTTCAAAAACACAACAACAACACGCACACCACACCACAGCACCAGAACCCCACTCTTCTCAATTCCACTCAAAACCTATCCCAAAGGGCTTCCAATAAAACAGCCCTAAAAAATACTCTCTTAATTAAAAGGCCACTTCCGGTCCCCTGTCCCCTGAAGGACTTCCAATAAAACACCCCGCAAAAATTCTCTCTTAATTAAAACGCCACTTCCGGTCGCCTATCCCCTGAAGGACTTCCAATAAAACACAGCCTGCAAAAAATTTCTCTTAATTAAAAAGCCACTTCCGGTTCGCCTATCCCCTGAAGGACTTCCAATAAAACAGCCTGCAAAAATACTCTCTTAATTAAAAAGCCACTTCTTGGCCCCTATTCCAATCAAACACAGCCCTCAAAAAATACCCTCTTTATTAAAAAGCCACTTCTGATCGCCTAACCCCAAGGGCTTCCAATCAAACAATAACCCTCAAAACATACTCTCTTAATTTAAAAGCCACCTTTTGGCCCCTATCTGCCAAGGGCTTCCAATCAAATAGCCCTCAAAGTTAGTCTCTTTATTTAAAAAGCCATTTCTTGGGCCCTATCCCCCCAAAGGCACCCAATATAAAACAGCCCTCCAAACCACTCTCTTAATTAAAAGGCCACTTCTGGTCGCCCACTATCACAAAGGCCTTCCAACAAAATATCCCTCAAAACCTGGATTTTTCAATTTATAAATAAATAAATAAATAAATTTATAATATGTGAATGAGAACTGAAAATTGTCATCATTGTAAGTTTGGAGTTTGTAATCTCAAGTTAATTGCAAGTCTTTGGTAGACTCAAGCCAAGATGAAGGTTTGGAGTTCGTAATTTTCAAGTTAATTTTCTAAAGTGCAAGTCTTTGGTAGACTCAAGCCAAGATGAAGGTTTGGAGTTTGTAATTTTCAAGTTAATTTTCTAAAGTGCAAGTCTTTGGTAGACTCAAGCCAAGATGAAGGTTTGGAGTTTGTGATTTTCAAGTTAATTTTCTAAATTGCAAGTCTTTGGTAGACTCAAGCCAAGATGAATGTTTTGGAGTTTGTAATTTTCAAGTTAATTTTCTAAATTGCAAGTCTTTGGTAGACTCAAGCCAAGATGAAGGTTTGGAGTTTGTGATTTCAAGTTAATTTTCTAAATTGCAAGTCTTTAGTAGTCTCAAGCCAAGATGAAGGTTTGGAGTTTGTAATTTTAAGTAATTTTCAAATCGCAAGTCTTTGGTAGACTCAAGCCAAGATGAAGGTTTGGAGTTTGTAATTTCAAGTTAATTTTCTAAATTGCAAGTCTTTGGTAGACTCAAGCCAAGATGAATGTTTTGGAGTTTGTAATTTTCAAGTTAATTTTCTAAATTGCAAGTCTTTGGTAGACTCAAGCCAAGATGAAGGTTTGGAGTTTGTGATTTTCAAGTTAATTTTCTAAATTGCAAGTCTTGGTAGACTCAAACCAAACCAAACCAAGATGTTGTACTTCATTTTGTGTACAAAAATTGGTGATAGATAGAAGGCATGCATATGAATCGTGTGCAACAAAAACATTCCAAAAACAAGTTGAAATGAATGAGCAATATCAATAATCAAAGTAGGCATTCCAATGTGTTCGTTGAGAAAACTTTGTTTTTCATCATTCTAAAGCAAATAAGAGGAATACCACCCTAGTACCTTGGCCATTTCAACACATGTCGGTGCGAATAATTAATTAACTAATTAATTATGAAAAACTTGTTTCAACAAATGGAATATTCCTAAATGTTCACTATTATTCTTCACAATGTTGTTTGATTTGGAATAAATAATTTTTGAAATTTTCAACATTTCTAAAAATAACATAATTAGTGTCAAATTCGCCAAGGTACTAGGGTAACAATTTGAGACTCTTTGAGAAATAAAAAGGACTTCCTTTTGTTCCCAAACACAAAAGAACATATTTATTACTTATGTTGGTCTTTGTCCTTTTTTAAGGTGGGTTGAAAGCTTAGTTTCTTCTCTCTTTTTTTTGTGTTTTTTTTGGTAGGGGTGGGGATGAGGGGAGAGTCATTTTCTTTCTGAATTGGCAATAGTAAGCCATAATTTTTTTAAGAATATGTGATTAGAAACCAAAAAAAAAAAGGAATAAATTGACAAATAATTATAAAAACTTCAAAATTGAAAAAGATTGTGGGGAAAAAAATTTATTGCAAATCAAAATTTTGATAAAAATTTGGAAATTTTCACCAAACTCTTGAAACCGTAGAATTGGAACTTGTTGCCAAATTCCATTTTCTAATGTAGTTTCAAAAAAAAAAAAACTAACAATTGAAAATTTTCACCAAACTTTCAAACTGTGAAAATTGAGCAAATTTGAAGCATTTTTTTAACTGTAGACTTGGAAATGTTTGACAAAATTGAAATTCAACTTAATTTGTTAAGTTTTTGGAATTTTTTGCCAAAATCTTGATATTTCAAAATTAAAAGGAAAAAACACGGTCCCCAAATCTTAACTATTGTGAGTATATGGTTTTTTTAACAACCTCAAGTGCTAGACCTTATATATTTTACAAATGTGGTAAAACCTTCAGGTAAGGAATTTTATTTTATTTTAAATGTCAAAACTTATGGATAAGGGTAATATTGCTTTGTGCAAAAAAGGTGGTTACAAAATATAAGGTTTATAGTTTTTTTTTTAATATGTGATTCTAGATTTGGTCTAGTTTTAACGTTGTAACATACTCAATAGGAGTGGTTTTGCACTTGAAGGAATTAAAGTTGTCAAAAACATATATTAATACAATGATCAAGAAAATCATTATTTTTGTTGTAAAAACAAGTATTGAATCACTTCATATGCATTAATGTTGAGAAAACATATATTCTTGTTTGTGTTTGATATATTCAAACCTAGCTTGTAAGTTATTAAAACAACCACAACAATGTGCGCCCATAAGATAGATGATGAAATAAGTGGGGATAAGTTTTACACTTCAATTGAAGATAACACAAATATCTAAAATACCGAGTATGAACTAACATACACATGAACCCTTAAAACCTACACTCAAACCTAGGGAGGTCCTTAAGGGTTTCATCCATTGAAAATGGATGAATAAAAGGTTCCAGGGTTTACTTTGGATTTACCATGATCAATGGTTAAACCAGTAAGGGTTTACATCAATTTTTTAAATTTTGGATCTAATTGGGTCAAGTTCCTAATACCTAAATCTAAATCCACCAATTCTAACATTTGGATTTGGGTACCTACACAACATTGGTTTTAACCTTTCAAACAATAATCTAAATTTTTAAAATGGCACTTGGGTTTTTTTTTGGGGTGGGGAATAGCCATTAATAGTTGTAGAACAACCAAGTGCCACCACCACAACAATTGTTGTTATTCCCTTGTCAAAATCATTGTCAAAAGCTTTTTCCCCATTTTTTTTGGGGGGGGAAGACTACCATCACCTATAACAAAAAAATTCTCTTTACAACTTCACATGAATGTCAATATCATTGTGCCTTCCATGGAACATATGTTTAAGAGCTTCACCTTTGTGTCATTTTTGGGCACCACAAAATATAGGGAAATGGTTTTTTTATTTTAAAAAAGTAATATAAAGTTTGTCAAGAAAATTTTTAGGAGCTTTGGGAGCTTCCTAGTCTTTTTTTTGTGTTTTGAAAACCAACAAAAGCTTAGGTGCCATTGATGTTAAGAAATGATCATTGCTTGTTGGAAAATTTTCTCACTTAATGATCTACTAGGTGAATGTTAGTATTAATATTCTAATTACAAAACAAACTAGTTAATTGAATCTTCAATGGCATGTGACGTTTTTTTTTGTTTGTTTCTTTCTACATTTAGGTTCTTGAGCATATTCCATGTGCTTTGTAAATAGTCACCCAACCTTGGAGCTTCTCTTCAACATGGCACCTTTGATATGCCAAAGTTTGTGTGTTTTCAAACATCAAATTCTTCTCACATGAAAAAATTTGGAAATGTGTAATGGCTTTGGGCACATGGTAGTTCAACTTCAAGTTTAGTAGTTTGGAGTGGTTTGCTAAGCACAATGCACATTAAGGTTAGGGTGGATAAATTGGTCCACCCTAAGACTTATGGGTTAAACAAATACCCATAAATTAACACGCCTTACATACCTAATACCTACCACAAAACTTCAAACCCCCAAGAACCCAACTCCCCAAATGTCATTTAAGAGGGAATAGGCAAATATTAGATGATAACATCAAATGATTTCATCAAAACAATAAATTGTACCCAATTCATCCATTGTAATTAACATGGATTCACCCAAAGCTTCATTATTGTGTGACAAATTACATAATCTTGATCCACAAACCTAGTTGGTTTAAATATTCAATTTTTTAAAAGTTTTGGTGCAACAACCCAAAGATGAAGTAATTTGGTTTTTTCCATTCTACGATGCACTAAAATCTTGTTTATAAATGCATAATTTAATTTATAAGATTTCCATGTTTATACTTATTGTGTTTAAAACTCCCATGTTCCATTAATAAAGGATTTTTTTAATAAAAATAATTGATCCATTACTTGTTACAAATTAATACAATGATTGATACAATTAAACATGTCCTCCAAGCTTGGTGACCCCTTCATTAACCCACCAATAATGGAACAATTTATATTTCCCTTATCATCACGTGATTTTATCGATGGATCTTTTGTAATATGAATAACATGTACATTTTTTATAAAAAAATTCTAAACCTATTGTGATGCATTTTATTTAAGAACTTTGAATTTCAAAAAAAGAAATTGATTTTTATTGCAAATTTTGATTTTAGTATTCATATCTATAGGTGGCTTGCAATTGAATCATCTAATCTTTTGAGACTTTCTCAAATAAGTAATGGTACATCTTTATCATAACATTGACCACATTTCTTTGGAAAAAGCATGTGAACTTGAAGCATGACACATTTTTATGAGACCATGTGTTTTTCATCTCAACCAAATATCAATATGTATGGTGATGTTTCATAGTAAGAACAAATAGACTCTTTGACATTGTTTGAACCTTTTCAACATGGATGGCAAGTACAACATCAAAATATGATTTTTTTCAATTCAAAAGACATCTCTAGCGATAATAGAAAAATGATCAACACATCTTTTTGGATGAAAATTATACCGCTATGTGATGAAAGAAAATTGTTCCACCAAAACAAATTAATAAAAATGTCATAAAAATGAATAATTAATTAGGCTTTTTTTAATATATAATTTGGAATCCAAAGGTCAAGTTTACAACATTTAAACAAAAAGGATATTTAAAAAAAAATTATAAACATTTATTGAACCTAATCATTCCTATGGGAATAAAGTTACACATACAAGATAACACATGAGTTCATTTGAACTTCACATGTATATACACTTTTTTTTTTCTTCCTTCATGTTATTGAAGGTTCAATGTGTATTCTACTATAAAATCTTTTGAAGTTTTTCCAAACATTTGTTTTAAATGAAATGTTTGACCTTCAAGGTCATTAGGATTGTTTCTATGGCCATGGCCAAATGTGATTGGAATATAATTTAACAACCAATGAAAGTATTAGGCCGCAATTTTTTTGAAATTATATCGATGAAATTTATATTCATCATCCATTGAAGGTCTTTCTAAATGTTGGAATAGACTTTTCCATGTCATGAATGGGGCAAACAATGTGAGATCCTCTGTTTGTTCAAAGTCATCCCATGGATTGAATTATTGGATGAAATCATTCAATTTTATCATATTCATCCCATTGGCCTCAAAAACCCATGTGAGTTTCTTGTCTCTTATGAATTTCATGATGTACGTTAATCAATTGTTATCAATGAATTAAAACATGAATCAAATGATGAATTGTTGTCATTTGTTTTTAGTGATGGCATTGTTAAATGTATCTCTTATCCTGTGAAATTAACACTTGGTAATCATGTGACGGTGTTATTTGATGTTGTCATTGACCTCAAACCATGTGTAATTTACATTAATATTGGTTTACGATGTTGAAGCTCTAAAGTTAATGAGGATGTGGTTGTATCTACATTTCAATGACCATTGATTTGTGGGCAATCAATTTAACATCACTTTGAAAACATCGTATTCAATCATATTGATCATCAACCTAACTTTATTGTCACAAACACAAAATAAAATTGTCCATAAAATGAAACACATGTGCCCCCAAAACAACTACACCTAACCTAAATTGGATGAAATATTAAAATTTGCATTAATGACACAATAAGATTTGAATTTAAAAAGATGGCATTTTGTGAGGTGTCATTTCCACCTTCTTGATTTTTTTACCTTTTTCATATTTTTGATGTTCATTATAACAAATCATGGGAATGGTCAAAACCTTTCACCTTAAATCCCTTTTAATTCAATATATATGTACAAACAAGGTGTCCATTGCCCAAAAGATGTGTACCCTTCATAATTTGAAGTGAAATGACATGAAGATCACCTTTCATAGGTTTAGTTACAATCTCAAAAGTCTTTAACATTCTTGTGCAACAAATCCAATAGTGGATTCTCTTAAATTTAAATATCTAAACCAAAAAAGGTTAGATTTTACCTCAATCATTAATTATTCACATTCAACAAAATCAAAATTGGCAGAAACATTCCATTCCTTTAGTCATTTATGTGGCACATTAGATGCAGATTAGATGTGAAAATTAGTGATATTGAACATCACATTTTGACTAACATTAATTTATTTTTACATAATCAACTAAAATCATAGATATTATTACCATCCATTATTACAATGCATTAATTTATTACAAAAACGAAATTTGTATAATTTTGAAAAAAATTCAAGTGTTTAAATGATCATTATGGAACTAGTACAAAAAATGATCGCGTTGACCATAATTAGGTGTAATAACATACATATTTCTTATTATTCTTTTTTTCTAAGTTTTTTTTATTCAAATGATATATTGTGAAATAAACTCTCATTTCATGAAACATATTGCAAGCAAAACATATTGGATTAAATATTTTTGTTAACATCCTTTGCATTGGTTAATAATAATTTCCACGTTCGATTTAATGTGGTAGTGAATTCAATCAAAATTGAAAAAAATTAAACTTCACTCATCTATAAATTCATATTAAAAAAAAAAGATTGTATTATTCATCCAAGGTTGCAAATGATGAATTTCAATATTTTTTCATTGTATTAAAAATATCACCACCTTGTTCCATGAATAAAATATTCATTTAAAAATCAAAGCTCTTGAGCAAGGTATCACAAAAAGATAATAATTTCACACTTTCATATAACTTTTGAATTTATTTATTTATTTCTTTTTTGCAATGCTTTTTCTTAAATTATTACATTCTTGAACCCTCCTAAGTCCTCAAAAGGTAAATTGTGTTTTTTAAAGAAGAAAATACAAGATTGGTTAATGTTATGTTTTCAATTCTACTAATGCAAGTTTTTGAAATTTTGGGGCAACTTCATATACCATCATCACACTTAATGAGGAGGCCAACCTATTAACAAAGTTTAAAGATAGCACATGCATGCACATTTAACATCAATTAACTCATATTTCAATATAGATTTTAAGATATATAAATTTTTAATTTTGTGAATGATAAAGTTTTGACAACATGAACACACTTGAAAAGTGGTAAGCAATATATGTTTATATGCATTTGATGCAAGCACATGGGAAATGAAATTTTGTGACCAACACATTCATGTATTTATCCCTTCTTGCATTTGATCATTAATTGTAAATGGTCATTGTTAGGCACAAAATTAGCTTGATTTAACAACTTACTTGAGCCATTGCCCCAACCCTTGGAGGATATCCAAGAGGTGTCATAATTAGGTAATGAATTCCCTATATCTCTAAATATATATTTACTCCATCCTAGTTCAAACATCAACTACTTTCCTTGTTCACAACCATATCCCCTTACTCATGTTATAACTAATTGTAACCTTAAATTGGTGAGTTACACACACACATGTAGTAATTGGAACAAGAGTTCCTCAAATCAAAACTTCACACATCAAAAAGTAAAAAAAGAATTACATTGGAGTCCTTAGTCCCTAATTGTGGATCTCCTACTCCAACCCAGCTCTTATTCATGCATGACACAACACTCTCTTGCCTGTAAGTAGCTCTACATTTTATTTTACTTTATTGAATTGTTCACTTTCCACTCCCAACCATACTAACTGCTCAAGCTTTTTGAGACCAATCTTCCTCTTCCTACTTCCCTTGCTTTCACACAAGAGGGCAGTCTTTTATTTTCTCCTCAAGTCAACCTCTTCCTCTTCTTCTTCCTCATCTTCCTTTTCTACTTTCCTCACCAAGCCTTACATAGGTTCTTTGCACTTCTTCCCTCCTTTGCCTTGAATGGAACAACTCATCAAAACAACCTTTGAATAACCACCATCACCCAATAATGATACCTTTGCGTCCATTTCCATTGTGCTATTTAATTGGGTGCACTTCGGCAACTCACCTCCTTATGATGCAATAACTTCCTCCCATGGTTTTGCCTCCTCATGATATGTCTAGTTCCCCCCATCAACCCACATTTCACAATTATCATCATCATTCTTCACACATTAATCATCATTTAGCTTATCAACAATGTTTTTTCCCCCCTTCCAAGTTGCAAGAAAAAAAACAATTATTTTTTTGACTTAAACCTAATTCTTAACACCTTCCTAAAACCCATTTTTCCCATATTCGTACCCCTTTATCTTACAAACCTATCTAGTTTAGGCTAGGACAAGATATGATAACCTTGTTTTAATTTAGTCCAGCTATTTTACCCCCCACCTTATCCTAACCAAGCCGCCCATCCTTTGGTAGTCCATTTTGGATAAAATCATCTTATTATCCTATCCTATGAACCTCAAGTTAACCCCTAAAACTTCATTAGTCGACTTGCATAGGTTTAACCAAAACTGGGTAAAGCTAATTAGGGTCCAATAGTCATATGTGTGGAAAAATTATTGGGATATATATAGGTCTATGGTTAATTCACATTAATTATTTGACATTGTATTTAATGATTTTGTTGATTTTAATTATGACGTGCCCCCAAACTCCTTAAAGGACCCAAATGTGAACCCTTGAGCGAAATAATGAAAAAATAAATAAATTGGGGCATGCTCCCTAACTTGCAACACTTCGGGGGTGAGAGGACATGTTGGAGCTTTGGGATGGGACTAGGAAAAACTCACTAACAAAAGTTCAAGATGAGATCAACTTGCACAACCAAGAAAAAGAAACGGTTAGTGTAAGTTGAATGAAAGTGGTGTGATAAACTTAATAGGGACAATTTTAAGCATAAGCTTTACATGGCCTACAACCTTTGGAAGGAGGCACCACTCCCTTCCCTATAGTATACTTTTTGCATTTCCGTGGGACTACATCCAAATGTCATTTTTTTCCCATGATTCCCACGTGGGAGTCCCAAAATTAGGACTTTTGTTGTCCTAAAGATTTGGATGCTCATATTTTTCTCAAATCAAGTCTTTTTTTGAGAATGCAAGGCAATATCTTATAGCCTTGCAAAAGATCTTTCCAACAATATATAACACACCCCAATTGGAGCCCATTTGGCCCCTACTTTCAAGGGGTTTATGGTTGGGAGTCAAATTTTCAATTTGATTCCCACCCCTTTTTTTGATCGTAACTCATGCAAATTAGGTTTAAATGAACAATGCAAGGGCATTTTAAGCATCTACGCTTCAAGATCTTTCTAATAGTGTCCTAGGGGCCCAATTTGGTGCTTGTTTGTTTTTCCAACCAAGGCTTTGAACATTCATAACTCCCACACAAGTGCAACTTCCAAAGTGGGAGTGCACTTGAAAATCATTGGGTTCCATCCTTGCATTCTCCCCCATTTTGTGAAATTTTGTTTCACACCTCAACACACTCTTTAAAAATAAAAATAAATTATATTATTCATTCAAGGTTGTAAATAGTTGGTGTGTTTACTACCGTGTTTCAAAGTCCACCATTGTGAACCACCATTTATTATATCATTGACAAATATCATTTGATAATGTTTACCAACATTATCAATTGATAAACGTTTTTACAAGTCATTTACATCATAGTTTTTGGTGTTGGTTACCTAAACATGGATTTTTGGAGTGATAAGGTTGGGTTGAAGCTAAAAATACATGTGCAAAAATCATTTGAAAACAATCAACATTCAATGGCAAGTTTGTGAAACAATTTTGGCATTGGTGAACTAAATCCATGGCTTAGAATGTTTTGTTGGCACAAGTTGTCAATCAACCACATGTTTTGGCTAGATATACCCACAAACCAAATAATAACAACATTTGTGTTCATTGTGTTCACCAATTATGATTTTGACTTCAATTGATTGCCATTGATGATCCAAACATCTCGAAAACAAACCTTTGTCAAAACGATGTTACAACAAATTGATTAGTTCTTTAAATGGATAAATTATCCACGATCCATGCATACAAGGCTAAATGTTAGTAGTAGTGATTCATTGAAGCCCATTAAGTTGTTTGACAACGAGACCATGTAGATCAAAGCTCATCCCTAATTAACCATAAAGTGCATGAATGATGAAAACATTTTCTTGTAAATGAAAAACATTGGAAAATATTGGAACAATGGGAAAAACCAAGTTTCTAAAACTCTATGGTTTTGTGATGTCTTCCCTAGAAGGCAAAGATAACAAATTTACACTAGCACAAATACAAGAACTTGATAATTGCCTTGTACATTTGGTGTTACTTCAATTAAACACCTTATTTGCAAAAGTTTAAATCCACTTCATTTTTAAAAAGTTTTTTCATTAGGTCATAAAATTTCGATGTTGAGAGTAGTTCTTTATTCCCAATTTCTTTTAGAAAAATAGAATATTGACTCTTGGCAACAACATAAACATCCCAAATCTTGACAATGACTAAAAGTAATCATGAGTTCATAGTAAACACCTCATTACTTCACATCACATTTGCACGAACCCTTCAAATTCTACAACCATTTTGTCTACAAATAAATCAAACATAATAATAACCCCATTACTTCTTTACTTGATTGTCTAAACTTCCACATTACCACACATTCCTTCATCACCACAAGCCATAGTAGTAATACTAATAGATTATCATAATTGATTGCGTACTTTCATCAATTGACATAGTCGTTATGCTCCTCCATGCCTGTTGACATGCTCCTCATCACTCCCATAGCCCATTGCAATTCAACATGTTGTTGATATGATATGGAAATTTTTTTGGCAATCCTTGTGCTTGTTGTCTTGTTGTATGAGGGCATCCAAGGGTTTCAATGGAAGAACCCACCCTTGCTAGCTTTGTGTCACATATTTCTCAAATGTTGGGTTTAGTTGGAGATGGGTGCACTTGGTGCTATTAACCTTTGCTAACAGATTGTTAAAGAGCTCTGCACAACACGGAAAAGTGAGGAAGATCAAGGGGATCACACCAACCCAATCTTTCTAAAGACATTAGAAAGAATGGATCCTTGTGAGCTCATAGTAAATCAAGTACAATGTTATTGCAACTCCAGCACACACCTGATTGAGGATACAGATTGCCCAGGTGGTTTGTTGATCACTTAGAGTTGCTATTTTGTGGTTACTGATCTCTACTACCTTGCCAATTGCTTCATCACTCAAAATCTTAGATTCCTGGTCTGCAGACAATACAGTTGATGGATCGCAGCAGTTTCACCGGTACATGGATCAGAGAGCATTTGCACCAGTTTATAGTGGGTTGTTATCCTCTTAGCTGCAGACCTGGGTTTCAATAAACCCAATGACTGCAAAATCTCATTGAGGTACTCTCCTTTGTTGTTAAACAATTGCAACAATAGTAAAAGTCGTGGTGCAAATTTCTCAAAACTAATGCTCTAGAATCTATGCTCTATTAGCTCCTTACATAATAACAAGGATTGTTTGTTGTTGAGCGGATTCTAAGATTTCTTTCATTTCAGTGTGATGCAGGAGCTCCACAAAGAAATGAGACACAGAGTTGTTCTGGTGTTTTGTAGTAGATGTTTTTGAGTTCAACACAACATTTATTTGTGTCAAAGGTGGTGGGATCGCACCATTGGATTGGCTGGCAATTGAAGTCTTTTTGTTGGAAGAGTTCTACAAAGTGGGTGACAGAGTATGGTGAAGTGTTGGCAGCACCAAAGTCCACTGGAAAAAAGTTAGACCCAACTGGATGGCACACAATTTTCATTTAGACAGTGGAATACTCCCTTGCCCTTTTGTTACCGCAATACATGTAGGGAAATGGGTTGTCGATCCAGGCATCCTGTCCTACATCATTACAAGGTGGAATCTGCATTTGTGGGGATGTTGAGGAGATTTTGATTCACTGGCTCCACATCTATACTTAGCACCACAGCAGTATGCAGTTGACCCTCCTGCAGCTGTGCAGGGTCCAGGAGCTGCGGTCAAGTTCTGGAGGATGCACTTCTAGGGATCTTGATGCAAGAACTTTGAGTGGGTGCAGCATTGGTGAGCTTTGGAACTTTCACAGCTGAGCAGAAAGCTACCACTGAAGAATGCAGAGTTGCTTTCTACTCATGGCAAGAATTCATGGAGCTAGTCAACATTTCCTACTAAGAACTTGCAAAGCCTTGTAATAAAAGGTCTGAATCACTGACTGTCTTTTGAAGATGGGCATATGTGAGATAAATGTGTATTTGCAAGCTCCCCATGAATGTTGCAGTAATAGAAAAACACAATTGCTTCTTCATTAATATTTCCATGTCCAAAAGGGACAAAGCTAGTGGTGGGGTCTTTTAAAATCTTTCTGTTGTTTAGGGTGCACGCAATCCTATGGAGTTATCGCCACCAGCTGCTGATGACCTCTCTACAATTATGTACACAAATAGCACCACAAGGGAGCCTAATGGAGAATTGCTGACCCATATCAGCATTCTGTGCACCATTGCTGGTCTTGCCCAGTACCTCAAGTCCTTGAACGAAGTGGTTAGTTCTATGCTTGGACCGGTGATTTTATTCTTTTGTTTTAAGTTGTCTCCAAGTCTTTGAGCCCTCTGTAATATTGTAGATTTTTAATTTTTTTTGTTCTTCAGTTTCTCCCTGTGGGTTTCCTTCCACATTGAGCTTCCATTTAGGGAATAGTTTTGACAAGCTTTGGACTTAAAATTCCTATGTACGTATAACTGTTGATTAATGGCTATTGTGTTAGCTTTGCATCCTCTGCACTATGTTTACTAATTTGGGATGTCCAAAGATGAAACAAAGTCCACTCCCAATATGGAAAATAGAAGCCTAATTCTGGGAGTACTGTTCTATGAGGTGGCTACAATTTTATGGTTTTTTTTGTCATCCTTGCATTTCTTTGGAGATGCAGCAAGTTGAACTAGCTCAAGCAGGGCTACAACGAAAACAAGGCATCTTCAAAACTAGAACTGCATTTGGACCAATTCAACTGAGCCACCTTCTGGCTTCAGCGTTGAAGGTTTTGCATTGAAGGTCACTGTTATTGCTTGCGACAGGATGGCTGTAAATGTACTCTACTACACACCATCCATGTACGTGGATGCTGTAAATGCAGCCAATGAGAGATAGCCCTGAAGACATGGGAATTAAAAACGTCCTATAGTTGGGTATGAAATTTTTTGTCAGCTGATTTCTTCTTCCAACTTGATGCTCCCCCTTCATTGATGTTGTTTTTCTTCTTTTGATGGGCTTCACTCAAAATGGTGGAATCATATGCTATGATGCAAATATGTAGACATACCACATTGCTACTAGACAGGATACTTCACCAGCAGAAGTGCCTTCAAGGGATATGTGTGCAAGCTCTCTGGTTTCCTTCAAGTAAATACGCAAGAAGCCATTTTGTCCTCATCTGTGTGTGTGCTATTATATCAAAAATGCACATTTGATAGGTTATGGTTGGGTGTTGGTTGCTATCAAACTTGAAAGATTTGAGCATCCAAAGGGGGGCTTGTTCTTTTTTAAAAAGGGTTTTTTCTGAAGATTGCAGATTGATGGATTGTTACAAAATGTTTGTGGGCCAGGCAGCAAGACATTTGGAATTTTTGGTGGGCAAAAACCAAACTGGACCCAATACCGACAGTCTCAAGGAAGCAACAGCAATTGTGCAGCATCATGATGGAGTGGCACTGAGAAGCAGCATGTTGCAAATGAGTATGCTCAATGATTGGTGGTTAGATCTGCAAGGTAATGATGCTGATCCCAGCTGCTACTGCTTAATTTTTTTCTCATTGTCTGCTTGTTTGTTATGCCAACATGTGCAAAGTGTTGACTCACACCCTATTTTTCCAATTGTGGTGATAGTAGAATTTCTAAAGTAAAAATGTGTTCTGTTGTGCAAAGTCTGTGAGTTACACTGTGGTGCTCTTGACTATGGAAGAAAATTGCAGAAAGACTAACTAATATGACAAACATGGATTTCTTTTAGGTAGGAAAGGTATTCAATAGTGCCCTTGCTGCCTTGATTGGTTCTGCCACAGTAACAGCTAAAGCAGCATGTGGGTGGTAGAAAAAACGGTTCATTTAAGCAACATAGAGTATTAGCTCCTCAATTCTGAAGGATGTAACTGCAAGCTTGAAACTTCAACAGGTACAATTTAACAGCTGGTGAAATTGATTCTTCTTAAGCCTTTCTTTGTCTTTCTAGTGCTTGACATGAATTTGCTGAAAGAGTTCTCATTCCAGCAGGCTAAAGGTCACTATTTTCCCCCTATCTTTGTACCACTGAATGGGTATGTGATTATGCTTGACAAAAAAATTAGGTTTAGTTTGCTCTTTTCATCAGAAAACCCAACCCTAAAACTCAGCATTTATGAAGGGAGATAATTGCATGCTCATGGTTATGATCACTTTGTGTAGTGTCCTCTGCTGAATATCAATTATTGTCCAACATCTGAAGTTGAGCTTCCTTTTGCAAAAGTTTGGTATGTTCTTTGCACCAAAACTAACAATAGAAGAAGCAAGTGGTTCTTGAATTCTCTTCAAATGTGCACATGGGACAAGTCAGTGCACATGTGGTTGTTGTTCTATCTATGTGACTAACTGTTGTTTTTGTCTGTTGGGTGTTGTTGGTCGTTAACAGGTAGTTGTTGTGTATAATCCTATTGGATGGAATCGTGAGGAGTACATACACTTCCCGCTGAGAAAACCCTTGGTTAGTCTGCCTAGCAGTGGCAGTCACATTCCACACAAGATATCTGGTTTTGAGATATTACATTAGCAATAATTTCCTTTTCATTTCTGCTTATGACTTGGTTGCACAAACTAACTTGGGGTCAGTTGAGTGTGCCATGGATTTGAGGTGACTCTGTGAGTGTTGTTCTTGCCATGTCAATATCCTAAACTATCTACTAAATGGTATTGGAAAATCTTGGTGTGACAGCTATCAATGTGCATGATGCAATGTGGGTGGAAACTAGGAGAGCTGTAGGAGCGGCACGCAATGAGCTCGAGCAGGTCATGGCTGATTGCCTCTTTTTTCTGCTCCCAACATTAAGTGATTTAGGTTTTCTGACAGCATGTTCACTACATGTTCATGATGAATTTAGCTTCTACAGTTGGATTTTTTTTTGCCAGTCAGTGTCAGCTTGTAGTCCTCATCAGCTTTGTCTTGTTGAGATTTGCCACCAGCCCTGCCTCTGGTTCTCAATGACATATATTGCCTATCCTAACAGTTTGTTAGCAAAGACCCTTTGTCCCAAAATTTACCAGGCAATGAGAAATTTCATGCAATATCAAATGATGTACAGAAGGAATATGTGACCAAGCTTGACCTGGTTTGTCTGGAATTGCACCCATATCGAATGTTAAAGTTTGATGCAACTCTACTTTGATGTTCAGATCTTGGGTCGGTGTATCTTTTACATTTTGGGCTATCCTAGGCACCAACCATATTGAATAATGGAGACCAATGGTTTTTCATTGTTATTATAGGTTTATAGACCATCTGGTGTGGTAGGTAACTTCCCCCTTCAGCACACAATTAACTTCCATATCATACCTGGGAATATTGTATTTCCTCATGGCTAGTTGTTTAGGGGCTGTGCCTTGACCTTGTTGGATTTGTCAAGGAATTGGTTTCAAGACAACAAGAGACTCTGCAAGCTCAACAAAGATCTTCTTTGGTATTAAGGGTAAGGTTCTCCATCTTTCTTGTGTAATGTGCTCAAGAAAATATAATCATCTGTGAGCTGATTATTTCAAGGTGACCCAAGATTGTAAGTCATGTATTCCAACTTACACAAAAACTTGTGTACAGAACAGCTTGTGTGTAGCAAGAAGGGAGAAGTTGAAAAGGATGAGGAGGAGGAGGAGGAAGAGGAGGAGGAGGAGGAGAAAGACCTTCTTGTTCAGGAAGAGAATGTTGTTTAAAATTCTAACTTAGTACTCTTGAATTACACAATCCAAGACTTGTTGCTGTTGTTGTTGAATTGAATTTTACTGCAGGAAGCTTGGAGCCCGCCACAAACCTCTTTCTTTTTTTCTTATCCAGTTTGGGGTTTAGCTTTTGCATGCCTCTCTCACTTGAAAAGAAGAATTGCTTTTGCTTCTTTACTTTGGGAGATCATGAAAAAAATTAAACCATGATCTTAGGATTCAAGCAATCTTTTGGGTTGATATGAATGATTTGGGTAGGAGGTGCTAGCTAAAAGGAGAGAGAGAAGCATTGAACTTCATGTATTGAAGTTTTCCAGCTGAGGAATTTTGATCTTTGCTTGCATAATCTCCCAGGAAAGACACATAGAGAGACAGAAAAAAGCATTGAACTGGCTGTGTCTACAACAAGCTCTGCTCTTGAGCTAGCTTCTAAGCTTTATTAGAGCTTTTGCATCGTCCATCGATTGAACTTGCGAGCTGCTGCAGCTGACTTATATTCTTGTAGTTAATTGTTGACTTCATGATGAATTCGACATGGCAACAATCTTAGATCCATGTTCACCACATGCTTGAAATCTATTGCTGAGGTTGAAGAGATTTGATCAGAAGTTCTGTTGAATCTTCAATGAGTGCTCTTATTCTTCTTCTTACATTCAAGAAGATTAAGATCAAAGAATGATCAAGCAGAGTTTGGACATGATCAGAAACATAACCAAGGATTTGAATACAAAATATCATTCCTCTATCATGACATTTGTGCAACAGAAATGAATGCCGGCAAGAGTCATCATTGAAGCTTGAGGAATCCCAATAGCAGCAGCTTGATCAAGTTTCAGATTCAGATTTAGGTTTGGATTCAGGATTCAGGACTCATGGTTTGAAGATTTTTAGCATGATGGGTTTAGGGTTTTGCGTGCTCTAAGAATGGCAATTCAAAATCTGTTTCCAGTTTTTATGGCTATCCTCTACTTGTCATTCTATAGTTCTAAGAAGTGTGTGTGTGAGATGGCCTGGGGGGGGGGGGGGGGGGGTTCAGACACATGACTACTACCATTGCAAGAATACCTTCAAAATCCAATTAACACTACTCTTGATGTTCTGCACCCTTGTGCCATTTTGGCTGTAGCCAACCACACATATGTGGAAGCTTGCATCGGTATTGATATTGTTATCAGAATTGTATGTTTGCTAGGCTTCTTCCCTTTCTATTTTGCATGAGAATTGGTGCAAAAGAATTGGCATCTTCAATTTTGGCAAATAGAATAAGTAGTTGGTGTGCACACATGCGTGTTATGACCAACATTTTCAATGTTTAATCCTCATGGAGAACATTTGTAACAATCATCTTTCATCTTGACAATATGATTATTTAATCCTTTTATGATAATGATTATTAAATGGTTCAAATGTAAACAAAACTTCAAAATGGGTGGTGAGAATTTTTGGTAATCTTTACATGATTGATTCATGACAAATCATTTGTCAACAAAATGACCCATTGATATTATATTTAATTCCATTCCATTCCATTGACATAGTCAAATGGTGTAAAATGAATCATTGTCCAAATTGGTATATGTTTTCATTTTTTTTTTGAATTCAAAATTTAGAAGAATGATTTGTCATAGATTCTTTATTGTTTTCAAAAGCAATTGCCAAACTTTTAGGGAAAAAAAGTTTTTGGGTCAAAAGTTTTATCACATTTTGACAATGTTTAGTGTGGTGAACTTTGATGTAATCTTTTGTGTTTGATGTCATACAAATTTGTGTTTGTTTTTTCAAATTCATTGCCAATTCAAGCTAAATTTTTTGGGGTTGATCATTAATGATGAGCTACATTAGGATATTGGATAAATAGACAAGTTTCAGGGGAGATAGTCCTTAAATAATCACCTTTGAAATTTCAATTTTTGTGGTTATCAAAGGAAAAAAAAAAATTGCTGAAAAAATATGTTTGAAATATTTTTGTTAACCTTTTGCAAAATATTTTCAAGAATAAATATTTTGTAGCTTTTTGTAAAATGATGCCTTGGAAAAGTGGTTAATGATGGGATAAAAATTATCTAAAATTTGATAATTATTGCATTCACATGATTGGAATATGTGAAGAATGTAAAGGTCTACATAAGGATCATTAGCAAAGACGATCCAACAACCACAAATGTCCCTAGTCAAGGGGTGTCTTAGCAACTATAATTATATGGATGAACTTCATTCCATCAAAGTTTAATTTCTCATTCATGAATTTTGTTTCATATTCATTAAAAAAAAATGATTTATTCATCCATTTAAAATTCATCCATGGAATCGGGATGATTTTAATGCAAAAAACTTGTGGAGTTGGCAACTTGGAAATTGCAAGTATGCCAATGTGAAGGGTCTTAGTTCACGATAACAAAAAGAAATCTCTCCAAAACAACAATACTTTGTGCAATCAACATCTTTTGATTTTTTTTAATGAAAACACAATGGGTTTTTTCAATATTTCTTTTTTGACTTCTCTCAATAGATATTTCGATTTTCTTGTAAGGAATAATGTTTAAAGATGGTCCTAATTGGAAGGATACACATTTGTATACAACACCATTTTATTTCTCTCAAGACTTTTGGAAAAGAAAAAATAGTCTAAGAAATAAATTCATATGAACTTTTGAAAATCACATGTATATGTTTGTTCTAAATTTGAACTTGGATTTTGAAGTTTTAAGATCAAATGTTTGTAGGTTTAAGAATAAAATGGTTTTTTTACTTCAATCATAATTTTTTTTGTTAAAAATTAAAATTATTACTTTTAATTGTGAGATTTTTGAATTGACATTAAATAACCTTCAATTAATCCCAAGTTTTTTTTCCCTGGTCATGGGATTCTAGTAAATATTTTTAAATAGATATTTTGCAAATGTAAATTTTGTATTGTCAATAATCATTCAAAAATAAAATTGATTGTATATTTTTTACTTGTTAAATGTGTAAACATGTATTGATAAAATGATTATGAATGACAAGTTTTGAAAAGATGTGAATAAAAATAACATCAAAATTATATTTGTGGATAGATAAGTGTTTCAAATTAATGAAATGTTAAAAAATAGACAAGATGTGAAATTGATAAACTTTTACTGTGGTCAATAATTTTGAATACATCTTTTGTGAATTTGATATGAAAATTTGTTTGTTAAATAAACATTGGTTGCGATGCAAGTCTTCAAATGTGAAGTTTTTTTTGCATGTCACGTGTTTTATCATGTGTGGTGCATTGCAAGAAAACTTGTTTGTGAAGACAAGGAAAATTTTGTGTATGAAATTTATTATGGCATGAAAATGTTTTGTTGTCGATTACATAAACACAAATTATGTGATGAGGTGGAAAACAAAGAAAAGAGAGATTTTCAATTAGTGAAATGTAAACAACATCCTATTACATGGCATTGGAAATGTTTATCAAGGTGATTTTCTTTTTCTTTTTAAGTACATAAAAGTTCATTGAATAATTTTGTTATAGTATAGCATTTATTGTTTTTGGTGTTAAGATACTTTAGTTTTTTGAATGGATGATGCGATAATTACATGAAGTTTGATAATGAACATGGAATGCAATGAGCTTGTGTGATTGGTAATTGGGAAGAAGTTATTTGTTGTAAGTATGTGAATAGTTTTATTCGTGAAGATGAATGCTATTATTTTATCTTGCTTTAATGTTTGAAGTTTATAAATTGATTCAAATCAACTTCTAAAAGACTATGTAACTGTTTCATGTGGCTTGATATAGTGAAGAATATGAATTATAACATATTTTCAAGTCATGAGGTTAATCCAAAATTGGAGGTGAAATGCTAGAGAAGAATTCATATAGATGAAAATAATAGTTTGATTTCCTTTTTTTTTCTTGTGTGAATTCTCATTTTCAATTTTCATTTTTTATTGCAATTTTTTTCATGTTCTTTTTTCCCCCTTTTGGATGAAAGCAAAATAAAGTAGACATTTCTTGTACCTCATAATCTACTTGAAAAGAAAACAAAAAGTTTTAGCAAAACTCATCATAAGATTACTATACATGGAATTCTTTAGTTGAATGAATCAAAACAAGATTGTGTTTCACTATTGTGCACTAATGTTCAAAATTATTATTGTAAATGTTTTTTGAAAATAAGTTTTTGAATCAAATAAATTTTAAAGTTTAATTTTTGTAGTGTAAAGTCCTTGTTAAATATGTCTTAACAAATAAAAATTGGAATTGATTTTTGATGGGCAAGTCAAGAATACAATGATCTTTCTATCCTAACTTAATAGAATATATTTCATTAATTTTTTTATCTTGAAAGTTCCACAACCATAAAATTATTAATTAATAATTGGGGATTTTTTTGTATACTCTTAAAGCTTATTTGTTCTTAATTTTTTTTAAAATACATTCTCATAAATGTAATAAACCCACACAAGTTTTATTTTCACCCATGTTGATGTTATACTTTATTGTTTTCACATGCATGATACAAAATAAAAATAGAAATATATGAATACCCATATTTTAAAAACTATATTTTAGCATGGTTTTACCCAACTACATTGTCAAAGGAATTCTAATGCTTTGTGGCCTTGCTTGCATTTCACATGTGTGAATATCATGGTAGTTCAAATGACCACATTTTGAAATAATACTTTCTTTGAATGTCATTTTTCTTTTTTTCTAGTCAATGTGTTATGGTAAGAAGAAAAAATGTGTTGTTGCAATGTAAAAATTGTTGATGGGTAGTTATTTTCAATTGCAAGTGCACATAGAATGGTATTAATAATAAGTAAAATTGTCCTAGTTGATTTGTTTTCCTTCATGTGATGGTGGAGTTGTTATTGTTTTTGTGGTCTAGAAAAGAAATTTACATACATTAATTGCAATTGTTGTTGCACCGATGATGATAAACACATTCTAATAGAATATAATTGAAAGTTAGGATTGTTATTTGTTTCTCCTTTTTCCTACATAAGAAAATTGTGTCTACAAAAGAAAAATTATAAAATGATGTAGTTTTCAAAACCATGATGATGTACCTTTTTTTTGTATTGATAAATGAAGTAATTTCTTAATTAGTTATATACGATGAATTGGTTTAGCAAAGTTTTTGACTACCTATATCATATATACATTCTATCACTTGTAGAAGTAAATATAATGTAATTTACATTTTTTTTCACAAAATTAAATCAATAGCATGATATTCATATTTGCATAGAAACCTTGTTAGGTTGAATTTTGTTTTTCCTTTCTTGATGCTGATTTTTTTATTGATAAATTATATGATTGATTGATTTATATTTACAATGTTTTTGATTTTATGTAGTTGGCATGACAAACGTCCAATCATTAAAGAGTTGAATATTCCTTAAACATAATCAATCAAATTTTCTTCATGTTGAATGCCACATTTTGGCTCACATTTTGTGTGGGACCCAAAGAAAAAGACTTGTTTCAAACAATGAGATTTTTGAGAAAACCTGCAAAAGAGTACATTAGCATTCTTCTTTGGCTCCATCACTCACAAAGAGCATTTTGGTCAAAGCTCGTGGAAATTCTAACAAAGGGCATTTTTTTTGGTCACAAACTTGTGGAAACTTTAAAACGTGAGATTTCTTGGAACTCACCAAACCAGTATATTCCGTAAAGTTCAATTATGTAAGTTACACGTTTTGGGGCAGTTGAGGTGCGGCGTGGGCGGCGGCACCCTTTCTTTTCCAGGTGAAATTTCGCAAAAAATAAAATGAAAAATGAAAATGAAGCTGTTTTGCAGGGGAAATGCATCGCCAGAAGTGAACCCAAAAAAAAAGTAAATATAGGCGGATTTGTATGTTTGGTTTTCAGTGTATAGCCATGAATATAGAAGGGGTTATTAAAAGATTTATACTTCACAATCTGGTTTGTAGCCATATTTGGCTAAATCTTCCTAGGATGATTGCCATTTTTTGAACATCTTCCTATGGATGATAGCCACTTAGGCTACATTAAATATAAAAAATCCTACAAAGCACGGTGGGGTGGGGGAAAATGGGGGAGGTTTCAACTTCCCTGAAAGTCTTGGGATTCCGCAAAACCATTTTGCTGAGCCAAACCGACATGTTTTTAACTTTTGTTCATCCAATTTTACTGTGCAGGATCACACACCGGAGATGATGCTCTTAGTCGGCATTTGTAAAATAAGAGCCGCTTCAGCAAAAGGCAATTGCTCCTAGTCAGGGGTGTACATACATGCTTTTGGATTCAAATGGTAATCTCCTCTTTTGAACCGTGTACCCTAGGGCTACGTGATTCCCAAGTAAAGCTTACCAAGTCACTACAAATTTATTTTTCTTAGGGTTCATTCAGCCTGGAGGGAAACCAATAAAGAAGAGAAAAGATATTTTTCTTAGGGTTCATTCAGCCTGGAGGTAAACCGACAAAGAAGAGAAAAGATGAGGCTCCCAGAGCATCTCCTCCAACATTCAGTATGTGACCCCATCACTGAAAAGCTTTGATGAGCTTCACGTGTGAATTGAGTGGAATGGGACACTTGAAAAATGCACCACTTTCAGAGCCCTGCCCTGGCAGGAGAGCTGGAAAAGTCTAGTAAACACAGTTAAATCGTGTTTACTGACTTGCTCCGTGTCGTGTTTCTGATTGGCTAGATAGTTTGATTGGTCCAAGTGGGTTGCTATTACGTACTAGTTTCCCACCCACTTGCAATCCCAGTTTCATTTTTGATGGGTGGGGTTGGTTGCAGAGAAGTTAGGCTAGTAACTAAAACTTGGATGTGAGAAATATTTTGGCAGGTTCCCATACTGAACATTGATGGAGATGCTCTCAGTCTTGACTAAGGTACATGGGCCAAAAGGACAACTTGACAAGATGGGAACTCGAAATAAAACATGATGTTTGTAGGGAAAGAAGGGTTGTTATGTACGTTGGTCCTCACTAGGTTCATGGGGTGAGGGAAACTTGGGTAGCCTGGGAACTTGGTCCTTGTGATGGGCCAAGGCAATGGGCCTTCATGTGCATAATAAAGCACTCATAAATTTTCATTATGCAAAATTTCTCTAATCTCACAAAATATTTGGGCATTGAAGCCTCTGAGAAATGGGAAGTAGGTTTCATGCCAGAAGGTGAATGCAATAATGGAAGTTTAAATTTTTCTTTTTATTTTAGAAGACTAGAAGCCAGAAAATTGCATCATAAAATTCATCAAATGAAATAATAACCCATATTTGGGGGAAGGGCATTGCGTATATTTTTGGCATTAATTAATTAAAAAAAACTTGACCAATTTTTTGACCTTGTCAAACCCTAGGCACTTTGCAGCAATTGTAACTGCAGAGTGCCTTACATTCCATAATCGAGTGTCACGCTTTTCGAAATGTTCACATTACTTTTTTAAATTTTTACCTTGATACTCAATGGGTACCATCCAGATGGTACCCGGTGGGTATCATGGGAATTTTAAAAAGTGAAAATTGAGTTGAATTTTACATAAGGATTTTTTAAACTTCCAAATATACATAATAGTCTTATGCTTTTATTTAAGTGTAGTGTTGTGTATAAAGTGTTTAGGTGTCACCCATATATGTGTTTAGGTTTTGGTGTGTTCAATGGTTGAAGAAGACAAATATGGTTTTATTGAAAGTGTGGGTGGAGTTGATGAAGATGCATTATCTATTACCTTTTGATAAGGTCCTTGTCAATTTTAGATGCTAAAAATGTGCATCTATAATTTAACATGTCAAATGTTGATGCTCTACAACTTGTGGTTGTAAAAACCAAGTTATAGTTAGCTTGGACACTTCATAGTCAAATGTCTATCTACTGAAGATTTTTCAATCGTCCACAATGACCTACCTAGGAATTTGGTAAGCCCACAAATGTTCTGATGCATAAATTGTAAATATGAACAAATATTCAATGATGATTTGACACAAAATAGTTTCATGGAAAGTTGGTAAAATGAACTCATACTTGGTAACTAGTGAAAAAAGGATGGGTTCATTTAATCATCCAATCATTGTATTTTTTGGTACCACAAACCCTTACCAAAATGATGATGCTTAATAGTAGTTTTTGGAGGATTTGGTGTTTTATACTTGCAAGGGTTATACACCCTTGTTCACTTGCAAAA
This sequence comes from Sphagnum contortum, assembly GCA_963920785.1. Classification (NCBI taxonomy): domain Eukaryota; kingdom Viridiplantae; phylum Streptophyta; class Sphagnopsida; order Sphagnales; family Sphagnaceae; genus Sphagnum; species Sphagnum contortum. The sequence goes on along the minus strand of OY987286.1, from coordinate 16,257,556 downwards.
ACATTTGGCTTCAAAAGTTAGTTCTACACCTTGATGCCCTTGTTTTCAATTTCCTTCTTGTTTTCTCTTGTGTAAAAAATGTTGCTGACCATGATCAAAAAGACAATGGACTAGCATGTTTTATGGAATTTCACATTTACAATAATAGTTTTTGCTAGTTTTGATTTTTGGATGTCTCGCAGTGGTGTGGATGTTTTTGTTTTGATTATCAATATTTTTGAATTTTCAAGTGTGCCCATGCATGTTATTGTTGGGCTATTTGAAGTGAACAAAACAACTAGGCAATTCATTGATGTACAACTTCAATCTTTATTGGAGAAGTTTGGTTTGTTATAGTGGGTAATTGCATTTGTAAAAGATGAAGGCATTAATATGACAACTATGAAAACAACTTTGCAGTCCATAATTGATTGTGAACAAGATCTTCAAGGTTTACGAAGGTGCATATTTTGGGCATGTGATGTTTAAGGCCTATTAATATGCTACAAGTGACGACAAAGTTTTTATTAGGTTAAAAAATGTGAATGTGAAAGAAATTTAGGTTGGTCTACATAAAAAGCATTATCTAGACCAAAAAGTTTGGAAAAGGGAGGCTAAAATGGGAACAAGCTTGTTTTGAAAGCGAGAAGCAACCAAATTCGCGAACAAGGTCTTTATATTTGAAGAAACATTTGATTTTAAGAATGCCATAATTTTTTTATTGTGGAAGGTAAAAAATTGTGGGTTTACAACCAAAAGCACTTAAAGCCCTTGAATGTGCATTATTGTCAAGGAAGTCACATTTACCTTGAATCTTGTTGTATTGGCATGTGTGATTAATCAATCTAATGACCACTAGTTGTTGTTAAATGCATTAACAACAACTATTTACATTTATTTTAAACACACAAAAAATTTATTGTAGTTTTTTTAGTGAACTTGAAATCTTTAATTGATTTCAAGTTAAGATCCTCTTTTTACATAGAAATATGCAATTGGAGGTTATAAAGGTGATCAAACCTTTTAGGAAAATTTTAAGGTTTTCTGATGTATAATAAGTTCACAAAGTGATGCCTGCCATGTTGATTTGCTCAAGTATTTGTGTTGTGAAAAACTTGGTGGGACATGAGAATACAATCTAGCTAACATCTAAGTATGATATCAAGGTTGTCATTCCTTTTTTAAAGGTGTGTTTTGATCAGTTGAACCCTATTGTTAATGCATGTACTATAGTTGTAGTAGATGTTGTGAGATTGGATCTTAAAGAAAATATGTTTGGTGTGGGGGCTTCTATTGAAGAAATTTCATGAACATTAGTTAAAAGAAAATTATTTTATTCAAGAGGTTTTTTATTCCCCCATTTACATGCGCAAATTCACTATCTTGGTGGTGCATCCATGAAGGCCAATTTCCAAATGTGGGTTTCCATGCAAATCAATTATTGGAATCATGGGTTCACAAATAGAAATTGAATGGGTGATCAATTTTTTTAGGGTGTTCACAACTATAAAATGTTGTCACTTGTAGGTGGAAAACATGAATCAAATTACTACTATGGTGAAAAAATTAGTTTGATGACCCGCATTTGAATTGCAAGTCAAATTTAGCTAAAAACAAAAGAGTTTTGGAAAAAAACATTATGACACCATTGAATAACATAACTTCTTTGAAGAATTGTAAATTGATGGTGATTAATTTTGTGGGGTTGAAGTGGGTTCGAATGGGGTGTCATTAGGTTAAGGAACTTGTGTTATAATTGGGCGAAGTTTGTCATAAAACTAGGGTTCAATTCCCTTACAAGTCAATTTTTATGCAACTAAAATTGAAAATTTGATACATATAACCTTTGTGCATATTTGTAATGTTTTGAAAATTGAAAACTAACCTATTCATAATTGGCAAAAGAAAATTTCTTTTTAATGAATTTGCAAATGATTAATTAATAAATTGATTTTGGGGGGGGGGGGGGGGGGGGGGGGAATACATATCCTTCCTTATATCAAAAATGAATATATGTTTATTGGTATTCATAGATAGCTTTAAAAATCAATAGTTGATCATGATCGGAAATTGTTTTTGGTGGAGGGGTTTTGGGTTTGTATACCATCTTGGAAGCTTTGGAATCTTGATTAATTAGGACACAAGCAAAATTCTATAAGAATGTATAAGAAACACAAGGAGTATTAAATTATGAAATGGAAACCATTAAAAACGTTCTTTGGTGACATAATTATTGGGAATTTTGGGAGTTCCAATGGAAAGAAAAATATGGGGAAAATATGTATCAAAATGAACAAATGAACATTCATGAAGAAAGAAAGAAAAAACACAAGAGGATATCATGAAAAAAATTTAGTGTGAATAATGTGTGGGTGCATAAAAGGATTGGATGAAGTTAAAAGATCATAATTTTCACACCTCCATTTCAACATTTAACATTTCAAAAATTGGAGATTTAAATATCTTGAAACTTTTCCGAAATTGGCTACTTAAGGTTGAGTTTAAACATGAACACTATGATATAAAGCTAAACAACTCATTTTCCACACCCAAAAAAGGGGGGGAAATTGTGAGAAAATTAGTAACCAAGAAATTTAAGTGAAACAAATCCTTCTTCAACACCAAAAATGGCGAGGAAAAGTCTAAATCTAAGAATTACTCTTGGACACAAATTTTTAAAATTAAAAAAGACAGAGAAAGAGGGAAATGAAAGAGGTTTAAGCAAATTAATCAATCCCTTGTCAATTTTCAAAATTAAATTAAAATTTGACATCAAGAGGTTGAATTTGACACATGAGTACCAAAGTAACATTATGGGAAAAAATAGGGAAAAAAAAATTTACTACTATAATGATAATAAACTTTCAGCTATATATTGCCACAAACAAGACACAAAAGGGATAGTAACATCCAGCGGTTTTTACTATTCCTATAATGAATCTGTATGAAATCGTGGAGGCTGTTGGATTTTCCATCCTCACATCCAGACCATTAAAACCACATTACTTCATGATTTTAGCATCCTGGGTTGTTGCTTTGATATGTTGGTTTGGAGTGTGAGATCTGGCCTTTGGGATTTGGATTTGGAGACATCTTTGGGCAATCTTTTTCCATTTGTTTTTGGGATGGATGTGATGTGGAGGCTCCAGGTGTGAGCCCATCTGATTGAGGATCTGAAATAGGGGGCTTCAATTGTAAAAGTTCATAGACCACCTGGTGGAATTGGCCATCTATGGTTTGTTCTCTAGTTCATAATTAATTATCTCCCTCAAGCTTTTTGCACATGCATCCAGCTTCAGGTATGCCATGGAGAAGGAGAAGGAGAAGAAGGCCTTCAGACATGTTTGCATGAGCAATCAGCTTTCCATTTGGTTTTTCTATCTAGATTAGCTCTACTCAGAGTCATCTCACAACTCTATTGGTCAAGCATTGATCAATTGTAGAAGCTCTGAGATTATTAGTCACTGTAAAATGATATCTGTCCTTTTTTTAATGAGAACTTGTGTTTCCAGAGTTCCTTACATGATTAACTACATAGTTTCAACGCATTTGGAACTCTCCAATGGAAAAAGTAACTGTCCCTGTAGCAAGAAAATAATGAGGCTCTGTGTCATTGGCTTTCCGTTAGGTTGTTGTGATTACAAGAGACTGTGACCATAACTGTGATCACAAGAGACTACCAGGTGATGGCGTGCCAAAGCAAGGTAGTGAGAATAAAATGGAGATAAAAATCATGGATATTAAAAGTGCAAAGTGAAAAATAAGGGATATTAGTTTTTCATCTTGATTTTTGTTAATTGTTGAACTTGTTGAAGTGAAAGGATTTCATGCAAAGGTTTGCTTATTGAAATGAACCGCAAAGTATCCAGGTGTACATTCCTTCGTCCCTATCCTACTTTGATGCTTGGTGCTACTTAAGTATTCCCATGCTTTTGCAAAGGTATAGTAAATTAATAAGAGGACATGGAATCCCCCTCCCTGGGGTTCTGGTGCGATGATGGGTTCTCTCTGGCTCAGAAGACACGACTTGGAAACGGAGCCCCATTTCACCTCACAAGGTCTGTGACACAACAAAGTCAAAAAGCCTTTCCTCACTCCACCTCAAGAGAGGTCTGTGACACAACAAAGGTGAAAACTCAAAAAGTGCGTGGCAGAAACCCTTGTCCTTATCTATTTGTTGAGGTCCTGATGATGATGCTAGGTACTAGTTATCCACTCTCTTATGAATGGGTATTAGGGTTATCTGTAAAGTCATGCGATTAGGGGACGAGAACAGCTAGTTTTGGCATAATAGGACATCAAACATGTAACTAGAATTATACACAAACTAAATAAATGGGGCCCAAACTAGTTTTTCCACCAATTTTGGTAGGAAACTGAGTTTCATCCTGTCTTTTCCTTTTTCCTGAGCGCCTCCACTGCTGCTACATGTATAAGTAGGATAATTACTCTGGAACCTTGTGCATTAAATGCTGAGTTTCAGCATTCCATACTGAGATTTAATAAAATTTCCTTACTTTGCGGATACCACTGAAAGAGGGGATAGGGGGTGAAAGAGAGGATGACTTTATGGATAACTTTATTAGCCTAGGTGAAAAAGGGTGCTGAACAGAGTTAGGATTAAAAATGAGAAAGAAGAAAGCCCCTGTAATCAACAAAAAAAAGAAAAAGACAGGTATGGGAGCCCGTATACAAGAAGTACGAGGCAAACAAAAGCACAAGAATACATGTCACCAAAGAACATAACAATCAAGACATCACTAATACACAAATAAGCTATCAAGATAGTAAGCTAAAAAGGCGTCATTTGGCACAAGAACATCATCCACATTTAAGGATTAGCTTTCAAAGCTGTTATAACAATCCCCCACTTTGAATCATCACTTGGCTTACCCACTTGCAATACATAGCAGTTACCCAAGTATAAACAAGTTGGTTATCGTCATGGGGTAGCATTTGGCATAACCTAATTTTTTAGTGTAGCATGAGTTCATACTTAATAGAAGCAACAACCACACTTAGAATGACCTTTTTCATCATGAATTTGTTATTAGTTAATTGAACCCACAACCACTTGCATGGCAAGCCAATGTGGGTGTCTCTTTGTTTTGTAGCACTGGAGACCCTGAAAGAACAAATAGAACCATGCAAGCACAAAATGACAAAGCCTGGGCAGGACCAAAAAATCGAACCTTTTTTGTTCGTGACAGAACAAGCAGAACGACACAGAACCATGCAATGCGCAGAACAAGAGACAATCCTGGGCAGAGCTCATTAGGGTTATTTAGGGGAATTTAGCGAGTGTGTGTGTGTGTGTGTCTCTGACTGTCTGTGCAATTCTGCTTATTTGGAGTAAAACTTGAGATTTGCATAAGACTCAAGATCTCGATTTGGGGCCGTCGTCTTGGTGCCTTTACCCTGTCAGTACCTCTGCCTCCAACAGCCACGCGGAAGTGTGAAACAACCGAGTTCGCGCAGCAGGGGAGACGCAAACAAGGGAAGCTTTCCTCGTTCTTGCACTTTCCTTTCTACTCCCACAAGTATATAATCCGGTGCCTATTGTTTCTGCTCCTCCGTTGCCTCACGTACCATACTTACCTCACACAGATCAGTAGACACACTCAGCTGCTCCCATCCATTCTGCTCTTCATTATTTGCAACTTCGCCTATTAACAAATAGTTCATGCTTATAGTGAAGTTTTTGAAGCGGCAAAGTCTGTGGAGAAAAGCTTACATGAGCTGTGAAGAAGCTCAAGAACAAAAAGAGTTTCAAGACGAAGAAGAAGCAGTAATTTTACAGGAGATTTTGTAGGTTTTTTCTTTTTTGGGAGCGGGGGGTTATTTTTCAAGGACGAAGAGGTGCGGTTCTTCTTCTTCTTCTTCTTCTTCTTCTTCTGGAGCAATGGGGTGTAGTAATTTCTGGTCTGGGCTATTGAACTTCATTACGCTGGTATTGTCGCTCCCTATCATCGGAGCTGGCATCTGGCTAGCAAAGCAGCACGATACAGTGTGCGTGCGTTTCCTGGAATGGCCGGTCATAATCATCGGGATTTTCATCTTTGTGGTGTCGTTGGCCGGCATGTTGGGTGCGTGGTGCCGAGTGTCGTGTCTCTCGTGGCTGTACCTGTTCATCATGTTCGTGCTCATTCTGCTCCTCTTGGCGTTCACCATTTTCGCGTTCGTGGTCACAAACGCGGGCGCCGGGCAGGCCGTGTCCGGGAAAGGCTTCAAGGAGTACCACCTCGGGAATTACTCTACTTGGCTGCAGAAAAGAGTGGACAAGCCTTCCTACTGGGACAAGATCAGGAGCTGCCTCAGCGATGGCAAGATCTGCAACAGCTTGGATAAAGATTACCCGACCTTAACCCAATTTGACGCTGCTTCCCTCTCACCCGTTGAGGTACATTGTGTCCTTTCTCAGCTTGTTCCCCCGCTTTCCCAATTTTCTCTGTGGCTTGTTCCCTGCCTCGATTTGCTGAAATTTTAGATGACCAGCTTTGTGGGCAGCAAAAGACTCTCCAGGTTTTTTGAGAGCACCTCCACCTGTGTTCACTATGTGGCCCTGCAAAAGAAATTTGGATGAAGGAAAAGTCAAAACATGCCTGTTTGGCATAGCAAAACGGTTTTGGCTTAGCATTTTTGCACAGTTTGCTTGTAGGCTGGTAAAAATGCACATCACAGCCTACAAGCAGCTCCCATCCATGCCTAGTATGTGGCCCTGCAACAGGATTTCTCACATCCAAGACTAGTTAGTTACTTTTCACTGACATCGCCCATAAAATTGAAGCTGGGACTGCAAGAGGTGAGAGCTAATAACAGCAACCCAGCTGGACCAATCAAACCATCTAGCCAATCAACAGCGAGTTGCTGTGCCTTTTGTCAATCAAACCATCGGCATGTTTTGGCTTTCTTCATTCAAATTTTTGTACAGTGCACCAGTGGAGTTGCTCTACACACGCGGGAGAAGACTGATAAATCTGATCTGACTGCTGCTCCCTGTTTCTGATTGGCCAATCCTATTAAGATTGGTCCAGGCGCTTTGCTATTAGTAGTCTCCCACCTATTTGCAGTCCCCGTTTCAGTTTTATGGGTGGGCTTTGGGAAAAAGTAAATAACTAAACTTGGATGTGAGAAATGTTTTTGCAAGATCACATATTGAGCACTGCTCGATTTTGCTCTTAGACAAGTTTTGACTACCAACAAAAGATTATTGTGTTGGTTTCTTCTAGTCACATGCCATTGCGCATTTCAATCAACCAGAAACCCGGCATTCATGTTACTTTCTTTGATTGTGCAGTCGGGCTGTTGCAAGCCACCTTCCAGTTGTGGTTTTACGTTCATCAATGCAACAAACTGGCAAATAACCTCCTCATCATCAACTGCAGACCCTGACTGTGTGGCTTGGAGCAATACCAACCTTTGCTTCAACTGCACTTCATGCCAGGCCGGGGTTCTTCAGGACATAAAGCAGGACTGGAGAAAGGTGGCAATTGTAAACATAGTCATGCTGGTGTTTCTTATCATTGCCTACTCTGTTGGCTGCTGTGCTTTCCACAACAACAGAAAAGAAGGTGGTTTTGGCGGTGGTTATGGCAAACAAGGCTACCCATAAGTTTTGGCTCATGTTTGTTCTGGACTTCCGGACTTCCAGGGGACTTCTGAGTTGTAGTGGGTATTTGAAATTTGTAAGAGTAATTGAAGCCTCAGACTGAATGGAGTGGAGCAACTTGTAGCTGCACTGTTTTTGGCAGTTAATATGTGGTTGGTATGTATAGAAGTAGGAATCAAAGGAATAGTGCACTCCATGTTTGGATGTGAAGTTTATAAACAGCCGTCCTCTCTATGGCACAACAGACTTTGCCACTGCTAATTGCCCACTGCAAGGAAGTTATTTTGCAAGGGAAATATTGCCAGAAGTGAACAAAAATAAGTAAACATCGGCAGATTTGTATGTTTGGTTTTCAGTGTATAGCCATGAACATAGAAGGTTTATTTACAACTTTTACTCCACATTTGGTTTATATCCAGATTTCATTGAATCTTCCTAGGGTGATTACCATTTTTTTACATCTTCCTATGGAGATAGCCACTTAGGCTACATAAGAAAATCCTAAAAAGCACCTGGGGTGGGGAATTGGGGGTGTGGGGAGGTACTGTGCTCCGCCTTTTCATCCAACAAGCATCTGCAGCAACTTCATTTCAACTTCCCTGAAAGCCTTGGATTCTGCAAAATTATTTTTCTGAGCCAAATCGGCATGTTTTAACTTTCTTCATCCAAATTTACTGTGCGGATCACACACTGAGCACCCCTGAAGATGCTCTTAGTCGGCATTTGTAAATAAGAGCCTCTTCAGCAAAAGGCTACTGCCCCTAGTCAGGGGTGGGCATGCCTTTGGATTCAAAGGTAATCTCCTATTTTGAACAGCGTACCCTACAGCTGCTAGGTGATTCCAAAGTAAAGCTTACCTAGTCAATAGAAATTATTTTTCTGAGGGGTCAGCCGGGAGGGGAAGGCAAGGGCTTGTAGTGGACATCCTGAGGCCCCTGAGCATCTCCTCCAACGCTCAGTATGTGACCTGTCACCGAAAAGCCTTGATGAGCTTCAGGAGTGAATTGAGTGGAATGGGACACTGGAAAAATGCACCACTTTGAGAGCTTTGGAGGAGACCTGGAAAAGTCTAGTAAACACAGTCAAGTCAAATCGTGTTTACTGACTGCTCCGTGTTTCTGATTGGCTAGATAGTTTGATTGGTCCAAGTGGGTTGCTATTAGGTAGTAGTCTCCCACCCGCTTGCAATCCCAGTTTCATTTTTATGGGTGAGGTTGCAGAGAAATTAGGCTAGTAACTAAAACTTGGATATGAGAAATATTTTGGGAGGGTCCCACGCTGAGCATTGGTGGAGATGGCAAGACGCTAAACACACCTCATCGAGCTCTGTCCAGTGCAAATCCCGGACCCTTGTTGGCCGAGTTGTCTCTCCATGTCACAATATTGGGCCTGCCTTTCATCCCCATCCATAGAACGTTCCATCACCATCAAAGACCGTTGTACCGTTTGTATTGCATTCCATCATTGGCAATTGACATCAAATGTTTGCATTGTAGAAAGTCTTGGTTGTTTTGCATTTTCAATTTGTACACTAAAAATAGACACTATGCTCAAATAGGGTTTAGGTTTGAAAAGCATGAACTTGGTTTTGGAGCATTAGTGCACTAGTTGAATGCAACGTCATTCTACAAGATTGGAAGTTTTACACTTCAAAACATAACAATTCTATTGGGCTTTAGAAATGCACCTACTATAAGAAGTACATAGGAATCACCACGTTCTTGTGGTGAGTACACAAAAGTCACATCGGGCTTCTAGTTAGGAATACAAAGGAGTCACATTGTCTTTGTAATGAGGGTAAAGTGTGTTTTAATATGTGTAGTTCTATTTGTAAGTTCTTGTTTGCATTATTGAAATTTAGGGTCTACATAATGCAAACACTCATGGAACTGATAGAAACATCTATTAACAAGGAACCGAATGCAAATCCAAGTGATGTTAGTCCTAATGCATCACCTAGTGTTGTCATTGTTGAGGCAATTGCAAAGGCTTCAATTTCTACAATTCCGTTCAATGTTAAAGAAACAAATGTTTCTTGACCGATAGAAGTTGAAGGTGGAAAAGTTTGTGGCATTGCAAAATCTAAAGGCATAGAAAATTTTGGTGGCACTCTGTTTACAAGAGGGGAAGGATATCATCATTACTTGCTACCAGAGGCCTTGCCGATTTATGCACAAGAGGATTCTTACGTGATCAAACTCAATCGCAAAAATATTTCGACATTGTCACCAAAGCTCTAGCAGTATGGATAGATGGAGTATGTATTTCATATCCTATTTAGCTCCAAAAGTTGCAATGAACTTGCTACCATGACTTTGAAATGTTCGTGTGGAAATGACAAACTATCGTTTTTTTATTTATAAAACCAAAAGCAAAACCAACACAAATTTCTTTTGCAAATCTTTGCATTGTAAAAAGTTAATGTGACTACTTGCAAGTATGTTTACAAAACTTGCAAATTGCTAGTTTGTAGAGTAGAAAGTTTTTTTCTCCAACTATTTCATCAACATTTATTATATTGTCTTAGGGTTTGGAAAAGAAATGGGAATTTTATAGACATACTAAACCAAGGTTCTATTGTTGTAAGGTTTAGGAGAAGAAAAATAGACGGATTGGTCAAAGGTTTTACTATTTAAGGTTTAGGAGAAGAAAAGGATAATATGTAGACATACTAGTCCAAGGTTCAATTGTTTTAGGGTTTAGGAAAAGAAAAGAAATCTTTGTAAACACATTGTTTCAAGGTTCTAGTATTGGTTAAAATAATTCTATCATAGTTTGAGGGCAAGTTCTCCCACATACTTTCAATTTTGCATTGTGCGTAAAAAATTATTCAATGTTTATACAAACACAAAAACAAGAGTTTAGGTCCTCATGTTTATGCAATTAGAACAACAATGGTGATTACTCATGAATGTACACATTGAACTACTTGGGGTTTATGAAGATTGTTATGTTTGTATATGGTACAATGCCATTGTTATAAAAACCTTTCCCATAATCAACTCATGTTATAAATAGCCACATTGTTATAATTTGTTTCTTTTTGTTGGAAAGAAAATCTAATCAAATCTTCCCGCAAAATTGAATTACAATTTGTTCATGGTTCACCACTATGAATTGGAAACTGATGGTTTATGTTTTATGTTTCAAATGATTGATCCCATGATCAATCGTTTTTATAGGTTTTGGGAGGTCCAAAAGGCACTTCTAGAATCTACAAATCAACAATGCGACAAAAGCAGGCATCATTGTGTTGCCTTGTACCTTAAGGAAAAGTATGAAAAACTTGCAATGGAAGCACATAATGATGTGAGGTGCCCAAAAAAACCTATTGAAAATCGTGCTTCTTTTTAATGCCTATTTTGTAAACAATGTTTCAAAGACAAAAACATATTATCTTATCACCAAATGATAATACAATGCCCTAAATACAAGGGGCAAACACTATAGATGTACCCCACAATGACAAAATTTGAAGCTAAGGATTTCATGCGGTTGGGGAAAAGTCCATGAAGACTTCACAAAATAAATTGAAGCACCCACATGATGTACTTCTAGAGAAGGAAAATAAGAAGGCGACATTGACATCACAACAAGAAGTGCGAAAAAATATGCCACCTCCAAAGTTAGTGCCTCCTAAGGGGAAGGAGGTTTATGAGTTGAATAATGATGAAGACTTCTCATCAACATGAAATGAAGTTGCAAGTATGTGGGGACGAATAGCTTAGATTACCTTTCAATTATGCCTACACTTGCATTGTCATGACTACCCAATTGGTTGTATAAATACTAAGGTTTGTATTATAATTGCAACAAAATGCAACATAATTTCAGATTTCACACATGCTTCTACATGTGTTGTGAAGTCACAAAACAAAGCAAAAACCATACTATAATCAAGGTCAACAAGGGAGAATGCCAAACTCCCCACTAAATATAGCAAAGGATTATGGCATTTGTCAATGTCCCCAACAACAACAACATGCCCATCATTTCAAGTCCTACAAAATATGAGCAAAAAAGAGGTTGAAAAGAAAGCAAGAAAGAATATTGAATTGTCATTCATAGTGGAAAGCTCTTGCAAATTATTTCATCCTCTAGCTAAAGTGACGATGAATGGCCTTTATGTTTCAAAAATTGATATTGTCATGGACATGCCTTGAAGACCCAGAAAACATTATGAACCATCTCATGAAAATGGAAACTGACATGGCATTAAGCAATGTGTTTTTTCTTGCCTTTGGGCAATGGTACTTATGCATACTAGTGAGTACCTTCACCTTATTTTCAAATGACATTAATTTGGTGAGGTTTTATTTTTGAAATATACTAATGTTTTAACTGCTTCAGCTTTGTTATTGTAAGTGGGTGGTGGGATTGAAGGGACAAAACATATTTCAAATGTTATGAAATAATCGTTAAATGTTTGGACATCTGTAGTTAGTGGGGAGAACAAAATGGAACGTTTCACATAAATGAAGTTTCTAAGGGAGTACTTGCAATACTTGAAATTGAAGAATGACTATGATGGAAAGAAGGGCGAGGCAATATAAACCCTCAAGAAGAAAAAAGAAGATTTTGTGCAAGAAAATTACACCAATTTGACCAACTCATCAAAGCTTTTGATGAAAAACAAAATGGGGCCGTCGCCATTATAAAAATCCCATAATGTTTAAATTTCAAATGCTCTAAATTAAAACAAGGTTTGGGCTATTCTTGTCTATTTTTGTTTAAGGAACATCATCTTGTACTAGACTTACAATTAAGTCTGAAGTTCACATTTAATGGAACATCTAGATAGGATGATTCCATTTCAAATCCTTTGTGATAGAACTATTAAGTTAGACTCTAGTTCATAATCACCAAATTAGATCCTTTTACATTTAGTTATTTGAGTCAGATCCGATTAGGTTCAAATTATGTTATGGAAAGGAAATATTTTTTTTGCTAGGTGGATTTGGCCCTCTCCTATAGGTTTCCTGCTGATTGGTCAAAATGAAATATTTTCCAATAAGGACTTTCACTCGGTCAACGATTCCAGCATACTGTGAGATCGTTGGAATGCACCTAATGGCACATGAGAGCCCTCAAATATTTATTCAAAAACCCTCCATTGCATCAGGTAACCAAGTATGTAATCCTATTTCTGCAGATTTTCCAACAGCTTTGTTGAACCAATATCTCTTTGCCATGACCTTTCAGCAGCGAGGCAACGACGAAACTCCGCCCCTTTAATGGACCAGGTCCTTAGAGGGCGGAGCGGGTAAGTGCTTGAGTGGCACCATTTGCTAAGACGTTTAAATGTTTTCTTTAATAGATGGAAGTTCTGAAAATGTATGAAAAGCTGGAGGGCTTTTGACCATCCATTCAAGTGTTGTTGAATTTTGTTCAACAACCTAAGGAATTGGAGCACACTTGTTTTCATTGGTTAAAGTAAGAAAAACCACTACAAAGAAACAAAAATGTATCCCACCCATTTTTTTCATTGGCATCCCCATCCCGATCAAATAAAGCTTGATTAAGAGATGATTAGGCTTTATAATAGATTACTCCGTCACTCATTCTGACTAAGATGAAACTTTTATTTACTAGTTCGATATACGATCATATAAATAGGAATACAACTTGAGGTTACAAAGGAAGCGATATGGCCAAGTGGATTAAAGCAAAGGACTACAAGTCCTTTATCCCTAGTTTGAATTTGGGTGTTGCCTAAAAAAGGAAGAAAGTAAAAAAGGAAGAAAGGTTCGGGCTACCTATTGTGTCATATTCAAATAAAAAATATGTTAGCAACTCAAAGGTGAAAGATGAATCTTAGTAATGCACAATAAACTAAAGCGTTAAACAAATCAGAAAAAAAGCAAACACCCTCAAACCACTCATGATGTGCTCTTTGATAGTCAATGATTTGGCACATTAGGGCAATTAGATCAGTTGGTAAAGTGCCTCGTTTGCATTGAAAGAGTTAGTGGTTCAAGTCCGTTATTACCCAAAGGTTTCCACTATCTACAATTATAAATTAGATTCAGCATATGAATAAATTTACTAATTTGATTAATAGTGGTAAAACTATGATGATATTGAGAAAGAGGGGGGGACTTTTAAAAAAAAAATAAACCCGTTCAATTCACATGGTAAATAAATGAAAGCTAAATACTCTCAAAGAAAAAGAATAGTTGGAGAAGGCATAAAAAAGTGGCAAATGTAAAGCAGAAAAAACGGTAATATATATTATTGTTTTTTTTGCTTTGCATTTTCTTAAACAAAATAAGCAAAAAATGCATGGCATTTTTTTAATTTATGGTACAGAACCCTAAGATGGTCGTGAAGGCGCAACATATGTATATGTTGTGCCATGTGGACGTTTTTGAAATCAAAAGGTGCCCTAATTCCATGCAAGGAACGTGTCGCAACCCCACTTTGGGCTAAGTGTGAGGGTGAAGCCCACACTCCCAAAAGTGGGAAGTTGGAGTCCTCCGAGACTTCTGAAAATTTAGAGTTCGAGTTTAGGGGTCAAAACACCTTGCATTGGGGTGCTCTTGGTGTCATTGGAAAGGTCTTGAAGTGTAGATGTCCAAAATGGCCTCACATGAGCCATTTGGACATCTACAGCCCAAGTTATGGGCAAAAGAAGGGCAGTTTGACTCCCGACCACTATTTGATTCCAATCGAATGTCGCAGTCAGGAGATATGAGCTCCCAAAGTCCCGGGACTCCAACTCGGGACAGTTTCGGGACTCCTCTTTGGGAGTCCCAGGAAAAAGAACCATTTGGATGTAGCCTTGGCGGAAAGCTGCATAGTATACTATATGGGGGAAAGTGGTGGCTTCCCCCGAATTCGAGCCGTGGTGAGTTAAGTGTGTCCAAGTGCCCATGGCTTGTCCCAACACCCAAGGGTGTCCCCGAATGTGAACTAACCCTCTTGTGGTTGGTTTCGGATGCAGATTCGAGTGAGAAAACTCTTATCCCTCTTCCTAGTTTAATCTCGGGACTTCTAGCACGCCCCTCTACCCCTTTTTAGTGCTGGAAGTTGGGAATGGCCCTCAAGTCCCAACTTTCCGCAATTCAACATACTTAGACCCTCAAGTGGGTCTAACAAGGGACTTAGGAGCGCGTTAGAACGAGGTTCTATTGACATAATAAGTAGAGGCTAAAAGGTTTTGCCTTAAAAACAATCTAGACTTGCATGCTTTGAGGTCATTACGTAGTAATGGTCCCAAAGCATGCAAGGCCACGGGTTGACTAACCTTTTTATTGCTAAGTGCCTTCCAATGCAAAGAAAGCAGTGCGCCCCTATTGCATAGGGTCACTAGCCACATTAGCCTTGTGGCTTCATGTCATTTTTTTCCCTCTAAAAGTTGAATGAGGATGGAAGAGATAGTTTCGACTTTCAGATTTATACCGATGTTGACATGTGTTGCCTAGGTAATTATTAATCCCTATAAGGTAAGTAGGTTGAACATAGTTAGGTTTAAACTATATAAGTAAAATTAGAATAATCCAATTTTATTTTTAAGATTAACCATTTCATAAAGGTCAAGCTTTATTTATTTACTCATCCCTAATGGCATTTGGTGTCTTGTTATTTCAAATATATTGTTTCTAGTTATATAATGAGCTAAATAGAATTAGAGGCTAAAAGATATGGGATAAAAAATTCAATTGCAAACTTCATGAACCAACTTAGTTACACATTAGATGCAACTAATGTATTAGAGTATAGCAGCCAGGGGAGGGTTTTTTTTACTTCTGATGTCCAAACAAAACTTGAAACCCTCTTCTTGGCACATATAAGACATTAAAAATCGCTGAAAATAGATTAGAAATGAGAAAGTTATGGCCCCCCAAAGTAAAGGGGGTCAAAAGCTCCAAAAACAAAACACTACTAGGAAAATGGGGTGTAGTTCACTAGACTATTTAACTGGGGAACCATAAAAGTGAATTAGTTCACTATAATTTCAGTGCTTTTACTTTCATTGGTGAAAATGGTTAACTATATGGTGTACATGTTTAGTAAGGGTGAAGTTTGTTTACTAGGTTTGTTTTTTTTATAGGGCGACACAAGCAGCGAGCGCTCGTAGAGTCGATCATTGTTCTTCCTCTTCAAGCTCTTTCCGCCACTTCGCTCGTGTTTCATGGTGTTTTCTCCGAGAGGTTCTGTGTTCTGTGTGTTCTGGGGTTACGTTCATAGGTTTGTGACTGAATTGTAGTTATTGAAAATTGGAACAGAGCAAACGGACTGAGCAGGAGGAGGAGGAGCAATGGGTCAAGGACAGTCGGGCGGGTTGCCAAGCAAGTAATACAGGGGATCGGAAAGGCGATGCTAACAATAAGAAGGAGAAGAAATACGAGCCTGCCACCGCCGACCCGCGTCGGCAAGAAGTAGCGGAAGCAGAAGGGACCCGAAGTAGCCGCTCGCTTGCCCATGGTTCACGCCTGCCACCAAGTGCAAACTTCGGCTTCTGAAGCTGGATCGCGTGAAGGATTACCTGTTGACGGAGGAGGAGTTTGTGGCGGGTCAGGAGCGTTTGAAGCCGTAGGAAGATAAAAACGAAGAGGATCGGTCCAAGGTGGACGACCTGAGGGGATCTCTCATTTGAAGAAGAGCCAAACAGCTATTGCTGCTGCAGCTGTTGTAAGCCTCCTTTCTGTCTCCCTATCTTCATCAGCGATAGCCGCACCTGATAATCAAGTATTCAAAAGGCAGGAGAGCTCTTTACAGTTCTTTCAAGATGCTTTTCAAGCGGTCGACGTCGTCTGTGGAGCACGACGCTGTCGTCATCGAGCAGCCGAGGAAGAGTCTGTCCAGCTCCAGCACGGCAGCCAAGCTTGTCAGCTTGGAAAGCAAAGAGACGCAGCTCGTACCACCACCGCAAGGAGTAACTCCAACTGCTTCTTCTAAACCCTGGCCTTCTTCTTCTTCTCCAGCTTCTTCGAAACCCCGGCCTTTTTCTTCTTCTTCTCCAGCTTTTTCGAAACCCCGGCCTTTTTCTTCTTCTTCTCCAGCTTCTTCGAAACCCCGACCTTTTTCTTTTTCTTTTTCTTCAAGAAGACACAGGAGCCGGAGTCTTATATCATCCCAAGGCTATGTCAACAGCTTTTTCAAGAAGGATAGTATGCAAAGGGAGTTGTTGGGCGGCAGTTCAGGGTATGCCTCACCCCGTAGACTAAACCCTCCTGGCAGCAGGGTAGTGATGAGAAAGCTCGACAACAACTTTCTCTCGGGATTGCAGGCAGGATGTAACTTCTGAAACACGTTCAAGGTACAAAGTCTAAAGAAGAAAGAAACACAGATGGGTTTCTCAAGAGGGATTTTTTTTATTATTCCTGAGAACAAAGTTGATTGTGCCTTTTGGAGCATGAATTTTTCTCTGGAAGAGGAGAGAGAGAGAAAGAAAGAAAATTTTTGTTCAATTGTCCTCATTAGTCAATTTTTCACGAGTTTGTCAAAGCAGCCATGAAATTTTTCACGAGTTTTGCATCCCATTCCTTCAGATTCAACAGCAATGATCCTAGTTCTGTCAAAGTTCTCATCTCTGATAGCAATAGATTGTGTGGTTTTGAAAAAAGGGTTTTGGTGCTTTGTTGATCATGAGTCCCATCTCTTTCCACTTTGATCTTTGATCATCTATGTGCTTATCTGCTCTTGTGTACATGTCCCTTCCACAATTGCAAATCCTGTGAGTTGCAATTCCTTGGCTTACAGCCTTCAATTGAATTGAAAGCTTCTTCTATATTTTTGTTTTTATCTTGTGAAATCAATCAATCAAAATGACAAAATTTGTTCTTCCCTTGTGAGATACTCCGTGGAATCGATCTCAACTTCCAATGCACAAGTAGCTTAATGATACTAATGATGATGTTTTTTTTGTGGTTGTTTGTTTTTTCTGAGACGCCATCCGTCTGCATGAACAGGGGACATCTTTGTTTTCATTGATAGAATTAGGTGCTGTCATTGGTTGGTTGTCAAGCACACCAGTTTTTTTTTTTCTCTTCTGTTCTTTCTTTCTCATTGTCTATTGTTTATCAAGCTGTTGCAGAATGACGTAAAGACAGTGGTGCTGAGGGTGATGATGCACTGCGAGGCTGTGTAAGTACAGTGAGAAGAGCAATGAAAAGGATCCCATGTTTTTCACCTTCACAACCCCCTTGCAATTCTTTCATGTGACATCCATCAATGGAAACTTTCAAGTACAAATCATATTTTCTAGATGACCTTACTGCTTCTTCCAGTATCTCTCTAGCAAGATATACTGCTTCTCCTATAATGTGTTGAAGATATGATGATAGGGAGCCTGATGGACAGGTTGTGTACAGGGTAGCATTCTCTCAAGCATCTTATCTTGGTAGAAAGATCAACTTAATCTTCAGACAATAACTCTGGCCAGCACAAGGCCTTCTTGAAGAGAGACCTCACATGCACTTAGTGCTGCTTTTGATCTGGGGATGGTCAAGGACTATGGGAATCTTAAGTGGAAGCTTGTCCTTGAAGCTATCATTCCTCTTTCTTTTGTCTTGGATTGTTGGCCTCTGCCAGGCTGAATTCTCCTCGCATTTTCAGTATTCAATTGCAGTACCAGATTTTGTGTGGATTAGTATGTGCATATCTACACCCACTGACTCGATCAGCTCCAAGCTGATCAAGTCGTTGTGTAGTCATGGCAGCTTGTTGCTGTTGTTTGTGGTGAAGGTGATGGTCTGATGCTTTGTGAACAACTCTCATAAGGTTATGACTGTGCTTTGTTGTCATGTCACCTTCGAATTGTTGTTCTGGAGATTTTCTCTGTGATTTCAAACATATGAAGTTCCAGTTTCATTTCAAAACTGGAAGATAATCAATTGGAGTCATGAATGTACATGTATATAAAGCATAATGGTTTGCCTGAAGTTGTGGGTGGATTATTACATGCTTATCTACACCCACCATTCAGAGCTGATGATGTCAGTGGATTAGTCATGGCAACAGCTCATCATTGCTCTCCATGATGAAGGTGATGGGGTTGTCGCTTTGTGAGCAACTCCCATAGGGTTATGACTGCACTCATTGTCATATTACCTTCAGATTGTTGTTAAGGACAATTCTCTGCAGTATCGTAGATTTGTGGTTCAAAAATTTGAAGCATTGGGCCCTTTGTCTGGTACTCACCTTCATGGCCGCTTTGAATGTCGTATGTAATCAGTCATCTATCATCAAGGTAGTGAAGTCAAGTACTGAAGGGGTTGACCGGGTCACTGATTATCAAACTTTTGGTAACAGAGGGCCTTTTGAATCTGCAAAGGGAAATTGCCTAGAAATTATGGGGAGTTTTGTCTAAGAAATTTGGTTAGACATTGTAGGGGTGACATCACATCAAGTTGATTTTCTTGGACAGAAAGTGACAGTCACTGGCAATGTGAAGCCAGAAGATGTTCTCCGACGGGTTGCGAAAACTGGGAAGCACATTGAGTTCTGGCCAGAGGAGCCAAAGAAGGGAGGAAAAAAGGAGGAGAAGAAAGAAGAGAAGAAGGAGGGTGCTAAAGACACAAAGAAGGAGGTAGATTTCCATCACTTGCCAATAGCAAGTTCAACAATCATAGCCTCACCTCTTGACAATTGGTTGCAATGTTCTATCATTGTTGGCCTTCATGGAGAACAACCAGATCCTACCACCACTCAAGTAGTTTGCATGTTCTTGAGTCTTGATTGGTGTCAGGTTTCAACTTGATGAATTTTAATGCAACCGGATTTGAATATCTATGTTATAGCATGATTTTACCTAGCAATTAAACACAAAGGCATGTAGTTCTACAACTGTTAGATCTGCAATTGTTGCCATATCCCAGTTCAATGCATTCCATTCTCCAGCTGTGGGATCTGAATGGGATCCCTCAAGTCATAGGGAGATTGCCTTTATGTCTGGTATATAGGCCATAGATCACATAGATCAAGGTGAAGGAGTACAATCTTTCCAGGAAATTGGAGGTATCTTAGTGTTGCCCTAACAGAAGTACGGGTTGTTGTAACTTGTCAGGAGTCAAAAAGGGAGGCAAAAAAAGAGGAGAAAAAGCAGGAGGGTCCTAAAGGAGGAGGAGGTGGTGGTGGAGGAGGGGGAGGTGGTGGAGGAGGAGGAGGAGGAGGAGGAGGGAAGAAGAAAAAGGGTGGTGGTGGTGGTGGCGGCGGTGGGGGTGGGGGTGGAGGTGGAGGTGGAGGTGAAGGTGGGGGCAAGAAAGAGGAGGCAAAATCAGAGGAGAAGGAGGATGATAAAAAGAAGGATGACACGAAGGCAAAGAAGAAACATGAAAAGAAGGTGGAACAACCTAAGGAGGACCCCTTCCCTGTTACGTTTGTTCTCGGACCCGACTACACTCGATACTACTATTACTAGAGATTTGGGTTGCACCTTCTTTTCAACTTAGTATGTGTATTTTACTGAAAACACAATAATCATAGTACTTGATCAAGTGAAGTCTGTTATCCATTAGCATGTTTATTTGTCAAGTATTAATGTCTCATCTTGTCTCCTTGACAGCTTGGGCCACAGTTAGAATAGAACTTGATGAAGTGAATACTTTTATTGATTAGCATGTTCTTTTGTCAAAGTATTAACATCACCTTCTCAACTCTTCAACAGGCAAGGCCACTGTTGGATGAGAGAAACCTGAATGAGCTGGTGGATCCACGATTGGGTAGCACATACAATGTTTCTCAAATGCAAGCAACGATCTCAGCTGCTGCCTTATGTGTGCAAGAGTCTTCCCAACAGCGACCTAAAATTAGTGAGGTTAGTTTTTTCCCAAAAGAAGCTTATGTACAGTGGGAAAATTTAGACCTGATGCATTAGAATCATTGTAAACCCTTCATTGCATATGCACAACCCATAATTGCAGAAATGTGATTCCTAGCATCTTTTATAGAAGGTAAATTGCACAATTTGTAGCATCTCATCTCTACATAATGAGATTTTACTCAACACCATTGCAACTGTTTTTTTAAGACATTTCTTATGCAGACGTATGATGTAAACATGCAGGTATTGAAGATGCTTGATGAATTTAACGACACAGAGGAGGATTGAAGTATTTTGCACAGACATGAATTGTGAATGATGATGGAATCTGTTGAGGAGGGTTGCCATTCTGATGGGACACCATATTATAGAGACTAGGAAGAAGATATTCAAATGTATCTAACACGACCTTTGCTAGGAGTAGATAATGGCAATGTTGTTTCTGAAAATAGTGTGGATAATACTAGCACTAACTTATGTAGCAGACACGCAGAAGAGTATTTGGCTCATAGATGAAGTTCACGAGTCTAATGTGAGGATTATTAACATCACATTTGATGATGAAATAGTTTCAAATTTCTATTTTTCTAGCTCAGTTTTGTTTCAGTGTACAAGATTCTGCATTTGAAGATGTGGTATAATTTATCATTTTTTTGTTTCCATGATGCAACAAAAAACTTATAGTAAAGCACAGGTGCAAGTACTACTACTACCAACCAGCTGTCATGATTATTGATTTTTGTAGCAATAGGATTTGTGTTGGGATCTGTAGTTTTCACAAGTCTTACAACTCAGAAATGTTGCAATGCCTGCCTGTGTGAGGACATGACATGGATGTCCCTGATTCAAGATTGTATTGCATAATTCAGTTGTCAAATGGAAGACTTTGTTGATGACATGTGTCCAAGCAGGCAGTATGTTTAGCATAATTTGTGAAATAACTCTCATAAATTAACTAAACACAATATGAAAAAACAATTTAAATTAATTAATCACACCAGGTGAAAAAACCCTCTTAATTGACTAGTGTTGTAGGTTGATTTAACTAATAGGTGTAATTTCCACCTGAATTTGGACATCACTTGTTTTTGTCTTGTTTCACTAGCTTAATTGACATGTCCGTAGCAACTGGTCCCCGGTCACTGGGGGATTAACCTACAGTTAAGCTGTTTTACAATGATTGGCCTGTAGTTAATCTATCCTAGTTCACTCAAATTTGAATGAAATACAAGGTGAACTTTGCCACATCTAGCTAGTAGTGAAACCATTGAAGACTACAAAGGATGGTTCTTAAACACCTAGAAAATTCCTTTTATGTTTTTTTCTTTGCTATTAAAGTTTAATCATGATTTGTGGAACTTCAGATGGCGCTCCTATAACATTTTAAATTGTTTAAAATGAATAAGAATTAAAAAAGTTATGAGGTTTGAAAGTAGGAGGGGTCCAAAGAAAAGAAAAAAACGTTTTGTAACTTGGAACTTTATTTTCTTCTTATTAATTTTTCATTACTCCTTTTCTTTTGCACTTCAAAGATGATTGTAGAATATTTCTAATAATTATGATTACTTAATGAAAATATGGTTTAAACATTATTATATAGCTTAAACTAGTAATTAGCTTAAGACATTTATGTACTTGTAGGTTAATTCGTGTAGACTATTTACTTTATTTAACATAAGTATTAAAATTTAAATGTACAATACCTATTGATATTATATATATAATTGATTATCATTATAATTATAAATATTCATAATTATCAGATTTTAACATTATCATATTCATTGATTTTGAATAATGTTTTTTTTAATCAAATTTACATTTTCTGAAAAAATTCAAAAAAAACAAAATCAAAAAGTTTTATTTGCCAAATTTATATATATATATATATTTGACAAATAAAATTTAAAAACTTGCAATATATATTTAAACCATGGTTTTTTTTAGCTTAATTTAATTTAGTATAATTTATTTTAGCCATAATGTTTTTAGCTTAATTTAATTTAACCACATTTATTTCATGCTAATTTAATTTTTATTTATTTATTTTAGCCATAAATATTTTAGCCAAATTTAATCTGGCCATAATTAGTTTGGCCTAATTTAATTTAGCCATATTTATTTTAGACTAGTTTATTTTAGCCATAATTAATATGGTTTAATTTATTTTAACTAGAAATAATTTAGCCTAACTTAATTTATCATAATTTAATTTAGCCATAATTAATTTAGCCTAATAAATTTAACCATGGTTTATTTTAGCCATAATTATTTTAACCTAACTTAGTTTAATTATGGTTAGTTTAACTTAATTTAATTTAACCATATATTTTTTTATTTTTTTGTTTGTTTAGCCATGGTTATTTTAGCTTATGTTAGTTTAGGTTAGCCTAAGTTAACATGGGGTTAATCGTAGTATTAGAAGCACATAATATTGTTATACATAGCCTATGTAAATATATTAAGTATAATAATTTAAATATGTATAAGTTTAGGCCATCATTTTTATGACACATGTCCATGTTGTACACATTTAGTTGCACGTTAATTGCACACACAATTGTATGGTTGAAAAATTATAGAATACTAAATTTATAGTTGCAAATATGATCGAGATAGTTGCAAACGACAACCAGTTACATGCCAGTTGCATAGTGATTGGTTGCAAATGATAGAATTTCTAATAGTGAATGCACCCAAATACTATGCATCACACACCATACCAATAATGGGTTAAAACATCACCCACCAAGTGATAAATTAGCTAATCCATTCTACATCCTATGAAAATTTTCTTTTGATGAGTACAAAATATGTTTCATGTTGCTATGGAAAGATTCCACAACAAAATTAGTGTCTTGCCCTGCATGTGGGGTGTTTCAATTATCAACACACCACATGTCTTCCTTGGGCAACCAATGTTTCTTTTCCATGAAGCGTGGCACATTGGGATAAACATTTCTAAGGATCTCAATTTGTTCTTTGGCCCATGCAATGAGGTCTGCATCAAGGGAACAACCTTGAAAATACATTATCTTCCTAAGAATGGATAGAATTCATGTTCATTCATCTACACTAGCAATCTTTTTTATTGCATTCTCTGCCCATGTTTTGTGCACATGCCACATACAAAAAAATATTTTTGCATTTAGCTAAATGTTACCACATAACAATTGCATAATTAGATTGTTAGTTATGTTCAAAATTAAGCCACATTATAAGCTTGTAGAACAATGGGAAAACATATGAAATCAACATAAGTGCAAATGGCTAACAATATATAATAGTGTGACAACATTCTATATTAGCAAATGATCACAAGAAAAAAAATGTAAAATTTTGCCTCATATTATAGTGGTAATAATGATTATAATTAATGTAAAGGGCATAATGTCAATGCAACATTCTACATCAACAAATGATAATGTTTTACAAGTAAATGTTGCAACATTTCATCATAGTAATTGACTAATTTGGTCAACTAATTGCTGGAATGTTCTATAGTAGCAAACGATTGTGTTCTACAACTAATTGCAACATTCCACAATAGTAAATGACTAAATCTTGTAACATTTAGTTGCAACATTTTGACATACTAGCAAATGGTTACGTTTTACATCTATATTTCAATGTGTTATTGTCCCATGGACTACAATGGGCATAACATTTTCACATTGGATTATGATTATTAAGCTATAGATAAAAAGTCTATGTTTTGTAATAAACAAAGGACCACTAGATTTTTGAAGTTGGTTTAAAAAACAAATGAACAAGATCATATTTGAAAGATAACATAGGACAAACCTTAAAACATTGATTTCAACTTGTGCATTGTCGACAATAATAGCATTTGGCAACCAATCAACTAGCATATGTTCCACTAATGCTTGCAAAACAAGGTCTAAATCATGCTTTCGATTCTTCCCAAGGACAATGAAAGCACATGGTATTTCATTTTGCCACTCATCAAACACCATCATGGTGTATGATGGGTACTACACAAACAAAAACATGTGGGCACAAACAAGATAAAATGAGCCAACGACATTACTTTAAAAAAGGATTGCATGTTTTTTTGCCCAAAAAAAAACTTTTTCATATGAATGAATTTTTTAATAATGTTTTTGCAAATTGTTATGAAAAATTCATATGATTGTTTAGGTAGATAGCATTTTTTTGTTTGTATTTTTGAATAAATGTGAATTAAAAAAAAAATGATTCTTTGTAAATTATGTGTGTCATCTTTAAAAATGATAACAATTTCAAATCATAACAAAAAATTGATTTTTTAAAAATTATTATATTTTCTTGTATAACAAACTACAATTCTTCTTTAAACATCACGTAAATTATACCCCATTTATATGTGGTAAAGGATTTTTGAAATTAATTTTTTTTGGAATGTTCTTTGAATTTTTAAAGTTTTAAAATTTGACGTTTTTTTGAGTATGAGTGTTTTTTGAATGTGGCTACTAGGTCTTTATTTTCTTATTTTTCCCTATCAATTTTGTTTTATTATATGAGTCCTTTTGATAGTCCTTTGCAAAATTGATTCAATCTGACATAATAGGTGTTTTCTTTCAAAGGTCCTACATCGAAATTTAAACTTAAAATGTTATCAAATGGATTTTTGGTTTGAATTCCTTGACATTCAAATGAATGAGAAAGGATCAACTTTCCATGATTGCCATGGTTTTAAATGGTAAAACATAAATATTTTTCCAATCTTGATTGTTTTCAATCTTACATCCTTTTTGGTTTGTTTTATTGTGATTACACCCATATATTAGATTCAATGTACCAACCTTGAAAAAACATGTAATCCGGTTTGTCAAATGGAAAAAAACATTTACCTTACTATAGTTTGTCCTAAATGTGACGTCAAATGAAATAGAACTATGGGATCCAAATTTTGATATCATTTCTTACTATCAAGGTGTTTGGATCCTTGTCGTGAATAGCGTATCATCTTGGGAGGTATAATTGAAATCCATCAACGCATGTTCACCATAATAAAACAATAATTCAAGGTTCTCCAAAACCCACATTTTGATGTTAATGGGGTCTTTCAAATGTTTTTGCCATAATTTGTTAGCCTTATTCTTTGTTAGGTTTTTGACATCAAAGGGCAAAACAAAAATGTCATGAGTAACATGCTCATTTTGTAATGCCTTCTCTCTAACATATGTTTTGTGGTGAACCATTACTTGAGTAGGGGAAAGTGCTTGCCTTATGAGGCCCATGAAATGTGCCTTCATACCATCCGACAACTAGGAACCTAAAGAGTGGCGATATCCAACCATATCTTTCCCATGGCATACCATTCCTTGTTTTTTCTTATGCTCTAGACATAAGTATATTAGTTAGCAAAGACTATCGTCCAAATATGGTTGTTTTGCAATGAAAGCTCTTTGGCAACCATGCTTGATGAACATTCTTACCACTATTTTGGAAATCCTTGTGGACCATACTACTTGTTGGCTAGGTTTTGGAAACTCGACCAAAGCCTTTTTCCCCCTTCTTTTGGTGGATCTATTTTTATGTATGTTTTGCTTGCATTTTTGTTGTGTAAACAAAAGCAACTTTTGCATGTCCTCATGTCCAAAGTTGCATGAAAACTTGTAGAACAAGAACATTAACTATATTGAGGTCTATATTTTAGAAATCAAATGCAGAACATAAAGATGTTGCAAAAACCATGTTTTGCATTAAACTTTGATGGTGGATGGGAAAACCAAATATTCCCAAGACATGGAAATTTAGGAACTAAGGGTATTAATTACATTTGATAGATTACAACATTTTAGAATGTGATGTACAACTATAGAATGCCAAGACAAATGTATACTGATTATTTTGCAAACACCTTCACTTGTAAATAAGAGAAGCATAATTTGCTCTTGGATGTGATAACGAGTTTGGGGCAGAAGATCTGGAGTAGTTTTTGGTCCTTGTAAATTTACATGGAAAATCTTCATTGTTCTATTCCCCTTCCACAAAATCCTCGAAGCATTCCCATGGAATGACTACAATTTCAACATGAGTATACAAGCCATTTCCACTTGTAACATGTGGCAACCACACAATATCATATCTATCAAATGGTCCTTGAAAAGGTATTTGCACTATGTATTATCTCTTTCAAATTTTTTAATTAACTCATTTTCTCGAGTAACAACAAAAAGTTCCTCCATTTCTTTTATTGTATTTACATCATCAACCACTAGTTTAAGTTTGGGATTTCCCATTGCACCTATGCACTTAAAACCCCAATTATCTTGGGATGAATAAGGAAATAAGTGAAACATAAGCCAATGTCTGAAGCATATAATAACCCTAAATGGGAATAGGGTTGCAAATTTGAGTGTAACAATTTGATGAGTTTAAATCTGTAGTGGAATTTGAAGTCTATGATAAGAAGTCAGAATCAAAAATAGGTAGATCCTGTAAACACTTGAGATGATGGATTATAACTTGAACTTCAAACTTGAAAACCCTACACCCTAAACCTTGCAAATACTAAAATCCAATAGAATCTCTAATTGCACTTTGAATGAAGAGGTCTTGCAAGGATGTGAGAGTTAACAGGAACATGACATGTAATGAGGAATCGAAAATTTGAAATCCATTAGTAAACCTTAAAGCTTGCTTTACAACCCTAATTCCTACATTATATCAAATTTTGCATTGTTTACATTTGAAGCTTGAATGAAGATAGTTAGTTTGTAGGCAACAATGATGAAACTAGAAATTGAACAATGATTCCTTAGACAACAATTTCCTTGTTCACATGTAGTGATGAACTAGAAATTGAACTTCATTTCATAAGGTTATGCAACGCTTTGCAACTTCAACGGGAAGACTTTCAAAATTGAAACTTTATTTTGCAGAGCTGTAAGGTTGCCTGTTAGGTATGTATTGTTGTAATGTTTGGTTCCCCTGTAATCGTAAACCCTTAGCTGAAATTTGTTATTTTTAATCACATTTGAAATGCGAGCTTTAGGCGCCAATTTCTAAAGCCCAGCAAAATTGTTATGTTTTGAAGTGCAGAACTTCCAATCCTGCAGAATGAGGCTGCATCAACTGGTGCACTAACACCCCAAACCAAGTTCATGTTTTTCAAACCTAAACCCTATTTGAGCATAATGTTGTTTTTTAGTGTACAAATTGAAAATGCAAAGCAACCAGGACTTTCTACAATGCAAAACAAACGATAGAACAGTCTTTGACAATGATGGAATGTTCTGCAGATGGCGATGAAAGGCGGGCCTGGTGTTGTGACTTGGAGAGACAACTCGGCCGACAAGGGTCCGGGATTTGTGCCGGACAAAGCTCGATGAGGGGTGTTTAGCGTCTCGCGTGGAGATGCTCTCACTCCTGACTAGGTACATGGGCCATTCCTATTATGATTGGTCCAGGCGCTTTGCTATTAGTAGTCTCCCACCTATCTGCAGTCCCAGTTTTTGTTTTATGGGGGGGCGCTTGGGAAAAAAGTAAATAACTAAACTTGGATGTGAGAAATGTTTTTGCAAGATCACATATTGAGCACTGCTCGATTTTGCTCTTAGACAAGTTTTGACTACCAACAAAAGATTATTGTGTTGGTTTCTTCTAGTCACATGCCATTGCGCATTTCAATCAACCAGAAACCCGGCATTCATGTTACTTTCTTTGATTGTGCAGTCGGGCTGTTGCAAGCCACCTTCCAGTTGTGGTTTTACGTTCATCAATGCAACAAACTGGCAAATAACCTCCTCATCATCAACTGCAGACCCTGACTGTGTGGCTTGGAGCAATACCAACCTTTGCTTCAACTGCACTTCATGCCAGGCCGGGGTTCTTCAGGACATAAAGCAGGACTGGAGAAAGGTGGCAATTGTAAACATAGTCATGCTGGTGTTTCTTATCATTGCCTACTCTGTTGGCTGCTGTGCTTTCCACAACAACAGAAAAGAAGGTGGTTTTGGCGGTGGTTATGGCAAACAAGGCTACCCATAAGTTTTGGCTCATGTTCGTTCTGGACTTCCGGACTTCCAGGGGACTTCTGAGTTGTAGTGTGTATTTGAAATTTGTAAGAGTAATTGAAGCCTCAGACTGAACGGAGTGGAGCAACTTGTAGCTGCACTGTTTTTGGCAGTAAATATGTATAGAAGTAGGGATCAAAGGAATAGTGCACTCCATGTTTGGATGTGAAGTTTATAAACAGCTATCCTCTCTCTGGCACAACAGAATTTGCCACTGCTAATTTGCCACTGCAAGGAAGTAGATTTGCATCTAATCCACTTGTGTCTTGAAGCTTATAGCCCATGAAAACAGCTTCCTCATCAGGCAGAGGCCTTTTACTCTTTTCATTCCTTGAACATGTTTTGCAACCTATGTGAGTTTCATGTTGTGATACCCAGTTGGCATGTCCTTCATGATCAATATTGGTCCAGAATCTAGGGATGATGCCCTTTTTTTAATATTTCTGAGTGGTAAAACAGATAGGCAAGTTCTTCACACCAAAAAGTGGTTGTTTTCTTCTTTCAATAAGTGAAACCTCTGAACATATAGCACTGCTGTTTTGAACCCTTTGGTGCACCCTTCTGACAAAATATATAACAGGTGAAAGACTGCAAGAAGAAGAAGAGCACTTGCTGTTCAAGAGAATAATGAGCAAACATCTCATAACACTAGAAAAGTGAGACCTGATTTAGGCTCTGCTGACCAAGTGTGCCTATTAGTATTTTGTCACCCTTTAAGACTGCTGCATCCTATCAGCAATTGCAACGGTATCATATTGACATTTGAGCTCTCTATCTGGAGGGATTTGGAGCTCTGAACTTTGGAGCACTCATTGTGGAACTACCCAATGTTCCTCTGCCTAGATCTCACATCAACCGTGTCCATGTTTTCCAGGAATTCCAGAAGACACATTGACAGACTTACCAGGACCTGCTCACAAACAAAGCCTTCAAGGTCTTGTCAAAGGAATTGGTTTGTTGTATTTCCTGTTTCTCAAAGGTTTGTGAAATTCCAAGTTTGAGATTATCAGATGATAAGTAGTTTAATGTCTGCAGCTTCAGTAAAATAGGTCACAGCATCTCCATTCTTGTTGCTTCAACTTTCAGGGTTACCTCTTTTTTCTCTGGTCCAACATGCACTATATTACAATAGGGGGTTTCAGAGGTTGATCATCTTTCAATTGTCTACTTACAAGAATCAATTGTTTTAAACATCGATCGTCTCAAATGTCCAGTTGGCTGCAGAAGAGTGAATTGATTATTGAATCATTGATTATTCAGAACTCTACTCTTTAATAGAGTGTCGAATAATCAATGATTCAAAGGTAGTTTTGATGAAAACTTCTTCCTCACCCTAGAATACAAGGGATTTTAGTAATAAATGGAAGTAAGGTTAGGTTTTGGGCTTTTATCTTTTATCACCCGTTGTGTTCAAAGCAACTTCTGAACACCTCAAATGTTATGAAGGGAAGGGTGGGTGCTTTGAAGGAGTTAGTTGTTTGGCTACAAAATGCTTTCATGTGATGGTGAATGTTTTGAAAAGGAAATGAGCATTGTTTTGAAAGAGTTGGTTGTTTTGATGGAAGAGGAAGGGTGTGTTTATTTGTGGTTCTCATAGCAAGGATAATAATGTGTGCACATTTGAAATGGTGATATTTTTTTTTCCTAGATTCACCATGTGAGCAATAATCCACAAGATAATTTTGAGATAAACAACAAAACCAAATTGAGGTGTTCAAAGCTTCAGTCTCAGTAATCACATAATCAAACATTAAATAATCAATTATTTGAACAATATAATTGATCTTCGAACCGCCCCCCAATGATTGGCCACATTTAGATCAACAATACATTTGCTAGTTGCAACCTTGGTTGCCCAAATCTTCTAGCTCTCATAGACATTTTGAAATTTCCAAACATTTTTGTGTGGAAAAGGTGCCTACAAAATGTTTTGTGCATAAGAATGCTACCAAAGTATGTAAAGGATGGTTGAGGTTTTCCTTGACTTTTTTTTTCACTTCTTAGGAATAACCTTGTGCGAGATCTTACAACCTGCACAAGATCTTGATTTTTTTATTTATGAAGGTGAAAGGTTTGGATTTAGACCTTTCCAAGAATTTTAGCCCCTCCCCTCAGCCTCAAGATGGGAGCCTCCATTCCCATAAGGGTCTACATGTAAACCCTTTTCCTATACTTAAAGAATTGCATTATTCTTTCTAGTGTAATCGAAGAGCACCTTACAAAGTAGACCCTTCTCCTAATTGCATTGTTCTTTTTAGTGTAATT
The DNA here is from genome assembly GCA_963920785.1 of Sphagnum contortum. Taxonomy (NCBI): domain Eukaryota; kingdom Viridiplantae; phylum Streptophyta; class Sphagnopsida; order Sphagnales; family Sphagnaceae; genus Sphagnum; species Sphagnum contortum. The sequence continues at coordinate 16,226,913 of OY987286.1, read as the reverse complement.
GGAGAGCACCTTACACAACATATTTTCCTTCTGCTATTTGTGGGGCATTTAAAAAAATAAAACGCCCTCTTGTGATGGGTACTAGAGGCCATTTTATGCCTCACAAAAACATAAAATGAAAAATGGGCACAAGTCTTTATGCTCAATATAGCCCTCAACCATAAGCATTATCAAAATCAAGCCTACACTCAGCTTCCACAAGCCTTTCTCCCAATTATGCCCACGGCCTTGGGCTTTACCTTAAACATAACAATTGTTCTTTCTATGTATAAGATATGCATTATAAAAAAATCAACTATCATTGAAAAGCCATAGAAGTTAGAGAGGAATCCAAACGAATGGATGGACCTCCTTATGAAGAGAGGATTTGAAAGTCAAAGAGGATTTAGGTTTTGAAAAGAAAAGAAATACCAATGAAGGACAATCCTTGAACATTTCTCTATTGGTTTCCACTTCCTTAATTAATTTCCATCGTGGTTAGCTAAATTGTTGTTTTTATTATTTACTTATGGTATACTTTTTGCCCATTTTATTTTCATGATGTAAATATTTAACATTACAAATTTCATGATGTAAAATTTCAGGGTTACAACTTTTGAAGGTCTTCTTCTCATGGTTCATAGTACGAAAATGTATGTCTAGTGTAACAAACATATATCATGACTATTATTTTTAAATATAAATTTTCATGGTTTATCGTGTAGAATTGTAGAATGTAACAAGCAAATTTCATGATTGTAAAGGTTGTTTTCAAGTAACAAAGGGCATTTAAGTTAGTAATGTGACACATTAAAAATCATAGGATTCACATTGACAAAATAGCACTATTTGCCTATTGTATTATGTATTGTATGATTTTGTCAAAGACAACTTTCATGGTGTAAAATTTCAAAGTTACAATATCACAGTGCATTTTTTTGGTGTTTATGGATGTGATTTTTAAACTTTTTGTGTTTACAATTGTCAGATTTCATTTGAAGTTGCATTTTTTATGGATATTAGTGACATGTAACTTTTTTTTATAGATACATATAGCATTTTTTAGGGTGTCATGTTACCACCAAAATTGTAACTTAACAAATAAATGGTGGAAATAACACTATTTGCACAAACAAAATTCCAAGGTGGAAAATAACAAAATGGCAATCAAAAGATTTAAAATTTTAATTTTGGGCACTTAAAAAAAAATTGGGGGCAAATTTCATTTTGAAGGTCTATTCAAAGGACATTCAAAAATATAGATTGGATTTTAATGTAGTTAATCATATTTTTTGCCCATTTCACCATGTAATGTGTTGTTTTACCATAAACAACTTTCATCATGTAAAATTTCAAAATTACATCTTTCAAAAGTTGTTTTTCTATGATTCATGGAACATAAATGCATGATGTAACAAACAAATTTCATGATTACAACCTTTTATATAGTTTTCCATAATTCATTGTATAAAATCATAAGGTGCAACAAGCAAATTTCATGGTTACAAGGTCTATTTTCATTTTTTAAAAGTGCAGTTAAATGAGGGGGTGTGACATTTTAAAACCACAAGATTTGCACTTAATGACATAATAACACAATTTTCATGTTGTAATATGTATTATACAATTTTGTCATAGATGACCTTCTTGATGCAAAGTTTCAAGGTTGCAAATTCCATGGTGTATTTTTTCACGATTTCAAATGTAAATTCTCAACTTTTGCTAGTTGCAATTGTCATATGCCATGGTTACAAATTGCATTTTTAATGGATATAAATTACAATAGATTTATGGGGATAAACTGATGTGGCAATTGTTGAATATTGATGAATGTGAATAATGGCACTTATGGGGTTGGATGAAAGTTAAATTAAAGGTGTGGGTGAGGGTGATTGAATTTGAATGAACACATTCATGTTGATGCACGACCACTTCTCCAACTTCTTTGAAACCTAGCTTGTCCCATGACTACTAAGTTTTCTTACTTTTCTTTAAGTGTTTTGCCATCACTGGTCATTGCCACATTGTTTCATTTGTTTGTTTGTTTGCTTTTTAATTGACATCATCATTTATTCTTTTTTCTGTTAAGTTTTGAGCTACTCATGATTGAACATTTTTTTTCTTGTGAATGCCCTTTGTTACCATGAAAACAACCTTTGTAATTATGGATTTTTTTGTTACACTCACCATACATTTATGTGTCATAAACCATGAAGAAAAACTTACAAAATTGTAGCCCTAAAGTTTTATATCATGAAAATAAAATGGGGAAAAGAATTCCATACCTACCTACTAACAACCAAGTAACCCTTGCTTATGTAATGACACCTATTTTCTTACCTACTTATATGACCTATTATTTATAGGATAGGTTCCCAAGGTGAGACATATATTTGTTTTAAAATGTAATTTTGATTGATTTTCTTTTTCACAAAGCATTTGCTAATTTTTCAACATCAAAAATTTGGAATTTTTTTTAAATTTGTGCCTACAAAAAGGTGCAACCAAAGACATTGTAATTGATAATTTAATTAGTCAATTCCACTACGTACTAGATTGATTGAATTAGAAAAGGGTTCTCCAAGTTGGAGAAAAAAATTAAATCTATTTTTGACTTGTAAGGGTCAAATTGGTGGTGGTACACAAGTGGTAACTAACACACATTTTGCAAAAGGACCTTTGCATTAAAATAATTTCAATAAAACATGATTTTAAGTCCCTTACCAAAAAAATAATCTTATAATGTCAAAAATAGATGCCCATATCCATATATATATATATATATATCATAGTTGAACAATAGGTTTGTTAGGTTTTTGACAAATTACTAGTTAATTTTGAACTTTTCATTTCAACAATAGAATTTTTTTAATATTCCAAAAGATGTTTCATTTTCCTTCACAAAAAATATTTTTTGAAAATGTTAGCATGTCTAAAAATAATATTATTTTGTCAAACTTGTTATTCACCTACAATATATGATTGTGCAAGTGTTAATGTATGAACATATTTTTGAGGAAGGAGTGAACAAGGGAAGGGCACATTGCTAATAATGCAAGTGGTAACATGTGGGATTATAACCTCCTAAATCATCATATTTGAAGGTAAATTGTTGTATCTACAACATTATATATGAATATATAGGTTTTTCATGAGACTGGCTACAAAACAACACTAGTGCCATAATTGGGATTTACAACATGTGGATGAAGCCAAACGGTGAATGCATTGGATTGACATTTGTTACCAAAAATCTTTCATCATAATTTTTCAAGCCTTTATTCCATCTTTATATTTCTATCTTGTGATTTCAAAGGTTTGTTTGATAACAAATTTGTTTTATCATTAAATTATTATTATTTCTTGTTGAATTGTTGATTTTTACATTCAAATGTGCAAACAAGTTAAAAAGATCTAGCAAAAGCTGGCTAAGTAGCATCCGCAACTCAACATGGAAAAAAGAGGTGATGGTTTTGAATGTTGCTCTAGAGAGCAAAAAGTTGTTTGCAAATTTCGTTCATTAGTTGATTCAACATAAACTCTCAACAAATGACAAAGTGATACAATTGAAAGTAAGGTAAAAATGTTGTAGTTTCCAAGACCCCTCCATGTCTAGCAAATAATCCTACAAGACTTTCACTCCAAATTTTTATTCTAGAATGTAAATTAAGCTTAATTAAAGAGTGTTTATGAAGGCATTGTGGAAGTTCAATATCACAAAATACATGTTTTCATATGTTGTAGCTTCAATCATCAAGAGTGGTAGGCTAGATGTTGTTAGTGCCACAATCAAAGGTGACATTTCTTAACATTTCTTAGATCTTTGTAGGTGATTTAAGAATGCAAGATTCTACATTTGGGAAAAGAATGTTCTTTGTTCCTATTTGTTTTCTTGCAAGATGAAAACATGTGTTTGCTTCAACATTACATATGTAAAGTTGGAATACTAATTCACCACAATTTACATAGCTTGTTTGTCTTCATTATTAGTTGTGTAATTTGTTACAAAGATATACAATATGCACAAAATTCCCCATGTTGTGCCATCACGGAAGAGTTGATTTCAATTCTTTAGTTCTTGGAGATTTGTTAAGATGTTCAACATTTAGTGTGGTATTTGGTTTGCTTAAAGTTTTAAATGTGAAGTGCACAAGGTTGTGAAGACCATGGATTTGAATTAGTTGTTATATTTCTAGGGATTATGAGTTGATATCTTAAAATATGAAACAACCTTAATGAATTGAGGTGAAGGGGTTGGGAGTTTGTACCCTTGGCCTTTGGGATCCAAAATCTACATTAATTATTCACAAATTTTTGTTTGGTAATGTGAGTGATTTTGTCACATTCCAACCATAAGGATTATCAAAATATTCCACTATATATGTTTGGTAACACTAGCAGTTTGTTGTAATCGACAACAAAAGATATAAAATGAGCAAATCATTAATCTGGAGATTTTTCTCTTTAATTTTGGGTGTAATTATGGCTATTGAAAATCTCAAAAAAGTGCATGGTATATATATATATATATATATATAGCACTTTTAATTTTGAATATTTCATTTTGGCTATGTGTGTATATATAGCCAGCGAAAAACAGAGCTGGACAGCAACCAACAGCAGCATTGATGGTGGGCACAACACACTTGTGCACAGTGGGTACTTACTCTGCTCATAATATAAAAGCGCAGTAATGAGGGTGGTGGAGGTGGAGGAGGATGGCCAGAGAGTGACCACTTGGTAGGTACCACTCTTCTACCTACCTACCTGCTTACCTACCTACCTACCTACCTACCTACCTTCTTTTTACTACTTCGATTCCCTTCTCTGTCTGACCATCCCAGCATCTTGTCTTATTTGGCTCTTGGACCTACTAAGTAGGTACTACTCACTCTCTTCTACTACTTACCTACCTACTTACTTACCTACCTATTTTACTACCTATTGCTCCTCTACCTCCTGTAAGCTATAAAGGGACAGACTACAGAACTTTACAGACCAGTGTGAGGTGGGTATTTGATTTTTTATAATTCCCTTCGGTTTCGGGTATTTAAAGACTTCAAAAACCATTGGGTTTCATGAAAGAACCGGTAAAGACCCCAGTGATTTTAGGCAAATATTTTCAATTTTTTGAGAACCATGGTCATGTATGATCATCAGGTATTTGATTTTGTGATACCATGGTTATAGATCAAAACTAATGTTTGATTTTTGGGACGATCCTGGTTATCAACCCAGATTGATACCCGGCAGGGGTTTGGTGCAATTCCTAATATCTGCCCCATTGTGGTAAAATCCATTTGCCGATTTTTGTAGTACAGTTGGAGGACATGTTACAGGTCGAAATTATTCCAGCATGAAGCAAGGCAGTTTTGAAAAAAAAAGAAGTAATGCCCGTTTATGCGAGCATTTCATTTTTCGAAACACCCATTTCTTGTTTTTTGTTGATACTTAATGGGTATACATCGGGTATCATGGGGACAAGATAGATGATAAAACCCTAAAACCCTAACTTAGTGATGATTTTAGTACAATGTTGGAACTACTTGCATGATGAGTGTCATTCATTCATTGTCACATTTGATTTTATTCTAAACTATCATTACTATGTTGTTGGTTTTTAGTTTTTGCCTGCCACATTTTGGTTCTTGGGAAGTATGGGTATGTTGTAGAATTATTGCCATACAATTTTGATTGTTCTAGAGCTCAATCAGAGACATTTGTGTCTTGCTGCATTTTTTATGCTGAAGTTTATTGGCATATTGGTAGGTGTGTTAATTATGGCATTTTGATCCCGAACCTCATTGGTGTGTAAGTTGGTTGATTTAAATGCCTGTTTTTCATACTAAAGGTTAGTGTAGTGTTGAATTCATTGACATTTTTACTGTCCTAAAGGTTAGGTTATTGTTAGGCTACATGTTAGTATGTTGTCAAATAGTCTTGTAGGTCATTGGTATGTTAGTGATTTACCATGGCTCTTCAAATCTATGTCATAGCAACAAAATTCAACGTTGCAAGAATCAAGTTGAGGCACCTATAAAATAATTATCATAATAATAGGTACTATGTATAGGTACTCATTGCTTGGTAAGGTGTCACAAGAGGGTGCATTGAGAAATATATGGCCTTTTCACTGCAGAAAAAAGGAAATAAGAAGTTCACATTTCTCATTTTCACTCCAATATTTATTTGGCTTTTTCGAACAACTAATTGGTATGTTTTAATTTCACTTTTTTAGGATGGGAAAATTGTGGACAAAGTTGTGAGGTTACCAATTCTTGATGTAAGGGTTTTTCTCGCCTCAAATTCATCTTAGTGCTTTCATGTCCACGTTTTTTATCATTTTTTTTGCTAAACATTTGAATTACCTACACATGGCAAGACATGCACTTGGTTAGTTTCGACATTAACATTGTTTCATAAACCTCAACCCTTAAATGGGTGGATTAAAACCCATTGCAAACTTCCCAATTGGTTATTCTTATTGTCCAGATTATCATTTTTTATCTCATGGCCTAATCATGTACATTTTTATCTTTAATACTTAATGCATTGAAGACATCTCCTTGGGCCCTATTTTTCAAACCTTCACTCCCCACACCTATGCGAATCGTAATGGTGTCAAACTAAGAGTCAAACCTAGCCCAACACTTAGATTCATAATCCAATTTGGCATGAAGGCCGTCTTCAAGTGGTTTGGATTAGGCGAGTCCTTTCACCTAAGGGTTTGCTTCAAAGGGCATGTCAATTTCCCACATTTTAGAAATGTCAATGTTTTCATTGACATTATTCAAAGGTCACCACCCTTGGGAACTTCTATCATTTCTTTCCCTTGGTCAACCATTGTGGGATAGCTATTTCCCTAATTAAAAAAACCCATTTGTATTGTGTTTTTGTGTTCTTAGCAAAAGAAGAACTATTAGGTGTGTTTTTTGTTTTCACCATGTGCGTTATCTTTTAATGTTTTCTATTTCAATTCACAATTCCCCCATTTAGTTTTTTTCGCTTGGAGTTAATTTCAAGTTTAGTTTGGAAGTTTTAATCACCATATTGAATGAAGGTTACGAACATGCCAATAGATAATGTTGAACCGAGTTTTATAATTTGAATCCCCTTTACCCAAGTGGGACATGATTCGTGAGTTCATGCATAAGAAATATAACTTCTCCATTTAGCGATCTGCAACTTTATTTGCATGTAACATTATCCCAGTCTTGCTTCACTAAACTTTAAAGTTTTTTTATTCAAGTTCAATTATAAATCCATTTCCATTGGTTGCCACCTCCTTGCCTTTCCCAATCACTTCCCCACCCATGAGCTTTAACCTTCTCACTACTAACCATGCTTGCATAACCCTTAACTGCCTTAAATTCATGAAGTTAATTTATTTTGTTTATTTGTTGATGTTTTCTTCCACTTTAGAAACAGTTGATGCTTCATAAACATTTTAAAGCTTTTTTAGGTGGCATTTTCATTTTATTTTTTGTTCTCTTCATTCAAAATTTGTGTTTGCCTCACATAAAGTATGCTTTCTATCTTAATTATAAGCATGTGTTCGATGGCATCCACATATAGTCACACCTTTTGTTTCTAGTCTAATCATTGGTCATCACAAAGGAAACAACTTTAATTTTGAAATGTAAAGGTCAAATGTGCCACAAAATTTGTCAACAATTTCAAGGTGTGCACATCAAAGTTTGACTTATAGAAAATTTCATAAGGCCTTGCATACTTGGCAATGAAACATAAGGCCAATCCATCGGGCATTTTGAAATCCCGAATCTTCAATCGCACATGTTTTCCAACCTCAAACTCCATGTGCTTTCATGTTTTATTAACATTTTTCTCATACCATTTTTGAACTTATTCCAAAAGCATTTTACTTGGGCATACAATTCTTCATGCCCTTTGACCATCTCCATGACTTCTTTGGAGTGGTACTTTTATCATGGGGATGGTTAAATCCATAGGCTTCTTGGTTTCTTTTCCCAACATTAATTCAAATGGTGACATTTTGGTTGCCAAGTGCATTGTGAAATTATAATTAAACTCTGCTAAACCTAGATGTTCACCCTAGCCCCTTTGATTGGCATTCATATAATTATATGAGGTATTGATTTAACACCACATTGACCTTTTTGTTTGGCCATTAATTTGTGGGTGAAAGATCATACTAAAAGACAATTTGAACCCCATTTTTTTGAACAAATGTTTTTAAAAGCTCACCATAAACTTGATGTTTCTTCATTTATAATGAATTGAAACATCCCATGGTGCCTAAGCCACATATCAAAAAACAACTTCCCAAATTATAAGTTGTTGTGACCATTTTCATTGGAATCATTTATGCCAATTAAAAAAATTTATTGAATACGACCAAAATGGTGTCCATTCCATTTCGGGAGTTGAATCACAAAGTCCATGGATACACTTTCCTATGGTTCATTGGGGATTAATAAAGGTCCATAAAGTTTATATTTCTTCTTGTAAATGGACTTGGTATTTTAGCACTTAACACATGTGCGAACAAAATGTTCTATGTCCTCCTTTATCTCAAGCCAATAAAATCTTTTACCTACAACCACTCTTGCGGTTCATTCTCCACAGTGCCACACTAAAGGCACATCATGTTCTTCATTCATGTTTTTGTGTGTAGTTGTTTTGCCGGCACATGAATTTGGGAACACTTCCATTTCAACAACCCTTTTTTTAAGGTGATGCCTTTTACCATCCACCTCTATCACAATTCTTTAAAATATCGTTGTGTGAAACGGTCTTACACATAAGCCTTTCTTACTTTTTCTTGAGGCTACTTTCGCTTTGGAAGTTGGTTTTTAATGTTGGAGTTTTCATTAGAAGTTTTTCCACTTGGAATTCCTCAGATTTCAACTCAATGCATCAAGGATTACATTATTTTGACATGGCTTGTAGATCAATTCTACATCAAATAATGCCAAGGTATTGTGTCATCTTAGTTGTTTTGCTTAGGCCTTTGGTTGGGTATTGAAGTACCTTAAGGAGACACTACTTACAAAGGTTGATTTTATGTGTCCCTATGTAGTGTTAGTAAGTCTTGAAGCAACACACCATGGCATATAATTTTTTTCATGATTGGCCATCATAGTTGTGCTCCACATAATTTCTTATTTTCAAAAGCAAATTAGGTGTCCATCTTGGATGCAGATTGACTCAATAAGGAAATCACTTACATCTATGTGAATTTCAAATGGTCAAAAAATGTATGTTTCCAAATAACGAATTTCAATGGAAAAAAATATTGGATGTTCATGAATATTTTATAAGGTGGTAGATGCAAGCTATGATGGCTCAATATCAACAAAATTTACATTCCTTACAAGTCCATACAATTATTTTTTAAATGATTAAAATGGACATGGTTGTTATTTTTAAAACTATTATTAATATAATCTTTGAATAATACATGTTCAATCACTTACAAACCTTCCCAAATCTATGTGAAAACTTGTATTTAATGTAGATGATATCATTTTTTAATTTGGACATCTTAAAAGGAAAGCCCACAAAGTTCATTAAAATAATGCCTCGTTTAAAACTTTCAAAAAATATGCTTTTGGGACAATGTTTTTGAAAAACAAAAAAAAATGCAACTCATATGGACTTATTATTTGTTGATAATTTGATTTCAATGAAAACATCACCAATTTTTTTGTGTGTGAAAAGTGCGGCAACCAAGGTTTTGTAAAAAACATGATGTTAAATTAAAAAATGGGTTGAAAATTTGGCATGAAATTTAATGAAAGGAGGCTTACAAAAGTGCATGATAGGCTTAGTGTATACAATGCACTCTTGTGAAATGAATGAGATATGGATTTTTCATTTTGAGGAGGTGTTCCATGATGGATCTTAACTTACTTTGACAAAGGCTTGCCCTATCCTTGACATTAAATCAATAAAGGGTCTTAAACGCAAGTAGTATAAAAATATTGCTACATGTTTTTTTCCCATGTCTACCCAATTGTTCAATGAAAAAACATATGGTGAAGCCCAACAAATCGTTCTACCTAAACGCATTTAAGCATGTGTTTATGCATGTTTTTGAACAGACAATGGGCACATAGAGATGTATTGTTTTCATATCATACCCAAATGTGTTTGAGCATTACCCATAGTTCTTGAAAAGAATATCAATTTGGCTTTGGGAAAAAAATTAAGGTGTATCATTTAGGACTTGCACCATTTACTTCTAAGCACCATAGAAGCACCTAAGACCATTACTAAGCTGGGCAAAGTCTTTGTATGCTAAGCAATGAAAGGAAGAATATTTTTTTCAAAAAAAAAAAAAACTCATTTGTGAACTCATTAATTCTTTATTCACATACATAGTAACGAACATAAATGAACAAAAACGTGTTGTATTTTAGGGGTGTGATAATTTGGACCACTATAAATCTAAACAATTAGTATCATGATGTGATCTTTTTTTTGGTACACCTTAAAAGGATTTTGACATATGCAACAATATTTTTTATACTTTGGTGATCTCACTTAAATTTTTAGCAATGCTTTCTTTTGAAGCAAGCTTGAACATCACCAAGGTTGCATTAAATGTCAAATCAAAGCAAAATACTCTAGTTGTCCAATTGGTGTGCCCAGGTGGTTTATTAACCTTCATTCCCCTTGTTACACAAAACTCGTCTAAAATCCAGTTTTGGCAAATGAACAAGACAAACCATTGTTGAAAAAATTTAAGAAAAACTATTATGTCTCTCACAAGCTCAAAACAACTAGGCTACATAATTTATGTGGGCAGAAATGCTCAAGAATGATTTTGGAGAGATCAACTGTGTGAAATGCATTGTGTGTTCGGCTATGAAAGGAAAGGAGGTTATCTTGGGTCCTAAATTGGACACATTTGAAAAGCATGCAAGAAAGACAAAAGTAGTTCAAGATATGCCACATTTGGGGTAAGAAGGAAAGGGAGTTTTATGTGAATAAGAAAAACACCCATGCCAAGAATGAAGTAATTTATTTTCAACAAAATCATATTTCCATTGTTGAACAAGTGATTTAGCGAGGTTTGAAGGGAAAAACAGGAAGAAAAAGTCAACAATTTGCCACCATTTTGCATTTGTACATCAGGGTTGTCCTATGTTGGAGTTTGAGGCCATGAAACCATTGGTTTTTTTTCTCAATGTTCTTGTAAACCCTAAACATCATTGGAATGATTCTTCAGGTTGGATAATGGTTGAATGTTTACACAAGTGGGTCTTTAAAAAATTCAAGAGATTGTTGCAAGTTCAAGGTATCTTGTTATTTCTTGTGATGAAATCACCACAATTGATAAACAATTGTGGATTTCAATTCATTGCTATGTTGTTCAAGATTGGTGTCACTTTCCTAGACATTAATTTTAAAAACAAAACATATTGCCCTCCTACATCAAACTATTCATTTTTGAAAATCAATGTACTAGTTCAAGGTAATGTGAACCAAGTTGCATTCACCTTGTTATAATTTATTCACTTCTTTTCCTTTGAAAGATTCAAAGCATATACTCACTACCAACGATTTCTTAAAGCTTTTAGTTCCTAATGCAAGTGTGTTGTTTGACATAAAATTAAAAAATTATAAATAAAACTAACACAAGTGATTTTTGAATTGATCTAAGAATCTTATAATTAAACAAGTTATATAATGAAAGGTTTTCAAAGTTCTTATATTATGATTGGTTCCAAGAATTAATAATCTTGTAAGTGTCCTAAAGTTCAAAAGATTAAAATCTCATAGGTTTTAGCCTTTTCCACTACACCACAACTTGAGATTCATTCCAATTGCTTGCACATAAACCACAAACCTAAACTTAGTGTGAAAGAACTTTTCATATTGTTTTACTTGGATTTCTTCTAAGAAAACACTAAAAACACACACATCTATCTAGCTTTGATCTAATAGGTTGCTTGAATTTTTGATTTGTGTACAAAATAGGAGGCATAGACTTTAATTAAGGAGATGTACTATAAACCATATGTAGTTGCATGGATGACTTTGCTTAATGCTTGCAAAGGTCATGATAATGTGGAGGTAACAAAACTCATTGTTAAACAAGTTCTTGAATTGGAACCTAAAAATATTGTAGGCTATGTATTGTTATTAAACATCTATATTGATGTTGGCAACATGCATTTGTGTGAAAAAGTTGAATAGCAAAGAAAATATAAAGATGTAAATACATAGCTGAATTACACCTAGATTAAAATGAATAATGAGATGCATACATTTACAATAGATGATCAAGACCACCTTCAAATGGTTGAAAAATGTGTAAAACTAAAGGATTGTCATGGCTCATGCATGATGTCAAGTATGTGTCATATACAAAATTTGTTCCACATGATGAAAAGGAAGAAGAAAAAGGCTTCATTTGTGTCACCATAATGCAAAATTGGATGTTATATTAGGTTCATCAATAGAGCTCTTGGTACTCCATTCCAAATAATAATAAAACCTTTTAATTTGTGAAAATTGCCACACTTCCTCCCTCAAATTTCATTTCAAAAATAGTTGAAAAAATAATCATGGTGAGGGATGACAAGTCTTTTCATCATTTCAAAGATGGTGGTTGTTCTTGTATGAACTATTGGTTATGCTGGTAGTTTGTATTGATGATCATTCTATCAATTTAAAAAAACCATGACTTTTACTATGATCCATATTAATGCATTGGGGTTGTCTTCCAAGTTCAAATTTTATTTTAATGGAATGAGCCTCTTTGATTAGCTCATAACAAAGAAGTTTTGAAGATTCCCAAATATAAAAATATTCATTCCAAACATAAAAACATGTTACAATAAGGCAACTTGAACACATGTGTGTTGAATAATAATCAATTTTGAAAAAAAAAAAATTCATGTTCTTTCACAAAGAAATTGATCTTTGAAAAAAATAAAAATGGAAAATTACAACAAATCTAAAATAACATCTAATTTGTGCAAAGGCCACCAAGGTACTATAGAATAAGTTGCAATATTCAATTACCTGTATAGGTTCCAAAAAGATAATGTTGGGCAAAACATATGGGATAAAGTGAATTGTTATTCAAAACATGTTGGGGGGACACCTTGGAAATTTGGGCAACATGTTGAGAACCCATTAGGAACTTGATAACAACATATTGGGAGGTTGATGGGAACACAATGAGAAGGAAAAAAAAATCCAACATGCACCACTTTCCCCAAAAGGAAAAAACTAGGTCTATTGGGTAAATGTTGCAATTCTTCATTGGTGAAGGTTAATTTTTATTCCCAATTTTGTTCATCAACTGTTTTGGCCTTAGGTAATTGACACACCATTTCCCACTTGTTGCCTTGTGCTCCAAGTCCCTTGCCAAGCTCTTTTTGTGTCAATTATTTTAGCTCCTAATTACCTACATACCACGGCACATTTGGTTAGTCCTAAAGTTTTGACCACTCAAGATGGACTCTAACTTTTTACTTAGATTCACTAAACCTTGCTATCAAATCTAAGTTTTAGTTTAACTATAACAAACCAATGGCTTAGCTCCCAGAGCCAATCCACATGGCCTTTAAGCCAAATAAGCCCCATGTTGAATATGGAGCCTCCTAGGCCCAACTCTTAATGTTGGTTCAAAAGGACTTAGACTGGGACGATTCAAGTCGTCCCGAGGTCAACTTTCTTTTGGCGGCCTTGAAGTTTTAAAAGGACAACTTTTAATCATCCCAAGTGTTTCAACATGCCCACCACCTTGGGCAACCCAAGAGATCACTTAATCATCCATTGAGGGTTTTAAGGGGATAATGCTCTATACTACAGTCTCAAAGATAACCCCTAATCATTTTCTTGGCCAGCAAAAGACCAAGCTCCCACCTTAGCCCATCCGAACCCCTAAGTTCGAACATAACCCAACTTTAAAAAAAGTCAAACCTTGCGGATCCATTTCTAGCCTAACTTTCATATTGCCTTAATGCCCCATTACAATGGTCTCAATATGAGGCCCACACCCGCTTAAAACATTTTTTAAGCAGAAGGGCATGTCATTCACCCTCACCTTCAGGAGGTCTACAAGGTCTACGTCCTTGTAGGCATAAATAACATGTCACCCTTGTCATGGTGAGTCCACCCTTTTTGCCACCCTCTTACCTCAAGCCTTTAAGAAAGTAGCTAGTTCTTGACTTAGGTACAGTTCGCATTGTAAACTCCTTTCATTAGATGCAGTAGGAATCTTAGACAATTTTGTTGTCCATCTTTGTGATGATCCCCATCACCACGCTAATTTTTTTTAGGTTCATTACTCTTACCAAGCGACATTCTCCCTCTTTGGGCACCCTCAAAACACTTGAGGATTAAGTTTCATGCCTAGGTTTGTTCTTTCAATGACCCCATGCAACCACGTTAAGGTATGATTATAGAATGTGCCAAAAAATAATGCCAACTTGGGCTTAGTCAAGTTAGACCCCCTTTGCATTAAAAGGACATGGTTTGCAACTCCATGCATTGGAAACCTCATTCTTAGAAGCTTATTTTCAGTTCAAGGATAGGCCATTTAATGCACGCACATCACTACCATGGTCTTGCTTGATTGAGCCCTTAGAAGTTTTTTTTAAAAGTTCAAGTCCTTAAATATGTTTCCATTGGTTGTCATCACCTCAATTCAACCCTCACTTACTTCTTCCATGGTCTATCCCATTTCATACATCTTGATTTCAAATTGACTCCCATCTACCCCATAATCAATTTAAATGTGTGCCCATTTTTTTAGGTTTTGCTTTCACCTCTCACCTTTTGGAGGTTGATGTCTTCATTAAGGTTATGTTGATGTGCTGGACTTCTTTTGATGCGCTCTCCTATTTCCCATTTCATGGCCATGTTCCTATTCAAACTTTTCAACCATTTTTGGCAAGTGGTTTAAATGAACTGGCTTCACGCACTGAGATTCTTCCGAATGGCATCCCTTCCATTTGACCAGGTATTGTTTACTAATTCGCCTATTTTATCTTGTGGCTAAGATGCATTCCATGTCCACAATGAACTTGTGTTCAGTGAGGTCGAATCCTAGATGATAGGTTTGTTTCTAGTCCTTTTTTTCTTATCTTCATGATCCGGTTTCAATTTGGACATATGGAAAGTCAAATTGGCTACCAATGTCGTTGGTATTTACAAAGTATACACATTTAGGCGGGGTTTGCAAATCACCTTATAAGGGCCTACATACTTTGGAATGAACCTATTCGCTAGAGTTTCGAGCATTTTAAAGTCCTTTATGTTTCACCACATTAGGTCCCCCACTTCGAATTCTATGTGCCTTCATGACTTATTAGTTTATTTCTTATAACTAGCTTGCGATTTTTCTAAGAGTTTGATGACATGTGATTTCTTCTCTTCACACCTTTTGGCCATCTTTTTAGCCTCCTTGCTGCCTTTGAGGCAAGTGCCTCTTGTTCTAGGAATGGTTAGATCTATGGGTTGTTTCATTTCTGACGCGCTCCCAAGTTCCTTGTAGACCCACTTGAGGGTCAAGGTATGCGACAATGCGGAAGGAGTTGGAACTTGGAGCCGCTCCCTAGCTCACAACACTTGGAGGGGTAGGGGGGCGTGTTGGAGCTCCAGGATGGGACTAGGAAGATGTGACAAGCTTATTCACTCACACGGGCCTGCACACAACCCACACAAAGTGGTTAGTGCATAATTAAAGCACCTTTGGTGCTAGGACGAGCCACGGGCAACACGGACACACAAGACTCACCACGGCCCGGACTTGGGGGAAGCCACCACCTTCCCCCTTATAGTATACTCTGCAGCTCGCCACGGAGGTGGCATCCAAATGGCCATTTTTCCCGGGACTCCCGCGTGGGAGTCCCGAAATCGTCCCGGGTTGGAGTCCCGGGACTTTGGACGCCGATATCTCCCGACTGTAGAGTCCGATTGCGACGTGGTCTGAAGCAAAGTTGTAGCCCTCGTCGAGAGCTTTCCAACTCCGTGTCGCACTCTCAAATCGGATCTCGGGAAGACCTCGATTCCCGACTTTTAGTGGTCGGGAGTCAAACTGCCAATTTGACTCCCGACCCTTCTTTTGCCCATAACTTGCCTTTGAGATGTCCAAATGAGCAATGCGAGCCCATTTTAGACATCTACGTTTCAAGAGCTTTCCAACGGTACCAAGAGCGCAACAATCCATTCAGATTTGACCCTTCAACTCGCACTCTGAAGTTTTGGGAGTCCACCGGGACTCCCTCTCCCAACTTGGGAGTTGCCTTGGGAGTGTGAGTGTTCACTCCCTCACACTCCCTCGCACTTCCTTATACTACCGGGAGTATGTGATGACTCCCGGGCTTCCTCTTGGCCCGCACCCTTCCAATGCCTTTGCCTTTGCTCCCGGGCTTCCTTCCTTTGGACTCCCGGGCTTCTTTCCTCTTGACTCCCGCAACCTTGCAACCCCTTGCCTTGGTCGCGAGCCCAAAGCTAGGGTTGCGACAATTTCAATTCCCAAGGCCAATTCAAAGGGACTCATTTTAGTGGGAATGTTTTGTGGAGTTGTAACAAAACTCTACCCCAATCCTTATGATTGCCAATAATGTAATTACGAAAATATTGATTCAATATCTTGTTCATTTTCTTAGTTTGTCCATCGGTGGATGGAAAACGATACTAAATTTTAACTTGGTCCCCATTTTTTTCATGAATAATGTCCAAAATTCTAACATAAATTTCACATCCTAGTCACTTACTATGAACTCTAGCATACCATTATGTCAAATCCACATGTCAAAAATAACTTGGTTGTCCCTGCTGCCATGGCGTTTGTTTGGGTTGGTGCAAATTTAACCAACTTTGAAAACTTGTCTACCACCACAAAGATGGCATTTGTCCCTTCCCATTCTGGGAAACATGTCATAAAATCCATTGAAACATTGTTAAATGGACCTAAAGGGATTGGGAGGGCCCTATACAACCCAAATTTCTTCTTGTGTACTAATTTGGTATTTTGGCATTTCACATGTGCGGACGTATTATTCTATGTCTTCCTTCATTTTGGGCTGGTAAAAAGTTTTCCCCAACAACTCTCTTGTTGTTTTTTCACCATGATGTCCTACCATGGGCACATCATGCATTTCTTGCATGACTTTCATTTCCAACTTTCCCTTTGGCACATAAACTCGTGATTGTTTTCATCTTAGCAATCCATCTAGAAGGGTGATCCCTTTCACCTTGTTTTTTTGGCACAAGTCATTGAAATAGCTTTGCACCAAACGATTTTCCACATACACCTTTTGTATTTTCTTCTCTAAATCACTTTCTCTAACAAAAATGGCTTGGAGAATTTGAGTACTTTCACAATACATCTCCCTTTGGTATTCCTCCATGCGACTTAACACATATGGCACCACAATGTTTTTGTTAGGCTTATGGATCAACTTGATATCCATAAGGGCCAAGGTATCATGCTAATGTAACTATTTAGCCATGGCCCTTGGCTGGGTTTCAAAATATTTTATACATTATCTGTAAAGACCTTGGTTTTATGAAAATCCAAGTAGTGTTGCCATGCCTTTAAGCAATTCATCATTGTAAATAGTTCATTTTTACGAATTGGCCATTTCAATTGGACCCTTGCCAACTTTTGACTTTCAATGGCTATTAAGTGTCCTTCTTGCAGAAGGACCCTGCCTATCACAAACCCACTCACATTAGTATGCACTTCGAAAGGCTTTTCAAAATCCAAAAATTGCAACACTGGTGTTGACAACTACTTCCCTTTCAAAAGGTCAAACACCTTTTGTTATTCACCCTTCCACTAAAATGACCTCTCTATTTTCAAGAGATTGATGAGTAGTTTGGCCAACACCAATAAATCCTTTATGAACTTATTATAAAAACCCTTTCCTTCCCAAGACAACACATGTCCCAAAAAATCCATCTTTGGACTCACAAACTCGCTTTTGCAACACAAACTCCAAATGTGTCACATGCTCCTTCATAGACTTGGAATATAGTAAAATGTCATTTATGTAGATATTCACAAATTCATCAAACTTCTGATGAAATATTGAGTTCATCAATGTGGTCAAAGTGGACTTGGTGTTACATAGCCCAAATGGCATGACCAAAAATTCATATGAGTTACATCTTGTCTTCATAGTCATCTTTTCCACATTTTCTTTTTCCATGCAAATCTAGTAATAGCTCGACTTCAAATTGATGTAACTAAAATAACAAACCCCATTTAAATGATCAAAAATATTGTCAATTTGGGGTAGGGGGTAGTTGTTTTTCATGGTGATTTTGTTCAAGGTGTAATAATCTATGCACATGTGTAATTTTTTGTCATTTTTATCCATGAACAAAATGGGCAAACCATAAGGTGATTTGCTCGACCTAATGTATCCCCATTTCATGAAGTTGTTTAATTGAATTCTGAGTTCTTGTAACATTTTTTTATTAAACCGATAAGGTGACTTAAATGGTGGTGCCGACCCAAACACCACTTAAATTTTATGGTCCACATTGCAAGAAGGAGGTAAACATTTAGGGAGTTCATCTGTTAAAACGTCCAAATATTTATTAATTATGTTGGAAATATGACCAGGCCAAAACTTGACCCCTTTGGCTTTAGATTTGGCACTAGATTCATCCACATGCATAAGAATTAAAAAATGAAATCTCTTACAATTCTTGAAAGGAGACCAAATGAATACATACTTAAATTAACCCAATATTCAACTTTTAAATTAACAAACTTATTTGTTAATTTAATAATGACTCTTAGCTTCGAACCCCTTCTCAAAATATCTACATGGTAAATGTTTTTAAAAATGTTTCAAAAAATGTTCCTTAAGATGGCTTCAACGCCATCCAAGGTGCAGATCGTGAAGTTTTTCACAAACTTTGCTTTGTCACATTCCAAAACAGCCCCCAACACCACCTCACTTGTTAGCATTGCAACTCCTTGTGCTAATTGGACCCTAATGGGTTTGGCCACCTTTGTAACCACCCACTCAAGTCACATTACCATACTTGGGCTCACAAATGAATGTGATTCTTGAATCCAAAAGACACAACAACCCATTAGTTCCTACCTTGAACCTAAGTAAGATTAAATTTGGGCCCAACTTGGCCACACTTGCCTTTGCGATAAATCCCCGTTGTGCCCAATTGTGCCTTACCTTTTTGTTGTCCTTAGCAAAGTGACCCAACTCCTCGTAGTTGAAACACTACACTTTGGCAACATCCTGCAACTTCTTTTCCACCAAGGTCCTTTTGTCCTTAGGTGGGTTCATATCCCATTTCCTTTTTGGCCTTTCCTTGGGCCACTTGCAATCTGTGTTACATTCCCAATAGTAATTTTCATTGTGAATTGCAAGACTTACGGTGTACTAACCTTTGTGTGCATGGAATCATCCTCCATGCACTTTACAACCTTCATCATTTCTTGACAAGTTGCGAGGCTTGCAAAATGGCATTACAACCTTAAAGTTGTAAGCCATGAAGCAAGGCCACCTTCTACACATATTCTTCTTTCATCAAAATGAAGTTTAATAGGGATGTGAAGGTTTGGACATACCTCCCCATCGTTCCAAGTCCATTGAATTGGTGCAAGTTTAGAAGTTCTTGCCCATCCTTTAGGATCTTGTTGTGGGGAGTGAACCTCTTGTTTGGTTTAGCCTTGAACGCACTCCAAGGCAAAGTCCCCATTAAATTTGGCTAGGCACTTTTTTGTGCCATCCACCATTCCAACACATGGCCTCTCAAAAGAAAGTGTGCCAACCTAAGTTGATCCACATCCATGTTGATTGCTTAGGATTCAAAGTAGGCCTCCAATTGGAGGGCCCATTGTCTCACCTTTTTTGCATTGGTGTCCTTTCCCGTGAAAGGATATCGCATTTAGGTCTTCATGGCTTTCGTGGCTTCTCTACTTGGCCCAAACCCCTCTCCTTTTGAGC
This sequence comes from Sphagnum contortum, assembly GCA_963920785.1. Taxonomy (NCBI): domain Eukaryota; kingdom Viridiplantae; phylum Streptophyta; class Sphagnopsida; order Sphagnales; family Sphagnaceae; genus Sphagnum; species Sphagnum contortum. The sequence continues at coordinate 16,206,997 of OY987286.1, read as the reverse complement.
CTCTCTTTCAACTCCCAAGACAATTGCATGTTGGTCTCTCTTTCACTAACCACAAGGGTCTATAACACTTTTATGGCTTCAACAATGGCATTCATGGATAGCGATGAAAGAATCTCTTCAACTTGAAGGGCCTTAACCTTGGCCCATTCCCACTCCATCTTTACTTGAATTGTGTCCTTCATATATTGGAGGATCTTTATGGCCTCAAGTTGGAATCTCACCTCCTAGGCCTTTTTTGCCACTTGAGCCTTTTTGGCCTTCTTGGGCTCCTTCGATGCTTTGATGTTTTAATTAATTTTTCGATAATGTTAACATATTTCGAGTTCTTTTTTTCCTCCTCACTCGAATCCAAGGAGTTGGAAGAAGATTGAACTTGCTCCATCACATGGAGATTGTCCTTGGAGGCTTTCCCTTTGAAAAACTCTCTTTTTGATGCCCCCCCATTTGCACTTCCCAAGTTGGGGGCCCCAAAGGTTTTTTCCTTCTCGCCCTTAGGCTTTTTCGGAATCTTTTTGGCAAAACCTAGTTCAGCCACAACCAACTTGGCCACATTCTTGGCCTCGTGATCTTCATTTGTTGTGGCCTTTTCCACCTTGACCATTGCCATTTTTGCCTTGGTCCAATGTTAGCGCTTTATGACAAGGGACATGATAATTGTTTCTTCCCCCATATTTTCGCTTGTTGGATCAAGTTTTAATTCTAATACTAGATGACATGCCTTTTCCTACTTGTTGCTTCACACTTCACGCACCTCACCAAGCTCCTCTCACGTCAACTCCTTTAGCTCCTAATTACCTGCACACTCTACAACACATTTCGTTAGTCCTAAAGTCTTGACCATTTAGGACGGACTCTGAATTTTTACTTAGACTTGCTTTACCTTGATATTGATGTTAAGTTTTAATCTAACTAGAACAATCTAGGAGCTTGGCTCCCAAAGCTAATCAACATGGCCTTTCAATTGAATCAGCCCCAGGCTAACTCAAAGGCCTCCCAAGCTTAGCTCCCATAGTTGGTTCAAGAAGGATTTAAATTGGGATGACCCAAGTTTTCCTAGGGCCCACCTTCTTTTAGCGGCCTCAAAGTTTTAAAGGTATAGTTTTTAATAATCCCAAGTGCTTTAATAATGTTTAATCGTCCATTGAGGGTTTTAAAGGGATAATGCCTCGCATTATAGTCCTGAAAACAACCCCTAATCATTTTTTTGGCCGGTGAGAGCCCGAGCTCCCACCTTAGCCCATTCGGACCCCTAACTTTGGACATATCTCAACTCCTATAGGAGTTGAACTTGTGGAACCTAACTCTCATATTGCCTTATTGCCCCACTAAGGTGGCTTCAATATGAGGCTCGTGGAACCATTTTTGGCCTAACTCTCATATCGCCTTATTGCCCCACTAAGGTGGCCTCAATATGAAGCCCACATCTGCTAAACACATCTCTTAAGTGGAAGGGCATGTCACTAACCTTTGGGGACATAGCATATTGTGATGTAATGAGCTTGGAGAGGGCCCTCCCACTTGAAAAGGGCCACTCCATCCTCAATTATCAAGCTTGGCAATGCCCTAGCAGCTGGGTATTACCCTACACATAATTTTGCATAAACTAGAGAGATAGGGATTGATGAGCTTGACAAGGAAAAGGGTGGGATGGAGAGCAAGGAAGGAATAGTGGAATGAACATCAATTCATGTGTTTTTGATTCTTTAGGAAATGTTTTGCCCAAAATGGAAGTGCAATTATGATTTGGATAATTGGACCATGGCTAAATGAAGCCAATGTCTTGTCCACACGGATAGCATGCAAAAGTGGGTGGCAAGGCAAGGACCCTTCAATTGAGCATGCAACCAACCCAAATATTAGGAAACTATTAGGTAGTTTGAAAAGTGGCACACATAGGTAGGTATTCCCTACTACCTAACCAACTAGTCAATTTGGCAAATCAATTTAGGGAAACTTTGAAGAAGAGGAATCTCCAGAGGGGCAGTTGGGCTTTGTCAAAGCCAATGTCTTTATTGGGGACTGGATCAAAGTGAGTTGTGGAGGAACTTCAAAGGTTATATAATCTCCCTGTTCTCCTTGCCCTCTCCTTTGCACTACAAGAAGTACAAATATGGTCTGGATCAAGCCCAAAAAGGCAAGGAGAAAGAACTAGATTCCTCTTACTATTCCACCAATCATGCAAACCCCACCGCCCTTGCCCATTATCTACCCCCTCCCTCCTACTCTAAAAGTCTTGGGAGATTGAAATTTATGTGCCAATTTGGGATGAGCTCAAAAAAAAACATTAACCCTAAAAGCAAAACATAAAACTAAAGGTCTTGGGATTGTCACCTTAATCTTATTAAAGCAACAACTTTTGCTCATATAGAAGGAGTCAATCTCGTGGGACCAACCCAACATAGCTATGTACTCTTTCCTCTACCTATTATGAATTTATTTGGCCCACCTTTGACCCCATAAGTATGTCAGTCCATGATCTAGTGGATAGCCATATTTGTGTTGATCTTAATCCTTACAAGTTAAAAATTACTGGCAAAATGAATGATAGACCATGAATGACTTGGAGTATTTGAAACCCACAATGTTCCTTGAGCCTTCTTCTCCTTGATCCCATTCTTTCAGTGAATAAAACCACCTTGGGCAGGGCTTTGGCAAAGAATATGCGGGTTTTGAGAACCATGGTTATGAATCCTAATGACCGCCAGGGTTTCTTTTTCCTCTGTTTTCACTGGTAAAATGCACTCCTCAAAGGAGGAAGAAGAAACAAGGCTCTCAGTTTACACCAGCTTCATCATCTTGCGGGTCAATAAATTCCAAGAATAATAGACTTTTGCTATATGCTAGACTTTCACAAATTGATCCGGCAAGCTGGTTTTCAGTTTATTGTTGTTGTGATCCTTCCACAAATCGGAGGATTCTTCAGGTTTCAAAGTTGTTGTTGTTGTTGTTGTTGTCTAAGTTCACAAAATTTTAGATCCTTGAGATCTTCAGGTAAATTCAAGGTTTGTTGGTTACAGTAACTATCTTTGATCACATGAAGTCAGATCCTTGTTAGACTTGAGGTTTCAAGTTTAGAAGAAGGAATACGCAATTCACACTGTGAATTGGATGCAAAAGCCCTTTGCAAGAGAATGTCATGATCGACTGGATCCTTGGCTTGTTAATACATCATCACCTATCTAGAGCTAAGTAGAACTGTGCCCAACCAAGGTGCTTGGAGCTGTATTGTTTTTCCCCTAAATTCCCTTTTGCACTGTCTCTCATGATGCTCAACAAAGATGTTTGAGATTTCTCTTTGGGGATTGCTCAATGTCTTTTTCTCTCTTTCTCTAGATTGACCAAGTACAGCAGCAGGAGGGGCCCCATTTGTTGAACCTAAAGCTTACTAGACCAAGCTTCAGCTGAAGAAGAAGAAGAGGCTCAGACTTCATGAGATTCTAAATTCTTTGTTTTGAGATCCACAGAGAGAGAGAGATTGATTCAAGCTGTAGAGTGGTGGTAGGGATTTTTTCTGAGATTGGGCTGTGAATTTGGGTTGTACCCAGAAGAAGACTCAGAGGCTGGGCATCAACAATGGGGTTTTCCAGTTCTTCCTTTCAAGAGAGACTTGGTTTCTTCATCACCACTCATGCTCTGAGCCTTGTGCTTTTGATCAATTCAGTGTTGATAAGCTCATGTAGTGCTTGGACATGCAGCTCAGAATCTGAAGATGCACTCTTGGGTTTCAAGCAGATGCTGATTGATCCAGAAGGGTTGCTAGCAGAGTGGGTACAAGGCACAAATTGCTGCACTTGGCCATATGTAACCTGCAGGGCATCGGATGGAGCAGTGATTGCACTGAGCATAACGGGTAGTTGCATGAATGAGTGGCTCCCTTTTGTGACATTTTTTCAAATTTTGCAGTGCCCACCTTGTTTCAATGTCTCCTAGTGAAATAATATATTCTTAAATTTTCCAATTGGCACTTGGTTTTAGATTAACAACTTGATTATGAAAACAGGATCAGCTCGTCCAAACCAACAACCCTATCGCAACAAAAACTACAGCATCTCCAACTTTGGCTCAACACTGGCAGATTTGAAGGATTTGGAAATGATACAGCTCCGATGGATCTTCTTCAACAGCCCCATTCCTTCTGCATGGGGAAACTCCAACTCTGACAACTTGACTGTTATCACTGTGAATGATTGCAATCTGGAGAGTTCCATTCCTTCCAGTCTGGGGGACATCAGCAATCTACAGCACCTGGATTTGCAGTCCAATTACCTCACTGGTACCATCCCTCAGCAGCTGTGCAACCTTCGGCATCTGGTTTATCTTGATGTTTCTTACAATGATCTGCAGTCTGGTGCTGTTCCTAGTTGCTTGAACAAACCTGGACTCTATCTCAGTACTGGTGATCAAGAAGTTGGTTTAAGCCCTAATCATGGAGCCCGTTCACAACGCATCATCACCAGTACTTTCTTTCTGTCAAGCTTCCTTGGAGCTTCAGCTTCAGTCTTGCTGCTCTTCCTTGTCAATTGAGCCCTCCATCCACATTCATGACACAGGATTGGATTCACAACAGGACTAGAGATTTGCACACCATGATGAAGATCTGCACAAAAATATGTTGCTCAGAAGGATTTGGTCTACCAAATCCTCGACTTTTGCTTGGGAATTTGGTCTGCAAAATTCTGGGCTTTTTGCTTCTTCAAGTAAGACAAGGTTCAAAGACTTTGCAGCTTCAGCCCTGCAGGCAACAATGTTCTTGGCAATATTTTGCAATGTTGCTCACTCATACTAAAATTGTGCTCAGAATCTCAATTAGTTACTAGCTGTTGTTGTTCTATTCCAAGACTTTCTCATCAGTGGATCATGGGCAGGGAGGCCCAGATAGAGATTTCTGAGTTTAATATTTGTATATCTATGTTGATCAACCATTGAACTTCAGAATCGAATCACTTGGCAAAGTATTTTTAAGGTCCCTACTTGGTGAATGATTATATTTGAGGTTTGCTTGACTCCAGGGCTTGCTACAAAATTTCATGTGTTTCTGCAACTAGATCATGATCAGCTAACACATCTTCTCTCACAACTGTTCCTTGTTCCATCTTCATCACATCAAGAAGTCTAGCATTCAAACTTACGTCTTCACAAAAAAAATCCGCATTTCCATGTGTGCTGCTGCTACTCTGGCCTTGCAAAAAAAATTAAACATGAGGAGAAGCTTACTTAGCATGCACCCTTCAGGCCTCCAGAAAGATTGTGTTACTGCTGACTAGGTATATGAAATTTTGCTGCAAATCTTCCTCTGTGTGTCATGAGGCAGCATGTCTCTTACTACATTGAGAGCTATAATGCCTCCTCCTACTACTACTACCACTCCAGTGGATTGGGTCCTTAGTCCTTAATCCTTACCTGAGTGAAGGTGACTTCCCAAATCTTTTCCCCACCAATTAGTATCTAGAGTTTGAAAGCATAGTTGTTGACAAGGGGGAATGGCATGAAAAACCGTAAAAGATTAAACTGGGTGTTTCATAAGAAGATGGTATATGCCATTGTGCCAAGGAGGCCAATACTTAATTAACCATAACTGGTCGTCGAGAGGCGCCTCATGCTCTGATTGGCTCTCTGATTGGCACCTCATAACTGGACATGGGTTATAACTCATAACTTGTGTGTGCCATCTCACCCGATTGGCTGACATGATAACCTCATGTCTATGTTGGTGGGAGCGCATGCGACTGGTGGGAACATCATAACGCATGCCCAATGAGGTGGGAGCGACCTTGTGCTCATGAGTGCCCCCATCCACAACTGATTATGTCTGGTAACTGGCGTGACCCTCCACAGCTTGACTACATTCAGCAACCCAGCAACTCTCACCAGTTACCTCATCCATAATTGGCTTCAGGGGCTGACTCACATGATGTGTCTCTTCCTGATTGGACATCCATGTTCTAGTTGTATCGCACATTTAAGCTGAGTGTATCTCATTCTGTGTGTGGATGAAAAGTGATCCATATCCATTCTGTGTATGGATGAAACATGATCTGCATCCACCAGCTGAACAGGTTACTAGATGTAAAGGACACTGGTTGTGACTGGTAATTGGTCAAGGCTGTTGGTAGCTAGAATTAACCTCAGCACTCCCTCGCCTCAGCTATGGCCTCTTGCCCAATTGCCTCCTCTATAATTGATGGCAAGTAGAATGTCTTACTTCATCCTTTGCTCTTGCTCTAAAACCTCAATAATCTTAAGTTGCGATATGGTATCATGGGTTTCCCCTATGAAAAGATGTTTTTCAATTGCTTTTCTTGTGTCAAAAATCCTCCTTAATCAAAGGTGAAAATCCAAAAACCATTGGCACATTCATGAAAGCTATTTTGCTTTGTCCATCTGTCCATCCTTTGCATTGAAAAACCCAAAAAGAATTAAAGAACAAAGCTAAATTGCTTCACAAGAAGATGGAGTGCATTTTCTTGCTCCAATCTCAATGCCATTGTGTGAAAGAGGCCAATAACACAATTAACCAGATTTCAAGGAAATCTTGCATTTTACATTGTCTCATTTTTCATGTTTATGGGTGAGGATTAAGGATGTGATTAATTTTATTTTTTCTTGTGTCAAAATCCTCTTACTGAAAGAGAAAATCCAAACGCAGTTGACACATTCATCAAGTGGTTTAGCTTTCTAAATCAATACCTCATTGGCATGGAAAACCCTCAAAGAATAAACTTAAGGTGCTTCATAAGAAGGTGGCATTTGTGAACACTTGGCCCCAATCTCAATGTTATTTTGCAAAAGAGGCTAACATTGGATTAACCACTTGAGATGAGAAGTAGAATGTCCCACTTCATTAGTGGTTTAAAATCCCATGAATCTTATGTTGCAATATCATGTATTTCCCTTATGAAAAGATGCTTAATGATGTGTTTTGCTTGTGTAAAACATCCTCCTTAATTGAAGTCGAAAATCCAAAAGCCATTGACATATTTATCAATGCTGTTTTGCTTTCTAAATGGGTGACCTCCTCGAGCTTTTGACAAAAAAGGAGCCATTTTGTGTGGTTGAAAACTTGTTGGGAACACAATGGGAACAATACATATCCAAAAGATCCAACACTCTCCCCCAAAAAAGAAAAAAACTGGCCCCTTGGGTGCATGTTGGATCTCCCAAAATCCAAAAAGACCATGAAAAGTGTTGGATCTTTTGGGAATCTTTTTGATTTTTACCCTAATCTAAGTCAAGATTTCAAATTTTAATTTACCCAACAACTTCCATGGCCTTTTTGTGATTGTCCCAACCCCCATGTAACCCAAAGTCATTTTGTTTTTATAGGCACCATGACACCATTTCAGCCCCTAAGCTAGCTTGTTTTGGGATCCCACATAGCCTAAGGTCAAGTTTTATTGGGTCCCAACGACCCTACCTCAAATCACCTTATCTACAAAGTACCAAAATAGGCATCATGTACAAATATTGCATTTGAAGTACCTTACAAACTTGGGGCTTCAATGTGATTATTGCCATATCGATAGAAAATTCAATGCATATTGTTAAATGACACCATGTCTTTATCAAGTGACATGAAAACACACTCATTTTGGAGACTAGGAGGAAAAACAAAGAAGATAATAAGTCTCAAAAGGAGGATGAGAATAAACCTAGAATAAGATACTTATACTCATTGTTGCACAATGCCATTTTTTGTCAATTTGTGAAAAGTACCCAAAGAGGCAATGATCCACATGATTTGGCTATAACATAGAATATGATTTGAATTTTCAAAGATCTTTTTTTCCCCTTATTGGTTACCTACTTAAACCATGTATCAAAGTTTGGTGATGTTTTTAAAATGTTCCTACATTTCATAAGATTTGCTATTGTTTCAAAAGGATTGTTTTTTTGGCTTGTATTTATCTATTTTCCTTGTCTTTTTCTTCCTTCTTTTTCCAACATTTTGTTTGGAATGCTTTTAAATTTTTTGTCCTATCTATTTTTATTTTTATCTTCTGATTTTCTTTCTTCATTTTTATCTTTTGGATAAAAAATTTCTTTTCTTTCTCCTAAATTGATTATCTTTTATTTTATTTCTTTGTCTAATTGTCCTTTTCTCAATTTATTTTTCTGAAACATTTTTCTTCCTTTTCTTTTAATTTTTTTCTATTTTTTTCATTAACTCCTTGTTTCTTTCTTCTTTGAGTTTTTTGCCTTCAATGTTTTTCTAGAGATTATTATTATTCCTTCTTTTTATTCTTCACTATTTTTTAAATTTTTTTCATTATTTTCCTTCTTATTTATATCCATCTCCTTTTTTTCTTCCTTTTTGATGGATACTTTGTGCCCCACATGCATGTATTGCTCTAAACCTCAACAACACCTAGCCCATTTTTTTCTTTTGATGCAAGTATTGCATTACCCATTTAGAAAACCAATTTTTGTTTTGGCGAGTTGATGCAAGTATTGCAATACTAATTAACCCAAACTTTTTTATGAGAGGATTGCAATATTGATTGAAAAACCCCAATGCATATTCTTTTAAATGTGGGTATTGCTTAACTCACCCAAAAACTAGCCAATATTTGTTTTCGTTTGACTTTTTCAAGCCTAATATTAATCTATTTTCCTAATTTTATTTCTTGAATTTATTCTACCAATTTTTTCTTTATCCTCTAAATAAAATTTTACTTTTTTTTCTTGTTTCAATATTCTTTCAATTTCTGCTTCCAAAATATACTTCTTTTTTCCTCCTTCCAAATGAATTTTTTAATATATTATCATTCTTCCTTCTTCTTATTTTTCTTCTCATTTTCTTCTTTACATTTTTATTTTTTTTGAACGGTTTTCTTCTTTCTTTCTTATTCTATTTTTGTTTCTTTCAATTTCTCCTTCTAGATTATTTTTCTTCCTCTTTTCTTTTATTTTCCTTATTCACTATGGATACATATTTTTCTTGCAAAATGCAGGTAGTACACCAACCACCCACAAACCAATCAATTTGTTTCTCTTTGATGTGGGTATTACATGAACCAATAAGTCAAAAATTAGGTAATGTTTTTATTAATGCCCAACAAATGGTTGTTCAACTTGCTACTTACCTTGTGTTTTCTTTACTATTATATCAGTCATTTAAAACATTTCAATTCATAAATATTTTTCCTTTTGAAGAATCTGGTTTTTTTTGTTAAAATCATAAGTTGCATTAATGAATTGGAACCAAATTTTAATGATATAATGTGATCATCGATCATAGACAAATATATTAAACATCCTAGTCAATATGAATCATTGTTATTAGCAGAGTTTAATTCTTTTTATAACATTAAAAAATTGAAAACATCTTTAACCCAAAATTATTAGGTTTGTAAATTATAATAAATATAACATATTGAAAATTGGTCGAGACAACAAGTTTTATTGTATTCATCATTTCAAAATTCAAAAAACTCACAACTTGGAACTAATGTAACTTGACATGATGCATATTGTCAACAACATAAAATTTCTAAGATTAAATTTATTTTCAATTACGAAATGCCATATCTAAATGTAGGAGAAATGGTTGATTCAATAGATTCAAAATCAAAACCATTACGTTCAATTAACATTTTAACTAACGATATAGATAAGGAAGTAAATTATTCACGTCTTATAATTCTTGTAACAAACATAATCAATATTGAACACTATGATTTATGATTTAATTTTGTCATTCAATTTCGTAATGGATCAAACTAAAAATCACAATTTTTAGAAGATGAAAATTTCACAAAATTCCATATTCCATGGTGATAGAAAAATTTGAGTACCATAATTTACTTACATAATTAAATGAAGAATATAGATTAATATTTGATGATGTTATGCATAAAAAATAATTGTACATTGGTACATCGATATGTTTATTTTTGACATGGGGTGTTGGAATTGGTAATTTTTTTACATTAAAACTCATAATTCAAAGATTATTACAATTATACAATAGAGACATATCTTTTAACTTACCAATAACCAAGGCTTTACTTATGGCTCAACATGTAAAGCTGCTTTCAATATTGACAATTTAACAATACATTCAACATTCAACAATCCTTATCTAGTTTACCAAACTTATCATCAAATTCATTAAATAGGCTTATATGTTGATATGAAAATTTACAACTTGTTGTGATAGATGAATATCAATTGTTGGCGCTATAATGTTTAATGTTATAAATAGTAGGTTAAGATCCATAAATCACATTCAAAACAATTTTTTTGTGATGTTGATGTTATCATAACAAGTGATTTCTATTAAGCCGTCCCTGTGAGAGATAGTTGGATCTTTCAAACATAAAATTTAATGTTAATGCATTAACACCAAACTTGTTGCAAACAAATGTCCAATCTTATGAGTTAAATAAAATTATGCAACAATCTAATACGGTATGTATACAAACTTTGAACAAATTTTGTACTCCAATAAAAAATACAAAGGATATTGAATTTATAAATTCAATTTGTAATCGATAACCACCCAACAATCTTACTATCCCATATTTATTATCTATAAAAAAAACTTGTGCATAACTATAATGGAAATGTGTTTACTAACAAGTAAGATCTCACGTTTATTTTCAAAGCAATGAACATCAATCATCAATCATGCCCAACATCTTACAAACTATTAAATGGTATGAATAAAACAATGGGTTTGCATTCTACAATTAACATTATATATATATGTTGGTAACTATGTAACATTTTCATGTAATTATACAAGCCTAGAATACAACTTTTTTATGCCTACATTATGAAGACATCAATCATGATCATAACCTTCAAATGTTTCATATTTTATGTTTTATAGAAACAATAATGCACCATGCATCAACATATGTGCAAAAATTGTAAAATTCATCACAATATTCATATATTTCAATCCATGATGGTCATGCATTAATGATGATGTATGACATATACATGCATTTAAACTCCTTCAATACAATAACTAGTGATGGTTCATAATATATAACAACAACTTTTAATAGTAATACACAAAAAAAGAAAATATTGTATGTGTGTATCTTAGTCCTAAATTCCTAAACAATTTTCAAACTATAATTTAATAATCTCTTGAACATTGTCCAATCGTCATTATGGGAGTTTTTAATGTTGACATTATAAAAGACAATAACTGATAAAAAAAAACCAAGATTCATTATATTTCATGGATAAATTCCAATTAAAATCGCAATTTAATGAAAGCACCACCAAAATTGGATCTCAATTAAACCATATATGGGGGAAATATCCCTAGAAATGAACGCGAATTTGGAGTAACAATGGTCAGATTTTCACAAACCGATTTATATTACATTCAAATTACCAAACACACTTCCAATGTATTAAAAAACCCATTAATGTTACCATTTATTTAAAGTGTAGCATTTGTGAAAATATGCATGTAAATGTTGCACTTTCCACCTAATAACTACTCCCAAAATGTTGGCACCTTGTGACTTGAATTTTCATTTTTTCATTTTTTTTTTCATGGACCATGTGCAAAACAAAATCATAAATATCAATAACAAGACCAAAAAAAATTTGAACGATTTTTTTATTCACACATACACCCATCAAATGTCATAAAAAAACACCTTTCATGGAAAACTTAAACCCAAAATGTGACAAAAACAAATATAAGAATTGTCAAATCCTCAAACTTCAAAATGAAAATGAGAATTAAAATAAAAATCTTTCCCTATAAATTATACCCATTCAATATAGATGTTTGTTTCAAACATTGAAAAATCTCATGCACATTGCTAAAAATTGTCTACATTATCCAAGTTTTTCAAACTTGGATTTTCCTAAAATATACTTATTTACACTTGTATGATTAATGAAAAGACAATGAAACCATGGTTTCAATTTCTAAATATCCACAATGAATTCTAAGATGATTAAAAAGATTTTTTTAATAGAAATGTGAATAATAATAATTTATGATCTTTCATAAAGCCAACAAACTTTTATCCAATATAAATTGACTTCATAGTAGACCATTAAATGTAAAACCTTATTTCTAGGACATAGCCTCTCGTGTCAGAGCCGCTTGTTGTTTTCCTTTCTTCTCAAAGTGTTCCCAAATGCATTCCTCAAGATGCTTCCAACAGTACCTGGGTTTTATTGCATATGGTTTGCCCAAAGTTCAACTCCCATGTATATAAACTGAAAAGGTGAAAACTATGGGAACACATTTCTTTCAATTTTGCTACAGGGGTCCAAACAGGTGCTTCTGTTGGGTGCATGCCCAATGTTCCAAAAAAATTGCTGATGGGCCAATCAATATGGCTCCTTTTTTGAATAAAAGGAAAAAGTTGTGAGCTCACCCATGATCTAATTAAGATGAATCATACTATGTTACTAACCAATTCACCTCTCCCATTCATTAGCTGAAGTGCATCCCAAGGTTTTTTTGGGTTTTGCAACAAGGCAATTTGAGTGGCCCATCACTGAAAACAAAAAAATGAAACTATGGAGGGTCCTCAAAATAGAAGGTTCTATTTTGCAGTATAGAGTTCCTCCCCTTTGGCTCACCCATACAGGTGAAAGGAGGACAACCTTTGTCAAAGCATATGGGGTAGAAGTGAGGTGCTATGGAGAACATGTTGAGGAACAAATTGGGAACCCATTGGGAACTTGAAAGGAACATAGTGGGAACAAATTGGGAACCAGGGACAAACGAAAAAAAATCCTTCACACCCCCACTCCCCCCCCCCCCAACCCAAAACTTAAAATGGAAAAAAGCAAGGCACCTTGAATGTATGCTTGGGCCTTTCCATTGGCTGCATGAAATTTCTCTTTCCAAAAGAGTTCGTCACCATAGCCCTCCTTAAGAACCCTATGTATTGAATGGCAGTATAAATTTAATTGTGTTTGGTGACCCTTTTGCATCTGCACATACCTCTCTTGCTGATCATGCTTATGAACAAGCTCACACACTAGAATGGGCCTGAACCTCAGACTTCAAAGGCGTTTAGACACATTCTTAGCATGAATTAAAACTTGATATTACAATATTCTACCATACAAGTTCTCTTAGTTCGAAAGGTTACCAACTATCTATATGTTTACAATAGTTAGAGAAATTTCAACAAATTAAAAAATTAATTAATTAATGAAATTGGGACAGTTGAAAAGGCCTTATCAAATAAGTGAGATTTCTTGGAGATGATTATGTAATTTTTAGACAGGGTGATATTAAAATTTGAGTAATTGTTGTTCCTGGAAATTAATTGGAAATTTTAGATAGTTTTTTCACAATTGGGCACAACAACCATATCACATTTGTACTGAAATAGGTACTGGTGCAAGACGAGTGCTGCCTTTCAATTTCAATTCCAAGAATGAGAAATGCAGCCACAAAACTCTCAAAATATTATCATATGTTTGCTTGTTTACCATGTTAGTATTTGAAGGTTTGAGCTAGTTTTGGGTGGGTGTTTACATAAGCCTTCACACACAATTAGAGTTATCCATAACGTAAGGAAAAGACAGCACCAGAACCCTGGGTTTGGTCATAAACAGGGTGCAATTTTTAAAAAAACCTGAAAAAAAGAACATTAGCATTCAAACAGGGTGAAATCCAACACTAAATGCTGAGTTTGAGCAATTCATAATGAGATTTAATAAAGATCGAGGCGCCCTAGTACTATGGGGCCTCCCACTAGTAGGGTGGGAAATTAGGTCGGCTTTACACTAGGAGTCAGGGTTGAAAAAACTTGGGGCCAACTTTGAGCATTTTCGGCTTGTTATTTGGCCCCAAGTTACTAATAAATGCTAGAGAATTGACGTCATAATAAATGCTAGAGAATGCTCTAATAAATAAATGCTGGAAAATTGGTCCCAAGGGTTGCAAATTGGCTTTCCAAATTTGATGGTATCCTTTTTTTCAGCCTTGGGGCCAATACAAGGCCATAAAGTTCAGCATTTATTAGTAACTTGGGGCAGATTGAAAAGATTTATTTCTATTTCAGCCTTGACTTCTGGTGTAAAGCTCTTAGGGCTGATTTCAACTTTTGCACCAAATAGGAATGCTTGATTTGAGTTGAACATTGGCCTTGACTCCTAGTGTAAAGTGGGCCTTACTAACATGCAATTTCCTACCACACATCACCGGTTGGAGGGTGGACCATATTGGGCCACCCATGTACTGTGTTTACACGCAGCGGAATTGCCTAACCTGTTTCCTGACCACTTATCATCCATCTTTCACCGTGCGCTCGTGGGTGCTGGTTCACTCTGGCCCTACAATTGTAGGAAAAAGACCATTGCAATAGTTGTAGGGAAAAAAACTGGCATTTTAAATTAAACTTGCTTAATTGGAATCTCACAAGTGCCAATCACCTTTTTTCTTTGCTGCAAAATTTCGCATTGTTGTGAAACTTTTGGAAACAATCTATTACAAATTCTATGATTTTTTAATCCGAAAAAAATTTGAAATAAAATTCTTTTAAAATCACTAAATTTCTATACATTTGGGGGAACCTTTGTGCTAACAAAAAAATGGTGCCCTATCACTGAGCCATCTGTGGGGGCATATATATATATATATATATATATCTATTTAAGTCCTTGAATACTCAAACTTCATGTATTGCATCAGTCTCTTGAAGGTGAGGAAATTTCAAACAAAACTTGATAAACCCACTCTAACATAGTTCCCAATAAATTATTATTTTGGTGTTACCCACCAATTTTTTTTGTAAGCATCGAATAAGTTGTTGATGTAGAACTTTCTTTCTCAATTAAAATCAGAAATTTGTGATGAAAAATTGAAGCCCCTTTCAAATTAATTATTGAACCCCATTTTTGAAAGTTAGAAAAGAGGGGTCCAATTTAAGTGGTGAGAAATTGCAGTTATTATCATGTGCATCCAAAGCATGGTTTTATTTTCTTTTCCTTTTTTTAAAATTATTTTTTGATATTGAAAATTTGGCAAATTTTTCCACAAGTTCTAGAACAAAATCTAGTCAAATTCACAGTAGAAGACAAGTTAAAAACACATTATTCGTCCACAATTTTCCCAAAATTTTTGTTGAAAATAAAAATAAAAATAAAAATCACCGATCCAAAGACACACACTGAGACAAGTAAAATATATAAATCACTACGGATGATAGGGACTTTGAATTAAAGCATTATTTACCAGTTTCCCCTATCTTGTCTCCCTCCCAACTAAAAGAAATTTTTTAAAATGATGTAAACTCAACAAACCACATTAGGCCTCAATACTCAACATACATACGAAAAAAACTGTACATACATACATACATAATGTATACATAAATAGCATGTAATAAGTATGTATACATAACACATACATGCAAAGAAAATACAAGTAAGGAAGAAGTGAAAAAGGGCAATAAAATAATAATAAAATTACCTATGTCCTATCTCCATAGTTAAACCTGAGTGGTGGGTGAATTTAACCACAGAAAGTAACAAATCAGACTTGCGAATAGCCGGTGGGTCCTTGAAGAGTAGATATTAAAATATCAGAAAAAGTAGCACCCCGTGGGGAACTCATTTGGGAGCGTGAACATAGCAAGGGGACCTCGTGCCCTCTCCTGCCCACCACACATACTCCTCTGCTGACCACAGCCTCAGCACACGCACCAAAATTTCCTTCCCCGCACCCCCCACAAAAAGAAGAAGAAAGAAAATAAAGGAAATAAGAAAATAAAATAAATAAATAATAAATAAATAAATAAATAAAAATAAATAAAAGAAAAGAAAAAAAGAGTGCTCAAAACCTAAATAACTACTAATTTGAATTAAATCCTAAACCTGATGATCAAGGTTAATCTTGTTGAATTCTAAGTCCATTTTAATTCAATTGAATCCTAACTCCTAACTCCCAACTCACAAGCCCAATTTGCCTGTTAATTATCCTTTTAAAAAATTCATCATTTATTTTATTCAAACTAATTTCTAATTTCTCAAAGTTCTAATTTCTAAGTGAGTAGTACATTGTATGTGTGTGGAGATGAATCATATGATATCTACCCTGAACTTAAATAAAATATTAACAACATTTACACTAATTATTAAAAGATGTTACAAATTCTTCATTGTGTAAAAATCTTAACGATTATTGTACTCTCAAGGGTTTAAAAAATAAATAAATGAAAATTTTAAGTTTGTCTCTTTCTTACTCAGAAATAGTCAAAATAAGTCGAATTTACACTAGAAAAACAAAAATACTTCCCAATCTTTTTGTCCAAAAAGCGACAAAATTTGGGGGAAAGAAGTCACTATTTATTGTACCGTCGAACTTTTATTGGATTTTTGTGAGGGATTCTTATTGTACTAAACCGATTGTAGGTGTAAAATATAAATAAATAAAAATATATAGAATGGGGAAAAATTTACTAAACGTGTTTAATGAAAAAAATCAAAACGATTAAATATTGTGCATGGAACAACTAAATATGTATATTATTATTTTTGGATCGCGATTAATTAATCAATCAATCAATCAACTGATTTAATAATTCATGGGTTGGCATTAATAACAATAAAATGCATTCTTTTTGCTTTTAGTACAAATTGTGTTGCCATCCAAAAGGACATTTTGTTGACCTCCAAGTCTCATAAAAAAACATTTCCCACTGGGAATACAATTAAAGGAAGTTTCGCCAAAAGGAAATTTGTTTAAAATTGCGAAAAATAGGTTTTTTTTTTTGGGGTAGTTTTTTGTCGCCAAATTTCGCATTTAAAAAACAAAGATTCAAGGATAATCAGATTCTATAATAATATTAGAGTACTACCTAGTTAGTGGAAAAGCTATAGAACAAATGCTCAAATCTTTTTGACTTTCATTTTCTTGTTAGCCAAAATCTGGCTAAATCTTCTAATGGATGATTGCCATATCAGCTATACCACCACCAAATTGAAAATAATAATAGTCCTGGATTAAACATATAATCAATCATCCCCAATGGGAGTAAAATTATTCAAAATTAAACCCTATCTATTAAGGGAGGGTGTTTGTTTGTTTTGTTTGTTTATCACATTTTTAAGATCTCTCAAACCATGGTGTCCACCCCTTGTTGCACACTTGGTATTGTTGGAAAGCACTTGATGAGTAGTAGGGTGTGCAATGGGGGGTGGTTTCATAATATTTAGATTAACAATGGAAGAGTTATTGAATATTGAACAATTTTTTCATTGAAAATTCAATAGAATCATTATTATTATTATGATTATTATTAGGGAATTTGGGGGCACATTCTTGGGATCAAAGAAAGCCCTTTTTTTTTTAAAAAGTAAGAATTTTTTTGAAGGAGGTTTTGTAAGTATTCAATCTAAGCAACCTTTATATTACTAGAAAAGTTTCACCACAAAATACTAATAATAATAATAATAAATTGAACATGAAGTGATTTTGAAAGGTTTTAATGGTCAGAAGTCAAAAAAAAAAAGAAAAAAAAAGGGAAAAATTCATCAGATTTCTACATTTGTTTTTTTTTCAGTATGTAGCCAAAAATATACAAGGTTGACTAAAGATTTGTTCCTTCATATCTGGTTAATAGCCAGATTTGGCTAAACTTCCTAGGATGGACCACAATTTGTGCTTTCTACATCTTTATATGGATGATCGCCATTTAAGCTAAATTTAGCTTGAAAATTTATTAAAAAGCTGTGGTTGCATAAAAGGAACTCTGGAGTTGAATGCAACTTTCGAAACCCAACTTTAACGGTCGCTTATAAATATATAGCGGCTGTATTACGTTATTGCAACTGTTATGGGATAAAATTGCCGCAGGGAATGGAATCCTCTCTTCTTGTTGTTGTTATGATTCTTCTTGCGATGCAGCGACCTTTGGTGATCGCTCGCTGATGCACTGAAATGTCTGTTTGTTGCTGCAAGAGATTTCTTGTACCTAGAGAGCAGTGGAGCCCATAATCTTTGAAGAATATAATTTTTTGTTGCTGTTGTTGTCGTCTGTTTGGTGCATTTTGTGGAGTGATTTTGTTGTGAGGTTTGTTTGTTGCATTGTGGAGAATGGAGGTGGAGAACAGGTTTGGAGATTTGGAGATGATGGAGTCTCAGCAACAGCAGCAGCATGAGGCGGTGGTGGGGAGTTCGAATGTGGCGAACATGCCAGGAGGTGTGGGGCCGCGGGATGCAGATGAGAAGCGGTTGAATGAGCTGGGGTACAAGCAAGAATACCGGCGCTTGATGACACCGTTCCAGCAATGGGCTTACACTTTCTCTTACACTGCGCCCTTGGGATTCATAACGGGCTACTACGGATTCATGTACTCTTATGGTGGACCTGTGACCATCATTTGGGGCTATTTGGCCACCACTTTCGGCACTCTTTGCATGGCATTCGGCATGTCTGAGGTAGTACACAACAAAATAAATAAATAAATTTAGTATTTTTTTTTCCCCCCTTCTTATTGTTGGTAGCATTCTTGGGAATGGGGGAAAGGGTCTTTGGTGGATTTGGTCACCGAGCACATGCACCCATCGTCTCAAAAGCACTGGTTGCAATTGGGTCATCGCTGAATTCATGAGAATCTCTGGAGTTTTCTCTCTATAGTCTCTGTAACTTGTTTTGGCAAGTTTTCTGATCAGGTCCAAGCTCACAACAACAATTTGACTCTGTTGCGTCTGGAGCAAAATGGCATGATCAGGATCTGATTGTGGTTGATCTCGTACTCTTGTGGACTGACCTTCAGTTTTCAATATTTGTTTTTATAGATCATTTCGGCATTTCCGACTTTGGGGAGTGTGTACTACTGGGTAGCACAACTGGTACCCAAGAAGCACGTAGCGTGGCTGTCGTGGTTTGTGGGATGGGTCTACCTCTTTGGCTCTTTCTGCGGGACTGCACTCAACGAGTATTTGCTTGCACAGTTGCTGGCTACCTGCATCCTCTTGGGCACCGGTGGAGCTCAAGGAAATGGTTACGCTCTTACAGCAGCACAGGTATGTCCAGTACTACTGCTCATGCCCATGACCATGTCATTCGCCTCATTCCCAACCTTGAGCATTCGCCTGTGCATTGCGCTTGCTAACATAGATCATGATGTGGGGCCTATTCATTTCTTTGCTGCAGATTTGTGGGGTGACAGCTGCACTTTTCGTTCTCCATTTCTTCGTCTCCATCGTCAACACGCCATGGCTGGGTCTTCTGAGCACGATCGGGGCGTGGTTCCAGATCCTCTCCATAGTGGTGATTTGCATCACATTGTTGGCCATAAGCCCCAAGTACCAGAGCGCCAAATTTGTTTTCACGCACTTTGTAAAGGCACCCGGGAATGGGATTGGCAGTGGGCTCCTGGTCGTGCTCTTGGGACTTCCTTATGCCCAATCCATTCTCACAGGCTTCGAGGTTGGATCCCATGTGGTTGAGGAGGTCAAGACAGCTGCCATGGCTGGCCCTCGAGCCATGATCCGCAGTGTGTATGTCACTGCCAGTACTGAATTCGTGCTTCTTCTGGTCCTCACTTTCTGCATCCAAAATCCTGACAATGTGCTTGGCGATAACACTATGACAGGTACTGCACATCCTTGTTCTTTTTACTGGATAAAAACTCAGAAAATCTCAGAACTGCTGAAGTTGTTGCCCTGATTCCAAGCGGACTACCTATCTATGGACTGTTGTGAAGAATCAGGGGTGTCAGAGTCCAGAAGTATGTCCGTCAGTCTTCATCAGTGTCAGTGGTCATGTGTGTTGAATGATGATGATGATGATGCTCAAGATGCTTTTGCTGGGGGAGGTCATGTGCAGGAGGTGGAGATGCTTCAGCAGGGAGTCAGATATTCTATGATGCGTTTCATGCTAAATTTGGTCATGGCAGTGGAGGTGCAATTGCATTCACCACATTTGCTTGCATCTCTCTTTTCTTTGGCAACATCACCAATGTCACTCTCACAGCTCGCATGGTACTTCTTACTGTCTCTTTAAGCCCCTCATCCCACCATATTCCTTCTTTGAGAAACCACAACAAACCTGAAGAAAAATCAATGAGAGAAAAATGGGAACATGTTGCAGGAAGTCAGCAATTTGGGTTTGTGTGGTTGCTTGGTTTGCACCGTCTGTTTATGTGGATCTGGTGATTGCTTCTGTTTTCTTACATGAATTGACACCAGATTGTGTACAAATCTCTGGCATATGCAGGCATATGCCATGGCAAGAGATTGTGCACTGCCATTTCATTACTGGTTGGTGACACTGACACAGAAAGACCGAATCCCAATCAATGCCACCATTGTTACAGTGATTGGCTCCTTCATCTGCACTCTACCATCCCTCGGTAGCAGTGTTGCCTTCACTGCCATCACGGCCATGTCTACCATCACTGCCTATGGACCTTACTTTGTTATACTTGCTTGCCGCCATATCTTTGACAACCGGTTTAAACCAGGACCTTTTTCTCTTGGCAAATGGGGCATTTGGATTGGGGGTTGGGGTGCTCTTTGGGGTGCAGTTATGTCCATTCTGTTTTGCATTCCTCCTGAATATCCTGTTACAGGCAGCACTTTCAACTATGCAAGTGTCAGTATGTCAGGTGCCATTCTTGTGGGCGTTATCTACTGGTTCACCATAGCTCGCCATAACTACAAAGGACCCAAACGCACCATCGAATTAGCCACAGATAGTGACGATGATGTAGTAAAGCCCAATGGTGATTTTGGGGTACACGCCTTGACAGCTTCAAAACTTCCAGAAGTTGATGGCAACCATTTAGGTCTGAAGGCAAGTAATGGAACAATTGCTAACAGCAATGATGCAAACTTTGTGAAGAAACCCAGAAACAATTTTGAGGTACCCACATCAGAATTTCCACCACACGGAGGCAAACACAAGAACCATTTGGATCTTAATGGAGATGAAAAGGTTTAAGTGAATCGTTAGGATTGGGTTAATCTAATCTTGAGCTTTCTCTGAGCAAACTTAGGCATGCATTTTTTTTCCAGTGCAGTCAGCCATGAAACTTGAAACACCAAAATATCGAACCCTCAATGCAAAGTGCCTCAAAGTTAGAAAACATAAAAACCTCCAATTTGAGAGTACAAAGGTAGAAAACATAAAATCCGGGATTTGTGCAGAAACACACATCATGACTGGAAGCCTTTCACAAAGCAAGGAACAAAGCTAACAACTTTTACAACACCCATCTTGTCATAGAACAAAGATCATGAACGAGATGTCAAAATCATGTACAACAGATTGATCAAGCAGAAGAAGAAAGGTAAACCTATACCTCTACATTTGGCAACATTATGGGCATATACACATGTCTACAATTGTCTTGAGTTAGGAGAGCTTTCCAAATTCTCCATTTTCCTTGGTGAAATCAAAATACATATGTTTTGATGAAGTACTTAAGGAGAATATCTTGTCAAATATGTATTCTTATATTGTGATGTAAACATATATTTCATAAATTAATAAAAAAAATTGCTCTCATGAAATTTGTATATGATATATCCATTTCCATCTATTGCAATGCATGTGATTATGATGGATTTGTTCAAATTATAGTGAGTTGCTATATATATATATATATATATATATATATAGACATTTTAATTATGTTCATCACATTAACCTTGAAGAAATTCTTATTACTGTAGTAGGTAGATTTAGCGCTAAATAATTTATGAGGAAAAACATTCTTGACCTTTGAAGAAAAACAATTTAACATTATTCAGTTGTACTTAACAAGTAAATTTTTTTACTAATTGTGATTTTAGTGTATCTGCCATAATCTTAGGAAAAATAAATATTCAATATTGAACATTAAAGTCTTGAACCTGCCTACCTATATACTATGGTATGTGTACTTAAAAACCCTTTAGATTTTTGTACCATTTTGTGATCATAAGAATGCTTTCCTTGTATTTTTAAGGCTATTAAGTTGTTTCATTCCATTTTTGTTGGTTTTAATTAATAGCATGTTTGAAATTTCACATGTACATGTTTGCGATATCAATTGCACAAAAATCACTCATTTTTTGCGACTTTCAAATGTGCCATACTTGTGTAAATATTTTTATTTACCTTATATTTCCTCATGTTACAGGGTATGTGTTGGGTAAATGATGAAATGTTTACCCTTACTTTTACCCGTGAACAAGGTAAAATATTAGTCACTTACCCTTATCCTAACCCGCATCAATAATTTTGCATAACCTATAGAGCATTACCCTTGCCTGGTTTGTGAAAGCCTATATATGCCTTTACATACATGATACATTTATCAAAGTTTTAATTAAAACCTTACCCAAATGATATATTAAAATCGATGTCCCTGCCCCACACAAGTTGTGAGTTGTAACCTGTTTTGATCAAATAATACTAATGAGAAATTGGTATCAAACATTGGCAATACCATAGTTACCCTGGCAGCTTTGACACATGTTTGTTGAATACCTAATTAATTGTGAATTTTTCATTTTCACAAATTGGGTATTTTTGAAGATTCAATATTTCCCTTAAACACCAAAAAAAAAAATTTGGAATTTTTTTTATTGCTTCTGAAAATAATATAATTATTGTCAAAGCTACCAAGGTACTACTGAGCTCAGCGTTTTTTTGTGGTGAATTTTCACCATTTGGCGAATTCTTTCAAAACATAATATTATGGTGAATATTTCCCTTTTTTTTAATCCAAAAATTGATAGTTTTTTCTTTAAAATCACCATGTTTCTACAATTGTTCAAGCAAGTAGCTAGGATAAAAAAATGGTTTGAATAAATTTATATTTTCATAGCTAGTCTATAGCCAAACATGGCTAAATCTCCTTGTGTGGCAATGTAAAAAAACTGGGAAAAACATTTAAAAAACAAGGGTTGTGACACACTATGGCCTTGCCATTTACAGTAAAATGTATCTTAAGGCAAAAGAAGAATTATGGAAACTCAAATATTTCACCTTGCAAAAATATAATCTTCAAAAAATCCCCTAAAAGAAACCAAAATCCTTCAAGATATTATAAATCTTTAACTAATCTCAAGTTTCAACACAAGCCAAATTATCATGTTTCAAAAAGCCTCGTATGAAAGTAGACCTATCACCTAAGGGCCGCCAAAATCCATTAAACTACTATACTCTATAATGAATCTAAACACAATATCCTTGCCAATAAATAACTAGTGAATAACAAGATAGACAAGTTGAAAATTAGATGCAAGGAAGAAGAACACCAAATATGACAAGTGGACATGTCAACCAAGCCCCTTCGTTTGCATAAATGAGGTTTTAGGCCTAATTTCAAAACCAATGGCATTTTTGGAACAAACTTATGTTCTAGTGATGAAATTATCTTATGAGTTTTGGATTCTTAGCAAATGCAAGAAAGCAATAAAAGCTTTTATTTTCATTAGTAACAACTTAGTGATACCCAACTTGATTTTTTAATGACAAAATCTTACACGCAAAATTCACATAAAATTGAAGTCACTAGAAAGAAACAAAAATTTCCTATTACAGAAATATATGAGCCTTTAGAAATCAAACACCTTTAAAATGTCTACCTTACCCTAAGGTCAATTTTGTCATTAAATAATCCTCAAAATAGGGAAATGAAATTTTGTGAGAATATGAAGTTGACATGTTGCAAATCATCATAAGTATCATAGCTTATACTCTGAATGATTTCACTACTTATATCATAATAGTATAATAGATGATGGAAATAATAATAATTTCAAGATTAAAAAACGAATTCATTTTTTGAAAAAAAGAAAAGTATTTGTTTTGTCAATGTGGAAACTAACCCTAGGTCATGGTATG
Source organism: Sphagnum contortum (assembly GCA_963920785.1). NCBI lineage: Eukaryota > Viridiplantae > Streptophyta > Sphagnopsida > Sphagnales > Sphagnaceae > Sphagnum > Sphagnum contortum. Next base: position 16,183,208 of record OY987286.1, on the reverse strand, counting down.
TCCCTTCTCGCAACCCCGAGTTAATTTTAATCTAGTGTCAACTTAATGAAAGTTTATTAAAAATATAGATTCAAGATTGAATAAGAAAGAAATCAAGAAGGGAAACAACTACATGTTCTTTTAACTAACATGCATAGAAATTGCCAAGAATGGGGATGATGGTAGTTTTTAGCTATGTTCATGGTCCTACTTCTTGAAGAGTTGGAAAATTTTGTGATGTAAATTATGAAAAAGGAATGTATCATATAGGTACATGATTTTAACAAATGCATGAAATAGGAAAGCATTGTATGTTCTTTAAAAGAAGTAAGAATTTATTTTTCAAGACTTCAAATGCATTTTAATCTTCACCCTTGTCTTTTATAGAATGATTCAAAGCATTTTTCAAGTTCAAAAATTTCAAACTGAGTGGAATACTTTAATCATATGCTTCCAAGGTGCACTTTAATGATAGGTAGGCAGAATCCCCACAATGGGGTCATCTCTATCCTCTTGCATTTGTATTCATGGTTGGCACTTGGCACCTAATTGCACCAAAAGTTGAGTTTTGAATCTGCTCAAAAAGCATGTACCACTAAACATGTTACAATGAATAAGCAAAAAATTATGCTTAAGTATAAGTGCCCTCATGATGACCAATTATGAATTCAAACCAATCTAGCAATTAATTGATACAAAGTCAAAACTTGTTAAAGTGTACCAATATTTTGTTGCATTTTGACCTTTTCTTTAAGACAAATGAAAAAGATTTCAATGAGGTACTAGGGTAGAATTGTTCATTGTCGATCACTACCCTATGACCGAACATTTCTTTAAATCTTTGTCATCTATGCTTGATTTTGAGGGATTTAAAATGTTATGAGAGTGCTATGTCAAGCTCTTCAAATCGTCTTTGAAGTGCAAAGGAAGAGGAGTTATGAAAAAATAGCAAGAAGAAAAATAAGCTTTTCAGTTTACAAAACGTGTTATTTTTCTTATTTCTTCTCTTTGGACCCCTCCTACTTTCAAAGCTTCTAACTTTCTGATTTCTTGTTCATTTTAAACAATTTAATGTGCCATACGAACTTCATCTTCAGTTCTACAAATCATCTTGTAATAGCAACAAAGCAACATACAAAGAAATTTTGGGGTGTTTAGGAACCAGCTTTGTAGTATTATGTGGTTTTTTTAAAGTTCTTGACCTTCTCTATTGGGGGTCATAACTTTCTAATTTCTAATTTGTTTTTGAAAAAGATTAGTGCATCAAATGCACCAAAAGGAAGTGTTCAAGTTTTGTTTAGAAACAAAGGAACCCTCCCCTTGGATCCAACTTACCCTCAATGCTTAAGTGTTCACTCATCAATCATTTTACCCTAAAATGGGTAAACATGTGACAACTCATCTTTTATAAATTTATGAGTCAATCATCTTGATTGTGAATAAATATTTTTTGAGTGACATGTTTATTTCAAGATATCATAAAATAATGTTAAGTAAATGAGGAATATTGTCAAAAATTTATGATGAATTTTTAAATTGAAATGGCTTCAATTCCACATATCTTATTGATGTTTTTAAATATATTTAAGTTTTAAATGTAAGGTTATTGGGAACAGTTGTGTTGGGTCACATTAATTTTCTTTCAAAACACAACAAGAAACCTAATGTGACCACTAGCAAGTCTTTGGCAGCCCCAAGTCAAGCTCGTTAGAAATGGGTTGGTAAAAGTCTCACTTATTTTTCATTGGGTTTGAACATTAGACCTTTAACAAAAACACATCCTGAGTTTTGCAACTTTTTTTTATGATTATGTATTGATTAGAAAGGACATTTACAACCAATGACTACAAACTTGCTAAATTCATGTCATTTCACCCATTTAATCATAAATGATGTATAGTTGCAAAGCTTAATCATCTTATCAGTTTTTTTTAAAAAAATCTTATAATATTCATCATTGACCTTGATTTGACATGTAAGTGCATGCCATGTCAACTTAGTCATTTTATTCAATTAAGTGTTACAAAAAATACTTTGATAAATGGATGACATATGTCAAAAATCCATAAATAAATGTTCAATTATGAATCATAACAAATGATTAAAAGTCAACTTAACCTAACTTAGCTTAGGTGCCTAGGTTTAAAAAAAACTTCAACTTCCTAACTTAGAGACTTTAGGTTAGGCTACCTAACTTGAATTAAATGGCCTAGGTATTATAAGTTACAAGAACAATTATTTGAACCCTTCTTCTTCACTTCAAGGTTCAAGTCCTCATCTATTGCATTACCATGTTTTTATATTAATTTTATTAAACACAAAATTATAAAGATCAAAATTTCTAGCTTCAAATTAAACTAGGCCACCCTAGGTTGACATAGGTTGACCTAAGCATACTTACTTACTACCTACCAACCTAACCTAAATTAACCTAAGCCTCCCTAAACTAAAAGTAAATTAACCTAGTTTAGCCTAGGATTACTTAAGCTCTAGACTAAACTTAGATTAAGTTAGGGTAGACCTAACTAGGTTAGACCTAGACTAAGTTAAGCTAGACCTAGGCTAATATATGCTAGACATAGATTAAACTAGTCCAAACATGGCTAAACATAATTATTTTAAATACTTTTGGTTTAAAAAATCACCTAGGCTAAACATGCCTAAATTAATATATGAATTAGACTAAATAAAAACTATTTTAAGTTTATAATGGTTAAACTAACTTAAATAAAACTAAACACAATTATTTTGGTTAGACATGGTTAAACACCTTTAAACACAATTATTTAAATTAAGCATGGTTGAAAATAATTAATGTATGGCTAAATTGATGTAATTTAGATTTAAAATAGTCATTTAAGCTAAACATGGTTAAAAAATGATAAATTAAATTAAATTTGAATACTTAAGTTATATTCAACTAAATTTGAAAATAAAGATAAAGTTCATTGTTGAAGCAATACATGGTTGAAAACTAGCTAAATTGTAATAAAATTATAAAATAAATTAGGTTATTTAAGTTCAACTTGCCTAATAAAATGATTGGTCTTATGCGATTATAACTAATTATTTTAGTCATTTTTATTAGTTGTTAAAGACATTTTGGTCATTATTTTAATCTATTTGGACATTTTAATTACATATGATAAGTTGCAAAAAACATGTTTTGACACTATGAACATTTTTAACCAATCAATAAAAATAGTTTTATTGAAATTAATGTCATGAGTTATGAGGTTGATTATTAATTGCTAAGAACATTTTTAGTTGTTTTATTAATCATGTTGGACATTATAATTGCATAGGACAAGTTATAAAAGACATGTTTTGACATTATGAACATTTTTGACCAATCAATGAATGTAATTTTATTGAAATTAGTGTCATGAATCATGAGGTTGACTACTAGTTGCCAAAGACATTCTTATTTGTTTCCTTAATTGTGTTGAACATTGTAGTCACATATAACAACTTGCAAAAAACATGTTTTGGCATTATACACACTTTTGACAAATTTATAAACGAAATTTACTAAAATTAATGGCATGAATCATGAAGTTGATTTCTAATCATAACACCTTATTGACACATGGCATTCCATATCATCATTATTAAAAATTGAGTCACTATTAGTTAATATTAATTGCAAAAGTAAATGGTATTTTTTAATAGGTAATTTAAAATCATTCATAAATTTAAATATAAATTCAAAATATGGTGACCAAAATTCATGTTATCAAGATGTGGAGATCAAATTTTAATCACCATCTTGAGGTTTGAATTTTTTTTAAAACACATAATTTTTTTGAACAATGTGGACTATGGTGACCTAAGTCATAATCCCTATAGCAATTGGAAATTGATCCCCCAAAAATTTGATAATTGGGGATTTTTTTTTAAGTTGTATTTTTTAAGAGATTGAAATCTCATCACCACATGGACTAAGATTAGGTGCATATAGTGACTCAAACCATCCAAATATGATGACTAAATTCTAATCACCATCTTGACAATTTACATTTTTAAAAAAAATGGGCCTAAAATTTAATCATCACATGGACCAAGACATCCAAATAGATCAACACCTAAGTTCACCTTGATCTTAATCCATGTGGAAATTGGATTTTAGTTCAAGAAGAATTAAATTAAATCTAGATTGTTGAAATGGTGATTGAAATTTAATCATCACATTAGGGCAATCTAGATTTTGGGTGGGGGACAAGGATGGACCTAGGTGGACCTGGGTTTTAATGCCTATGGACACCCTAGTGCATGTGGTAATTGAATTTTCAATTCCAAAAAAATAATTAAAAAAAAATCAAGATTGTTGAAATGTGACCTAATTTCAATCCCAAGAATAAATTAATAAAAAAAAACCCAATGTGCAAAGTGATATACATAATCATGGGAATGCTGGGTCAATTTCATCATTGGCTAAACAAACTATCAAATCCATCATGACGTTAACGTGATGGTTCATGTAAAAACATGTAACCATATTAGTTTCAATTTGGATACTAGGAAGTGGATGTTGGATGTTGATTGATTTGGAATTCTAATGTTTATTAATTTTTTAAAAATTAGTTTAAAAAATTCCATTTTAAAATAATATAATTTTCCTTTTTTTTGCTCTATTTGAAGTCAATGGGATTCTTGCATTAATCATAAATGCATTTGAAGCTAAGATATAAAGAAGTTGCAAACTCAAATCACACTACAAACATTTTTACAAAAATTGAATAAATGAGCAAAATAATAATAATAACTATGTCTTTATAACCTCATGTTGTAAGCAACCAAAATTTATTGATCATGGAAAACACTACAAACACATGGACATGAAAGATAGTTAGACTGTTTGAGTTAAAGATAAACTAAAATATGACCATGTCTACTTCTAAAATATGGCTTTGAAGGCAAATGTTTTCCATCCCTATATACCAAACTAGATACTTGATGTCTACTACTGGGGCTTGACCACATGTTTGACCACCATTGCCCATGACTTATTATGGTTATTATGATTTTTTAGGATGGAAATGTGTTGGCTTGTTTTCTAACTCTATTGAATTTAATTGTTGTTTTAAAACCATTCACCTTTGTTTCCAATTAGATTTGAGAACTTCATACCAATAATTTTAAAATTTAATTAAACCAATTTAATGTTTCACAACAAAAACTCCAAGTACGATACTAAAATAACCACAAACTTTTCTATGTAATACAAGGATAACCAAATGTTTTCTCCTTTACATGTAGTGGCACTAAAAGTTTCATTGTAAAATTTTAACTAATAACCAATTGGGATACAAGGTGCATGTTTTCTTGTAAAAACATTTGAAATGGGTTTGTGGTTGGCAAGAGATTCCCACAACACATTTTCATTTGGTAGCAACATGATAGAGTGGATGCATTGTATGCAACATGTATATAAAGGTCAACTTGTTACAATCAAAGTTGCATCATTAAGTTCAAATCATGCATGAATCATGAGACTTTTCAATTTTCTTGGGATCCATCTTTGTGAAAGTTATAAATGTATTGTTATCAATTCATGTTATTGTCTTATGTGAAAAGTTCTCTCTATTAAGATAATGACCTATCATAAGTTCAAAAACACGAATGAAAACATGTAGCAATATATTATAAAATGAGATAATTGCAAATGGCAAAGTTGTGTACATTGTGGTCTAAAGATCATTGGTGGTCATGCCCTTGATATTGGTGATTCACACAATAAACTAGCTTCTATTATGTTTATCAATTTTTTTTTGTTTCACTCCCCAAGCAATGTAATAGGGTACTAATGTATTGCACTTACAAGTTGTATAAGTTGTGACCCCAAAAGTGGTGATGGCAACATTTGAAACACTTAGTGTTGTTCATGCTTCATGGGGATATCTTCCAAAATTATGTCCTAGTTGTGAGGGGAGGGCACATGGAAGTGTTCATTTGATCAATTTTACAACTTTTCATTTCATCATTGATGTCGCAACCCCACTTTGGCCAAGTGTGGGGGTGAAGCCCAACACTCCCAAAGTTGGGGACTTGGAGTCCTCCGAGACTCCCGAATGTTCAGAGCTCGACAAAAAGGCCCAAAACACCTCGCATTGAGGTGTTCTTGGTGTCATTGGAAAGGTCTTGAAACATAGATATCGAAAATGGCCTCGTATGGGTCATTTGGATATTTTCAGCCCAAGTTATGGGCAAAAGAAGGGCCGGGAGTCAAACTGACAATTTGACTCCCGACCACTAAAAGTCGAGAATCGGCCTCTTCCCGACATCCGATTTGAGGGTGCGACATGGCGTTGGAAAGATCTCGACGACGGCTACAACTTTTTTTACCTCGTCACGATCGGACTCTGTAGTCGGGAGTTATGAGCTCCCAAAGTTCCGGGACTCCAACCAGGACAATTTCGAGACTCCATTTTGGGAGTCCCAAGAATTTGTGCCATTTGGATGTAGCCTCCATTGCGAGCTGCAGAGAATACTATATGGGGGAAGGTGGTGGCTTCCCCCGAGTCCGGGGCGTGGTGAGTCTTGTGTGTTCAAGTGCCCGTGGCTTGTCTCGACACCCAAGGGTGTTCCCGAATGTTAACTAACTTCTTTTGGTTGGTTTTTGGATGCAGATTCACAGAACATAAGTTAGTCCCTCTTCCTAGTCTAATCCCGGGGCTCCCAACACGACCCTCTACCCCTTTCTAGTGTTGGAAGTCAGGAGCGTGCCTTAAGTCCCAACTTTTCGCAACTTGACAAAGTAAAACCCTTAAGTGGGTTCACCCTAGGACTTAGGAGCGCGTCAATTGATATGAAAGATGACAAAAAAAACACATGTAGAGTCACAAGGTGTCATTATCAAATGTTCTTCTTAAAGATTTTATTGGATATTTTCAATTTTAGGGAAATCAGTTAGGACTTATTAGGTGAGTATCTTAAACTCAACGATTAGTTGGTCTACCTTTATTCACAATTTTGGTGTTAAAACATTTGTAATAGTCCTACACTTTGTGTCAATTCCTACAAGACCATATGATTCTAAAACTCTTTCCATGACAAAAGGTTATACCCATGGCACATCAACTTGAAAAATCTTTATAATCATGAATGGTGAGACCTTATTCAAAAAAGACCATTACATCAGGCAAAGATAGCTTGTTGAGGAAATGGTTAGCTATGTTTATGTTTAAATAATGATGGTAGATCTCCTTTTTATTGCACAACAATGAAAAACATTCATTTTTTCACATTTTTTGATCAAGTTTTTATGGAGGTCTAACATAAAATTATTATTTTCATTTGGTTAGAACAAGGTCATGTATCATGAACAAGGTAATGGTTGAAAATGCACCAAACTAAAATGGTGATAGACTTTGCAAAAATACATGATGAAAAGCATGAGACTCAAGTTACTAAACCTATTTGACACATTTGTACAAGTATAAACATTATTTTTTTTTAATCTGTGATGGTGTGTGGTGTCATATGCCTTATTCACTAAAAGAAAAACAAGAATTTTATTGATCTTTGCAACTATTTTTTAGTCATAAGCAACATTTGCAACTAAAATCTAGGACAATTCACTTGCAACATTAGTTGTAAACAACAATGAATATTGGATGAAACAAAAAATTAACAAAATATGAATTCATCTTTTGACTCCATTGTATACGTATTGTTACATGTGATTAAAATGTGACTATTTTGATTACCAATGAAGGCAAATTACATGTTGGCACATGCTTCCACTTTTCATTACTTAATATAAAAATGTTATTATAATTTTTAAATAACCTAGGACATACAATTTAAATGTTTGGTGTTTTTTTGTGGTGAATTTTTGCAACCTAGTGACACAAAAAAAGGTTATTGAATCCAACAAAAGGCCTTTTGAATTATTTTTTTAAAAATCACCATATCTTGAAAAAATAACTTACAAGTCTCAAAATTTAAATAGTGTGTTCATGTAGGTCATTAGAACTAGGCAAAATTCCAAAAAAAAATCTATTAATTCACCAAGATAGTCACCATTTATTTACTAATTAATGCTGAGGATCTTAACTAGTGCACCTACTTGAAGAATTTGAACAAAAAAAAACATTGGTTTGGATGGTCTTAAATTGTGACACAAGGCATAATACAAATCTAACACATGGCATATTAATTTTATTTTTCATCAAAATAAATCAAAATAATATTTAGGTAGGTTGGTAGGCGGATAAATAAGTAGATATGTAGGTAATTAATTACCTATGTAGGTAGGTAGCTAAGTATGTATCTAAGTATCTTGTACTAGGTATGTATTCACAAACTTAAATTATTTACCTATTTACTTACATATCCAAGTAATTAAGTAGGTCGGGGAAGTAGGTAGGTTAGAATGGTGCATAAACATTTTTATTTTTTATTATGGATTAAACCTTTTGATTAGTTCATTTTTTAATATGAAAATGTAAAATCACACACCTTTTTTATAAAATTTTCAAAATAGGATTGGAAAACAAAAAATATGGGATAATTTTTGAAGTTGAAATTTAATCACAACTTAGGTTCAAAATAAGAAAATTTCCCCACATTTTTATGTTTCTCATTTAAAATTTTCTAAATAGTAAAATAAATAATAACTATTTATTTAAAAAAATTATCATCTACTTAAATAATTATAACTTATTAATTGTTATAAGTTATCAATACACCATTCATAAATAAATAAATAAAATAAAATAATGATTTTGAATTAAAATTTAACTATATATTAAAAAACTAAGTTTGGTTATAGATTATGCAATTAATGTAACAACATTTTTATTTAAATAATGGCTTAATAATAACTATTACAACATCAACTTTACACCATTTATTAATATTTTAAAGTGATAAGAAATAATATTCTCTAGATTTATCTAGAGTTTATGATTTCAAGTTTCATATATTTGTGTGCCCTAATTTTTGAAAAGACACATTGTTTGAGGTTACATCTCATTGAAGAACAAATCATAAAGATTAAAGCGAAACTCAATGTTGATGTTGAAATCTCTCCTAAAACCCTAACTGTATTGGCTCCCATTGAGTCTTTTGAAGATATGAACCTCCATCCTAATCATCTTATATATAAAGTCGCTTGTTGCGTGCGTCTGTCTGTGCGTGCGTGCGTCGAGGTCCTGAAACCCAGGTCCTGAGAGCCAAATATCGAGGTCCTGAAACTCAGGTCCTGAGAGCCAAATGCAACAACACTCGCGTTTATTGCACTTCGCTATGTAAAAACATGGCGGCAACAACAAAAGAAGATGAAGGAGAGCGTTTATTGCACTTCGCTATGTAAAAACACGACGGCAACAACAAAAGAAGATGAAAGAGAAGAAGGAAATTGTGTGTTTGTTTAGTTTGTTGTGTTTTTGTTTAGTTTGGTTGTTCGTCTTGCTCGAGACGTTTTGTCTCTCTTCTGTTTGTTGCTCTAGAGCTCTCGGGACTTTCCTTCTCCTTTCGGAGTTTTGTGAACGTAATAAGCGACGGCATTGAGCATGATTGATAGAGGAGGAGCAACGGATGGTACGGAAACCGTGGTGGATTTGAGGCGTTCGTTGGTGAGTCACGGTTGTAGGGAGCTAAAGCAGAAGAGAGAGAGAGGAAGGGAGGGGAGACATCTGTCTATGACCACTAGACATAGAGAAAAGTGACGGGAAAAAGAAAAGTGACGGTGGACGTAGAAAAAAGTGTCGGGAAAAAGATAAGACGACCGTAGGATGGAGAGCTTTCGGTGTCCTAGATCTGTGCGTCTGTCGAGGTCCTGAAACCCAGGTCTTAAGAGTGAAACCCAGTGTTCATTTATCGAGGTCCTGAAACCCAAGTCTTGAGAGCCAAATGCAGCAACGCGGGCTTGCAGGCACAGGCGGATTGTGTCCGACCATCACGGGTACCCACTAATATATATAAAGTCGCTTGTTGCGTGCGTCTATCTGTGCGTGCGTCTATGACCACTGGACGCAGAGAAAAATGACGGGAAAAAAATAAGACGATCGTAGGATGGAGAGCTTTCGGTGTCCTATATCTGTGCGTCTGTCGAGGTCCTGAAACCCAGGTCCTGAAAGTGAGACCCAACGTCCGTTTATCGAGGTCTTGAAACCCAGGTCCTGAGAACCAAGTCTTGAGAGCCAAATGCAATAACACGGCAGCAACAGAAGAAGAAAGTCACGGCTTTTAATAGGACTTGCATGGCTTTTAAAATTAGGTTTTCTGGGTAGGTATCAATATATCTTACATACATTAATTTCATTAAGGATTTTGGCCGAGTTTGGACGGCTTGACACGTAGCTCGGGATGGTTTCGGCTGCCTGGGCTCTGTGATGGGGCTCGGCTTGATTTTCACACCTGGCGTTCCGCTCAACCGGGCCCGGGATGATAGAAGCTCGGCCCGGGATGGTGATGATGGATGGATGAAAAATGGATGGATGAAATAGTGGGTACATAATGATAATGGATGGATGGATGAAGAAGTGCACGGGAGGAGGTTGGGTACCTTATGTTGATGAATGGATGGATGAAGAAGTGGGTACATAATGAGGGTGGATGGATGAAGAAGTGCACAGGAGGAGGTTGGGTACCTTATGCTGATGAATGGATGGATGAAGAAGTGGGTACATAATGAGGGTGGATGGATGAAGAAGGGGAAGGAGGAGATGGATCTCTTACCCCGACATATGAAAAAATGGGGAACCGGTGGATCTCTGATTCAGATGTACGTTCTGCTGTTTTTTAACACACCTGTGCATTACGCACAGGGTATCAAGAATTTGTTGAAAAAAAGAAGAAGAGGGTATTAGGCTTCAAATTTTTAGGTTTTTTGGGGGATGGGTTTGGGGTGAAGGGTAGAGTGGGGGTTTGGGTTGTGGTTTTTTCACCTTCTTTTGTATCCCACTATCAATTCTTGCAACCCATTTAACTATGGTTTGAGTATATATGGGAGGAATAAAGATAATTACCCAATATCTTGAATTCTTGGAAATAATATAAAATATATGGGAGTCTTAAGACCATCCAAGTGAAGGAAAAAAAAAAAAGGCAGGCACGGGCGGATTGTGTTCGACTGTCACGGGTACCCACTAGTATATACAATCAAACGTCATAGATGAAAGGAGGTGTTGAAGTAGTGGTTGCTACCCCTGGTCAATTCATTAATCATTTTTAACAAGGGAACAACTATCTTTCTAGGGTTCCTATGTGGTCCTGGATGAGGCGGATCAAATGTTGGACATGGGATTTGAACCCCAAATTTAGGAAATAATGTGAAACTTGTCAAAGAAACACCAAATATTATTTTTCAGTGCAATTATGCTTGAGGAAATTGAAGCACTTGCTCAAGAATATTTGTCATAACATATTTGAGTGAAGGTTGGAAAAGTAAACAATCCAACAACAAATGTGATTCAAACTTTTGAGAAAGTTAATGACAAGCAGTAGATTGACAGACTTCTTGCATTACTCGTAAACCAATTTTCTCAAGCACATGATATGAATCAAGTTCCTTCTCTGACAATTGTCTTTGTAGAGAGGAAGGCTAGATGTGATGAAATGTAAGATGTTTGGTTGAACAAGGATTCAAAGCCACAACTATACATGGAGGTGGAAGTTAGAATGAAAGGGAAGTTGCTCTCTAAGATTAAAAAAGTGGGACAACTAGAACATTTGTAGCATTGATGTGGCCTCATGAAATCTTGATGTTGTAGGTTTGGTTTTTGAACTTTATAAATACCATCTCATGCTATAATCATCTTGTAGATGGGATTGAAGGATGTTGTTCACAAACATTGTCAGAACCTTCTAATTTGAAAGTTTCTAAATCATCTAGGTGTTGCCCATGTGGTTAACTTGAATCTTCCAAAGACCATGAAAAATTATGTTTATGGAATTGGGAGAACAGGGCATGCAAGGATTTCTGGCCATGCCACATCATTCTATATAGATAAATACCTTTTCTTGGTTGCCCAAATCAGGCGAGCAATCACAAACGCAAAGTCAGGAAACACAATGGCATTTGCTGCTAGAAAAGTTGTGAGAAGAAAGGAAAGAAAACAAGTAGTAGCATTTGGGGAAGGAGGGCTTATTCTTGTAGAAGTGACACAAATTAATGCCACAACAATATGGGTGGATGATAGATACAAGCACATGATCACAACTTCTGTTAACACCAAGAAAGGTGAAGGTGCAGCTGATGACGCATGGGAAAATTGATTTATAGTATGCCTATTTTTTGTTTGTCAAAAGCTTATAATTAAAACCTCAGGTTTGAACCTCGGGTCTAGAGTCTCTCTCTTCATGCTTGGGTCCATAGTCTCTCCCTTTACAAGCAGAACCAACATTGATAGAAGACAATAATCTCTTTTTCTTCTATGATGCAAACTGAAACTAGAGATGCTCACTACTCCTACTACTACCCATCGCTGTGAAATCCATAGCTACCAATGCATTTACAGCTGAGGAATGGCCTACTCCACCTGTAGGGATGAATGTCGCTTCCAGAATTGGCAGATCTGGTGGTGGTGGTTGTTGTCATTCTTGCAAATCATATGTATGAGCTTTCCTTGAACAACTTGCCAAAATCTCTTTCATCAAGTTTTGAAGATCTGCCACAGCAATGAGTTGAGCTACGTAGTAGATCCGGAAAACCTGCACAATGGGAGAGAAGAAGTGATAACACAAAAGTATGAGTGTTTGTTGGTTTAAGAAACACCCAAGTAGAGAATATCACAATGGCCAAGAATTGTGAAAAGAAAAATTCATCTTTGGCTCTTGACTTGGAAACAAAACAAACAAGCTATGGGTTGTCACCCATGAATTTTCTTAAGGGATTCAAGTTCTTAACAAAGTAGAAAATCTTTGTGTTTAGGCTAAAAATACCGTAGTCTCTGACCAGCTCAAGTGAGCTTGATCCAAGACCTGACCCACAGCTTCCATGCATTGCTCAAGTGCCGCCTTGAATTCATTGGTATCAAGTTGCATTCGATCATTCCGTTGCATCAGATGATGACTTAAACCAGGTGCATGGTCATTAGATCCCGCATTGATGAAAGCAAAAGCCCTACAAAAATGTGTTGGCAAAATGAGGCCCTCACAAAGCGTGTTTAAACTCTTTCGTCCTTGCTGCTTTTCATCATCATCATCATCATCATCCAAATATGCCGCCTCCTGCTTTCCTGAACTTATTTGAACAGATTGCCATGCCCAACCTGATGCAGCCTCCTCAAGTCTTGTGGACATATCATCAATACTATCCCTGTCGATGAAGCATGCAGAAGAACTCGAAACAAAAGCAGATGGCTCTATTTCCACTTGTGCCCTGAACATAAGTCATCCAACAGAAACAATGGTATGAACTCCCATATACCCTTCTGGCAAATTCATGACATTGAAGATAAGGTTGGATCCACTAGAGAAATAGCAATCTGATTCGTCTCTTAGTCTGCCAGTTCCATGTTTCTACACATTTGAGCAACACAGAGATCAGTCATCTCAACATGCATCGTTTAATAGAAGGAAAATCTTACCCTTTCGGCAAAGCTGACACGAGGACATAGAGAACCAAAGGGGAGTGGCCAATTGTAGAAATCTTCTCTACATCTGTTGGACTAGAGTCAGAGTCTCCACATCTCTTATTTCTCGAAAGAAAGCTTTGTAATATGTCCTCTGTTTGCTGCTGCCCATCTGCACTGAGGTTTTCAGAGCAGTAAACTGTGAATGTGATAGCACAAGTGCACAGGCTGATGCCAAATTCTTGAGCCACTGCCTCACAATTGAGGACAGCCTGCTCCATTTCTGCAGCCACTCCTCCTGCCACCAGTATCATTGTGGGTGGGTCTAGCCCTAACTGGCCTGCCATGTGCAGTACCTGACCTTGCAGTGTCGCCTAGCCAGAGAACCCATCATCCATTCAGAAATTAACACAAGTGTCTTGGTGACATATGACTGACAATTAGAAAAAAGAAACAAAAACACACACATGCATACATGAAGCTCTAAATTGGTGCAAGGCTTGATCCATGTCATTTGTACAATTGTGTGCAGTTATGTTTGTATCATTGATCACTTCAAGAGGTCAAAAGCGGTATGTTGTTACCAGAGAAAAATCCAAAGAAGACATTACCTGGCTGTATGGGCCTATGCAGCTGGGTGTCCACAATGATATACTCTGCACATGGAGCACTTTCTTACTCAAGTCTGGAGCTACCGTGACTTCCACCATTGCTTTTCCCATACTGCCCTTTTGCAGATAGAGCTGCATGCAGCATCGTGACGGCACCCCTCTCTCACACTTCAGCTCTGTGATGTGCTGCACATACACTTCATTGGCTCTCCCAAAGTGCCCCATGTCCTCCAGAAACAAACGCACATAGACAACATAGGCCCATGTACGCCCATTCCTTTGCAGCTCTGCTTCCAATGATGCCAAAAGTACACCCAACTCGTACCCAACATCTGGGTAGGTGCATAAGCATCAGTAGAAGGAAGATATGAAATGTATAACTCTAAACGTACATGAGCAGAATCTGAGTGGGTCTGTTGAACTTTGAAGGATTGAGAATACAAGAAGCAAAGGGAGAGAAGAGCTGCTGCTGCTGCAACAGGAAAAAAGAGGTAAAGAGGGATGAAGGTGGTGGCACTTGTGAGTGGGGGCAAGGATAGCTGCTATGCCATGCAGCGATGTGTGGACTTTGGTCACCAGGTGAGTGCAAACCAAAAGCTTGCTTCAGGCAACCAAAAAGCCGATCATGTTTCAGTTTTCCGGATGTGTGAGAATATACTGATTACAATATGATAAACTTTGCTTTGGACCACAAAAAAAGCAGATCATTGCCCTTGCCAACTTGTTGCCTCTAGAGGATACAGTTGATGAGCTTGA